>CAOLHI010000326.1:0-702060 GCA_948474755.1 Ctenosaura bakeri | reverse complement strand
GAAGACAAAAGGATATTGGGGCTAACTTGGACATTGTTATCCAGTTACCATGAAAGAGGTTATTATAGGGGGGTATAAGAACACACACACACACACACATATATATGAATAACTGAATTTTATAGGAGAAATGTTTAAATATAATACTAAAATATAATATGAAAACAAAGTTCTAAGAGGAAAGGATGTTTTGGAAAAGGTTAAGCCATACTGATAAATTGAGAGAAAAGTTATGGGTAAACCTCGATCAGCTATACAATAAGATATTGGGGAGTTTCAAGAAAGTAAAATAGCGTTGGAGAAGACTCTGGTAGAGAGAACTAGGAGGTCAAGGAAATGTAAAGAAATAATATTATATATGTATGTATGAGGTGAAAATACGGCAAACATTTCCGTGAAAAAATGTAAATATGTAAATAACTTTACATTGGAGCAAACAGAAACGAATAATATGTATGTTATGATTTTATTATATGTATTATTTATAAAAATAAATTGAGGGGGAAAAATAATTTGGCCTTCCTTACCCAGGCCCCCGGACAAGCACGCACACAGGCATGGCCGACAATAGCTGAAACATTCCAAACAAATACAGGCAGGCCAGAAATAGCCAGACTGCCGCTTTAGGAGACCTCAAGGCAAATACCACATTATGTATGCACGCTACTTACAAAGGACTCCCTGCCCCGAGCAGGCAGTTTGACGAGCTTAATACTCAACTGTCAAGCACTCCGCGTTTGCATACTGGCTACTCTATTGACAACTCTGTCATAACTCAATCATGCAAAATACTGACCTTTCGGAGACTTTGTCTCCAGCCCAAAACTCATTGTTATCCCCGGGAACAGACTAGCCTACGGGCATATTTTCCCCTATAAGACCCCATGACTTAGAGCGCTTCCTCGGATCGCTCTTGGCTTCCATCCCGCCTTGCTGTCGCTTCGCTCAGCGAGCCTTCCTCTCACCTCCTCGTGCTGAGAATCTCCTCTGCTAGGAACCTTTTTCTTCAGACTACCCGGGCTTCAAGACAGGTGTAGTATTTCCCATACAAAACCTCCTCTTATAATCTCTCTATCCAACTCCAACCTTTACTTCTATAGATCTCTGTGTGAGTGTGTTGCATATACGTGTTTGACTGTATATCAATAAAAACAACAATTATTATTTACTTCTGTTTGCTCCTTGACTCGGCCTGACCCCGTAGACATTGGGTAAAAGATCTCGCTACGTTGCCCTGCCTCTCATAGTGCTAGCTTGTGCTCTTTGCTAATTCCCGACTTTGTAATATTTGGAGCGCACTTAGGTGTCCCTTCCGGGACCCCCAGAAATCAGGGTAACAGAGTCAATTACAAAAGAGGATTTCTACTGAGCATGCATTTGGCAACACTTGATACCATGAAAAGAAAATGTGTGAGAGGGGATATTTGATTCCAGGTGTTGGATTGAAATTTCCATCATCACCAGCCAGCATGGCCAATGGACAGTAGTGATGAGAGCTTTAGGACTGATAGCCTGATATCCTCGTTACTTTAGAGTCACATTAAACCCAACTGAACTTATTTCTGAGAAGACAAGCAATAGGTCTATATTATAAATCTTCTTGGAGTGGGTGCAGTGTGCTGTTATTTACCAGGTTAATGAGCAGGAGATGGAGAAAAAAGTTTGAACATCAGTAACTGGGGTGGTCACAGATCAAAGCATGATCCTTGCTATGAGGGGAAAAAAAAACCAAACCTGTTGTACATGAGAATGTCCGTGCTGTAATGTATGAAGCATTAGTGATTATGGACAAAATTTAAAAAGAACGAACAAAGATTTGGAAAATAAGCTAATTTGAGATACCCATTTCTTAATTATGTTAAGTGGCATAAGGCAATGGGAGAAGGGCACAGCTCAACAGTGGTTGGTTCCAGCTGTGCCTTTGGTGGAAGCCTCATTATCTTTTCTCTCCAGTTGTGACAGCTTAGAAACTAAACATCAGTTGGATAACTTGTGATGGAAACAGTCTTGGCAAGGGGGTAGCATCATGGCAGTTTGTCTGTGCTAAACAACTGAGGAAGCCTCACTGTTTATAAGGTTTTCTTTGCTGATATATATCACTTATCATTTATTTATTCATTCATTCATGCGGCACCATCAATGAAGACAGGGCCAGACTCAAGAAGCTGTAGTCTACCAAGGGTGGCCCAAACTCTGCTGCCACCTGAGGTATTTCATGTACATCATAGAAAAGACATAGCTACCTGCCACAACTTCTCTGCACCAACAACTCTTACAAGTACAAGAGGAAGAGAAGGCAATAGAGGTACCCACATGCTCCTGCCAAAAGAATCACAGAATTATATTGAAAGAGGTCCCATAGACTATCAAGTCCAATCCACTATCCAATGCTGGAAATCTGTCTAAAGCAAAACCAGTAGATAGCAGTCCAGTATCTTTTCAAAGATGTCCAGGGAAAGAATGCCACCATTCTAGGTAATTGGTTCTAGTGTCAAAGCCTTTTTACTACCAAAAATTTCCCTCTAATGTTCAGTTAAAATCTACCCACCTGTAACTTAAAACCATTAGACCTGGTCCCACCATCCAGAGCAACAGTGAACAAATCTAAACCCTCCTGTCTGTGACAGTTCCTTAGATATTTAAAAAGTATGATCATGTTCTCTCTTCACCAGGCTAAACATGGGTCAACTCCCTCAATCTTGAGTTGGGGTGTGTGTGTGTGTGTGTGTTTAATGATGTATGTCTTAATCTGTTTTTAAGTTTTGATTGTTTAATCTCATTTTAATTTTTGTCTCTTGTGAATTTTTAACACTGTGTTTTTTAATTTGTTGTAAGCCATTTTGAATCTTGAACTGGGGGAAAGGTGGGCTAGAAATAAATAAAAATAATCACCATCATTATGCTGCCACCACCACTACCTTTCTTCATATGTGTTGTTGTCCATATCTCTTATCATCCTTTTGTCCCTCTCTGAACTGACTCCAGCTTATTTACATCCTTCCTAAAATGTGTACTTAGAATTGAATACTAGTGCTGAATATAGTGAACTATTACTTCCATTGAAATTAGGTTTCTATTAATGTAGGTTAAAATATTATTTCTCTTTTTGCTGCAGCATCACACTGCTTGGTCATGTTCAAGTTATGGTCAACAACAATCTCAACATCCTTTTCATGTGTACAGCTGCTAAGCAAGCATCTCCCATCCTATCAGTGTGCATTTGATTTTTGTGACCTAAATGTAGAATTTTGCACTTATCTTCGTTCAATTTCATTCTATTAGTCCCAGCCCAATTTTCTATGTTATCAAGGCCCTTCTGAATTCTCTTTTTACCTTCCAATGTGTGCCAGACTAATCTTATCTCTTTTTATGATAGAGTCACTAGCTTGATAGATGAAGGGAATGCTGTGGATATAGCATATCTCGATTTCAGTAAGGCCTTTGACAAAGTTCCCCATGACATTCTTGCAAAGAAGCTAGTAAAATGTGGGCTGGACGGGGCTACTGTTAGTTGGATTTGTAATTGGTTGACCAATCGAACCCAAAGGGTGATCACGAATGGCTACTTTTCATCCTGGAGGGAAGTGACTAGTGGGGTGCCACAGGGTTCTGTCCTGGGCCCAGTGCTGTTCAATATTTTTATCAACGACTTGGATGAAGGAATAGAGGGCATGCTCATCAAATTTGCAGATGACACCAAATTGGGAGGGGTTGCTAATACGTCAGAGGACAGGATCAAAATTCAAAATGACCTGGATAGATTGGAGAGCTGGGCCAAGGCGAACAAAATGAAATTCAACGGAGAGAAGTGTAAGGTCCTACACTTAGGTAGAAAAAATGGAATCCACAAATATAGGATGGGGGACACGTGGCTGGATAGCAGTACGTGTGAAAGGGATCTAGGAGTCTTCATAGACCACAAGCTGAACATGAGTCAGCAGTGTGATGCGGCAGCCAAGAAAGCCAATGCAATTCTCGGCTGCATCAGTAGGAGTATGGTGTCTAGATCGAGGGTGGTACTGATACCACTCTACTCTGCTTTGGTTAGACCCCATCTTGAATACTGTGTCCAGTTCTGGGCACCCCAATTCAAGAAGGAGATTGACAAGCTGGAGCAAGTCCAGAGGAGGGCGACCAAAATGGTGAGAGGCCTGGAAGCCATGCCCTATGAGGATAGACTTAGAGAGCTGGGTATGTTTAGTCTGCAGAAGAGAAGGTTAAGAGGGGACATGATAGCCATGTTTAAATATTTGAAAGGATGCCATGTAGAGGAAGGAGAGGGCTTGTTTTCTGCTGCTCCAGAGACAAGGATAAGGAGCAATGGATTCAAGCTGCAGGAAAGGAGATTCCACCTGAACCTCAGGAAGAACTTCCTGACAGTCAGGGCTGTCCGGCAGTGGAATCTGCTGCCTCGGAGTGTAGTGGAGTCTCCTTCCTTGGAGGTTTTTAAGCAGAGGCTTGATGGCCACCTGTCGGGAGTGCTTTGAGGGTGTTCCTGCATGGCAGGGGGTTGGACTGGATGGCCCGTGTGGTCTCTTCCAACTCTACATTTCTATGATTCTATAGCTACTCCTCTTAGTTTTGCACTGTCTTCAGAATTGATAAGGATTCCCTTAGACCCATCATCTAAGTCATTGACAGAAAATATGGAAGAGTATTAGCTCCAAGACAGAAGCCTGCAGCCCTCTCCTGTCTGAAGCACATGCTTGATGATGACTTGTTGAACACAATTTCCAATTAATTACAGATTCATCAGACAATGTTCCCATCTATTCACATTTAATCAGTTTGCTAATCAAAGTATCATGGGGGACTTTATCAAACACTTTGCTGAAATCCACATCTACAGCATTCCTACCATCTACTAAATTAATGACTCAGTTTAAAAAAAAAAAGACATAAGATTGGTTTGGTAGAATTTGTTTTTGGCAAACCCAGGCTGGCTCCCACTAATCACTTCATTGTCATATAGTTGTTTGCAAACAGACTCTTTTGTAATTGTTTCTAATATTTTTCATAGTATTGAGATCAGATTGACTGCCCTGTAGTTCCCTGAATCTTTTTTTCCATTCTTGAAGACAAGGACAATATCTGTTCATTTCCAGTTCTCTAGAACCTCACCTGTTCTCCAAGATTTCCCCCAAAATGATGGCAGGTGATTCAGAGAGCACATAGCAAGTTCCCTCCATTCCTGGTGATCTCCTTGTCAATTTTGATTTGCATTCTGGATTCTTTGCCAGGGTCTCTGCAGATGCATAGAAGGACACAGTTCTCTTTTCGGGAGAAAACTTAAAGCAAAATAGTATTGAGCAATTCTACCTTTTAAATTGTAATCTGTTAGCATTTTACCATCATTACTAAGCAGCAGTTCACGGTTTCCTTGAAAGAGCTGATTCAGGAATAGCAACAAAAGCACTGCAGTTGCTTCCACGTCTTTACCACAGCAAGAAGAGAAAGCAGTCCTTCCACCGGAGGACAACTCTATGCACAGACTGCAATTACTTCAGTTTATGTCTCTGAGGCCATTTCTGCACTACATTTTTATAGTGCTACTATTTCACTTTCAATCTCCTATGAAATCCTGGGATTTGCAGTTTAGGGAAGGGCATTTAGAATTCTCAGACAGAGAGCTCTTGGCCTCAGTAAACTACAAACCCCAGGATTCCACAGGATATTGAAAGTGGAATAACAGCACATCACCACAATCAACAGCGTAGTGCAGAAATGTCCTGAGATATACTCAGATCCAATGTACTATGTGAGGGATAACCAAGAAAATCAACCCTCTGAAGCCTAGCACTGAAGAAATAGTGGGGTCTGGAGAGTTGTCCATAGTGGCAGCTCTCCAGAATAGAATAGGCTTTGCTAGGGTAGAGTGTGATGTGCTTTCTGTGTTCTGTTTCTTCATGAGGCTACATGTGCAGAGAAAAAAATGAAAGCCACAACACAAGTGCTTCTGTTTAGCAGCACCCTTGCATCCCAGGCAGGCATGCACAGAAGTTCTCAATGGATTTTATTCCTTATTAAGGGAATTGTTGGATTTGCGTGTCTGCCATGGTTTGTGTCTTTGAGTATCCTTTTAATATTGAAATAAAAATCACAGAGGAAATGGATCCTTCCTGCCCATGTAATTTGAGCAGATCTGGGGAGCAAACAGGCTTTAGGAGAAATGTCTACTGATACAATTTTGCTGATATAATATCCAAGTCTGCTTATATGACTTTGGATTTAGCCTACCTACCTAAAAAATCCGTTGTTTTGGGGGAATCCTATAATAGAGTGTGCATTTTATTACATACACACATACACAACACCTACAACTAACTTAAATGAAATTGATTTTTTTTAAAAAAAAATATAGTTAAGAAGGCTTCAGGGCTGTTTCAAATTTGGTGTCTAACATTATATTCAAAGACAGCTGGAGGAAAAAACAGAAGCTCGCTATGTGAACATATTCACTGACCCATAAAATCTAGCAATAGTCAGCACCATTTGAATTAAATTTAAACAAGTATTTATGAGATCTGGTTTTACCTAGTAGTATAGCATGAAACATTGAAAAACAAAAACCGGACTAGTAAAAACAATACATGGTATACCTGTATTTTCATCAGTGTATACATCACTAGTGAAGCTTAATAATAATAATAATAAGAAATCATGTAAAATAATTTAATTCAACTTGACAACCAAATTAATGTTGCTTGTGACACTAATTTCTTCTGATTAAAGCTTGCACTGATTTTTATCAAGTAGTGCATTGTTCACAGGAGTTTTGATGGCTGCATAAATACCCTCAAAGCTTCTTGGCAAGTGTTAAAATTACTTGTGATATAATGATATTTCATTTATTTCAAATACTATTTTTAAACCACCTTATATTTGAAAGGCTTTGTGTGGTCAATTCAATATGAAATCTATTATGGTAAACTGGGTGCAGCCATCAATTTTCAAACAAATAAATATGTATTAAACATCTCACTTGAAAACAATGTCATTATGAACAAAGCTTTACCCTTCTTGCAATTTATTCTAGTCATCCATATTAATGGAATCAACATTTCTGTCAAGATGAATAGTAAAGTTAATGTTCACTGCACTGGGGAGTTAATTTATTGCTGTCATTCATGCAGATAACAAAGTCAACTTTAATTTTAGGTGTCTGTAGGTGTCAACACAAGGCCCAACACTAAAAATAGTACAATAGAACTACTGACATCTCCTCTGAACTATAAGGGTAGATTCATTCTTGGCTTGGGAACACATGGCTTGATGTTCATTCAGAAGCTTCCAGGGATGATTCACTGAAGAATACACAATGAAGTGCAAAAGGAATGGCTCTGTTCCCAAACAGTCCATTAGTTATCTCTGATTTGGCCTAGCCATCAATGCTTGCAGGTCAGAGATGGATTGGCAAAATCTTGGTTTAAATCCCACCTGTCTTCATGCAACTATATCCCAACTTTAGTTGTAATCAGTGAATTACAGTTTTGGAATTCCTTATTACATGTCTTTCTGGAATCCTATTTTACATGTTTTTGAAACCTTTTCTTTTCCCTATACACTGGACCAATGTTGCTGTAATTCCTTGTAGTGAGGCCTCAGCTCTTTTACTGTTCTGATGTCAGAGGAGAAATAATATCACTGCTGCTACACCCCCACTTTCCCTCCTCACTATCTCACTCACCATTGCTGCCATGCTTCCTTAGTTCATCTCTACCTCTGTTGCAACCCATTTGCAATCATACTGGAGAGGGAAGATGGGCATGCTCTGCGGAGGTGGACTTAGCACTGTCCCCTATATAGCTGACATAAATGGTTGGCTCTGAGGAACCCTTCTTCAGAGCCAGACATTTTGAATGGAGGACACCAGAGAGAATGACCATCTCAGTAGAGCTATGCATTTCATGTCTGCCTGGCTCCGAGAGCCTTTCTTATCAGATCACCATGGCAGGAGACCTCCAGGAGGAGAAACATAGGCCCTTCCCACAGCCTACCTTTTCCCATAGTCTTCTGGGCATGATCCCAGCAGTGCCTCTGCTGGAAAGGGAGCATGATGGGAACAGTCCCCTTTGCAACAGGAGCGCAAAGGACATATCTCTTCCTTCTGCAATGCAGTCAGGCTCCTTCCCATGCTGTGCTGAGGCTAGAAGTGCTTCCATCACACTTTTGGGCCTTCCGCAGGGCAGGTAAGTGTGGAACCATTGCACAGTCAAGGATCACTGACTGAAAATCCATCAATGATTTACCCTTCTATCATGCTGGCTGGCGACTGGAGAAGGACAGGACCATGATGACCTTGCAGAAGCATTATTGCAGTTCTGCTTCTCTTCCATCCCCATGCTAGGATGCAGTCCTCCTGTTGAAAGGGCCATAAAAATCCACTGTTCCTAATACTTCACTCCCTGAAGTGATTGACTCTGTGTCCCTAATAAATGGTTTGACTGGCTCTGCCTCTCTGACAATACTTGACTTTGTCTTCACTGTCAGTGAAAGTGGTGAAAGCTTAAATTCTACTTCAAATGTCCCTGCCATTCTGCCCCTGGCTAAAGAACCAAGGACTATTGTGAAGTTGTTCCACATACATCTCAGAATGACAAAAGACTAGGATGGGAATATCAGCTATATGGAGATTTGGAAACTCTTTTATAACAATGGCAAAAACGTTCTCAAAATAGAGCTCAGCCCTGGTAATTATCTTACAAGACAACTATGTTCACTAACCATGAATGTATAGACTTCCTAGGTTTGCTTCCTGCCTGGGCCTCCACTAAAGAAATAAAAGTAATGTTCACTGGCAGGTCATTGACATGGCAGGGGAATAGTACTTAGTTTGAGAAGGGGGAGTCATACGACTTGTACAGGCTGGACATTCAGCTTTGATGAGAGTGTGCAGTGTCTATGCCTACAGAATATATAACATGGATTCAGGTAGTGATGCTAGCAGCAAAACTGCTTTCCTGCTGTTTTAATCATTTTGAAAGGGGTGTTTTACACAGTAGTGGTCTATAGCCAGGAAAAGCAGTAGTGGTGTTTGAAATGGTCTTTATTCTGGTGGGAAAAAAAATGTTGTCATTGCATATCTGCTAAGAATGGCAACTGTATAACCGGCATTATGTTGAATTTTTGAGTACCTTCTTCAATATAGTTATTTGATCTGTTTGCCATATGGAAACAGAAAAGACATCTGGATGGATATTTTTGGTGGCTAAAAGCTGTTTTAATTCTTTTCCAGCAGAGAAATGCCAGATAGTAAACAGAACACATGGTTCATTCTTGTGCTGGTCCCCTTTAGAGTAGGAGTGGGAACTGTACAGTCCTTGAGATGTAGCAGTACTACAACCCCCAGAAGGTCTAGCCAGTGGTGAAGAATTCTGGGAGCTGACATCCAGCACCATCTGGAGAGCCACATGACTCCTACACCTGCTCTAGGGAATGCACACCACTGTCAAGTTAGCTATGCTAGCTAGCCCTGTTGTGAAAGGAAATGGGTGATGGAGAGAAAAAGAGATGTGACAGCACAGAAAACACCCAGCAAAATTCATAGAAAGGCATGTTTTTTCACCTGAAGATTAAGATTACAGATTATGAAATAGTTCCTTTTAGAGTGATGAATAAAATGTTTAAGACAAGGTGTTTGAATATTTATCCCCCCCGCCATACACATTATTTCTAAAAGCTATGTAGCAGGTAGACTATTAAGTCAGGTATTGGAGTGCTATTCAACGTGATGGCCTATAGACCCATGCTGACGGATGAGCCATCACCAGTCAGTCTGTTGCAGATTTCCAGGAAAGAAGGAAACATGTGTAACCAGTGGGCACAAAATGCGGTACTAGTTCCTTGAAAAAATAATTCCAGTTCCCCTTTATCATATAGCCTCAGAAGCTCTGCGATACAGTATGAAATCATTGTGATGCCTGGTCCTGGCTTCCTTCTCTCATTTCTTCCTATGGGAATGAGTGCTTTATGTCTGCTCAACACTATGAAAGAATGGAGAAGGCAAAAGTATTTTTCTTTGTTTTAATCATGTTGTAGGTTTCTTCTCACTGGACAAAGCTAGAGGCTCACTATACTTCAGATGTTAATTGCATTTAAGAACCTTGTAGCTCCATTTGTAATGAAAAATAAAATAAAACTCAAAAAGTAAATTCAACTTGGAATTATTTTCTGAATAAATTGTATTTTTAATAATATATTAAACAGGGTACTTGTTTTCCATAACCAAGTTATATGTAACAAAGAAAACCTTCCCCATGGAGTGTTCAGATAATTCTTTTGAACTAAGATAAGTGAAAAGATCCTAAGCCACACATCTGAAATAATAAAGTATGAGTACCTGTATTCATTCAGTATAAGAGGGTTGTGAAGGAAAAGGGAAATATGTTGAAAAGCTAGGATATTCTAAATTCATAAAAATGGGCAGTTTCCTCCCCCTTCACTTAACAACACTGTTAATTTGCTTCTCATCCTATGGACATGTGTTCTTCTACATTGCACACTATATCAGAATGCTACTGCCAGACTGTATGTGCATTAAAAACATCTCTGCCCCCACTTTGTGTATTGTACCTACAACTACCATCTCACTATATTCTCAACAGTAGAAAATCCAATTACCTTTCTCCCCCCTATTTTTTTGTGATCAAAAGTTAAAGTAAAGGATAAAAAAAATGATAAAGAAAGTAAAGGAGGAGAAAACTCCTAAGCAGTGATAAATTATTCATATTGTCATACAATCCCAAATGCTCTGGTACAACTGACAGCCTCAATTTTAATTGTGATGCAAGGCTGCCCTCAAGATTTGAAGCAATAAATAAAAATTCACATTCTTGTACAGGCACTGACAGCACAATCATGTGGCAGTCATTTTAAAGACGGTGTGGGCGGGTGGGAGTTTGTGCGTGAGTGTGTTTGTTTTGCAATGCAGATGAGCAGGAACTTTAATCTCTGCATTGCTTCAGACAAAAATTAAAATAATGATAATAATAATAATCCTAAGCATTTACAAAGCATTTTTATATTAGCTCATCAATTCTACATATCCACCAATTGTTCCAGTGTTGCAGGACAGTCCTCTGCTATCTCACTTTTCAACTGCCAAAGCACTTTATTTAAACAAGTCTGTATTCAATTTCTCTCTCTCTCGCTCTCTCTCTCTCCCCCTCCCTCTCCTGCTCAGCCCATTCCCTCCCTTTGATTTATATCTTTCCTTTGGGTCACAATGTACAGTTCCATGTACACTGATAAAGTGAATTTTTAAGTTCAACTGTGAATTAATAATATCAATATTAATGTTCATGTCCAAAGTGTTATATCAAAAGCAGGGCTGGTCCAAGACATTTCACTGACTGTGTCCTCCAGACTATCAAAGTCAAGGTGCATACTCCTAAATGCCAACCAAATAAGTTTGTCACACAAGTCAGAAAGTCTGACGAGCACCTCTAGCTATTTTTTCCATTTATGGAAACAATAAAGCAACAATAACAAACTAAGTAGCTGAAAACTTTCTCCTTTTCCGGACAATCTCTTGACTTAGGTGTGTATGGTTCACTCTGTTGCTCCCAAGAATCTTGATTTGGAATTCTAATAGGTAGGTAGGTTCGAAACCAATTTGATTGTATACTGTAGACTTGCTCTCAACTTCATCTTGTCTTTTAGTGCAAGTGTCTATTTCTCTGCATTGCAGAATCAGTGCACATGAGAATTTTAGTAGGCTGCCAGTTGCAAAATGCATAAACAGCCAAGTTGCATAGACAAAGATCATAGGTACATACCCCCTCACATACACAAAATAATCCTGTTCAAGGCTTGAGTAAGAATTTTGTAACAGGTGTACTCAATAGTACTCTGAAAGCCAAAAATCAAGGAATTGCCAAGTAGGCCAGCCTTAGGTAAAACGAAGCAGAACTAATAGTGAATTCTAAAAGACTGGGAACTTGCAGAGAGAAATTGTAATATTCACAAGGAACCATGAAATATTGCCTAAAGCAAGGATAACTCAGAATCATACACCTTGACATTAAAGAAATGTTATCTTGACATTATAGCAGTAGAAAACACACTGTTTTAAAGGCATTGGCTATTCTATCCTCAAAACGTTATTTTCAAGGATTAAACAAATTAGTTTTAGAAGATTCATTAAAAAATATTCTGCATACGCAAGCTTCCATTTTGGCTTTATATTAATTGAACTCTAAAGAGTTGGTGTGGGAAATGTACATGCTAAGAGCTGCCTCTAGCTGTTAGCCTAATTTCATGTGTGGAGTGGCAGGAAGAGAGAAGGTATGAGAGGGAACATGATGATGAAGAAGAAGAATTATTATTTCTTACCCACTTCTCCCTATGGATCAAGACAGGGAAGATCAGATTAAAATACACCAAGAAATAGACACACAATAGTTAGAAACACAAGCGCCAATTAAAAATACATACAGGAAGCCCCTACCTTTTGATGCCCCATTATCTGACAACTCACTCATAGAATCATAGAATCATAGCAATGTAGAGTTGGAAGAGACCACACAGGCCATCCAGTCCAACCCCCTGCCATGCAGGAACACTCTTTTGATACTTCCAAATTAAGGACAAGTTCCATTAATTTGATAGGGGTTCTCCTCTTTCATCAGTTCTTTTTGCCTTTGGAGGCAAGCAGAGGCTCACTTGGAACTGCTTGCACGTGCACGCAGCTTGAAAAGTGAGCTGAGAAGGGAAAAGGGTAATAATCTGGCTGAGAGACTTTGCAAGCTGCACATTTGTGCTCAGTCCAAAGTGAGCATCCGTAAATCCTTCAGGCTCCCTACAGTACAGTACATGGCTTCAACCAATTCCATTTTCTGATAGTACTCCCGTACCTAACCTGTCAGATAACTGTAGTTATATGTAGTCTGTTAAAGCCTGTAGTCAGTTAAAAGTATGGCAAAAGAGAAAAGGGATTCCTGCAAAAGTCTACCTGTTCAAGGCTCTGGTTCTAATTCTGGTTCTGTTCACCATTAGATGCAGCCCTTGGTTAATTTTTCCATAAGCAGACCCACTTCCATCAGCATGGGGTATCATTATAGTAGAACCACTGATATAATCCACAGAGACTACTGGGATCACTCAAACAATAAATTATTTGAGAACTGCACGGGATTCACATTAAACAAAAATGCACTAAATGATAGTGATATAAGGTAAAGCTGGCCACAGGTTCCCAGTATATGAAAAGACCATTCTGTACCTTCTTATTGGTAATATTATGACTACTTTCCTTTTCCTTAATGTGCCATGTGATGTATTAATAATTTCTTTCTCACAGACACAGTCTCATGCTGGCACTAGTGATCTGTGGTTCTAGGTGGTTCTGGTGACAGTGAAATCCTGTTCTGGAATCCCTGTTCTAAAGCAATTAGCTGCAGATTTGTCACAAGGCTCATACTTTCAAGCTTAAAGTAAGCCCAAGTTGGCTGGTGAATATTGCAGCCTATGAATATTTCTTGGGAATCCATTTTTATCTTGTTAAAAGATATTTCCAGTCTTCTTTTCAGCTTCATCTACTAACCAGTTGAATACACATCCCACCACCCAGTTTCCTTTCATACCACTTCAAATTCCAATAGTGTTCCACTAGTGACAACTGGTAAGGGGGATTTTTTTTTTCAAATGGACATTTTCTTCCCTTCTACATTCCCTTCTACATTCCAGTATCAAAGTGCCTTGCAATGGCAGGTGAGGAAGGTAGTTGACCTTGTGACATTGTAGTAGCTCTTATAAAACTGACATTTCCTAGGAGGAAATCATAGAAAAATAGAGCCATGGTGTTGGAAGGTAGCCCATAGGCCATCTAGTCCAACCTCCTGCTCAAAGTGAGAAATCTAGCAAGATCATCTCCAGCAGGTAGCTGTCTCACCTCTTTTTGAAGATTTCCAGAGAAAAAGACCTCTGTACATAATTGGTTCTATTACAAAATGCCCTTTACCATTCAGAAGTTCCTTCTAATGCTTGAAATCTACCCTGCTGTAACTATTAGACCTAGGCCTACCTTCTGAGTAGTTAAGAACAAACCTGAACTCTTTGTTCTGTGACACTTCTTTGGATACACAGGTTGTGATTTCATCTCTCCTCCCTGTTGAAGGTTATGGCCCATGAAGGGAGAGATGAGTAGTGGAGATCAACAACTGGATCCGCAGATGGTGCCACTGGGCATGATTTGGGTTTTTGGACCATGATCTGCATTTTCATGAAGATGGTCTTCTGTCAATGGATGGGGTCCACCTCACACCCATTGGCAGGAAAGTTTTTGCTAACAGTCTCTCAAAGCTGATCAGGAGGTCTTTAAACTGAGTTCGAGTGGGGAGGGAGACAGTATTAATCAGGGCAGGAATTCAGAAAGTGCTGGCCAAAAAAGCCTAAATGTTATAGATAGAACAGGGGAAGTAGTACTAGAGACCAACAGTGGGAGGAAAAGCAACCTTAGTACAGGGCTTGCAAGGAGCGGATGCGGTCTTAAATGTCTCTACACTAATGCACAGAGCATGGGGAATAAACAAGATGAATTGGACTATTAATACAACAAAATAAATATAATAGGCATCACTGAAACCTGGTGGGATGAGTCTCATGTTGGGAATGTAGTACAAAGGGGGTATAACCTATTTTGCAGAAATAGACCAGACAAGAAAGGAGGAGGAGTAGCTTTATATGTCAAGGATGTTTTCACCTGTGAAGAGATCCATGACTTAAATCCAGGAAGCCAGGTCGAGAGCATCTGGGTAAGAATCAGGGAAGCGAGAAACAATAGGGATGTTATTGTGGGGGTTTACTACAGACCTCCAAGCCAGCCTGAGGATTTCGATGATGCCTTCCTAGAGCAGATGACCACACATCCAAAAAGGAGAGATGCAGTAATAATGGGAGATTTCAACTATCCAGATATATGTTGGCACTCAAACTCTGCCAAGACCACAAGGTCCAAGAAGTTCCTCACTTGCCTTGCAGACAATGTCATGGTCCAGAAGATGGTAGAGGCAGCAAGAGGAACAACTAGTCTAGATCTGATCCTGACCAACAGATATGACCTTGTTAATGGGATGGACGTGGTGGGATCCTTAGGGGGGAGTAACCATGCTCTATTAGAATTTGTCATTCAGTGGGAAGGACAAGCCAAGTGTAGCCAGACATGTTTTCTAGATTTTAAAAAAGCTGCCTTCTGTAAACTTAGGGAGTTACTGGATGAAATTTTGTGGACAAGAACACTGAGAGAGAAGGGAGTTCATAACGGATGGGAGTTTCTTAAAAGTGAGATACTGAAGGCACAATTTAAAACTGTGCCAATAAGGAAGAAATGGCAGGTGCCTAAAGAAACCAGAATGGTTGACTAAAAACCTCTCAGCTGAGTTAAGTCTTAAAAGAAATATGTACAGGAAATGGAAGAATGGTGAAATCACCAAAGAAGAATTCAAGCAAATAGCCACAATATGTAGGGAGAAGGTCAGAAAAGCTAAAGCACTGAATGAGCTCAGGTTTGCCAGAGAGATTAAAAACAGTAAAAAAAAAAAAAGGCTTTTTTAGATATGTCTGCAGCAAAATGAACGGGTCACTGCGGGGAGAAGATGGCCAAGTACTAACAGGGGAAAGAGAAAAGGCAGAACTACTCAACACCTTCTTTGCCTCAGTTTTCTCCCAAAAGGATAGAAGTACTCAACCTGGGAGGTGGGAAGCAGGTGGGGAAGTGGTGGAAATGGAGCACAGAATGAATAGAGAAGTAGTACAGGAAAAAATGGCTACACTAGATGAATTCAAGTCACCAGGACCAGATGAATTATACCTGTCAGGACCCTGGCGCTCCAGGACTCAAGCTCTGAGTCTGAACCAGAGGACTTCAAAGCCATGGGGCCTGCTGTACCCACAAAGCCCACCCCAGAGGCTGCCCTGGACACAGCCCCAGCCCCAGCAGTGGAGCCAGGGGCTGCCTCAGACTCAGCCCAGCCAGAAGAATCAGATGGTGAGGTTCAAGAGCAGGTGCCTACTTACCAGCAGCATTGGGAGCAAAAGAGTCCTCTCAGAAGGTCAGAGTGTTTAAGTAGGAAACGCCAGGCAATCAGACTCCAGCTGAGATAGCACCTGGGGGAAGGGCTTGCCTATAAAGACACTCACTCAGTCTTGGGTCTTTGTCGGCACACAACCGTCCATTTTGGGTATACCTGCTGGGCCAGTGTGGACCCTTGTTTCCCTCCCGGACTGCTGCCCGACCTGCTGGAGCATCGTCTCTCAACTTCTTTTGCTTAAAGACAGACTCAAGGTACCTGGACTGACTGTTGTTCTGCCTGGCTGTGACTCAACTGCCAGGGAATTTCTTTGCTGCAGAAAGCTCTTTTATTTATTGCCTGCCTTATCTTTAACAAGCCCTGCTAATCGGCTCTTGGCTGCCCGCTAAGCCCTGGCGTTGACAATATCCAAGGATATAAAAAGAACTGGCAGAAGTAATTTCAGAATTACTCACAGTAATCTTTGAGAACTCTTGGAGAACAGGAGAGGTCCCAGCAGAATGGAAGAGGACAAATTTTGTCCCCATCTTCAAAACGGGAAAAAAAGAGGACTCAAATAATTGTCATTCAGACAGACTGACATGAATACCAGGAAAGATCCAAGAGCAGATCATTAAACAGTCAGTTTGTAATTACTTAGAAAGCAATGCCGTGATCACTAAAAGTCAACATGGGTTTCTTCAAAGCAAGTCATGCCAAACTAATCTTATCTCTTTTTATGACAGAGTTACAAGCTTGATAGATGGAGGGAACACAGTGAACGTAGCATATCTTGATTTCAGTAAGGTCTTTGACAAAGTTATCCATGACATTCCTGCAAAGACGCTAGTAAAATGTGGGCTGGACAGGGCTACTGTTAGGTGGATTTGTAATTGGCTGACTGACCGAACCTAGAGGCTGCTCACCAATGTCTGCTTTTCATCCTGGAGAGAAGTGACTAGTGAGGTGCCACAAGGTTCTGTTCTGGGCCCAGTGCTATTTAGTATCCTCACTAATGATCTGGATGAAGGAATAGAGGGCATGGTGATCAAAGTTGCTGATGACACCAAATTGGAAGGGGTTGCTAATACTCCAGAGGACAGGATCAAAATTCAAAACGACCTTGACAGATTGGAGAGCTGTGCCAAAGCTAACAACATGAATTTCAACAGAGAGAAATGTAAGGTCCTACATTTAGGCAGAAAAAATGAAATGCACAAATAAAGGATGGGGGACACGTGGCAGGATAACAGTATGTGTGAAAGGGATCTAGGAGTCTTAGTGGACCACAAGCTGAACATGAGTCAGCAGTGTGATGCGGCTGCCAAGAAAGCTAACACGATTCTTCGTTGCATCAATAGGAGTATGGTGTCTAGATCAAGGGAGGTAATGGTACCACTTTATTCTGCTTTGGTTAGACCTTATCTGGAATACTGTGTCCACTTCAGGCACCTCAGTTCAAGAAGGATATCAACAAGCTGAACCGTGTTAAGACAAGGACAACTAAAATGGTGAAGGGTCTGGAAGCCATGCCTTATGAGGAGCGGGTTAGGGAGCTGGGGATATTTAGTCTGCAGAAGAGAACGTTAAGAGAGGATGTGTCAGCCTTGTTTAAATATTTGAAGGGATGTCATGTTGAGGAGAGAGGGGGCTTGTTTTCCACTGGTCCAGAAACTAGGACAACGAACAATGGATTTAAGCTGCAGGAAAGGAGATTCCACCTGAACCTCAGGAAAAACTTCCTGATGGTCAGAGCTGTCCAGCTGTGGAATATGCTGCCTCGGAGTGTTGTAGAGTCTCCTTCTTTGGAGGTTTTTAGGCAGAGACTGAATGGCCATCTGTTGGGAGTGCTTTGATGTGCACAGCAGGGGGTTGTACCAGATGGCCCCTGTGGTGTCCTGCAACTTTGTGATTCTATGATTCTATATTTAAAGAAGGTAATCATGTCAGTCTTCAGTCTTCTTTTCACCAAGCTGAACATGCCAAACTCTTTCAGTTTTTCCTCCTGTTTTCTTCTGACATACCTCGTATCATCCTTGTTGCTCTTCTTTGAACCCACCATGACTTGTCTATGTCTTCCTTAAAATCAAATACCCAGAACTGAACACAGTACTCCAGATGTGGTCTGAGCAGCACTGAATATTGTGAAGTTCTTCTTCCCTTAGCTTGGAAACTATGATTCTATCAAGGTAGGCTAAATTAGCATTTGCTTTTTTTGCTGCAGGATCACATTTGTTCAACTTATAATCAACAATTATCCTAAGGTCTTTTCTACATGTACTGCTGATAAACTACGTATCTCCAACACTATAAGTGTGCATTTGGTTTTTGTGGTCTAAACGTAGAATTTTGCATTTTCTCTCTTGAATTTCATTCTATTAGTTCCAGCCCAATTTTCTAGTTTATCAAAGTCCTTTTGAATTTTTCCCATCCTCTAATGTGTTAGCTCCCCTTCTAGTTTTGTCTTATTGGCAAATTTTAAAAAGTTTCCCAGTATCCAATCATGGAATTCATTGCTGAAAATGTTGAAGAGTGCCAACCTCAGGTCAGAGCACTACACTCTACTCAAGACTTCCCTCCAGTTTGAAGTGAAGCCATTGATAACAACTCTTTCAACACAGTTTTCTCAGCTGTTATGGATCCATCTGGTTGCGTTCCCATCTATATCACATTTAATCAGTTTGTTAATCAAAACATCATGGAAGACTTTATCAAATGCAGATAAATGACAAATCCAGATAAATGACATCTGCAGCATTCTTACTCTCTACTAAAGTAGTGGCCTGAACAAAGGTATAAGATTAGTTTGGCAGGATTTGTTCTTGACAAACTCGTGCACATTTGAAATCATTTAGGTTAACTAGGTGATTCCTTGGTATCTCCTTACCAATCCTGATTTACAATTTGGATCCCTCATCAATTTATTATTATTATTATTATTATTATTATTATTATTATTATTATTATTATTATTTTTTTATCTCACCTCTCCCGACAGATCGAGGAGGTACTACAACAGTGCATCAAATACATTAAAAGCAATTAAAACATAACCCACCCTCCCCACCCACCAACCCATCTAAAAACCCCTAAAAGACATTAACTATTAAGAACAAGAGGACAGTGGGTGGGAGGCGGTGGAGCACTAGTCTGGGAAGGCCTGTTGGAAGAGAACAGTCTTGACTGCTTTTTTAAAGCAGTCAAGACTGGTAATATGCTGGATCTCTTCCGGCAGGCCATTCCATAACTTGGGAGCGATAGAAGAGACGGTCCTCTGGGTAACCGCAGCCAACCTAGTTCTGACTGGCTGCAGTAAATTCCTCCCAGAGGACCTTAGTGTGCGGGGCGGATTATATGGGAGAAGGCGATCCCGCAGGTAGGCTGGCCCCAAGCCATGAAGGGCTTTAAAGGTAAGAACCAACACCTTGTACTGTGCCCGGAAACTAATAGGCAGCCAATGTAAGGACTTCAGAATTGGTGTTATATGGTCAGTTTTAGATCTTCTGGTGACCAACCTGGCTGCCATATTCTGAATTAATTGAAGTTTCCGGACTAAGCACATGGGTAGCCCTATGTAGAGCGCATTGCAGAAGTCAAGCCGTGAAGTTACCAGCACATGCACCACTGTTTATAGGTGTTCCAGGTCCAGGAAGGGGCGCAGCTGGTGTATCAGCCAAAGCTGATAGCAGGCACTCCTGGCCGCCGCATTAATTTGAGCTGTCATCTGAAGCGGCGAGTCCAGGAGCACCCCCAAGCTGCGGACACAGTCTTTCAGGGGAAGTGTGACCCCGTCTAGAACTGGTTGACAAACCTCCATACCTGGGCTAGGGCCCTTAACAGCAAGTACCTCCGTCTTATCTGGATTCAGCTTCAGTCTGTTTTTCCTCATCCAGTCCATTACTGTTTCAAGGCATTCATTTAGAGGCGAGATGCCACCCTTAGTTGATGCTATTATCCAAGGCATGGAGAGATATATCTGGGTATCATCAGCATACTGATAGCACCTTGCTCCATGCCTCCTGATGATCTCTCCCAGCGGTTTCAGGTAGATGTTAAATAGCATTGAGGACAGGACGGCACCCTAAGGGACGCCAGATTTGAGCTCCTTTTTCGAGGAGCAGCTATCCCCAAGCATCACCATCTGGTATCTACCTGAGAGATAGGACCGGAACCACTTAAGTGCAGTACCCCCAATCCCCAGCCCTCTCAGGCGTTCCAGAAGGATACCATGGTCTATGGTATCGAAAGCCGCTGAGAGGTCCAAGAGTACCAGCAGGGTCATGCTTCCCCTGTTGATACCTAGGTGAAGATCATCCACTAAGGTGACCATGTCAGTCTTGACTCCATATCCTGCCCTGAAGCCAGTTTGAAATGGATCTAGATAATCTGTTTCATCCAAGACAGTTTGGAGTTGAAGACCAACAGCCCTCTCGATCACCTTGCTTAAAAATGGAAGATGGGAGACTGGTCTATAATTATTCATATCCAGGGGATCTAGGGAGGGCTTTTTTAGAAGTGGCTGTATAATTGCTTCTTTTAAACAAGCTGGAAAATTGCCCTCCCACACCCACATTTTGATACGGTTTAATTGGCAAAATATGACTTAATTGGCAAATATATTAATTGGCTTTGATAGAAAACATGCCCTGGAATAGCTACATGGTTAGGCTGGACAAGAGGAGAAGACTTGCTGAACTCATGTGCTCCAAATTAGGTCAGAAATCCCCTCTAGGCATGGCCAGGTCATAGTCAGGAAATCACCAGGTAACTCCAGAGATAGCAAGCTTAACAACTCTGCCTCTTGGGCAATAGTGACTGAGAGATTACCACCAAACCGCAGATTGTTTTAACTCCTTTTCCTCTGATGAAGCAACCTTTTCCTTCTCCTAAAACCTGTCTGCCAAGCACTGAGCTATCAGGAAACCATTAGCCTTTTGTCACCTAACGCGAAGACCATTATCCCGTTCTGGACTCCACTGTCCACTCTGCGAACGCCATTGTTTACTCAGCCAGAGAGCCAGTATGCACTTGCCCTCCAGGCAGAAATTGCATATAAAAAACCTTAGTTTTGGCCAGCCAACTTGCAGTACACCTATTGTTGGTCACCACTCTGCTACTCCAGTTCCCAATTGTGTATTATCCTTAGACACAAGTCTAAGCCACAATGCTGCTTCTTTGCTGCTCTTTGAGACTGATAAATATTATCCACTGTGCCCTGAAATCTCACTATCTAAAAACTTTCCTCTCCTTTCCTTCAGTTAGCCTTTTGTGACTATTTGGATTTTGTGTCTGTGATTAATTCCCCAGCAAAACACAATTTAGTTTACCTTTTGGAACTCCAGCTGGTTCTTCCCTGCAGAAGTACTGGTAAACATAGGTGGAAAGATCTCACTAGGTTACATCCCCCTCACAGACCTCCTAATTTGAGCTATAATTCCCCACCTTTGCATGGAGATACTGGCATTGTGGGTGGGCCCCTGGGTCACCCACATTTCAGGGTAACACATACATGTACACAGTTCTTCTTTTGGGGAAAAAAGAAAAGAAAAATAGGTGTGGAGTAGTTCTGTCTGTTCACTTAGTCATTCTATTGCTTTGAACATGTCTGTAAAGGTTGCTAGAGTGCAACTCCCAGTATTCCTCACTATTGGCTATGATGGCTAAGGTTGGTGAGAATTACAGTCCAACAATATCTAAAGGGCCTAATGAACCACACTCCTCAGCTACAGCCATGTTGGGAAAGAGAGAGTATATAAACAACTAAAACTTGTTTTCCACATCTGTGGAATATACTGTGCAATTCATCTTCTGAAAATTTTACTTTAAAAGCTTGGGAAACTTTGGGGGAAACACCTAATTAATTGCTGCTAAATCCTGCTAAATGCTTAGCCCCAGTGAATAGCAAATGCTAATTATTTGAAAGATTTATGTGATTAACAATGTAAAGTTAACTTTGAAGCTTAACTACAACAACCGAAACCATAGGCCCCATGGCATTCAACAGCTTTTCCTGTGTTCCTGATTTTATTAGAAGAACCTCCTTTTAATATGCTCAATCTCCGTAGTAAACATTACTGACATACACAAAAATGTTGACCTACCAAAAGAGAAGAGACCCAAATGTTTCATGAGGCAACTTAAGACGAGGAGGAATATTTCAAATATTTCAAAGTATATGTGATATTCTGAACCAAAGCATCATACTGACATTTCAGTTCAACGTCTTCTGTGATTCAGAATCCTTACATGATTAAAATATGAATTGGGGGGGGGTGTGAGTTTGAATCAGTCAAATCTATCTTGCAGGATTCTTCTATACATTTATGAATACCATCCTTACTCTGTGGAAAAGTGGGCTAGAGATGTCATAAACAAATGCCAATGCAATAGCACCCTTCAGCCTTGGACAAGATCCATAAAGTTTATAGCACCAACTTTTTGTCATCATCTTGTAATGATCCCTGAAAAAAATGCTCCACAACATCACAGAGTTCAGGGAGGCCATTCTATGATCACTCTAGTATCGCTGGAATTCTCCCATATTCATTGTTGAATATGCTCTACAATTCAAGGACAAACATTTGCCGCTCACGAAGGTATCACTTCTATTGTTTATAGACCTCTACCACTGACTACTGCCAAAATCACTGGATTTATGGTGATATCTTGCTCTGAAACCTGATGAAAGCTGGACTTGAGGTCTATCTTGGCTGCCTGACTGGGGAGGTAAGGAGTGGACTGGGAAACTGAGATGAAGCACCCCCTGGATCTTGGCAATCACATTCTTGTTCTTTGTTTGTTAGCAGTCCTGCCTGCTACTTGAGTTTCTAACACATTCAATCTTTCTCTGCTTGGCCTCTTCATCCCGTTCCAACTTGCCAGACTCCCATAAAGGCCTATATCCTGGAGCCACTTACTGTCTCACAGAAGAAATTTGCAACTTTTGTGTCAGCTCTGACCTCATTGCCTGACTTCATTGGTGCCACTTATTGAGTGCCTAATGTCAAATTAGACATAGATATAGATAGATAGATAGATAGATAGATAGATAGATAGATAGATAGATAGAACCAGATATTACTAGGAGAAATAACTAGAGTTGGCCAAAGACTGACCAGATAATTATGGTTCAGATTAGAGCCCAAACAATTCAAGCTCAGAAAGGGTATGCACAGGCAAATGAAACACCAAGGAGTCTGACCCAAAAGTCAATCCTCAATTACTGTATTCCCATAGAAATCAGTGTCCAGCATGAAGACAATAACATTACAGGCACTCCAGCTATAAGCACTCCAATGAACCTTGACAATGAGACCATAAGTAATGAACAGGATCAGCAGAGCCCTGTGGAATTGGACTACCAAAATTGGTCCATGAACCCAGGGCTCCTGGCCAATTCTTCAGTGGATCTATCTTCTAGTCATGTATATTCCACAACCTCCAATACCAGTGGCAATATGATGGAGAAATCTACTGGAAAATCTCACAGGTTTAATACTGGTCATGTTCAAATCATTTATGGCCACTTGAGAGACATGCCTTCTTTCAGCACAAGCCAATCAACAATTTTTTGATAAACTGCATGCTATAAAACAAGAGATTTCTGGACTTAAGGTAACACTGAGAACTATTATTGCTTTGATAGAACTGGGAATTTTAAAAGCAGCAGCCCCAAGAAACTCCCCAGATAGAGACTTGGCAGACCCCCAGGCAACCAACCTAAAGTCCTCAATAGATGCAACAGTAGATGATGATTGCCCCCTTACTAATAACTCAAGCTTTCCACCTAGAGGAAATAATGCATGACTAGTATACATATTCTGAGATGACACTAGAGATCTCAGCTGAAGATGGTCCTGCTAAAAGTGGCCTGGAGGATTTCAATCTTACCTTTACAAATGCAGACTTACTAGTTCTAGATGAATGGCATGACGACACCTTAGAAGATGATAACTCTCAGTCTCCACCTTCATCTACGGGAACAGTAGGTGAAAATGCTCCACAGATAAACCATTATCAATTACAACTACCAGATCGAGTATAATCTGGCTCTGGTAAGCCAATACCTGCAGAAGTGTCACCAACTAACATTGAGACCCATATCACCATTTTTAATCGGCCACTAAGAAGACCAAATAATGTGTGGCTCACATCTTCAGAAGTGCCAAAGGATATCTTAGATGTATTGGGGACTGGATGGGATTACTCCATAGACATTAAATGTTCATGTGTGTATCCCACTGGTGGCGCAGTGGTTAAATGCCAGTACTGCAAGCCACAAGGTTGTGAGTTCGATCCTGCCGGGCTGCAAGGTTGACTCAGCCTTCCATCCTTCTGCAGGTCGGTAAAATGAGTACCCAGCTTGTTGGGGGCATGTATAGAAATTTGTAAGTTGTTCGCCACCTCGATCCATATGGAGAGGCAGGATACAAATAAATAATAATAATAATAATAATAATAATAATAATAATAATAATAATAATAAAAATAAATCCAAAAAATTGAGGGGGATGGTGATTTTGTCCTCTATAGATAGCCACCATGCCCATCACTTTTGGTGTCAGCTTTACAAATTTGAAGAAAGAGAAATTTAATTTAAATGGGGCCTGCATGAACACTACCCAAAAATCAATCCAAATTTATATTTGAACCCTCATTCCCACAAGTCAGTAAGCCTAATGAAAGGAAAGGATGATTTAAATTGCAGAGGAGCCTTCCCTGGAGAATGAGCACCCATGGTGCCTGCTCACAATTTGTCTCCCAGAGGGCTGGGCTGTAAAACCCAGAAACAACTTGTACCTGGGACATTATACCATCCTGTCACCACCCCAAAAACACACATTCCTGATAATCATGTCATATTAACTCTCGATAACTGTACTATAAGGGGCAGAAATGGTGCTTTCTTGGGGAAGAAGGTCATCCTAGAAGATTTAGAACATCAAACTCATTTAAATTTTAAAAAGGGTGAGGTGGATGTTCTTGAAATAATCCCAAGAAAAGGAAATAATGGTACGGTGGTCTTGGGCTTCACTGCCATAGCTCTACGATTTCATGTCCAGAAGCGCCTAAGTAACCAGAAAGATTCAAGTGGCAATGTACTAAGTGACAATTCTACTTTCACTAAGATTCCTCAATTGAGGATAACAGCAGCAGCAAGAAATTGGCAGTCTTCCCACAGGCAGGAAGAGTTAAAGCCAGTATCTAAGGCTTCTACAGCTCATAATAGTTTTCCCCCTGATTTTTACTCAGATCATAGAAGGAAGGAAGTGTGTCCCTCTTTTGTAACCTTCCCCAATAATATCCAAGTTAAGAAAGGAAGAGACCCAGTAGGTGGACATAGTACTTTGAGCTTGGAGACTCGAGATATCATAGCAAACAGGACATTACAAAGTGGTGACAAGCCCCCTAGGAGTCGTAATTTCCAACAAATGGTTACAGGGAATGATTCCTTGCTTGATCAAACACGTTGTTAAAGCTTAAGCTCTTTCTATGCCAAATCTGAAAATATTTGTGAATGTTACTAAAAACTTACATAAAATTAGTTGAATTAAAATTGTAATGGCTGTTTCGGTGTAAGAGGAAAATTCTCCTGGTTTGGACTAAAGGTCATACTGACCAAAAATAAAGAACCTGTGGCCCTTCAGATGCTGTCTAACTCTGGCCAACATCAGCTCCAGCTTCTTGCTGACTAGGATGACAGGCAATGTATCTGGAAGGACCCAGTATGAGGTGAACACATCTGAAAGGACCCATGCTGATGAAGGCTGATAATCATGTTTCCAACCTCAGTTAACAAAATTCCTCCAGGAAATTCCACTTCTGTTTGTTTCCACTTTCTGCCAATCTTCCGTAGTTGCTTCCAAACCTGGAAGTCTGATTTTGTGATCAAGAATAATGGCTGTTTACAGAATTGCTATCTGACAATTTGTCTAATCCTTTTTCAGAATCTATCTAAACATTCATATGTATGGCTTTGAATCCAATATGCAATTTGTAGTTTCCCCAACTGTTCCTAAAGACATGTACATGCTCGTTTAAATACAACCAGCTGACACTGTGCTCCAGTTTAGAAATTTAAGTGTCACCATATTTACGCACATAAGGTTTGGGGATTTGGGCGGGTGGGGAAGCTTTAGGCCTCCAGGGTAATACAATGAAATGGAATTAATCACAGTTTATAAAATAAAACTTCAGCATTATTTTCTTTTGCCATCTGTCTAACATTCTTTTCTCTTTCCACCAACCTGTGAGAGATTAATTCTCCCAAGATCTTGGGATTGTGATTAGTATTGCCATGAAAGAACCATATATTGCAAGATCATACACAACACAGATGTTATAGTCAAGTGTCACGAGTGTGATATATGCAATGTAGCTTCTATGCTTTGCTATGACATATTTGATTGTCACCACTTTCTCGTCTTGCAAGTGTCAGAGACCTTGTAAAACTAGAGTTGGAGGAAGAACTTATAAAACCCAGAGCTTAGACATAACTCCTCAAAAGGAGGTGAACTGTACTTTTAATAGTTACTTGTAATTAATTCCTGTGGCTTTTTTTCTCACCTTTTCCCCTCCTCTTCTTCTTTTTCCTTTTAGTAAGGACAATATAACAAGACTACATTAAAAAGTAATTTAACAAAGACCTAGACTGATTTACAAGTACCACTACAGTCTCCCTTTTGATAGAATCATAGAATCACAGAGTTGGAAGAGACCACAAGGTCACCAAGTCTACCCCCCACCTTGCCATGCAAGAAGACACCACCAAAGCATTCCTGACAGATGACCATTCAGCTTCTGTTTAAAAAAACCCCCAAAAAGGAGATGCCACCACTTTCCCAGGCAGTATATTCCCCTGTTGAATTGTTCTTACCAACAAGAGGTTCTTCATAATGTTTAGATGGAATCTCTTTTCTTGAAGTTTGAAGTCATTGCTCCATGTCCTAGCCTCTGGAGTAGCAGAAAAGAGGCTTGTTCCATCCTACATACGACACCCCTTCAAACATAGCTATCATGTCACTTCAACTTCTTCTTTACTAGGTGAAACATATCCAGCTGCTTAAGTCTCTCCTCATGGGGCATGGTTTCCAGGCCTTCTACCATTCTGATTGCCCTCCTCTGGACATGGTCCAGCTTGGCAATATCTTTCCTAAACTATGGTGCCCAGAACTGGACAAAGTATTCAGGTGGTGTCTGACAAAAGCAGACTAGACAGATACTCTCACTTCCCTTGACCTAGACACTATACTTCTATTGATGCAGCCCACAATCACATTGGCTTTTTTAGTTGCCACATCACTCATGTGGCAACTCATGTTCAGCTGTGGTCTACCAAGGCTCCTAGATCCCCTTTACATATAAGTCAGGTGTCACCCATTTTATATCTATTCATTGTTTTCTGCCCAAATGTAGTATGTTACAGTTCTCCCTATTGAAATTCATTTTATTAGCTTTGGCCCAGCTCTCTAACCTGTTAAAAATCATAGAATCACAGAGTTGGAAGAGACCACAGGGGCCATCCAGTCCAACCTCCTGCCATGTAGGAACCCACATTAAAGCACTCCCGACAGTTCGCCATCTAGCCTCCAAAGAAGGAGACTCCATCACACAGCATATTCCACTGCAAAACAGCTCTGACCATCAGGAAGTTCTTCCTGAGGTGCAGGTGGAATCTCTTTTCCTGTAGTTTGAACCCATTGCCCCTTGTCCTAGTCTCTGGAGAAGTGGAAAAGAAGCTCCCTCCCTCCTCGACATGACATCCCTTCAAATATTTAAACATGGCTATCGTGTCCCCTCTTAACCTTCTCTTCTACAAACTAAACATACCCAGCTCCCTAAGCCGTTCCTCATAGGGCATGGCTTCCAGACTCTTCACCATTTTGGTTGCCCTGCTCTGAACACATTCCAGCTTGTCGATATCCTTTCTGAAATGAGGTGCCCAGAACTGGGCACAATATTCCAGATGAGGTCCAACTAAAGCAGAATAGAGTGTCACTATTACCTCCCTTGATCTAGACACCATACTCCTATTGATGCAACCAAGAATCACATTGGCTTTCTTGGCTGCGGCATCATGCTGCTGACTCATATGCAGCTTGTGGTCCACCAAGTCTCCTAGATCTCTTTCGCTTGTACTGTTATCCAGCCACATGTCCCTCATCCTATATTTGTACATTCCATTTTTTCTGCCTAAGTGTAGGAACTTACATTTCTTTCTTGAATTCTGATCCTGTCCTGTGTGGTGTTAGCTACTCTCCTAATTTCATGTCATCTGCATAGTTGATATGAATGCCCTCTATTCCTTCATCCAAATCATTAATGAAGATGTTGAATAGCACTAGGCCCGGGAGAGAGCCCTGTGGCACTCCACTAGTCACTTCTCTCCAGGAGCCATTGGTGAGTACCCTTTGGCTTGGTCAGTCAAGCGGTTACAAATCCACCTAACAGTAGCATTGTCAAGGCCACATTTTACTACAGTCAGCCCTCTGTTACTGCAGTTCTTAAGCTGCACTTGGGGTGACATTAGATATCACTTTGACATCAATAATTTGGCTCTCTTCCACCATCCCTCTCCACGTGTCTGCGGGGTCCCCCAGACAAGCTCGTAGACAGGCACGGCCACTAATTGCTGTAATTTTCCAACACAATACAGGCTGGCCAGAAACAGCTGTCCTGCTGCTTTAGGAGACTTCAAAGGCATGTACTCTATTATGTATGCATGCTACTTACAAAGAACTCCCTGCCCCGAGCAGGAGGCTTGATTAGGAGAATAGTCATCTGTCAAGCACTCTGCATTTGCATACTGTCTACTTCTTTGTCAATTCAGAACTAACTCCATCATGCTAAATTCTGACCTTTCGGAGGCTTTGTCTCCAGCCCGAAACTCATTGTTTTCCCCAAGTACGGAATAGCCTGTGGCCACATTTCTCCCTATATAAATCCCTGACTTTGTGAGCTTCCTTGGATCGCTCCTGACTTCCATCCAGCCTTGCTGCCACTTTGCTTAGCGAGCCTTCCCCTCAGTCCCACATACTGAGACTTCATACCTACGAACTCAATCTGCAGACTACCCGGGCTCCAGGGCAGGTGTAGTATTGGCCAAACCAACAACTCCCTCTTAAAAATCCCTCTATCCCACTCTAACCTTTATTTCTTTAGTTCTTGGCGTGAGTGTGTTGCATACACTGTTTGACTGTATTTTAATAAAAACAATTATTATTCTTACACTTCTGTTTGCTCCTTGACTTGGCCTGACCCCATAGACATTGGGTTAAAGATCTCGCTCCGTTGCCCTGCCTCCCACATTGCTAACGTGTGCTCTTGGCTAATTTCCCCATCTTGTAATAATTGAGAGAACATTTAGGTGTCCCTCCCAGGACCCCCAGAAAACAGGGTAACACCTCCATGTTTGCGGGTTTCACTTTTGCGGATTTGATTATTCATGGATTATTTGCTGTCACCTCTGCTGCCCCCCCCGCTGCCATTTTTAATAGGTACTGCAAACCTCATGTGACTGAGAAATTGCAAACAAGGCTTGTCAGTCCCCATTAAAAAGGGTGTGGGGCAGCAATGGAGGTGGCAGTAAGCCCCACCAGCCACTCACTCCTGCCTTGTGAAGGAACCCTGATGCCTCAAAGAGATCCATGGTAGATTGAATGTGGTGATCATACTTTTTTGTCTGTTAAATTTTTCCACTGTTTGGAGGTCCTGCGCCCCTAACCCTAGCAAATGTGGAGGGATGGCTGTAGCTTGTTTGCCAGAAGGTCATGGGTGACCTTGTCAAAGGGCTTACTGAAGTCAAGATACATTACTCCACAGCATTCCCTTCATCTAACAAGCTAAGTAATTCTATCAAAAAAAAGAGATAAAGTTAGTCTGACATGACTTGTTTTTGAGAAACCCATGTTGAGTTTGGGTGATCACAGCATCTGGGTCAAATTTTTGGTGAGAGTCATGAGAACAAGGGGAGGGAAAACAAGCTTGAGTAACTGCATGGTTATGTTTAGCTGACAAATAGAATCATTGTGTGGGGTAAAATTGAAATTATTGCTATATAATACTGCAAATCCTTTGCTGCTTCAGTTCTGGAAACTTTTGAACTGTGTACTGTTATTTACCCATTTGGTTCCTGATTCTGAAAAAACTCTGAGCTCTTTTCCTTGAAGCAAGAACTAGCCAGTACATGACACCTCCTTCTCCTCCACCTCAATTCTCCTTCTTGTGTCTGTTAGCTTTGGACCAGCTCTCCAATTTGTTAAGGTCATTTCAAATCCTGGTCCTGTCTTCTGAGGTATTAGCTGTTCCTCCTAACTGAGTATCATTGGCAAATTTGATAAGCACAACCTCTATTCTATCATCCTAGTCATTTATGAGAACGTTTAACTACAATGAGTCTAGTACAAAAACCTGAGGCATTCCACTAGTACCTTCTTTCCAGGTTGAAGAGCAACCACTGGTGAGCACCCTTTGGGTTTTGTCCATCAACTAGTTACAAATCCACCTAAGAACAGCACTGTCTAGTCTATATTTTACCAGTTTTATTATTATTATTTATTTATTTGTATCCCTCCTCTCCATATGGATCGAGGCGGCGAACAACTTAGCATGTATTTCGAAACATTTTTCTATACATGCCCCCAACAAGCTGGGTACTCATTTTACCGACCTGCGAAAGGATGGAAGGCTGAGTCAACCTTGGGGCCCGGCAGGATCGAACTCACAACCTTGTGGTTTGTGGCTTGCAGTACTGGCATTTAACCACTGCGCCACCAGGGCTCCTGCAGTTTGCCTGCAAGTATATAATGAGTGATCTTATAAAAAATGTTACTGAAATGAAGATATACTTACATACACAGCATTCCCCTGATCTGTGTAACTCTATCAGAACAAATAATTAGAAATTCTTCCTTTGTCTGTGAACACTTTGAAAACAATGTTGTGATTATTAAATGCCACCATGTGTTTTTCTAAAGCAGCATTTGAAGTAAACTGAGGACAAAGGGAAAAAGTGGGAGAAAGGGAGAGAAACAGAGGCATTTTAAAAGCAGCTGCAAAAGTGGGATGACAGAGGACTAATTGGGACTGTCTCTCACAAATTAGGATAGCTGGAGGGTATGATACAGGTTCACACAGGATTTTCTAGAAGTAAACCTGATGGCTAGCAAGACAATGGAAAGGGAAAAAAGACCGAAGAGAGAAAGATAGAGACTTGTGAACTGAAGTCTTACATCTTCCTGATTGTGAACTGGAGTCTTACATCTCCCAGCTTTTGCACTTCCCAAATGTCCTGATCCAATCTTGAAATAGTCAATAGTAGTAGTCATAATAGTAATATTGTGAACAACAAAATAATACAAATACTAATACTATTACTAATAATAATAATAGAACAACTGTAGTGGGGAACCCAGTGCTAAACCCTTCACAGAATACCTGATTTTGGCTCAAGTTTAACAAAGCAGGTTCCTCAATGCGAGACAATCAAATTCAGTTCTTGACCTAAAATAATATACAAATACCTTGTTTGATACAAATGAATGATAGCAAAAAAAGAAGTCTCCTTCTTCTTAAAGGAAATGTGCAGCTATTCTATCTTTCACAGAGAAGAGGATAATAGAAGCATAGCTGAGAACATGATACAGACAGTAAATATTCTGATTTGCCCATCCTTCTGATGACGTAAGAGAGTAGGGGGCAATCCAAAACAGTATGACAAGAATGAATTGTTTTATAAGTCTCTACCACAGGTCTCTTCATTTCACATGCCCTCGGATGGAATATGAAAATTTACAATAAGCGGAAATATATAGCAGTTGGGTATCTCTTTGTGAAATGACATCCAAATTGAGCTGTGCTAATAAACATAATGTTATCGTTCTTTGGTTTCAAATGAATATCTTATTTCCCTCCCCCCTGCTTTTTATGGGAACAGTGCCATCAGTCCTTCATTGTATAACATTTTTGGCAAATAATTCACTAACCCTGAGACACAACAATGGTCCAAATTACCACAGAAAATTGGGCTGCTGGCACTCATAAAAGAACTGCTGGTTATTTAATCTGTCAGATAACAAAGGGAAAATCAAGTCATGCTTAACGAGAAAAATCCCAAACCTACTTTTCCAAAGAGAGGGGAAAGGAAAGGTAATATTCACAGAGTTTGATAGTTATTAGAATTATTCCTGTGATCCTCTTATCTCTTATCCTGCATGTGGGCCATTTAACAAAAAAAAAAAGTCTTCTGTAAACTAAAGCTATAGGGGAAAAAAGAACAACTTCTTACAAATGAAAAGTAAATAGGAAATAAATACACTGATCATGGTAACAAGAACAATTCCAGCTTAGAAATTTGTCCACTATGCACTAAGTTTGAGTTCTTTATTTGAATAAGGATTCAGAATGACCTAAACAGAACACTTGGGCCAAAACACACAAAATGAATTTCAACAGGGACAAGTGTAAGGTACTGGATACAGTGTGTTTAGGCAGCAAAAACATCCTGATGGTAGGAGCTGTTTTAGAGTGGATTGAACTGTCTCTGGGCTTTATCACACAGGGCAGGTAAACTGCACTTACAGTAGGATAACAGCATCTTTGATTAGGACTTAATACATTACCTCATTCCTCTTCTGTCATTCTTCTGGTGGGAGACCATATGGAAAGTGTTTCTTTTATGAAGGAGGTCATTAACAGATTAATATGCTAATGGCTTCTATCTCTCACCAAGAGAACAACAGAAGAGGAACAACATCATATCATAAGTCCCAGCTAAAGACCCTATTATGCTGTAAGTGCAATCTACTTGCCTTGTGTGTTAAAGCCCTCAAATGGCGGTGGACTGTTCTTCATGGAGTCCTTTCAAGAGAGTTGGATGGTCATCTCTCAGCTGCTCTTTAATTGTACTGTTGCATTCTCAGGATTGGACTAGATGGCTCTTCTGGTCCCTTTCAACTCTATGATTTCAAGAGTCTATTATTCCTCCCAAATAAATTGCTATTGTTTTTGTTCCTCTTGTTCTTTTTGTTGCTATAGCTACTGTAGAGGCTACTTCTGCATTTTCACTGAATGTTATGGTTAAGAATGTATTTACACTACCAGTTGTAGAACTTTGACTCCCATGACTCTGCACTATGAAATCCTGGGATTTCTGCTTGCGTTACAATTCTTTGCTAAAAAGCTCTAGTCCAATCCTTAAATACAGCACTAGAGCTCTCCATCAAAATATTTTAAGTACCTCACCAAACTACAAATCCCATGATTCTATAGGATGTAGTGAAATTGGAATCAAACCGCTATAAGTCTGTAGTGTAAATATACTTCATTATGTCTGTGGGACTAGAAGACGAATCAGTACTCAAGACTTCCCGAAATGGCTTGAAAGCGAATACTGTCTAGCAGAGGTCAGATCCACCACGGCCTGCTCAAGAATGATAGAGGCAAACAATTAGATGGTGTCCTCCTCCTGTGCCATGTAAAGAAGCCAGTTGGATTGAGGGTTGCACTTTCATCCCAGTGCTCCCATTATGATTTGTGTCCCTGCCCTCTCTCACCCCTTTCTGCCCTCACACACAGTTTCTTTTGCTGAAAACAGGCAATGGCATCTCCAAAGGGCACACAATAGGAAATTCTGCCCCATTTTCACACCTCCAAACTGTTTAAAGATCATCAGAGGCATTTTTAAAAACAAGCAATGACCATCTCCATGTTTCAGAGCAATGTCAAGGAAAGGGGAGATAAAGGCAGGTGTGGTGTTCCAGGGCCCCTTGGTTAATCCTGTAATTTTGCAGGCTTTGTCGTAACTGAAGAGACAATTATGACAGCAAATTTCATCCAGTTCATATTTTTAAAAACAAAACCCTACATTGCAATAAATTAGGAGACTTAGAAAACTGCAGATTTTCCAAAATGAGGTTCTAATTTAGACCTCAGTCGAGGTAGATTTCCTCTGAACATATTGAGCTGAGGTGGGGCTGTCCTGAAAGCTTCAAAGCAGAGTTTCAATTAAATCTTGTCTTCCATACATCCCCTAAGAGAAACACACACACATTTTGCTTGCCCCTTCGAACAACAGAATTATTATACATTTCTAATTACCCCCTTTTATCCTTGTTCAAATTTCTGATGTGCATCACACTGTTCTTGCACTGAATTAGTAAGTGAGTTACAGAACTGCTTGCCATAAAATTGGCCTCAAGTAAACGTGATTCTCTTCCCCAAATGAGCTTCCAAATATAGCAATAAGATACATTATTCTACTGATGTTAAATTTATTCATTGTAATAGCCTAACAACAGTGTTTGCAAAGTCCCCAATGTCCCTTTTTGAAAATATCTGCTTCATTTTGAGGAAATGAGATATGTTTGTATCACACATGCCTAGTCCCTCAAGTTGTCACATGGCATCCTCCGGAGGGTGACAAATTTGATTGATGTAATGCATTACCCTCCAGGTGGAAATATTTAGAAAACCTGTGGGAATGTTTCTTCTGAACTACTTCAAGGGTGGAGAGTTATTCATTCTCCCTTTCCATTAATGTTGCGGAAGAAATAGTAACCAGCTATCATAGTAGGGGGAAATGTGTCAGAAAGTAGTTTATAGATTTAAAACCAAAACAAAATGGAGACTTATACATATTTAACATTTTTTCATCATTATCAGAACAGCAGTATTTCCCGACCTCCACCATTTTCAAGTTAGAAGAGTGGCTCTCAAACTTTGGTCTTATCTATGTTTTGAAATTCAGCTCCCAGAATTCCTGACAGCTGACCAAGCTGGTTAAGGCTTCTAGGAGCTGAAGTCCAAAACACCTGGAGAACCAAAGTTTGAGGACCTGTCAAGTCAGCTTTGCCCTTCCAGTTATGCAAGATGATGGCATGCAATGCCATGTAGTGTTTTTGACGTTTGTTATTATATAAGGCTCCATAATTCATATACATGTTACTTGCTGCTTCATGCATGTAATACACGTGTTGCTTTGCACTGATGTTTCATTGGGTGACTGTACTGTGAGGGGATGATGGGAACGGCTGTGAGAAACCAGTGTACTGAGAAGAAGAAATACATTATGGCTGTACTAGGCTGAGAATCCAGGTGCAGGCTGGCAGTTGAGTTTCCAAGGTCAAATACTTGCTGAGAGCCATGTGAACAAAGGAAGGGGAAATTACCTTGTGGAAACTGTGTTGTTCTGCTCAGCTGACAAATAAAAACATTGTGTCGGATAAATTTGAAATATATTGCTATATAATGTTGCAAATCCTTTGTTCCTTCAATTATGGCAACTTTTGTAGTATGTACTGTTGTTTTCTCTCTTGGGCCATTTCCGCACTAGCCTGTTATAGTGCTATCATTCCACTTTCAACATCCTATGGAATCCTGGTGCTTGCAGTTTAGGCAGGGGCCTTTGAGGATGGCTTTTGAGGCCCCTCCCTAAACAGTAAACCCCAAGATTCCATAGGATGTTGAAAGCGGAATAATGGCACTATAACAGGCTACTGTGGAAATGGCCTTGGTTACTGAGGAAAGGCTTCTGAAAAAAACTGTGAGCAATTTTCTTTGAACTCAAAGCTAGCCAGCGCATGGCAGGACCACTGAGTTAGACTATCACTTTGGGATAGATAGGAGACTTCTCTGTACTGGAAAAAGAAGTGAAATTTGATAGCATTTTGTTGTATTATTGTTGCAAATTTGATGACAATTTCTATGGGTTTGTGTAAAACAAGCACTTACTTGAATTCATAGCATGACTGGACTTTTTTTTCTCCTAAGGCATGCCATTTACTGAGAAACACCTTTCTAAAATATTTAACCATTAATCTTCACCTTTAAAGGTGGCTAAATAAAATTTTCCAGATACAATTAAGATATTCACATCTGGTTGCATCTTCATTCTATGTGCTTTGGGTGAATGTTGAAAATCATTTAAAGGAGCAAGGATAAAAAAATTCTTCATTATGTTTAGGTGGAATCTTTTTTCTTGTAATTTGAAGCCATTGGTCCATGCTTTACTAATCTTTGGAGAAACAGAAAATAAACTTGCTCCATCTTCTACATGGCATCCTTTCAGATATTTAAAGACAGTTTATCATATTACCTCTCAGTCTTCCCTTCTCTGTGGTAAACATACATAGATCCTTTAACTGTTCTTCATTGGGCTTGATTTCATCATCTTGATCTCCTTCTCCTGGGCACACTATAGCTTGTCAGTATCGTTCATGAACTGCGGTACCCAGAGCTTGACACAGTATTTCAGGTGAGGTCTGACATGGAATGGGACTACTATCAATCTTGGCCAGCACTTCATAGTGTTGACTTATGTTTAGCTTGTTGTACACAGGACCCCTAGAGCCTTTCCACATGTAAGTTAGGTGTCACCTATCTTCTATTTGTGCTTTTCATTCTCCTTAGAAGTACCTTATATTATACTTACTGAAAATCATTTTGTTAGTTATGAAACTCGTGTGGCTCTCAGTAATCACAACACTCCTTTATAGGTGTTCACAGACTGTTAAATGATTTGTTCTAGAACATTTCCTGGTTCTATAACCTCTCCTGGCTCCTGGTATCAACACCAAGCTGACTGCTGGCTAGTTCCTTGGGTCCTCTTTCTTTCCCGCTTTGTGAAAACAGGGATAATATTTGTTGTCTTCCAATCTCCTGAGACCTTTCCCCTCCAAAAATTCTCAGAGATTATTGACAGTTCTTCTGAAATTATATCTGAAAGTTTCTTTAGTACACTTGGAAGCACTTCAGCAAGCCCTGGAAACCTGAATTCATTTACAGTAGCTAGATATTGTTTTTCTACCCCTTTACCCATTTTGGGCTGCAGTCCCCTTAGTGCTTTATTTGTTCTATTGTTACCAGTAAGAGTACTGCTTTCTTTTTGGGAGAAAATTGAGGCAAAGAAGACATTAAACATTCAGCCTTTTCTCTGTCTCCTATTAGAATTCCTTCTATTCAGAATATGCAGTGGCCATATCATTTCCTTGTTCTTCCTTTTGCTCAGAACATAGCTTCCCCCCAACAAAAAAACCCACCTTTTTATTATTTTTAATTTCTTTAGCAAGCCTGAGCTCATTATGAGCTTTAGCCTTCTGACCTTCCTCCTACAAGCAATGGCTATTAGTTTGTATTTGTCTTTGATGGTTTCCTCCTTCTGTTTCTTATACATGAATCTTTAAAATCTGAGCTCAATTTCCTTCCTCATTGGAATGGTTTGGAACTGTGTCTTTACTATCTCACCTTTAAGCAACTCCAATGCCCTATGAACTCCCTTCCCTTTGATCATTTCAGCTGAAACCAGTTTTCCTGAAGTCCAGAGTGTGTGTCTGACTGCTTTTGGTTTTTCCTTTCCTCTGTATAACAAATCCCAACAAAACATGCTTACTCTCACCCAAAGATCCCCTTGTTGCTTCCTCCACCTTTTGTACAATGAAACTGTCTGCAAACTAGTGAGGAATCTGTAGGATCCTTCACTCTTGAGAGAGTGTGACTTTCAACAAATGTCAGGATGGTTGAAATTCCCCATTAGTGCTATCTCCCTTCTTTTTTTTAATATTTTGTCTATTGTTTTAGGAAGGCATCATCAAAATCTTCATTGTGCGTGTGTGTGTGGGGGGGGGCTATAGTAGATTCCCACAATGAAGTCACTGTTTTTTCTCTCCTCTTTAATTTTCCTTTAAAATTGCTCAACTTGTTCTCCATCCTTTAAGTCATGGATTTTCTTACAGGTGTGTACTTCCTTAACATATAATGCTACTCCTTCTCTTTTCTTGTTTGGTCTGTTTCTTTGGAATAGGTTATTCAATTACTGAGTCCCAATCTTGAGGTTCACCTACCAGGTTTCAGTAATACATAGGCAAAAAATATTTGCCTTCCTGTGTTACGAGTTCAATTTCGTCTTACATATTTTCCCATATTCCATGCATTAGTGTAAAAACATTTAAGATCATGGAGCATTTTCTCCAGTTGATTCCTTGTCCCCCCCCCTTGCCTATTATGGGCTCTTGTACTGTATCATTGGCCCTTTCTGTACAACATACTGCTGCTATTCCACTTTCAATCACCTGTGGAATTCTGGTATTTGTAGTTTACTGACATCAAAGAACTCTATGACTGAGAAAGCTAAATGTCCCCCCTAAACTACAAACCCCAGGATTCCACAGGATGTTGAAAGTGGAATAATAGCACTAGTAACAGTGTAGTGCGGAAATAGCCACTGTGGCTATTGCCCCCAGAACTTAGCAGTTAGCAATTACATTTCTATACCGCTTATCATTGCTAAGCACTTCCTAAGTGGTTTACAATGCATTTAACTAATCGTCCCCAACAAGCTGGGTACTCATTTTACTGACCTATGGAAGGATGGAAGGCTGAGTTAACTTGGAGCCCTGCAGGATCAAACTCACAACCTTGTGGCTGCAGTACTAGCGTTTAACCACTGCGCCACCAGGGTTCTTTTTTATTTTCTACAATGCTATCTCCCTCTCCCATGTAGAGCAGTTTAAAGCCCTCCTGATCAGATTTGAGAGACTCCTATCATTACATTATTATTTTTATTACATTATTTTTACCAGCTGTGAGCCGCAACACACTTCTTTGGTCAAGAAACGACCAAAGTCATTCATGAAAGTGCAAACCGTGATCCAAAAAGTCATGTCTTTCTTGGTGGCACCATCTGCAGAACCAGCTGTTCACTTATAGTATTCTTCTCCCTCTTCCTGGCCTACATCCTTTATTGGAAAGCAGAGATGATATAACAATCTGAGCCCCAACGTCCTTTAGTTTCTTCCCTGGAATTTCATAGTCTCTTGTAATATGTTGAAGGCTGTCTCTTGCAAAATCATTTGTTCTAAATGTATCTGAAGAAAGGGTAATAGTCAGTGGGCTTGATGAGTCTTCTCAGCCACTCTGTTACACCATGCATCTTTGCCTATGTGAGACAGCATGCCTCACAAGATATCTTATCAGGCCCAAATGTCACTGCTTCCATTCCATGCAACAAAGAATTACCTATCATCACTAAACATCTCTTCTTCCTTTGGAAATTGACAGTAGTTGTTCCATTCATGGTAGTCTCCATGCCTTCAGTGGTGTGAGGTGCTTGTCTTTGTTCTTGTGCTCATAATCACCAGTTAAAGAGAGAGCTTGGAATCAACTGTGTACCTCAAAGCCTGAAGCATTTTTGCCTTTCCAGAATAGTCTCCTCCACTAAAAAAAAAAGTAAAAATGTAGATACACAGGCTCAAGCTACTATACCTTCTCTTCCAACAGAACAGCCAGCTTGCATTTGCAGCTAGTACAGCACAACCCATCCTCTGCCAGGAAACGAATCATGGTGCAGATGTTGTAGGTCACTGCAACAGCTCTCTCACCATCCATGTTCATCATCCTATATACATAGCAGCACAACTAACCAGGATCCCTCCTTAAAGTCCCCCATGAAGTACACACAGAAAATTTGTGTTTTTTTCTTCCTATTTGCTGAGCTCCAAAGACTGAGGCATCAGTTATACAAAAGCAGGGGCTGCTGGTTCTGCCCCCAACAAAGCAAGTGACAGAGCAGACTCCTCGCCCCTTAGACCATGTGCCCAGAGGGATCACATGGCCAAAAACAAACAAGCACACTCACGTGAGTCTCCAAACAGTACAGGCAAAAAAAATCAAGGCTTACTCCCAAAAACACAGGCTCACTTTCCTTCTCCTCATACACTGAACTCCTGTGCTAGAGACGTTAAGTCTCTGTACTAAATTCTTTCTGCAAAAACACATGGAGAAGCATTTGTGGTAGCTACTGCTTAATTTTTCCTTGAGACGTACCAAAAACTAAGCCTATGCATCTTCCAGGCATGTTCCAATGTACATATCTGTGTGTTACCTCAGTGGCTGGAGGAGAGGTAGATGGTAAAGCAGAATAATGAGCGCAATGGCTTAGCCTTATACTATGCAGTAGGGTAGATGTCAAATACATATCAAAAATCTGCAATTAAACTTAGTACCTTATGTTACTTTCGTGTTTGAAACTGCGATGTTAAAAAGCTCAGTTTTTTAATGCAAAAAATTGACAGCTATTTCTGATATGAATTAATTCAACAAAATGAGTACAGAGCCTTTGTCAGATTTTCAAGACCATTCATTCATTATTGCACTAATCTTATATCTAATCTTTGTATTTGTCACTTAAAAATATAAAAGAACATTTTCTAGATACTGATATTGCTAGATACTGATTTTTCACTATTTCCTAGGTATTGGTGCTTAAAATGCCTATAGTTCCTGCTCGAATAAAAATAATTTTCCTTTTTCTGTGTTCAATATGCATACAATACACATACAAAAGGAATGTGTCCAATGCACATACAAAAGGAGGACAAAATTGTAATGCTAAGGAAGCTGTAAACATGATATATGATAGTGTTCCTTAAATTGAAAAACATAGCTTCAAATGTCCTATTGAGATGGTAACATTTAACTGTCCTTTAAAAAGAAATGGGGTGCCTGACTAAATGAATTCTATTGTTGTCTTAATTAACACACCAGGAAAGTCTCCCCCTCTCTTTTTCTTTCCTTTGATGGGCACATGACCTAAATCATAATGAGACAGAATTCTTCTCTCATCTTCCTTCTTCTCCCTCCCTCTAATTTTCTCTTTCTCTCAATCTTTCTCCTTCTGTACAAAAAGAGATTTAATATCTTTACCTGAAACTGTGGATACTGTGCCTTTACATCTGTTTTGTATTTCCCCACACCTTTCTCTTTTTAACTCTCCTATTCCTGCAGTTATTAGATTACAAAAATCTCTCTCATCCCCCAAAATTCATATATGAATTAACTAAAACATGAAATCATATCAGACTTGAAGTTCACACTTGCTGATTCATACTCCCCAGGAAACTAACATTATTCATAGACACCTACTCAGATTGGCAATTAATCAGAATTTTTCCTCCTTCGTTCAATAACACCCCCTCATTTCTGGGGTTAAATTTGCCCAGTCCCTAAGGAGACTTTCTTCATGTTACCTACATAATAGATATTTAATTTTTAGCCTTATAGATTTTAAACTTGTTCCAAATTGTAGAAATGGTCAGAACAGAGAAATGTAGAAAATACAAATAAATAAGGCACAGCAATGGAACTCTAGTTGAGATAGGAAGGGTTGGCCAACCTTTTCTTGCAACCAGAAGATGTACTTTAAAACCAAAGAAGGCTCACCTAACTCCAGCTGATTTTCAATGCCAAAGCAGAAGCAGTTCTTGGTGGGTGAAATGGTGAAACTTGCAGGGGGTGGTCATGGTGGGGTACATCCACTGATTTTAACCTCCAACAAAAATTGTAGTGAATTTGGAGATTCTTGGTCAGCTGAAATGTCTGAGGAATTTTATCAAAACTCTTTTCTTCTCTAACATTATTCTAATGTGCAGCTGAACATGTTTGCTGCAGTAGGAAAATAAAACGAAATAGGGAGTAGATTTTTAAATAGTTGGCAATATGGACTTCAATCAGGAACAAAGTTATTTCTTAAATAGATAAGGAAAAGGTAAAGTAATAGACAACTTGTTGTTACCTTTCTGTCTTCACAGCCTTATATTAATAGTGTATTATTGGGACCATGTACAAAACAGGTCCTATTGTGGGAAGATATATTATTGAAAATAAATCTAGCTAAAAAATTTTAGGAGGAAAAAAAGAAAGAAAACGAAGAAAAACCTATGTCTAACTGTTTTGGATTAGAAGCATGTTGCTGCAGGGATTGTCAACTATATCTGCAGCTGCAGGGTTGACTGGCACCCAGAAAGTAGTACTTGCCATCACTAGATTTGTGATGCATTTCATCATTACATACATGTGCCAATTCTTGTTCAGCCTACAGTGCAATCATGCTTCAAGGAAAGTCCCAATGTATCTTCAGTCAATGTTCCAGGGAGGATGCTTTACTCACTTTTCTGTGGTACATTGTGTGGTTACACAATATAAGCCATGTTGCTTGGTGGATCATGGATGAGAATTACCTTCGTACTAGCCCTTTGTCTTCTTGTGCAGTAAAGGGAAGAAAGCTCACAACAAACCCTGTTGCTGCCAATGAAATTATTCAAATATCCTAAGCAAAAACCTGCTACTTTGCTATGAAACCGTACTGCGTGTGAAATGTAGCAGTAAACCTACTTTGCAGATTAACTCTATCGAAGACTTTCTCTCCTCTTACACACACAGAGTACACAGCTTTTCAGGTGAAGTGACACATACAAGTACATGCAGGAAGAAAGATGCTGTCAAGAACATTAATGGATGGTCTATTTAATCAGACTGGGGAAGGGAAGGGAAGGAAAATATGCATTTCTGTTTATCTGGAAACCTATGTAATGTTTTATAACAGATATTAGATATTAGAAAAAAAATATTAGATATTAGAAAAAAAGAAAAGATCCTCCCATTATTAAACTATATACTATTTAGATTAACAGGTGTTCTGTTGTAATCCTGCAGTGAGGGAATTGACTGTATTATTGTAGAAGGATAGTACTGAATAAAAAGTTTAATCATCAATAACATTGAAAAGTTGTGTACAGTTGGGTACGTGCTATATTTTGCACAACTTGGTTGTTATAATGTCTGGTATCATATTTTATGTTACCATGGGGATCTCCCATGCACCTAAATTTTCCAAGTTAAAATTTATGTCACCTTGCTAGCACAGAGGGATACAGCTAGTGTCTCCTTATCAGGCTAATACTGACAAAGAATATCTCTCTACCATTCTTCCTCACTCTTTTTTTTTCTTTGTGCTTTCTGATTACTGTCTGCCCAGTTAATTTCTTTGGCTTTTCAAATAGCACTAATCAGGAATTAAAAGCTAGCATCAGCTTTGTGAAGCACAGATTCCCTCTCCAACTGGTTAGAGCGGATTTTCAAAACGGGTGCAATTCTTGTCCCTTACTGATTATCCTCAGACAAGCTCATAATCCAGCCGCTGGTATTTAGGAAGTCAAGCAGTGAAATAAACAATGTTGATTATAATCAACTGTTCTTTTTTTTATTCTCATGAGATAAGCAGAAAACTTTAATGCCACAGTCTTTTTGCCATCTGCTTTTTGCTTAGCTTGCTTTGTCCTTTCTTCCCTTTGGCTTTAAAGTGGAAAAGACATGTTTTTTGCATCGTAAGGAGAGCAAACTGACTGATGTCTCTGTGCTATCTAGATCCCACGATGTGCAAGTAAAGCCAGCAATCCCTTATCTTTTCAATCTCTTGTTTGGCAAGTAAATTAAGAATTTCAGATGGGATTATAGTGATTAAGATGCTGGCTAAAGAGCTTATTTTTAAACAGGTATAGATTTTAGGGGACAAAGAAAAGGTCAGCCTATTTTGCCAGTTTCTTCCTATTCCCTTTGCCAATAATATGATGAAATGGAAAATGAGTCAGTTCTTTTGATTGGTATATAATAAGAAATACTACTTTTTTAAAATAAAGAGCCAAAACTACTGAAAATGTTAGCATTTTAGGTTACGGTTTTACTGTTTAAGTTAATGATAGCAAGTATACAAAGGAGACAAGGAACATTAGACACTTTATCAAGGGAGACAGGAGAAATAGCATACACATGTTATTTCAAAGCAAAATATTCACCCAAAACTAAGAAAGCAAAAATGTGCATGTGTGACATTGTTACAACTATAGTTTGACAACTAAAAAGGTCTGTCTTTCAATTATTCTGTTCAAAAACACCTTTCTGGCACTCCTTTACCTGTGACACTCAATGGGCTGTAGGTCCCATTGTAAATTGTTTTCGTAGAAAAAAAATTAGCCCTCCACAGTCCAATGCTATCAGAAAAGCTTCAGTAATACTGATATCCTTCCTGACGCCTCCCAAAAGGTAGAATGTTTCTGATACAGATTCTGACTCAAATCAGTTCAAGACAGAAAAACAAACAATTTTTCTGCCTCCTTTTCTCCCACATCTACATTCATAGCACCCAAAATAAGATGCCTTGAGGAAAATCCACACCAATATCACTTGCAAGAATTCTACTGACTTCTGGAAGTATCCTGTATCTTGCTTACATACCCTAAGACATTTTGCTGCCTCAGGTAGAAAAGTAAATTCTACCCACTTCACCCAAGATGCACAATACCCAAAGATATGTGGCAGAAATGTGTGCCTCCCCATCCCTATTACTACAGTCTTCCCTCACTCGTCTTCGAGGTTAGGGCAGAGCTTTCCAAACTACATGTTGCAACACATTTGCGTATCAGCTGCAGTGTGTAGATGTGTCACTGCTGCCACAGTGGGCCAGGCCCAAGTCAAGGGGCTACTTCTACTATTGCCACCACCCTGGGATGAGGAAGACCCCCGTGAGGGTGACGGCAGGCCAGGCCTGGGTGGAGGGGCTGCCTCCATTTACTGAATTACTTACCAAATTACTATCTCACAAAATGATGCATGTCTAAATGGTGTCACCAACATGAAAAGTTTGGAAAGCCCTGGGTTAGGAACTGGAGCAATGTCAGAAAATGGAATTGGTTGAAAATCGGAACCCATGCACCATACAGTAGGGAGCATGAAGGGCATACAGAGGCTCACTTGTTACCAATCACATGTATGCTGCTTGTGAAGTCTCTTAGCTGGCTTTAGCACCTTTTCCCCCTCTCTCAGTTCACTTTGCAAGCAGCACACACCGGCAAGTGGTTCCAAGCAAGCCTCCGTAGGCAAGAAGAACTGATGAAAGAATGGAATCCCTGTTGAATTAATGAAACTTGTCTCTAATTTGGAAATATCAAAAAACCGAGTCATCAGCTAATGGCTCATCAAAAGGTGGGGGCTTCCTATAAATTATAAGAGTAACACATTTAGATAACAATTTCATGCTTTTCCATGTTACCTAAATTTCTTCTAACTGTCGAAGCTGCCTCTTTCTGCCTAGTGATATGACTAGGCCTAACAGCTAATATATATTAGTTACACACTAGATGTTAGCATTTTCTTGGTGATAATCTGCAACTATTGTATGACTTTAAAGAGGTCTCCCCCCACTCCCACAAAAAACACATTTATTCGCATTTTATAATAAACTTCTGTTACCCTGATTTCTGGGGTTCCCGTGAGGGACACCTAAGTGCGCTCCAAATTACAAGGTTGGGAATTAGTCAAAAGAGCACAAGCTAGCAATACGAGAGGCAGGGCAACGGAGTGAGATCTTTTACCCAATGTCTACAGGGTCAAGGAGCAAACAGAAGTAAAATAATAATTGTTGTTTTTATTAAAATACAGCCAAACAAGTGTATGCAACACACTCACACAAAGAACTATAGAAATAAAGGTTGGAGTCGGATAGAGGGATTTTTAGAGGAGGTTTTGGTATGGGAAATACTACACCTGTCCTGAAGCCCGGGTAGTCTGAAGAAGAAGTTCATGGAAATGGAGTTTCTCAGCACGTGGAGCTGAGGGGAAGGCTCGCCAAATGAAGTGGCAGCAAGGCGGGATGGAAGCCAGGAGCGATCCAAGGAAGTGCTCAAAGTCAGGGGTTCTTATAGGGGAAAATGTGGCCATAGGCTAGTCTGTTCTTGGGGACAACAATGAGTTCTGGGCTGGAGACAAAGCCTCCAAAAGATCAGAATTTTACATGATTGAGTTAAGACCAAATTGTCAACAGAGTAGCCAGTATGCAAATGTGGAGTGCTTGACAGATGAGTATTTAGCTCGTCAAGCTGCCTGCTCGGGGCAGGGAGTCCTTGGTAAGTAGTGTGCATACATAATGTGGTACTTGCCTTGAGGTCTCCTGAAGCGGCGGGTCAGCTATTTCTGGCCTGCCTGGATTTGTTTGGAATATTACAGCGATTAGCGGCTGTGCCTGTATGCGAGCTTGTCCGGGGGCCTCGCAAGCACGTGGAGGAAAAAGGAGTATAGTAGGCCAAATTATTGATATCAAAATGATATCTAATATCCCACAAGTCCAGGCTAGAAACTATGGTAACACTTCACGCTAATGGAGTGTGCTTTGAGACAAGTTTACTTCCTGGAATATCCCTTGGTGGGGTCAAACTTTAGGAATACAGTTTTTATAGCTCTACAAATGCAAATACAGGCAATATAGAAAAGTATTTTATACCATTTCTCCTTAACAATAAATTAAGCATCCTATCTCTCTAATTATACTTTATTTAACTAGAATATACCAAAGAACAAGGCACATGTGCATACCCACAGACACACAATCAGATTTGCAGCATGTCTCTTCCTCCCTTCTTTCCTGCTTGACAGATTTTCTGAGCATTAGCATTTCCTTTGGCAAAGAAAGGATATAATTCCACCAGAATGCCAAAAAATGCAATGAATCTAACATGAACCTAAAAGAATGGGTGGAACCACAACAAAGTCAGCTACACGTGTGTGAAAGAACAGTCTTATGACAGTTGCAGACAATTACTGGAGCCTTGTGCTCTTTGAAAAGGAATAAGTTAATTGATTCTGATGCTTATTCTTAGAACTCTAAGAATTCTTAGAATTCTCATCCCCCCCCGTCTCTCTCTTTGTGTCTGTGTGTGTGTGTGAGAGAGAGAGGGAGAAAGTGGGGTCACTCTCCAAAGAATGGAATAGGGATATAATCAGGAAGAAAAAAGTGATGCACAAAAGTGAAACAACACTGAACAAATAAAATAACAAGAGCACAAATTAACTGTCTACCTCACCTTCACCACTCAACCACTGTCTACCAAAGTGGGTATTTATTTTAGTGATTTTGAGGATGAGAACTTGAAAAGATTGTGAAGTGATTCCCCCCACATATGGATGGAAGGATTTTCTATTGCTATTGCTGATAGTGTCATTACGCTGCAGGAATAATTCAGACAGAGTGAAGGCAGAGAAGGAAACAAAGCATCTTACCCTCATTTTGGTCCTGCCTGAGTATGAGTGGAATAAACCACCCGGGAGAAGAAAAGAATAACCAGCAACAGTTCAGACAGCAAGATCAGAACAGGGCGATGGTAGCACACCTTTTGCAGCAATGTTTTTTGCTACACAGACATTTAGACTCTTGGGTTTTTCCCCCTTCTGATGTGTTCTGCCCCAAAAGAGGAGAAAAGAAACAAAGATATTTTCCCCTATTAAAAAATAAGGAAGTCTTTGAGATGAGAACGTTTAAATATGGCCATTTCTGCACTACATTGTTATAGGGTTATTATTCCACTTTCAACATCCCATGGAATCTTGGGTTTTGTAGTTTAGGGAGGGGCATTTAGAATTCTCAGCTGCAGAGCTCTTTGGCCTCAGTAAACTAAAAACCCGAGAATTCCACAGGATGTTGGAAGTGGAATAATAGCACTATGGACTATGCTTCATAATTGCCCTTGCCAACAGCTATTGGGAAGAACTAGGGAACTTTTCAGGTGTTAATGAACAAAGAGATTTTGGAGTTTGCCTTGAGTTCTTCAATGACCAACTATAATCAGCCCTCCGCATTCACTGGTTTCCCTTTTGTGGATTTGATTAATAGGTTCTCTCTAGGAATCTCTAGGTCCTCATGCTTCCCACAACCATCTCAGAATCCCAAACACTGTATTGTGAGTAGAATAGGCATGTTTAGCTAATCACATTAATAGTTCTTTAAATCTTGGCTGATTATGACATAAGCTTTGTCTGTAACCTTGCAACTATTCCTAAGTAACGTCTGAAGGAAAGTGCCTTTGTCTATATGATAGCCTTTTGCCAAGAGCCTTTTGGAAAAAGACTTTTAAAGATCTCCTCTTTTCTATGCTCTCTTCATGTGTCTTTGCTTGGTGTGTGTGCGTGCATGCATATAGGATCCTCATCTCCCAAGGGGGGTGGGTGGGGGGTGGGAAGGGCAGGCCTCTGCAGCTAGAGGTAGAAGTTCAAGTTAATTTCTCCAGTAACTTCTCACTAAGTTACTGAGTCACAGTGCTTAAATCACCAGGTGGTGGAGAATAGATGATCTTCAGGGGCACCATCTCCTTACGCAAGAGCAGGAGATAGGATTGTGACACACAAATAAAAGGAAGGAAGTCACTAAAAGATTTCATCAGAACACATCCTTATCACTACATAAGAAGAAATAAATATAAGTTAATCAAATACTTCATTCTTTCTTTCACACACATTGGAAGCATAGTGATTCATTTCTTAGCTCGATAATGTCCCTTCCAAAAATGTTGTAAATAAACTGTAAGTAGCTATGCAGAGAAAGGCAAAGGAGAGCACCTGTGTTCTTGATGAGAGACTATTTTTACAGGGTACTTCCATGCATTTTACTCCAGCTTTCGCATTTCTAATCTTCAGTAAAAGAAAAAGAAAAAGGTTAAATGATTTCATATTGCTTTAAAATAATGACGTTTTAATACAGTAGCTTGTTTAGCTTTTTAAACATTTTTATTACCAGATTTTAACCTTATGTACCTCATTTTAATTTATGTTGTGAGACATCTTGGGTTCCATTTGGGAGAAAGGTGGGATGGATAGATAGATAGATAGATAGATAGATAGATAGATAGATAGATAGATGATAGATAGATAGATAGATAGATAGATAGATAGATAGATAGATAGATAGACAGACAGATAGATAAATAGATAGGCAGGCAACTGTACACTTCCAAATTATTATAATGTCTGGGAAGGAAGGAAGGAACCATAGGTTACAAAATTACATATAAACTAGTGTCCTTTCTTTTTCAGCTGAAAGGGAAGATTTTTTTTCCTTAATCTGGCATCTCTTAAAAATATATGTTTGTATATATGTTCAACTGTGTATAAACACACACACAAACACACAGATAGAGGAGGGGTAATATGAGCTTTCGTTATTTAACATATCAGGGACTTGGCTGAAAATCCCCAGAAAGTGCCTCCAGTACGATACTATTTTATACACCATTGCACAGAACATCTCCAAATTGCCCTGGAACTTGTGCACTGCCCTGAGGCTTCCTTGCATTATTCCCAAGCTGTGGTTACTTCTAATGCTCTGTTAATCGTTCTGTGCTCTAACACGCTCTGGAGGAAAAATCAGAACATTCCCACAAAGTCAAAGAGAAGTCCCACTAATGAAATTAAGCGAAAGAAAAATAATGTGGGTTTTTTGGTCCATGCTGGCCCCTTAAGCTAAACTTTAGATAGTGAGACACATAGATTATTCAGTAAGAAACACTTTTAATTAGTGTTGCTTTTACACTTACTTTTTCAAAGGATGAAAGGAATCCAAATGGTCTATCATGGGCGCAAAAAAAAGAAAAAGAAAAATGGAACCAGACAATTTTGCCCTCACCGTGCCATGGAGCTAAGCCTGAAATCATCAGATTTGTGACGTAAAATACAGTTTTGTTCCATGGCTAATATTTTACCACTTCCCTTTAATCAGTTTCTAGCTTTCTTTTATTTCTGCAGCCTACATATACTTTTTCCCCTCCATCTTAAGAGTCCTTTTCTTTTTTCAAAAAGGAAGGAAATGAATGATCTTGTATTTAAATAAACTGGGAATGAAATATTTAAGAGCATTTCAACTGGCACGACCTTGAAAGCATTTGTGAGTTTGGGCATTGGATTTTTTGTTTTAAAAATGGAGGATGGTAGGGAAAAATACATTGCTTGACTATGCATTGCTATTGATTTCTAGGTAGCCTGATGTGCTAATGTGTTAATGTAATTGTTTTAATGGACATCTGTCTACAGCTTGTAAACTCGAATGAACCTAACTTGTTCTTCTGCCAAGAGTTTCAAAACAGTATCAATCGGAAGAGCACCCATTAATAAAAATTGTAGAAAGAAAGAAAGAATTATGTGCCTGTCTGTCTGGGCACTGAGGGGGGATAATCTTTTTTGGGAGACTTCAAACTTAATTTGTAGATTATGTCTAAGTGATAGAAAGCCAGCACTGTCATCTACTGAATGCTGACTGTCCTTGACAGTTCTGACATTTAAAAAGTCAGTTGTGAGCTGATAGATTCACTGAGAATGGCCTCATTATTTATAGTGCCATGTGGGAGCTGGGAGGTTTGATGGTAACCTAGGAGGATTTTCCCCCCATTAGCCTCTGAACAGCAAACAGCTGAGGACCCCCTGCTGCATTTCAAAGTTCTGTCTCTTGCTTTTAGATTCCTTAATTGTACACTTCTCATCTCCTATCAGATTCTTTGTGAGGCTTCTTTGTGTCCCAGTCAGCAGGTGACAACCAGTACAGGACTTCCTAAAGTGAGTCACTGTCACACTGAGAACTTATCCAGAAACTGCTTAGTGATAAGAAGGCCTTTGGGAGCCATTACCATAATGCCGAAAAAGATTGAGCTATGAACCTGTATGTCCTGATTCAAAACCTTCATCAGCCGAGAACTCGGTGGAAGAATTCAGACAACTATATGTCTGTTTATTAAGCTGAGCTATGAATAAATCTTTTACACTTGTATATATTTCTCCCTTTGCAATATGTGGAAAACAAACCACTATGTCTGAGCCAGAGAACTATGATTAAATGCTTTGGCACAAGGACAGATGTCTAGTATTGGATAAAATAGATTTAACATCCTGGATTATTCATAGTTTTTCCCCTGCTGTCACTGAATGCTTCAAAACTCCAGAGCCATTAGCAATTACCCGTTATCGGGTTTCTTTAACATATTATTTATCACACATGGGACTGAGTTTAACAAGCTCACACCAAATATGAGGGCATATGACTGTGGAATCAGGCTTCTATGCTGGTGTCTCTAGTCTAGTTCTCAGTCCGCACTAGACTGTTATTGTGCCATTATTATTATTATTATTATTATTATTATTATTATTATTATTATGCCTCAAGCCCCTCCCTAAACTGCAAACCCTAAGATTCCATAGGATGTTGAAAGTGGAATAATAGTTCTGTAAGAATGAGGGGCAGTCATTCAGCCTGCCAAAAAAGAATGGGAATTGCAGTAGCGTTACTAAGATAATTACCTGTTACGGAAGGCTGGGAATGTTAGAACAGAATGCAGCTGTGGGGAGATAAGAGAGACATCTGCCTGAGAATGGCATATGGGAGAGCCTGCTTAACTGCCTGCACTCTTCTTCTTCACTTTAGTCTGAACACTGAAGTCATGATGTGCACAAGTGCCAACAAAGTATGATTTTTAATGAATACCTATTCTGATTTAGGTCCGTTCCTGACAAAGTGTTCAGACTCAAGTACCTTGCCAACTTCCATGCTAGAACCACCTTGAGATGTATCAAGTGTGTCACAGCAAAGAAGAGGAGGAGGATGTCCAGACTGAGACAGAAACCGGAGCCACTGCATTACCAGACGGAGCAGCAGCCTCTTTGACCCTGACTCCAGCAGTGTGCTCTAAGATAGGGGAAACCTTTCACCCTGGGACCCCAGCAGTGGTGGGGAGGGCCTGGACTTGGCAAGAGAGGGAAGAGACAGGATAGTGTGGGAGGTGTAGGACCACTAAGTGGGATTCTAATACTACGAACCCCACGCTATTGGAACAACTCTTAGCCAAAGAGGAAGAAGCAGAGAGACTCTGAGGGGAGATGGGCCCACCATGAGCCTCCTTGAGTGACAGGAGAACTACCATTCCACATTAGGAGAGGCCTCTTCTGCAAGGAGCAGCAGGAATAGCTGGAGTGGGTGTGGTGTCCCAGGATGGAGGTCCTGCCTTGCAGCTGGGCCAGTACCCTTTCAGGGAACTGATAACAACTTACAGTGGTGCAGGGGAGACTCTCACATACTTCATGAATGTGGCCTCCAATTTTATGACAGACTATGGGAACAACTTCCCAGGTGACCCGGCCAGAGTGAAGTACATCAGCCAGCATCTCCAGGGCAAAGCAGCACACACGGGCTCCAGAGACAGCTGACCTTGACCTGTTTATGACTAGCCTGCTGGAAAGATTTGAAGACCCCTTTCTGTATGAACATGCTCACCACCTTCTGCAAAAACTTTGTCAGGGAAGGGAACAGTGGCTGATCACTCGTGTGAATTTTGTTGTCTGGCAGCCAAAATTCCAGAACGGCCAGGACCCATGAAAATTGAATGTTTCAATTTGTTAAGAAAGGTCTGCAGCCAGACATTTTGGATCGCTTTCTCAGACAGGGGCAGCCCGTCACTGTCCTGAGACAGATGTGTCTGGCCAGTGAAGTTGAGGCTTGGAGAGAAAGTGTGCAGCATGTGAGAAAGCTCCGAGCTGGAGCCTTGGATAAGAAAACCCCAGGTAGAAGGAGATCTGCAGGACCCAGTGGTGAGGAAAGGAAACTCCGCCTGAGAGAGGGATCCTTCTTTAGTGGAGAAAAGGGGCATTTGTCCACTGACTGCACTAAGAAAGAGACACCTGCTGAGGAGAAGAAACAGCCAGCCTCACACAAAACCCTGGAGCTAAGGAAGGGGGAGTCAGCCAAGCGTAAAGCATGTTGCTTGGGAGGCAAAAATTTCAGCCAGACTAGTGAGATGGAAAAGAGCTCTTCTCACAGCTTGGAATCCTCAAGTGATGACTGGGACCAGGGCACTCTCCCAACATGAGTAAAACAACTCAACATGTCTATGTTGCTGTAGAATTGCAGGCAGTAGAGGACATTAAGCGATGCTTCAAGGGATTTATTGACTCTAGGTGCTCACATGTTGCCAAATAACTGTCCCTGGGATATGAGCCTTTGAAAGAGACTGTTAAGTTAACCCATATAGATGGGGGTGGGGTGGGTTCTACACAGCTGCACTCAACTTGTAAATGTGCGTGTTGGAGAGATAAATGGTACACTGCAGTTCTTTGTGCCCAAGCACATAGGTTCTCATATGGTGCTTGGTTACAACTGGCTGAAAAAATATAACCCCTCAATAGACTGGTGCACTGGCTCAGTGAGGCTTGGGAGGAAAAGAGGAGTGCTAGCATCTCACAGAAACCGGCCAGGCAACAAACCTCTGAGGGGGTGGTTGTGGGGTTAACCCAAGCAGAGCTGAAAGCTAAAGTTCCCTCTGAGTATTGGGATTTGAGGAAAGCTTTTGAAGTCCAAGAAGCAAGCAACTTTCCACTCCACAGCGAGTTTGACTGTGAACTGAAGCTGATTGAGGGGACAACACTACAAAAGCCCGAGCTGTACCCAATGTCTCCCTCTGAGCTGGCCACCTTACATGAAGTAATTTTATCACGGGTTTATTAAACACTCCACCTCTCCCATTGCTTCACCAGTATTGTTCCACAAAAAGAAAAGGGGAGATCTTAGATTGGTGGTTAATTACACACCTTTTAGCCAGATTTGAATTTCCAATGCATACCCCATACCTTTGACCAAAGACATAATGGGACAATTAGTACAGGGGAACTATTTTACCAAGTTTGATTTGGTGGACGCCTTCCACCACATTAGAATGAAATCAGACAGTGTGTGGTTAATCTCTGACAGAGACCTTATGTTCACATCCAAGTTCTGGAAGTGTTTCCTCAAAGCACTAGGCACTGAGCAAAAGCTACGCATGGCTTTCCATCCTCAGACTGATGGGCAAACAGAGCAAGCTAACCAAACTCTTGAGCAATATTTTCATTGTTTTGTCAATTTTGATCAAAGCCATTGATTTTCCTTGCTCCCTTATGCTGAATTTGCTTATATAACTCAGCTGTTCATGCAGCAACAGGAGTCACCCTTTGAAGTAGTCTATGGACAAGCCCATAAAGCGCTCCCTCCACTGCTCACTTCCACAATTGGATCTCAAACACCTCTCAAGCTTGGGACCATGTACAATCCTCCATCATTAAAGCTTAAAGAGCTCACAAACTTCAAGCAGACAGGAAAAGATCACCTCAACCTGACTACAAACTTGGGGACTTAGTATACCTTTCCACCAAGAACCTCACCTGTTTGTGTCCTTCCTGTAAACTTGAACCAAAGTTCATAGGACCATTCCCCATTAAGAAACTCATTAATGAAGTGATTGTACAATTGGATTTTCCTCTTGAATACAAACTTATTAATCCTGTTTTTTATTGCAGCTTGATCAAGCAGACTCCTCTGGGACCTTTGACTTCCAGCCATGATCCTGACCTTTGTGACATCACCAGAATCCTGGATTCTTGACTCAACAAAGACCTCTTGCAGTACCTGGTCCTCTGGAAAGATTTTCCACCACAATTTGCTGAATGGGCTTATGCTAACGATGTTTTTGCCCCTGATTTAATCAAAAAGTTTCATCTCACTAACCCAACAAACCCTCTAACTAACCAATCACTTCCACTTTGCATGTTGTAGTGTATTTTTCTTTTCGGGGGGGGGGAATGTTAGGCAGTCATTCAGCCCACCAAAAAGAATGGGAATTACAGTAGCATTAGTAAGATAATTGCCTGGTATGGAAGGCTGGGAATGTTAGAATAGAATGCAGCTGTGGGGACAGAAGAGAGCCATCTGCCTGAGATCAGTGCGTGGGAGAGCCTGCTTAACTGTTTTCCACTCTTCCCCTTTCCTCTAGTCTGAACACTGAAGTCACGATGTGCACAAGTGTCAATAAAGTATGATTTTTAATCAATACCTATTGTGATTTAGATCTGTTCCTGACAAACAGTCTAGTGCAGAAATGGCCTAGATGAGGAGTATCATGTGCAAATAACTGTTGTGCAAATCAAGGATTCAAGACTCAATCAATGATTCAGAAAGCAAGGCAAAATAAATTATTCAATTTATCTCTGCATTCCTACTCCAATGACCCTTTAAGATTGAGAGCTGTTTAATGTGTTAACCAATGAGTTTCCTACAAATTCCCAGAAGCTTTCCTCCTGACTATAGCATGCTATACGACAAAAAGTGATCCACGATAAGTTTTCATTTAGTTTTAAGGATTTATTTTTCATTTTTAGAGCATGACAGCTGGAATTAGAGAGGAAAATGCTTTCAGGGGAAGTTCTAAGAAGATGAATTCTGTATTATGAAATCTCATCTTACAAGAAACCCACCAAACTCACTGGACTTCTTTAAATACATGAAAGAGCAGTAACATTTCAACCAAGCAATTTATCATTTCTAAAGGTTTTCAAACCTCTGGTCTAATCACAATGGGACTGGTCTTAACTCACACTTACCAGTGAGGGGTGGAACATTTTATTAAGAAAGGAAATGATTAGGACATATTCTTATAGATGTTTCTATTATGTCAGCTAGAACATCATAATTACCCCAAACAAGGAAGAGAAGCCATGGACAAAGTCAAACAATATTCTTCCTCCTCATACCTTGTATAATAATAATGAATTCATTTTGTGATTGTGAATCCCTAATCAGCAAAAACAGCACCTTTCACCATCTATAAAATGAGGACAAAACCTGTGAAACAAGAACAAAAAAACTCAAAGACAATTGATCTATTGGAACAGAATTCTAAATGATATTGGAAAAAGATCAGTGGAAAAAAACAGGATAGGAGGGAATGGAATGAAATATCTTAGAAAGAAGGCTGTCTGGAATACTGAACAAGAGCCCCCTTGTTCTCCTTATTTCTTTAGTTTCTCCTTGTTTTGTAGATTTCCTGAAGTGGCATCATAATTCTCTTTACTACAGGAAACAAGCTTGATATGGTGAGCTGGAAGATGTCAGGTGGTCATTCAGTGCTAACACACACGCACACACACACACACACACACACACACAGAGGAGAAAACTGTAAGTCAAGCGATACTCTCTGAACCATATATTAAGGCTACTTTTGCTTGCCAGTTTCATAGCAACTTTCCCTGTCCACAGACCACTTCCTCCTCAGCTTCCCTAAGAAACAAGAACCTTAGGAGTCCCTCTCAGCTTCCCTAAGAGTCATTTTGACAGTAGGCTATTATTATTATTTCCATAATTATTGCAGATGAAATGTAATACTACCTAAGGGCACCAGACACTCTTGGTAGAGCCAAAACTGTATGTCCAAAAAAATGTCCATTTTATTTGCCAGTTTCTCCATCTTCTCAAGAAGTGATCCTCACAACATTCAGAAAAGGCTACAGCTGTATGTACTTCACTCTGTTTTGATAGTGCAGATAGTTTGCAGTAAACTTGAAAACCAAGTTTCTCACCCATTTCTCATCCATCCTTATTTTGGAAGCATATTCAACCCAATGGATTTAACTGGTACAAATTAAAATGTGCTTTCTTGCTGAACTGGGCTGTTACTCAACCATATCAGCTATATGTATTCAGAAAAACAGAACTGGAAAAGCATGGTGTTGAGATCAGTATATCATGCTTTACACTAAAATATTTTCTCTGGTTCTTGGAAACAGGTGTTGCTGCTAAGGAAACATTCTGGATCATTTCCATAATGACAATTGAAAAGCATTTTTTTTTATTATGCTGTTGTTGCTGTAATTATTGTTGTGGTTGTTGTGTGCCTTCAAGTCATTTCCAACGTAAGGGTGATCCTAAAGTGAACCTATCATGGGGTTTCTCAAGTAGCCTCAGAATGGGAAATCAAACAGAGTACATTCACATTTCCTCTCAGTTTCTGCAGTTTTGGAGCATACTGATTGATGACAAACAACCTCTGCATCTTTTGTCCTTTAATTATATGCCTCCCCCATAGCCAATGATTCTAAATAAGAAAATGCTCCTCTGAAACAAATAATTCAAGACACTAAGCAATAGACGATTATTTTCTTTTCTAAAGAAAGAAAGAAAGAAAGAAAGAAAGAAAGAAAGAAAGAAAGAAAGAAAGAAAGCGAAGAAAGGAAAAAAATCAAAGTACTATGGAAGATTCTCTCAACATGAAGGGAATCTTTCCTCCATTGACTGTGATATCCTATAGTCGGGTTTCTGCCTGATGGGACATTGCAAACACACATTGATTAAATGAATGAAAGTGACAGCTACTGGGCTTATATCAGCCCTAGTTTTCTCTCTTTAATAAGGTTAGAAGAAATCTATTACATTTTAAAATGAGCTTATTTTAAAGCTCATAACAACATCCTGCTTGCCTGTTCATAAAGTATTTTTATTTTCCCAGAACATATCATGAAAAATATGTTTATTTTGTTTAACATCTGATTAGGTATATCAATTTGTTTCCTAAATTCTGAAAAAATTACAGTATCAGAAAGAAGATTTTTAACACACATACACATAATATGTGTGTTTATATGTTGAATTTTTAAAACTTATTTAAAAACCAATATATACAGATGACCCTCCACATTCACTAGGATTACGGTCACAGAACCCTTATAAAAGTAGAAAAACTGCAAATATTAAAGTGTGTGTGTGTGTGTGTGTGTGTGTGTATGTATGTGTTTGCAGAAGGGGGCCAAGGAATGGTGGAGAGAATGGGCACCCAGAGTCTAAATCAGGTCAGGGAATGGAGGGGTGGGTGGGCATGGTAGCCCTATACTTCTTCTCTCTTACTCACCTCCTTCCTTTGGTGTGTGTGTGTGGGCATCAGGAGAGGCTTTGTGGTGCTAAGAAATTGTGCTGCAAGCTATCTTTAGATGGCCAGGCAGCAGCTGGCGGGGGGAGGATGAAGAGGACCGGGGGTGGGGGACCAGGACTGTGTGGCCATCGAGAAGGAAGGTTCCCCCGAGGTAGTGAGGGCGGGGGTTGAAGAAACTCAAAAATAATTAAATCCACGAAAGTCAAACCCATAAATTTGGAGGGCCTTCTATATAGTTACATTATACATTTTGCTTTAATATTCAAACATTTCTGTTTTGTTAGTCATAGACTGTAGTGTTTAAAAATTAAATAAGAATGTGTTTCCCCACCACCAGCTGATGGAACACACTGTTTGAAATGAAATGACACAATTAAGTGACAGAATACTAAATATAAACTCTATGTCCACTAATCTCCAGTGGGAATATGCAGACATGTTGTTACCATGATTATGCTACGTCTGGTGAGAGCACTAGATATCTCTTGATATCAAACTTATTTGGCCTCTGTGTGACCTTTCCCTGCCACCCTACTCCATGTGTTTGCAAGGGCCACCAGACAAGCACATAATAGGCACGGCCGTTAATGGTTGTACATTCCAACCTCATCCAGGCAGGCAACTTAATGCCTCTCCGATGCTTTAGGGACCACTCCTTCTTGCAAACCGCCTTGCTCAGCGCGACTTTACACAAAGACGCCCGGCCGAGTGCCGAGCCATTCCTTTATGTTGGGCCATTTGCGTACTGGCCATACTATTGTCATCCAGCGCTAAGCTCATCATGTAAAACCTGACCTTTTCCAACGCCTTTGTCCAGCTACAAATTTCCTTTGTTCTCACCGAGCATGGCACAGCCTGTAGGTAAAATCTACCCTATAAAAAGTCCCCAATTCCGAGCCCTCCTCGGATCACCCTGGACTTCCATTTAGCCCTGCTGCCGCTCCATCCAGTGAATTTGTCCCCTCAGCGAACTGCGCTGAGTTTTCTTCCCCTCAACCTCCACTTCTCTCCAGGACTATGTGAACAGGTGTCATATTACCCATTCCCCTGAAACTCTCCATTTCCACTTCTCAGTTAGCTAGTGTATTTCGTGTCTTTTGTGTTGTTTGTTCTCAATAAAATATTACTTGTTGCTTTAGAACTTATCTAGCTACTCTGTTGACTTGATGCTGTACACATAGGGTAAAAGATCCCAGCTAAAGTTACCCTGCCTGTCGTTAGCTTGAGAGACTGCTCGAGTCTAATTTCCCCCATCTTGTGTTTTTATTTGGTTATTTGGGTGTCCCTCTCAGGACCCCCAACATACAGGGTAACAATGTATAAGATTGTACAGCTTACTACAGAAGAGGCTCACCACCTCTGTGGTCTGCTTGGGCACTTCCCACAGGTATTTGATTGACCTCTGTCGGAAAAAGAACAGTGGACTAAATAAGCATTTGGTCTGATCTAGCAAGCAGGAAAAAAGGGTTGCTGCAGTGCCTAGGATTTACATGTTGATGTTTTGTATCTCTGCCTGTCAGGAAGGATGATGTAAGACAGGTCCTCCAAAGTAGTTCTCCTTCAAATGCTACTAGGTCCACATGCAAGGCCAGCTAGACTAAAAAAAAAAAAGGCTGACAGATGTCAAGATGAGATGGGACTATAGAGAGGAAGCTTTAGATTTTACAGAAACTGTCTTGAGATAAACTGGATCTGAACAAAAGCAGCGGTCTCTTAAAATGTAACAGAACAAGACTCGTGGTTGTTATCATCAAAAGGTGACAAAGTAACTTTTCCACTGACCCCTGCGGGAAAGCTGACAAGATCTAGGGGGCATTTGGTTGGAAAATGATGGTGCAAATGTCTTTGATCATCCATATTAAAATGGAATACAAATACGACATGAACATGTAATAAAACAGTCCAACCAGTTAAAGTGTTTGGTTCTAAAGATGAACATAGACACAGACAATACTTTTTCAATATTATTAATTCTGCATTGGATCTATCCATATTCTGGATGTGAGACAGAATTTGAGAAGGTGATCCAAAACTAAGCCTAGATTGAAGCATTTCTTCACCCACTTAAATCTCTTGCTTCAACGTCCCTGTGTAGGTTACTCTCCTAAATACCAGTTGTTGAATTCCATGCCTGTCTGAAATTCCTTTAGATTAGGAAGCCATACCACAGATTCTGTTTAGTGACATTATATATGCAAGCAGTGGCTTTGCTTCACAAAGGAAAACAAAGACAGAGGCACATCTATTCAGCTGTCACAGTGCGGCTATTACAGATGCATGCATTGGGTCTATCCATCATCCAAATTTTAAAAGCCAAGAGATGAAACCTGAATGGAGAAAATACCTCTCCATTAAATCGGAGCTCCTCAGTTTCATCTTAATTATGAAAAGGTGACAGATACTATATGGTTGAGGATGTAACTTTTGAGGATGACTGATGGCCCTTTCTATACCGACTACTGAGAAAGAAAAGTCTTTTCAATATTCACTGTCAAAGGACTATTACACTAATATTCAGAAGCCTAATAAGACTTCATAAGTATAGTTGTGAGAATGGGAAGAGTATTTCTGTCTGACCAACACTCTCACCACCAACGTTCCCAGACCATACATCCACAACTAAGGTAGATTTAAATCTAAATTAATGAGCTGGTGTCATCAGTGTGTACTATACAAAATATGAGATACAAATAGGAGGATATGAGTGACTCCTGTGGACCCATGCACTGGACATGTTGTGGAACTGACTCTTGGAACTTTCCTCACAACCCTCTCCATAGCCTGTATGTTTCTTGGTCTGGCCTGCTCCTCTGTGCACTCTGGGCTTTCCAGAACTTATGTGCTGTCCCTGAATCCTAGAGTTTGGTCTTAAACTTACCTTTGGCACTGATTCTCATCTCTTCTAATTTTTGGTTTTATATTTATCTACTTATCTTTTTCTTTCTCTTCCCCATACACTCCAATAAATTCTCCAAAAGACATTCTCTGCTTGCATTCTAATCTTTGTCCAGTTTGCTTTGTCACCTTCATCTCTGGAATATATCACAGAGCCATGCTGACTATTAATCAGGGAAGGTCACTCAGGAGTGATCATAACATCTGCCTTAGACATTTTTATATTCAACAAATAAACTACTGCTTTGACACCAGTGTCAGTGTCATCTGGAAACTGCCTCCGAGCCATCACAAACTGAGTGGCTCTATCATCCTCTAGGGCAGAACATTTTAAAGAGTTACCTTTCTCTGCAAAAGGTAAGAGCCACTGATAGTCTACAGCTCACTAGGGGATGATCTGATCATGACAAAGGATGGTGCCATGGTCCATCACCTTTAGGGGAGTCAGTATACCAGAGGAAAAAGAACATTATCTCCTCCACATGAAGAAAGTGAGAGGGATTTGTTGCCTACCTGCCTGTTGAAGGTTGCTTGCTGCTGCCTCTCTCCCCTGTGGACTGCTGCTGCTCCACAGACTTGCACTCCTTTCAGATTCAGATCCAGCAGCTAATTGCTGCCTGAGAAGCCAGAGAATCACTGGTGTCATGCCTTGGTCTCAGGATTCAAGATCAGACTTTGACACAGGTAATGAAATAGAAGGGCAGGGGGACATACCAGTTCCTGAAATAGACAGGGACCATTAAGAGCAGCGACAGCACAGAGACATGGACTCAGCAGTGCCTACTGCAACTAAGCGTGGACAACAAAGGGAGGCCCTACCACACTCAGTGCATTTAAATATCAGATGCTCATTAATCAAGCAACAGCTGAGGGAGGCTGCCAGACCATAAATATGCCATCATTTCCCAAACAAGGACATTGCTGACAACTAATCCTTCTGGAAAAAAACAACCCCTTTTGTCTCTTGATTCCTCGCTCATGTTTTTGAAAGACCTAGAACCTTGCTTTGTTGCTGACCATACTGCTTGGGGGTCCCTTGGATTGATGCCTATGATTTATCACCTTCCTGTGTTGACCTGGACTGCTTGAGCCCAAAGAACTGTAATTGCCTGACAGATAAGTTTCTGTTTATATCTGTGGTTGCTACTACTTCTACTGCCTGACAGATTCTGCTTTAAATTGGGATCACTGGCTGGCCTCCAAAACAGGACAATCTGTCCCTTAAGAGGATGAAAAGCTGGCTGGTTGTGGTGGTGGTTCCACTGCTGGTGGGGTCACTCTTTGTGGGAGGTTTGTGGGCCATTCCACTTGTTTGGGAGAGGGAGGAGTTTATGGGTTTTGTTGTTTTTTATCTGAAGCTGAAAGATACTTTGCAGACAAAATTGCTCTGATGCACTTTGACCAATAGTGTAGCTGATACCAATACAGTGGATTTAACCTTGGCCTGTCCTATTGGATATATTTCAGTTGTGCAGCCTGAGGATGTGGACAGAATCCTTAAAAAGGTGTGAGCCACCTCATGTATTCTGTACCTTGCCATTCCCTGAAAGCAGCCTGAAGGGGATTGCCTGAGTGGTTAAGAAGAGTGGTGAATGTCTCACTGTACCTAGGAAGCTTTCCATCCTGCCTAAAAGAGAATGTGATAAGGTCACTACTGAAAAAAAAGAAACCCTCTCCGAACTTCACTATACTAGGAAATTATAGCCAGTCTTCAATATACCTCTCCTCAGCAAGATTCTGGAGCATGTGGTTGCCTCCCAGGTTCAGGGATTCCTGGATGAAATAAGTTATCTAGATCCATTCCAATCTGGCTTCAGGCCTGACTATGGGATAGAGACAGTTTTGATTGTCTTGATGAATGGCCTATGCTGGGAACTGGACAGGTGGAGTGTGTCCCTGTTGGTTTGACTGGAACTCTCAGTGGCTTTTGATATCACTGACCATGGTATTCTTCTGGTTCACCTCTTTGGGATGGGACTTGGAGGTTCTGTTTTAGAAAGGTCCCAGTCCTTCCTAGAGAGGCAAACTGAGAAGATGGTGCTGGGGAATTCTTATTCAATGGCCTGATCATTGGCTTGTGGGGTCCCACAGGCACTTTGTCTGTCCACCATGCTGTTTAACATCTCAAAGGAGCCCTGATGGCACAGTGGTTAAATGCTAGTACTGCAGCCACAAGGTTGTGAGTTTGATCCTGCCAGGCTCCAGGTTGACTCAGCCTTCCATCCTTCCACAGGTTGGTAAAATGAGTATCTAGCTTGTTGGAGGCAATTAGCTAACACATTGTAAACCCCTTAGAGAGCACTTAGCTGATATGTGGTATAGAAATACACATGCTACATGTTATCTACATAAAATCAATGGGAAAGGTTATCCAGAGTCTTGGAGTTCAATGCTACCAACAGACTGATGACACCCAACTTTATCTCTCCTTCCCACTGAATTCCAGGGAAGCTGTCTCAGTTCTGAAACAGTGTCTGTTGTCCAGTAATGGACTGGATGAGGGCAAACAACCAAAAATTTAACCCAGAAAAGATAAAGACACTTCTGGTTAGTCAAAAGGCAGATCAGGGATAGGGATTTGGTCTGTGCTGGAAGGGGTTACACTCCCCTGAAATCTCAGGCTCTTGGCTTGAATGTTCTCCTGGACTTAACATATGCCATGATCACTTCCCATATGGATTTCTGCAATGCAGTTGACATGGGGCTGCTTACAGAAACTGTTTGGAAACTTCAGCATGTACAAAATGCTGTGGCCTGAAGGATAACTGGACCCAGTCACAGGAAACAATTCCTTTGTTGAAACAGTTCCACTGGGTATTGGTTTATTTCTGGACAGACTTGAAAGCACTATACAGCATAGGTTCAGACTACTTAAGAGACTTTATCTTCCAATACATACCTGGCAGCATCTTAAGCTCCTCAGAGGAAGGTCTTCTCTCAGTCCCATCTCAATCACAGATCCATTTGGTGAGGAAACAGAAAAGGCCTTCTTAGTGCAGCACCCACCCTGAAGAATTCTCTTCCACTGAAGCAAGGCTGCTCTCCTTTTATGAGCAGGCAAAGACCTTCTTGTTTAATCAGGCTTTTAATGACTAATTGCTCATAGGGAGCCTTCTCAAGAGCGCAGCTCGGTAGATGCACTAGGTTTAAATTTAGTAGAGCCAATGTGGTGTAGTGGTTTGAGTGCTGGACTACATGCAACCCTGGAGATCAAGATTCAATTGCCTGTTTGCCCATGGAAACCCACTGGGTGACCTTGGGCACATCACACATTCTCAGCCTCTACGATAAGTTTGCCTTAGGATTACCATAAGTCAGAAATTACTTGAGGGCACACAATGACATTTTTTAAAATGAGTTTGTATTGTTTAATCTATATTTTTTAAATGGTGATATTTTAATTGTGCTTTAATGTTATTTTTTCTTTAGCCAATTTTGTTTTATTGGGTCTCACGCTAACAGAAAGGTGGCATCTAAATGCAAGCAAGCAAGCAAGAAAGAAAGAAAGAAGGGAGGGAGGGAGGGAGGTACAGTCCCGTAGCTTTCACAAAATTTCAAACATGATATTAGCCTCATGGGAAATTAGTGAACAGCATGCTTGTCTTGCATGACTTTGATACCAGAGCCTAAGTATCTTTGCTGGCTGTTCCCAGACTGTGAAACTTACCAAGAGAGGTGCCCTCCCTCCTGTCCTTCCACTAGTGAGCAAAACTGTTTGTTTGTTTTCAGATAGGCTTTGTTAATTTACTGGCTGATAAGTAAGTGGTATTTAATAGATGGATGCTGTACTGTACTGATGGGTTTTATGTTGCTTCTAATTCAATTATATTTTGACATTATGATTTGCTTAATTGTCTTTTCATACTGTAGCGTTTTGTTTTTTGTTTTTATCTGCATCTTTTCAAGTTTATTTTATGAACCACAATGAATTCTAGCTTGTGAGGAAAGGTGGGACATTTAACATTATAGTAGAAACCACTTTGAGTCCCAATAGACATTTTTAAGCCACAGTTCTGGAGAAAAAGCAAAATATAAATTAAAAAAAATAAATAGAGAAGACTGAACAGTGAACTATATCACTGACTCACACATTTCTCAGACAGTGGGCCCTGTGAGAGAAGGATCCAGATAGACTAGTAACAACCTTCATTCTGATCTAAGCTGATATATTTCATTGGACTCAGCCACTGCTGCACCCTATGAACATTTGAAGCCTCCATTCTTCTTTCTAGTCCAGTAAATGTGTATTAGATCTGCAGTGTCTCAGACAGTAATCTGGCCAAGTCTTCTACTGAGAACATATAAAAAGAAATTATGAATCTTGAGTTTATAGATATACCATACTATGTACGTACCCTATCAATGAGCTATAGAGCCTTTCCTAGAATGTCAGGTCTTGAGCTTATGAAAGCATGAAAGAGAGCAAGTGATGGACTGAGACCACTTCTGCACAACGGAAATGGGGATGAGATGGCAGTGGTCAGCTGGCCATGATTCCACATGATGTGGTGCCAGCCCACTGCCATCCCATTCCTCATGTGTCGTGCTCATGAAGTATTTGCTAAATGGATAAAATCCATTTAGTGCCTGTGATCATGCAATGTTCCCGTACTTAACTATCCTGCAGAAGGGCAGGAAGCACAATGGTCATGCTTTCTTCCCCAGTGCAGCCTGGGAAGTACGTGGCTGTGCAGCGGAAGAAAGAGGTGGGACCATCACGCTCCCTTCTGCAGGGAGTCAGTCCTGTGCAGAGGGGAGCATTCCTGTTGCACTCCCTTCCCTGCCACGACTGTTACAGGATGACTCGCAAGAGCTCCTGTTGTACTGAAATGGCCTGAGTGACTAATAGGCTACAAACATATCTAACATAGGAAGCAAAAGAATAATCATGGTGATCACCAACATCCAGTAAAGTAGCACTTCCCCATCTTTCACCAAGAGTAGCTTGTCAATCAAAGCAACTAAGGCAATTTCCTTTCTGACCTGACTTGAAACCAGACTGAAATGTGTCCAGATAATCTGTCTCCTCCAAGAATGCCTGAAGTTGCCCAGCCACCATACGTTCAAGCACTTTGCCCAAAAGGGTATATTTGCCACAGGGTGGTAGTTGTCATATACCTCTGGGTCTGGGGAGTTCCTTTTCAGGAGCAGGTACACTACTGCCTTCTTCAAGGCAGCATACACCTCTCCCTTATGTGATGAGGCCCCACCCACTCAATCTAGCCATGCTATATTTTATCAGCCAAGATGGGCAAGAGTCAAACTTACATGTGGTGGGCTGAATTGAATTGAATTGATTCAACTGTCTTGTCCACACCATCAGACCTCAACAAGTGAAACTGATCCAATAAAAACTGACCAGGTGGACCACTGGACAGTTCCACAGACTCTACAATAAGGTTGGGATCAAGCTCCCAACAAATATAAGCAACTTCTCCTCAAAGTGCCTGGCAAGTTTATCTCAGCAGGTAACTGATCCCAATAAGCCATCCCAATAAGCTTCTTGCCACCCAGAACTCTGCTGGCTGACATGATAAGGATGCAATATCTGAGGAATAGTGAGGGTTTTTTAAAATAATAAAAAAAAGCTGATCTCCCTGGTATATAATAAGCACAGCAAAGAGATTACCAGTTTCCAGATGTACAGTTCTCCTTCCACATTTGCAGGTTTGACTCTTGCAAATCTGGTTTGTTGGGAGGCGCCCATGCCTCTCCCTCCTCATCTCTCATTCCCTTGTGTTTTGCAAGCATCGAGAAAGAAGAAAAGCATGCTGAGGCAAAATAAGGGAACGGTGGTGGTGAGACATGGGTGTACACACTTTCCTTGTGCCCTCCTCAGCTTTCCCCTCCATCCCCTTGGCACTGGCTCCAGCACTGAAAACTCACACCAAGGCGAAATGTAAGGGGATTGGGGGGAGGCAGTGAACGCTTTCCTTCTCCCTCCAGAGCTCCCTCTCTCATCCCCTTGACTCTGGCCCCAGTGCTGAGAATTCACACTGTGGCAAAAAGCAAGGGGATTGTGTGGGGGAAGGAAGTGCATATTTTCCTTGTGCCCTCTGGAGCTCTCCATCCCATCCCCTCACCTCTGTCCTGGCACTGAAAACTCACATGGAGGCAAAAGGTAAGGCAATACGGTGGGGGGAAAACATGCACACACGCTTTCCTTGTGTCTTCCAGAGATTTCCCTTCCCATTGCTTTGCCTCTGCTTCAGTGCTGAGGATTCATGCTGAGGCAAAAGGTAAAGCAGTTGTGGAGGCACACAGACACTCCTTCCTTCTCTCCTCCAGAGCAACCCTCTCACTCTCTTGCCTCTGACCCCAGTGTGGAAAAGGATGCCAGCGACCAGGGAGGGAATGGGAGAGGGATCGCAGGAGGAGATATTTACAATTTTTCCACTTTTACAAGGGTTCTTTGCCCCGAACTGTCGCAAATGTGGAGGGACCACTCCATGACTTAGGCCCTTTCTGCACCTTGCCTTTTGCCGGTGCTGGGGTGCGGGGATCGCACAAGCAGCCTCCGGCGAGAGACTCTCGCATCCCTGCTGCTTCAGCTCTGCACAAGCTGCCTGCTTGCGCAAGAGCCCTGCCTCTTCCTTCCACAGTGCAGCCTGGGAGTTTCCCAGGCTGTGCTGGGGCTGGAAGCATGACCGGCGTGTCTCCAAAGGCTCCACATGCCAGGTAAGTACATGTGGGGCCTGGGAGCAATGCGTGATTGCGCACCATTTTTAGCTTCTAGTCGAAAATGAAAAGGTGCGCGATCGGCACCTGCCAGCCCCTGGAGCGTCGCGCGATTGAGAGTGCGTCATGCAGATCACTTCTCACAATCGCGTGACAGTCCAGGTGCCCTTTCGCAAGACAAATGTTGTGCAGAAAGGACCCTATGCTACTTGCATTCTGGCTACCATCCAGCCTATTTCATTGCCTGTAGACCTTCTGTTAACCAAAGTGAACTGTGGGCTCCACAGTAGTTGATTGGGCACTTGGAAGCAACTGGCTGTCTCCATCTCATGTGTGAAACCAAGGCTTCGACTGAACTGCCAACTCTAGTAGCTGTAAAACATCCTGGAGCATTCAGGCATCCTTCAGATTCCATAATCTCCAGGAGCAGAATATCTTAAATCAGTTTGCTACCACTTTGCAGAGGTGTAGGCACACAGACGTTGCATTTCCCCCACTGTGTTTCAACTTTCATAACATTTTGTATAGTTACAATTGATCTGAGAGAACCAGTATAACATTTAAAGTGCTGGACATGGAATGGGGAGATCTAAATTCAAATCTCTGCTTGGTGACCTTGAGCTTGCACTACTTTTCAACAAATCTTCCTTATAGGATTGCAGTGGGGATGAATGGGGGAGACATACACATTCCTAGTGCAGTACAAGTAAAACAACAACAAACAAATAAAGGCACCAGATTCCATCTGCTCTTGGAAGCTAAGCAGGGTCAGCAGTGGTTAGTACTTGGATGGGAGATCACCAATGAATACCTGTTGCTGTAGGCAGAGGAAGGGAATGGCAAAATCACCTCTGAGAATTTCTTGCCCAAGAAAACTATTTTTTGCCATCAGTTTTTCACTTATGGTGAAAAGATGCATGAAAATAGCACAGGAAGTCACTGAGTGTGACTGCCATCTGATTCACAGGATAAAATACAGGGGAAAGGAAGGGCAAACACCAGCATTAAAATAGGGGGGAGAAAGCATTCTTCCCTCACCTTCTGACACCTCTCTTCAACTCTGCACTCATCATGCCTTCTTCTCTTCCTAACTTAAACTTAAAATATCAGAATATAGGGAATGAGATATAGAACTACCTATAAGTTTGTGATATTTCTTGCTTTTCCAGTCCACGGTCAGACAAACATTCCTTCTTTGTATTAAAAAGCTTGGTGACTCGATAGAGTTCACACTACACAAATGAAATCCATTAAATATAATTTGTGTTCTTGACTTAGAATTTTCCAGACCCTACTTTGCAAGAAAAGCAAAGCTAAATGGTTTTTTAAAACCCAGGATTCATCTTGATGTAACAAGTTTTCTCCACCCCCTCTCCTTATTTTGCAGATGTATTTGATATGCATTTTGTTCTTTTAACAGTCTCTGCATCTTGAATCTTATCAGACTCTGACAGAATCTCTTCATCTTAATGAGACAAAAACAGAGATGTGTGTACTTGCCCTTACTTTGTTCCTCCTATCATCAGCAGGAGGAATTTGATGGATAGTGGTTGAACGAAGAAGGAGGAGGAGGTGGAAGAGAAGATGATGACGATTAAGAAAGAGAAGAGAAGAGTTTTGATCATAATGTGGCACAGTTTATTTGGATCTGGTGATTCGAAGGGGAAAAAAAAGTCTGGTGTGTTTGTAAAGCATCAGAACTCCTCACCACCAATTTTACACATATGTGTGTGCAGACAGGCACACACATATCCTTCCTCCTCTTCTTCCTCTTCCTCTCCTCCTCCTCCTCTCATTTATGGAATTCCATCACAGAACTAAAGGCAGTATGTTTGGTGTTTCCAAGCGGAGAAAGAGTTTATATATATATATACACATATATATATATACATACACACACACACACACACACACACATATATATATACCAGTTCACCTAATTAGCATCTGATAGGTAAATCAAAAATAAGCTGCCCTTTGGATTCTTTGTTTTTCCCTTTTTGGCTCAAAACTACATAAAAGTATAGTAAAAATGTGCATTTTTGCGGTCTTTTTTTTTATAATCAGAAATAATGGATGATTATTGTTTTGAAGGTGTTTTTCATGAGAAAATATGTATTTAAAGACAAATGTTTTTGCAAATACTTTTTGTTAAAGATGGAAAATCAGTATGGAAATAAAAGAACAATTTTCCCAATGAATTTATGAATGAAGAGATACAGAAATGACATTGTCTGGAAGAAGACTCCTCTTATTCTGGCAGTCTTCTGTTCAGTTACTGATCATGTTGTTCAGACCTGCTTAGCTTCAGAAAGTTTATGCACAACCTGCACAACCACTTATAGAAATATTTGCTATGTATGTTCTGTGAGAATGGGAACCTGGCAAAACATCAAGATGTTAATGGGAAGAGGTGTTGCCAAAATTATTTGTTGTAGCATAGTTTCTGCAGCTTTTAAGCATCTTAACATGGGTTTTTTCTAAATGGTATAGATATTGAAGCAATGTAATACAAATCCAAACACACTAGTATTTTCAGCCTACTCCAGTCCATCTTACTTACCTACCATGTGGGCTGGGACATCTGTACAAGAAAGCCCACACAGCCGTGGTGGAATTATTCATTTTTCCACAAAACAAAATATAGGGTTTCACTGGAGGCTTCTCATCAAATAGAAGAATGAACCAAACCTTTCTATCAGCAAAAGTTAACATGAGGAACTCTACCTAGCTATGCCATAATATTATAGAACAGGAAAGGAGTATGGGGGATACTCCGTGCTGGCCCAATAAAGATTTCACAAAGGAGAAGCAGTCATTCCACGTCCTTTCACACCACACAATTGTAGCATTATGATCCCATTGTAACTGTCATGCCTGCATCCTATCGAGGAAACCATCATATGTAATCATGATAACTAAAAGAGAATCACTGTGCTATAGTGTGAAGAGGTGCTGAGATAGCCCTTTTGCTGATATGGAAAGAGATAATGTAAATTGTGATGTGGCTTGGAAAAAATAATTGTCCAGGTGTGTAAGCATATAAATTGGTACTATGGAATATGGTTCAGATAAAGGAGAGTGAGGTCTCAAGTATCTTGGGTGATAAAATGTACCACTTCAGATTTCAGGTATGGGACATGATTCTAGAATGCCTTGATCTAAGAAATCTAGTGTATAAGGAAGAAAGTTTCTAGCACTGACCCAAACCTTTCTAGATTTCCCCTTGCTTGTGGAATTTAGCTTCTTGAAGTAATCAAAATGTGATTTCCCACCTGTACTCTAACATGGTTCATTTTTTTGGTTTTGAAACTCATTTTGCTGCATTTGTAGTCCAGGCTAAAGAATGGCAGTTATAAGAATGGCTATGTTCTTGTAATGTGATTAATGAGTTATGAATTCTTTTTCACATAATTACTCTAAAGGCAACAGGAAAGAGATAGCAGGAAAAGCTACAGTTTTGCTGCCGGTCTCCCACTTTCTATTCCAAAACCCTACCACTTTAACAAATTCCACTGGAATAATAACTTGTTTACCTTTCTTACTATGAGACTGACTAATATTTTCTGATGACTTAAGAATTCAGATTCTGCTTTCTAAAACTGTTTTGCTTCTTCCCGAGCTTTGTGAGATGCAACAGCAACACAGCTAGTAAACTCAGGTAACAGAACTTACTATATGCATTATCTTACACCAGTCAAGTCACAGAAGATGATACCAAAGGTGGGAGGGACAAGATCTTACATGACCCATCTGACAAAAATAACACATAATCTAACATTACTTTGCTGTTTCACTTTCAGTTCCTCAGGATGTCTGTCCTAATTATATTTAACCTTTCAGAGGAAATCATCCATCATTTCCTATTAAAGTTTGGCCTGTGCCATTGACAAGGCATTTGTCCTGCTAGGGGGGGAAAAATGACAAATTTTAATGAGCTGTAGCTACTACAAAGTGCATTACTGCCATGCCAGGATTCACTCACTTTTTCAAACCATGCCAAGGGCTGTGAATGTACCACTTGAATGCTAAAGTACAGGATAAATCATGTGTGGGATATGACATGTAAACTGGCCTGAGTGAAATGGAAAGGCGCTGTTCAAAACAGGAAAAAAATAACATTACAATATTCCTTAAGGCAGTATGTTTCCCTTTACAAAAAAAAAAGGGGGGGGAAATTGAATAGACCCTTTTTCAAGCAATAAATGGAGTCATGCAGAAGAGTGGGAGGGTGCTATTGGGTTCATTTTCATTTCCTTCCTATGGCCTTTCCCTTTGATATCTGGTTGGATACAGTAGGAACAGATTGTTGAAATTACCCCTCAGTGAGAGTTAGTGCTGGTGTAGTGGCTTGAGCATTGAACTAGAATAATAGAATCACAGAGCTGGAAGAGACCACAAGGGCCATCAAGTCCATCCCCCTGCCATGCAGGAATACACTATCAAAGCATTCCCAACAGATGGCAATCCAAACTCTGTTTAAAAACCTCCAAAGAAAGATATTCCACCACACTTCAATGCAGCATATTTCACCATTGAACAGCTCTTACCACCAGGAATTTCTTCCTGATATTTAGACGGAATCTCTTTTCCTGAGTTTGAAGCCATTGCTAGGCCTAGACCCTTTTTGCACCTTACTTTTGCTTGCTGCCATTGCTCAGGGATTGTGTGAAAAGCCTCTTGAGGAAGGGCATCACGTCCCCTGTGCTTCCCTCTGCACCACCTCTGTGCTAGATGGAAAGAAGCATAATAGCTCCACCCCTTCCTTTCACAGTGCAGCCAGGTACTTTCCCAGGCCGCACTGAGGAAGGAAGCGTGGCCATCACGTTTCCTGAGGTTCCACATGCCAGGTAAGTGCGGGAGGGATGCAGGAGGAATGTGCAATCATGGGTCATTTTCGGCAAAGATCTGAAAATGATATAATCCACAATTTCCACAGGATCTCTAAGGGAGCACAGCGCGATCACAAGAATGTCATGCGGAATCATCCTCGTGATCCCACGGCGCTCCTGTTGCCATTTCGCGAGGGAAATGGCATGCGAAAAGGGCCCTAGTCTCTGGAGCAGCAGAAAACAAACTTGTTGCTTCCACCATATGACATCTCTCAAATATTTGAATACAGTTATTATGCACCTTTTACCATTCTTTTCTCCAGCTCCCTAAACCCCTCCTCATAAGGCATGGTTTCCAGGCCTTTTATCATTTGGTCACCCTCCTCTGGATACATTCCAGCTTGTCAATATCCTTCCTGAACTGTGGTGCTCAGAAATGGACACAGTATTCTAGGTGGGGTGTGACAGAAGCAGAATAGAAAGATTCCCTTGATCTAGACACTATATTCCTATTGATGAAGCCCAGAATCACATTGGCTTTTTTTTAGCTGCCACACCACATTGTTGACATGTTCAGTTTGTGGTCTACCAAGACTCCTAGATCCCTTTCACATGTACTGTGGGCAAGCCAGGTGTCACCCATTTTATATTTGTGCACTTCATTTTTTTTCTGTCCAAGCATAGCACCTTACGCATCTCTCCGTTGAAATCCATTTTGTCAGTTTTGGCCCAGTTGTCTAATCTGTTAAGATCATTTTTAATTTGGATCCTGTCCTCTTGCGTGTTAGCTACCACCCTTAATTTGGTGTCATCTGCAAATTTGATAAGAATGCCCTCTATTCCCTTATCCAAATCATTGAAAAAGATATTGAATAGCACTGGGCCCAGGACAGAACCCTCTAACACCATATTAATCACTCCTCTCCAGATTGAAGAGGAGATGTGGGTGAGCACCCCTGGAGTGCAGTTGCTCAACCAATTACAAATCCACCTAACTTTACCATTGTCTAGCTGACATTTTACTTTATTGGCAAGAATATTAGGAGGAAACTTATCAAGGGCCTTACTGAAGTCATGATATGCTATATCCACAGCATTCCCTTCATCTAGTAACTCTATCAAAGAGAGAGAGAGAGAGAGAGAGAGAGAGAGAGAGAGAGAGAGAGAAGATTAGTAATTAGTATGACATGGCTTCTTTTGAGAAAATCATGTTGACTTTTAATCATCAAGGTACTTCTAAGTTTAAACAGACTGTCCATTTAACAATCTGATCCATCATCTTTCCTGGTTTTGATGTCAGGCTGACTGAGTGGTAATTGTTTGGGTCCTCTTTTTCCTCCCTTTTTGAAGAGGATGAGAATATTTGCCCTCCTCCAGTCTGCTAGGTCTTCTCCTGGTCACCAGGAATTCTCAAAGATTATTGCCAGGGGTTCTGAGATTACTTCTGCCAGTTCTTTTAATACCTTTGAATGCAGTTCATTTGGTCCTGGAGACCTGAATTCATTTAGACTTGGCAGGTATTTCTCCACTTACCTCTTTACCTATACTTTGCTGCATTTCACCTACCTCATCATCTGCTCCAATTTCACCAGGTAAAGCACTGTTTTCCTTTTGTGAGAAGACCAAGAAGGTGTTCAGTATTTTTGCTTTTTCTCCCTCCCCTGTTAACATTTCACCATTTCTCCATGCAGAGTCCCTACCATTTCCTTGTTCTTCCTTTTATTATGGATATAATAAAAAAAACCATTAACTCTAGCAAGCTGAGCTCGTTCTGTGCTTCAGCTTTTCTGACTTTCTATGTACACTTGCTGACTATATGAATTCCTCTTTGGTGATTTCCCCTTTTTCCAATTCTTGTACCTGTCCCTTTTAAATCTTAGCTCTATTAAAAGTTCTTTAGACATCCATCCCTGATTCTTTAGACTCCTCCCATTTTAACTCTTCATTGGAATCATTTGAAATTGCACCTTCACTTTTAAGAAACTCCCTTCCATCTTTGAGTTTCCTCACCATGTGATCACCCCCATTATTTTCCAAAGTTTACTGAGATCAGCTTTCTTAAAGTCTGTAATGTGTGTCTTACTATATGTGGCTTCCTCTCGCCACTGTATAATAAAATTTCAGGAGAACATGGTCATTTCCACCTATGGATCTTGTAACCTCCACCCCATTAACCAGGCCATCATTGTTGATTAGAATCAGATCTAAAATTGCTGTTCCCCTTGTTCCCTGCTATTTCACATTCTCTATGCATTAGTGTGCATTAGTGTAAAGGCATCTGAGACCACTCCCTCTAGCTACTTATTTAAGTTTCTTTCCTTCCCAGTGTTGGGTTCTCATACTATTTGTCCGGTTTTCCCTATAAGATCTGTACTATTACCTCCAGCACTCAATGAACTTCTGCCCTCAAAAATACTCTCTTCTCTCCCTCTTCTCCCTGTCCATAACTCAGTTTAGAGCCCTCCTGATTAGGTTTGTGAGACTCTTAGCAAAAGCATTCCTGCTAACTTTTGTGAAGTGCAAGCCATCACTTGCCAGAAGTCCATCTTCATGAAACCATGGACCATGGTCCAAGAAACCAAACCATTCCTTATGGCAGCATCTGAGGAGACCATTGTTCATCTCTGCTATATTTCTCTCCCTACCTGGACCATGTCCTTCAACTAGGAAAAGAGAGGAAATGACAACTTGTGCATCAAGGTCCTTCAGTTCCCTACCCAGAGCATCATAATCTCTTATGACCTCTTGAAGGCTGTGCCTTGCAGTGTCATTGGTTCCCATGTGGACAAAAGGAGGGAGTAATTGTTGGTGGGTTTGACCAGTTTTATTAGCCACTGCATTATATTACAGATCCTTACCCCTGGGAGACAACATACCTCAAGAGGCATCCTATCAGGCCCATCAGAATACTGCTTCTTTCCCTTCATCAGGGAGTCCCCTACCACTATCACATACTTCCTTTGGGGATTGGCAGGGGCCAGTCCTTGCGGTGAATCTTCCAAGGTCCCCTGCACATTCTCTGAGGACTGATTCTATTGCTCCTGCTCCTATTCCACATCTTCACTGAGAAGGGAGAAAACTTTAAATCAATTTTGTACCTCCAAACTAACAAAAAGTTCCCTAGTCCTTCTGCTTCTATGTGTCACATTCCTCCTTGTGTTTGGGTCTGGCTACCAACCTCCTTGTGTCTGGATGTCCTCAGAGACATCTCTTGTGTGTTCCGCTTCCAATATAGTCTGTTCTGCCCTGTCCTAGAAAACCTCATGCTCCCTAAAATGCTGAACAGTGGATACTTGGGGTTCAGATTCCTGGACTTTCTCTTGCAACAGAGCAACCAATTTATACTTGTTGTAGGTGTAGTTACCCACATCCTCCAGCAAGAACATTCCACAGCTGTTGCAGGTAACTGCAGCAGCTCCCTCAACATTTATGTTCCATAGTCCTAAGTAGACACTGAAGTAGAACTCTGGGCCTTGCTCCTCAAAAGTCCCCCACTAAAAACCCACACAAAACACTTGCTGGGCTTACTGTCTGTTCACCAAGCTCCCAGACCCGGGGCTGCAGTCATAATGCTAGCTCTTCCTCCAGCCAAGGCTCTGACTCACTACCTCTGGGCCTCCACACAAGGGAACAAAAGAGCCCTAATAAGTGCAATAGCAAGTCTGCCTCAGGCCACATGAACAATCAGTCTTACCACAACAGACACAATCTCACCAAAACACAATAGAACAAAAGAGCCTTAACAAGCACAGACGCAAGCAACCCTCTCCCAGTTCACAGGAACACAAAAGAAACAGCCCTACCCAACAAACTCTCCGAGTATGGGGATATTTATCCCAAAAGATACAAGCTTACCTTATGCTGCCCCTTCCATCATACCCACACAGAATGCCTGCTGGCCTTGCTGCCCATTAGCTGAGCTCCTGTTTGCCCAGAGTATGACCCTGAAGACCAGGGTTTGATTCTCTGCTTGGACTTTCAGCCCCAGAAACCCCTCTGATAGGTTCATCTTAAGGTTGCCATAAATTGGAAATTACTGAACACTCAGAACAACAAAGTTACAAATGTAATGCAACTTAGTTGTGTGATGGTTGGTTTGATTTTTTTAAAAATTATTAATTACAAGTGTTTAATTTATGTACCTACTTTGTCCAAAACTCTAGATTTATTTGGCTTGTAAATTCAGGTTAGGATAATCAGCATGAGAATCTCACCCCCAAAATCTGCTTTGTTGCCAACACTGTCATTTTGCTGCTTGTTTTAGAACTGGAGATATTCAATCCATTTAAATTTAACACAACAAAAATACTTAAATAGGATGGACAAATTTATCGGATGACACACCTGAAATTCCAAATAAATGTGGCACTCTCCTTTCTGGATTTTATCCAGCGCTTGCAGAGATTTTGAACCATACACCTGTATATTCAGTTAACTGCAATTTCCATCCATACGTATTCTTTAAATGGTATCTTTTTGTGTATAAAGGTATTAGCATGCAACAGAAGAAGCACCTCTTCTTCTGGGACACAAAATTTGTTGTAGCTCTTATACTGGTCATTGTTGAATGAGCCTGGAAATTTCCAGAAGTGATTTTTATGAGCCTTGTGTGGGATGAAGGCAAAAGACAGAGGCAGGAGGAAGATGGTAATTTAGATTTATTGTTGAGAAAAAGACCATAATTTTTGAGGCATTAGAAGAAATGGAAAAATTGCTTGCACTGCTAGAGAGGTGTGAACTGCAATTCAGAGACCATAAAGGCACTCAAGGCAAAACCATTTTTCTTTATTGATGCATTGTAATTAAGTTTAGATTCTGTCCATAAGGAAGCAATGAATGGTTTTACAAATATTTGTATGCATAGATGCACAGATGCATCCTTTCTGGATGTGTGCTTATTGAAATCTGCCTTTGAAACAGAACATTTTAAATACGATGCAAAATCACTGGATAGAATATGGTCACAGGTAACTGACTGGAGTTCCCTAAAAGTGAGTGAGAGGAGGGGGTAGCATACTAGACACACAGACAACTAAGCTATAGGGCTAGAGATATAATGCCATGGTAAAATATTAGTTTCATATACAGATGAAGATCTAATGAAAGCTTAGTGCTAACAGTACTTTCCTAAATTCAGTCCAACCAGCTTCTTTCACCACCTTCCCTTTCTTCAAAACTGGGCAATATATCTTTGGGCAGGGATAGGAGGCAGCAGAAATGACAAAATGACAAAATATATCCTACAGTCTATAGGATTTTTTTTCTTTCTACCAAGGACCAAATCTCTGAGTCCTGGCATTTTGAGCCATACACTGTAGTTGAGGAATAAGTCAAGAGTGGCCCTATGCCTTGTTAAATAGTTCCATCCTCAGACACACAAACATATAAATACATTAAATGTATAAAAAAGAAACATTTCTCAAAATCAGAAGTGGATTTCTAACCACTCTTGATTTGGTTTTCCCTTTGGCATTTCTGGCAGTCTGAGTGGCTCCAAGAGGGTCCCAATGGCAGAATGTGTTGACCCCCAGACCCACCACAGGTAACCACTTAGCCATACAGCCTCATTTTCATTGGGGAAAAGTTTCTCAGTGGGGATATATGCTATATCTGGACCTTGAAAAGCCTGGTACTCCCAGGTGTAGGGAGCAGAAGAGAAAACATAGAAGACAGCCCAGGTGCACTACCTTGGCAAAAAGCAAGTGAATGGGAGGAGGAAAGAGCAGTGGGCATGCAAGACTTTCCCCTTTAACTTTCCAGCCTATTACCCATGGGTATGCAGAAAGAAGGCTATGTGTGCTGGCAAAATGCAGGAAAATGCAGGTGGACAGATCTTCCCCCTCTTCAGTTTTGTGCACATTTCCCACATGGACAGCGGGAAGAAGAGTGTAGGGAAAAGACCTTCCCTCCCCTCTACTCTCCTGCCCCTTGCCCATGCTGTCGGAGGCTCCGGCTTTGCCGTCCCCTCCGGAGCCTCGGAGGCCGCCGCGGAAGCGGCTCCCGAGGCAGAGGACGTCCCGGTCTCCTCGCGAGTCACGGTGGAGGCCTCTGGCGCCGGGAACGGCTGCCCGGACGCCATCGAGGCCACCGCAGCCGCGGGGGAGGCCGCGGACTCTCCCGTCACAAGGGACGGCCGCCCCGGTGCCGTTGGAACCGCCGCCGCCGAGGATGAGGCCGCGGGGGCCTCCACCGCCGAGGGGAGCCACCCAGACCTCGCCAGAACTGCCACCGCTGAGGAACTCACCCGGGAGGCCGCCGCTGCCAAAGGGGACGCTGCCGAAGCCGCCGCCGCGGAGGGGAGCCGCCCAGACGCCGCTGAGGATGACAACGAGGCCGCCGTCGCCGGGGAGGCCGATCGGGCGTTCTCCCGGGGTGCGCGGGGCCCAGGCTCCACTCTGGGACACCGCCCACCCACGGGCCCAATCCTGAGGAGACCGTCGGCCTCCCTTCCACGTTCCTGCAGCAGCGGCAAGCCAAGGAGGCTGCCCGCCGCTCCCGTCGGCTGCTGGAGCATCGGCTGCAGGCTGAGGGCTCTCAGCTGGCTGATGGCTCTCAGCTGTGAGCCCGGCTGAGGGCTCCCAGCTGCGCGGCAGCTCCCAGATTGGCTGGTGCCGGCCCCAAGGGCCTACTTAAGGCCAGGAGGGAGCAGAGTTCAGCATGAAGCAACAACTGTTGGTCCTCTGTGTGTTGTCCGTCTGTGCCGTGTCCACTGCCTGCCGTGTTCCTGTCCAGAAGTCCTGCCAAGCCAGCTGACCGCCAGTTATCCGGGTGAGGAAACCTTTTTCTTTTGTTACTTCATTTGCCTGCTGCAAGGACTGCCTTTGTTTGTTGTTGGACTGCTGGCTGTGGCTTCTGAGGCGAGTCCCGGCTCGAGCCTGCCCCTAGCCTGCCTGGCCCCGGCCTGCCGCCGACACATGCAGGCACATAGAAAGAAAGAAGGCCATGATGCCAGCAGCAGCCAGGAGAGTGCAGAGGGAAAGGCCTTCCCTTCCCTCCACTCTCCTGCCCCTCACCCATGCAGGCATGAAGAGAGAAGGAAGGCTGCGTTGGGGCAGCAAAGAAAGTGCAGAGGGAAATACCTCTCTTCCCATCCACTCTCTGCCCCTCACCTGCTTGGGCACACAGGAAGAAGGAAGGCTGCACTAGTGACAGGCACCAAATTGGAAGGGGGAAGGTTTTTTTCCTCCTTTCACTCTCCTGACTACATGATGTTTATGAGCATGCAACAGAAAACATGGGCAGCACCTCTCCCAACAGACTTATTTTCCCAATTCAAGCCCCTCTCCACATACTTTCACTGTTTGTTGCAATGCAAAACACTGTAATAATGCATTAAAAAGTGTGTGTTCCACAAACTGTATGTAGATGTTAGTTTACTAACTGCCTTGCCAATTAATGCATTGGTTAAGTTGAAATAAACATGAATACAACCAAAACCTAATTATAGTTCACCTCTGTAAGTCTATTGAAGGTTGCTTGGAATGACTTAATAACTTAAAATGTTTCAATCATTCCTTGAAAAAGGCCCTTCTTCTTCCTGTGTGACAACCATATCATAGGCAAAATGTATAACAAAGAATTAATCAAGTAATCTAGAAAATCTTCAGATGTCCATTCCATCAGTTTACCACCAATTATTGCATGCAATCTGAATTGTAAATAATTGGATTGGTAAGGATTAAACCCGTTGTGGGGAACTTATGATTCTTGAGATGTTGTTGGACCATAATTCCCATCAATCGTGGCCAGTACAGACAATGGTGAGGAATGACAGGAGGTGCAGTACAGCAACATCAGGATATTCTCCCTGCCTAGTTAACCGTTATCAGTTTACAGCCCATACATCACAGACTGCACACTGTGGAGCCTACATTGATATTTTGGGCTCCTCCTTATCTACAGATAAGCACCCTATCATGGCTGCCATTTTGATGGACATGAAGCAATGTTTTGGTCACCTTGGATACTGTTTGAAGTGATTTGGGGCTCATGCAGTGTTAGCAGAATGCCCCCCCCAGATTTCTCATGGTTTAATTGGTGAAATATGATTTAATTGGCAAAATATGTTAATTGGCATTGATATAAAATGGACCCTGAGGTGACTGTAAGATCAAGTTGGGTAGAGGAAAATTACTGCTGAACACCTATGATTGCAAAGCAGGTCAGAAGATCCCCGTCTAGGCATTGCCAATGTCATTCTCAGGCAAATTACCAAGCAAATCCAGAAATAATAGGCTGAATCTGAAGCTATAACATCTCTGTTTCCACACAATAGCACCAACACACTGATTGTTTCAGCCCTTCTTCCTTGCACCTGGACATTTCCCTATATTGTTTCTTCAACCTTTCACAATTACAGAGCTATTATGACAGCCATTATCACTTTGTCATCTAACACTAAGACCATTAACTCCTTCCAGACCTCATTGTCTATGTGGCAGCCTCCATTGCTTCCTTGGCCAGAGAGCCATTCACACTCATGTCCTCCAGATTTGCGGTATAAAACTCCTCCCTTTTGAGCAGTTTGATGGAGTATTTGCTGGTAGCCATGCTGTCACTTTGATTCTTGGTTGTGTACTGCCCTTAGAAACAGGTCTAAGCCCCAACACTGCTTCTTTGCTGCTATTTTGGAATTGTAAATATTTCCCACTCCTGGAAACTTGGCTATCAATCTTTCCTCCCTTTCCTTTTGCTTACTGGCTGGTTCTTTCCTGCAAGGAGCCCAAAAACACTGGTGGAAGATTTCGTTACATTAACACACACACCCTCCACAGGCTTCCTAATTTGAGCACATGGAGGAACCGGCATCACAGGTGGACCCCTGAGTCACCCACATCTTGGGGTAACAATGAGGTCAAGTTTCTTCCAAACAATGCAAATGCATAATATCTATAAAATGAGTGGGTTTTTTTGGGGAGGGTACATGATTTTTACCCCCTGCATACACATTTTTTTCCTTCCTATCCATCAAGTCAGCTATTTCTTTGCTTTCCTAGCAAGAGTATAACATTTTAATTTGGCTTATCTGTATATACTTCAACCCACAAAAGTCCACATCCAATGACAGAATCTTGATTTTCATATGGGAAACAGATTGCATGACTGTGGGTTACATGGATTGGATCTTACACTTGTAAAGGCCGTATTCAAATGCCCCACTTCCATGCAAGCATCAACAGAGCAGGTGAAATTACGATTTCATTCCTCACTGCATGTACAGGCTTCACTTGGAAGATGGGTCATTCCATTTAGGACAGTTAATAGATTATATTTCACGATCAGTGATGAGTCTTCAAATTCCTATAAACAGAGCAATAAATTACTATATGGCATGAGTGACGTATACAGTAACTGCATGACATTCAGAGTTAAATATACTTAAAGCCCTCGACTTGTTCTCTTTTCACCCACTTTCTTAGTCTTCAGTGCCATCTGAGACACAGAGAAGAAAGAGGTTGGATTTGATAAAGTGTTAAAAGGTGTCAGTGGAGTAAGGAAATTTTTCCCCAGTGCATAATTTGCTGATTTCATATCCATTCCAAAATCAATGTAGAAATTTGCTAACTCCTTTTTTTTTTTTTTTTGGCGAAGAAGAAGAAGAGGAAGAAGAAGATTATTGTCAGGACAGATGCTGGAGTTCTTAACAAAAAAAAAACACAGCACATGCTCATTTTAGACATGTTTAGTGTTTTAAATCAAATAGCTATGAAAAATCAATCATTCTTGGTTTCTAAAAGCAAGAAGATAATTGTGCTGTCTTATATATCTTATACACATAATAGCTCAAAGGATTGTGTGTGTTTTCCATCAAATACACAAGGAAGATTTTCTGCATAATATCATGAGCTATGTGTGTATAACCCATTTCAGTGTATTTTTTCTCAAAAGCCAGCCTCTTGCTAAGCTTAAGCTCACTTAATTTAGGCATGATCTTCATCTTAGTTTGGTACTTATTTTTCCTGCCTTGAATGCAAAATGCATAAGCACTCTCATCAAGTGTGAACAGAGTGTGTCATAAATAAGATGTCATAAATAACAGATTGTTCAGTTCTTTGTGCCGTGTATTAATTGTTGAACACAAGCAATATTTCAAAATATTACAGTCAGATCCATGAAAAAGAACTTTTGCTTACTAGTAGCAGTGGATTATGACTGAACCAAACTGTGGATGCTACATACATCTGTGGTTCAGAAAGGCGTTATGTTGAATAGAAGATCATAGAGTCATAGAATCATAGAGTTGCAAGAGACAACAGGGACCATCCAGTCCAACCTCCTCCCATGCAGGGACCCACATCAAAACACTCCCAACAGATGGTCAAATAGCCTCTGAAGGAGACTCCACCACACTCCAAGGCAGCATACTCCACTGCTGAACAGCTCTGACCATCAGGAAGTTCTTCCTGAGGTTTAAGTGGAATCTCTTTTCCTCTAGTTTGAATCCATTGCTTCTTGTCCTAGTCTCTGGAGCAGTGGAAAACAAGCTGACTCCCTCCTGGACATGACATCCCCTCAAATATTTAAACATGGCTATCATGTCTCCTGTTAACCTTCTCTTCTGCAGACTAAACATACCCAGCTCCCTAAGCTGCTCCTCATAGAGCATGGCTTCCAGACCATCCACCATTTTGGTCACCTTCCTCTGGACATACTCCAGCTTGTCAATATCCTTCATGAAATGAGTTGAATATCAGTATCCACCTAAAGATAACAATGTCAGCACTTGAGCTCAATAAATCTTAATGTCTTTGTTGAATAGCTCCGCTTTGCCCATCATGTCACTAAAATCTGGTTTCTTTGTTAATATCACTGGGCCAATCGAAAAATTTATTCTGCATTTCGTTGGACACAAAGATAGTGCTAGAACTCGTTGGCTGGAGGAGAAGAGAAATAGTTGTTGAAGCAGCATCCAGAAAGACAATTAAGCATTTTCCCCAAAAATTAGGAAACAGTTTGTTATAATTAATGAGCTACTTGTAATTTTATTATAATAACATAGCAACAAACAATTTCACTTCTTTTGCAGTGTGATTATGACAAGTTGATTTAGTTTTAGGGGACTCAATGCATACATATGTAGTCTTGTCCCACACGCAATGCTGCGATATTCTGTTGTAGCTTTCTGATTTTGCAAAAAGTGGCTAAAATGTAACCATTTTGGCACTTCAGAATAATAGGAAAATTGTTAATTTTAAAAAATGAAACTACAAGAGTAACAAACTTCTTTTATGAATATTTCCATTATAAATATAACTAATTGTTTAAAAAGTAATGTTCAACACCATGCCATCTCCTTCTCAGTCAAAACTGTCTTTATTATCACAAAACTTCTTCAAGAAACACAAATTGCACATGTTCAATAAAGCATAGGGAATAATTCTACCACTGGCTGTGGTTTAGCCTCTAAACAGTTATTTTAAAACAACACCACTCCTCTATATTTCTTAGTGGAGCAAAGCCACTGAAAATTAATCCTCACTGGCAAAATCATTCTGAAGATCAAAGAACTTCAGTAACTCTACTGAAGCAAAATATTAGTAACTAGTACTTTTCAACATAGGTGCTTCAAGCAATAGGTGATGGAAGACCACGTTTGTGGTTCCTAATTCTGCTTCATTCTCTACTCCCTCCAGTTCTAAATCACACAATTCAAACCTTTACATGTAACATCCATTAAAACATCATATTTCCCCGACATGTCAGCACACAGTTGTCATTTATATTAGGAAATCACATGACAGCTTTCTTGTTGTGCAGCTGGCAGAACTCTGTTTTGAAAGATTGATGTAAGATCTTGCTTGGATCTGTAAAAACCTGACTTGCTGTTAATTGGCAATATTCAAAAACTGAGAATAGGACCCTTATCTCAGTGTGCTGCTGGGCACAGAGAGGCTTTATTGAGTTTATATGAAGAAGGCCTGGACCTGCCTCCTGTAACATGCTTTGACTTAATCTGAAGGGGAAGGGGCTGACTGTCTACCCCAAGAATAGATGGGTGACGTGGTGTATACACATCCTAACTAAAATCTGCCAACAAATACATAAAACAAAAAATGTCCCACAGACTGAAAATGCTCGATATGTATTACAGTTACCAGAGACTGCAGTAACCATCACTCAAGCAAAGTGATGATCAAAATTTTACAACAAAGAATTTTACCATGCATGGAGCAATAAATGCTTGGTGTCCAAGGTAGATTCAGAAGAGACACTAGGGGTCATATTGCAAGCATATGTTGGATAGTGGAGCACAAAAGAGAATTTGAAAAGAATGTCAGCTTGTGCTTTATAGATGATAGCAAAGCCTTTGATTGTGTAGCTCATTAAGGAGAAATGGAAAGATTCCGTGCTGGAGTCCAGCAGAATTGATCACACAGCCAAATAAGATAAGTTGATAATCATATGTGATTGGAACACAAAAGTAGGAAACGGAGAAAAACCAAAGAGGGTTTGGGGGAAATTTTGGGCGTAGGATCAGGAAATGCTGCAGGAGGGCAACTTTTCTTGATCCTAGCAACTTGAATTTTGTGAGGCCAACAGTTTGTTCATTGCAAACACATTTTCCAAGCAACCAAAGAAACAACTATGTATGTGGACGTCACCTGATAGCCAATATAAAAATCAAATACACTACATAATTTGACGCAGAAGATGGAGAAGCTTCGGGGAGGAGCCAGCTGCGATGACAGAAAGAGGCTAATATTCGTCTCCCGGAGCAGAGGAGAATAAAAAACCCCGAGAAGCCCTTTTAAAAGAAAGAAAGACTGTGAGTAATTAAGGAAAAAAATATTGTGGGAAGGAATGTAAGATAAGATATTGGATTGGTTTTGATTCTTCTCCAACTGGAGGAAAAATAAAAGACTTTGTTTAAATTGGAAATAGTTGTTGAGACGGAGCGAGAGCAAAGCTGTTTTCGGTTTTCGTTGCTGGAGATATTTATGTCATCTAAACAAAAAGGGACAAAAGTTTATAAACAACCTACCTGGAGACGATTAAGAGCAACAGATAAAACATTTAATCGCCTAGTTAGAGATTTTGAAAATACAAACTTAAACTCTAACGGAGACGAACAAGAAATCAAGATGGCGGCTAAACAGAAAACAAACGGAGCTAATGAAGAAATGAAAGCTTTTATACAAAACTTATAACAGAGTCTAACCAAGCTCTTGTAACTACATTAACATCTAATATAAGAGGGGAAATGACAGAGATGTATAAAAATATTTCAAAAGAATTAAAAGATTTGGACATTAAAGTGGATGATATAAAAAAAATCCAAGTGGATCAGCAGATAAGATTACTGGAACATCATGACAGGATTTCTCAGCTGGAGAAGCAGATCATACAGCTGCAGGATCAAAACCGAAGAAACAATGTGAGAATTCATGGGTTTGCAGAGCTACCACATGAAACTCAAAAATCCCTGAAAGAAGAAGTGTTAAATGGTTAAAAAGCATTGCTCCTGAGATTTTATGGGAACAACAGGACATAGAAAGGATTCATCGTGTGACAGCTATTAAGAGGGGATTAACTCCCAAGGATATCATTATGAGAGTGGCAAATTTCAACAAAAAGGATGATTTGATGAAAGCTATCAGAAAAAAACCAGGATTATTGAAGTATCGAGAGAATACAGTGGAAATCTAAAATGATCTATGCCGGGAAACAATAAATTGGAGAAGAGAAATGAAACCTTGTATCATAGTTTTACAGAGAGCTGGAATAAGATACAGCTGGAGATATCCCATTTTTCTGAAATTCCAATGGGCTGGCAAATATTACAGAATAAATTCTCTTGAACAAGGACTGCAACTTTTGAGAAATCTGAAATTGATGCAGCAAGATAAAAAAGAAGATGAAGGTGCAGTAGGAGGTGCAGAAGAAGGAGCAGGGGGAGGAGCGACTGGAGGAGAAGAGAAGAAGATCTCGGGAGATAAAAGAAAGGACAGAGGTTGAGGAGGACCGGAAGAAACATTATGATATAACAGAAGAAGAAGAAAGAGAACTTTATAGAGTAGGAGAAGGGTTGATGATCAGTGATCAGAACATATCTTTATAGATTGTACATGGATATAGATTGATATATGTATATATAAAGTAAAAGGGTAGAGAGAAAGGAAGGGAGGGGGAAGAGAGGGAAAAAATACGGGAAAGAAAATTAATCGGGAGAAGGTATTGGTCTCTGTGCCTGGAGTTGGTATACCTTTAACCCCCCCCCAAGACCATTGGTGGTCGTTGGCAAAGCAAGAACGCTTTGGAGGGAAAGGGGGGGATAAATGTTTGTGTGGGTAGGGGAGGGATAGATGGGGAGGGAGGGAAGGGGGAGGGGAGTGGGAAGGGGGAAGGGAAGGGGAAGGGGAGCACTACACTAAAGAGCCAACGGGGAGTAGGATTAAGAGATTGGAAATATGAAAAATGGAAAAATAGATTGAGAATATCAACATTAAATGTGAAAGGATTAGGGTCAAATAAAAAGAGAAAAAGGATAGAATCGATATTAAAAAAAAATAAGGCTGATATAATTTTTTTACAGGAAACACATGGAAAATGAGATAAAAAAAATGAACTTAAATTGAATTGGGTTGCCGCTTATGAGGATGCATTTGGTACATCTAAATCAAGAGGAGTAGCAATTATAATTTCTAAAAGATGTAATTTTATTGTAATAAGTGTTGAGTTAGATGAAAAAGGTAGATATGTAATTATACAAGGCGAAATAGATGGAGAAATATATGTTATAGCGAATATTTATGCACCTAATGAGAAGCAAAAAGAGTTTTATGAAGAAATATTTAATAAGATTAAAAATATGAAAGGAGATTATATAATAATGGCAGGTGATTTTAATATGGTGATAGACAGGTGGAAAGATAAATCAGATCCATTAATTAGAGATAGATATAATAATATAACAATTTTAAATAAATTGGTGAGTAGAAATGAACTGATAGATGTTTGGAGGTTAATAAAGAGTGAGGAAAAGAAATATACGTATTATTCATCAGTTCATAAAAATTATTCAAGAATAGATTATATTTTTGCTTCAAAGAATATGATACCTAGATTAATAAATACGGAAATTGAAACAATAAAAGTAACAGTTTATGCTTTGATGAATTTGGATATAACTATGAAAAAGAATTACAGAGAAGCAAAAAGGTGGAGATTGGATACTAACTTACTTAACTATAAAGAGATAGTAAATAAAATAGAGAAGGAGTGGCAAGAAATTTGGGATATAAACAATAAGGAAGTAACACAAGATGTATTATGGGATACTATGAAGGCAGTGGTAAGAGGATTATGTATTAAAGAATCAAGAAAATTAAAGAGACAATTGGGGGGGGAAAATTGAAGTTAGAAAAAGAAATAAAGGAACTAGAGAATGAATATATAATAGATAGGACTAAACAGAAATATATAGTATTACAAGCAAAAAGAAATGAATTAGAAAAGATAGAAATGGATGAAGTTCAGAAAAAGTTAATATATTTGAAAAGGGAATTTTTTGAATATAGTAATAAAAATTCTAAAATGCTGGCTAGATCAGTACAATAAAAAAAACTAGGAATATGATTGGTGTAGTAAAAGATAAATTTGGTAAAGAAAAAAGGCTGATGAAAGAGAAATTAAAAATATTTGAGGAATTTTATCGAGAATTGTACTGAGCAGAAGAAAAATCTGTAGAGAATCTAGAGGAATATATTAATAAGAATTGGAAAGTAAGGCTAACAGAACAAGATAAAGGGTTGATGGAAGAAATGATATCAGAAAAGGAAATAGAAGAAGTAATGAAAAAATTAAAAGGAGGGAAACACCAGGACTGGATGGACTAGGTCCAGAATATTATAAAACATTTAAAAAATGTTTAATTCCTAAATTAAAAGTACTATATAATAGTATATTAAGGGGTGATAAAATCCCATTATCATGGAAGCAATCACTAATAATATTAATTTGAAAATCAAGAAAGGATCCTACGGATCCAGGTTCTTTTAGACCAATATCTTTAATAAACCAAGATGCAAAAATATTGACAGCAATAATGGCGAAGAGGTTAAATAAATTTATTTACAAGTATATACATAAAGATCAATGTGGTTTTATTCAAGGAAGACAGATGGCAAATTTAATAGGGAAAACGATAAACAAAATAAATATAATGGATAGAGATAAACAAAAAGCTGGAATTTTAGCATTAGATATATTTAAAGCTTTTGATTGTGTGGAATGGCCAGCACTAAAAATAATTATAAATAAAATAGGATTAGGAAAGAGATTTAAAGGGTTAATAAATCAATTATATTCACATAATACATCTGTAGTGATGGTAAATGATGGATTTACAGATCAGATTCAAATATCAAGAGGAATGAGACAAGGATGTCCATTATCTCCAGTATTATTTGCAATAGTTATAGAAACATTAGCAAATGTAATAAGAAATGATGAGAATTTGGAAGGAATTGGAATTAAGGAGAAAAATAAAATAAGTTTATTTGCAGATGATACATTGTTAACAATTAAAGATCCAGTTAAAAAGATAGATAGGATAGATAAACATTTAAAAGAGTTTGGGGAGAAGACAGGATTAGAAATAAACTGGGCCAAATCAGAAATAATGTTGTTTAATTATACTAAAGAAAAAGTACAAAAATTTATAAGTAATAAAAGAATGTTACTTAAAGTAAAAAAATCAATTAAATATTTAGGAATAGATATTACAAAAAATTTACAAGGACTACAGGAAAAAAAATTATAAGAAATTAAAATTAGAAATTAAACGGAAATTAGAGGATTATAAAAATATAAAGTTATTATGGTTTGGTAGAATAGCAGTGGTAAAAATGAAAATATTACCTAAAATTAATTTTTTGTTTAGAATGTTACCAATAAAAGTATCAGAGGAAGAATTAAAAGAGTGGCAAAAGTTATTAAATAATTTTTGTAATGGGTATAAGAGAGCGAGGATTAACAAGAAATATTGGTATAAAAGTCAAAAAGAAGGTGGCCTGGGACTTCCAAATTTGAAATGGTATTATTACGCAAATCAACTGAGGTATATCATAGAAGGAGTTTCAGGAAAAGGTGATTTAGAATGGTTAGAGATAGAAGATATGAATATTGAGACGAAATTGGAAAATATATTTTTTAGGAATTTTTCAAAGAAAGAAATAGAAAAGATAGAAAATCCCTTTATAAAAAATATAATAGAAATATGGAAGAAAAATAAAAGAAAATTGTTACCGAATATATCAACATTAACTCCGACAGAAATGATGGAAAAATTTCCAATAAATTTAAGAGAAATAATAGAGAAAGAAATAAAAAAACAAAAAATATATAGATTAAAAGATCGGATGAAAATAATGATTACTAAAGATAGAATGAAAGAGAGATTGCAGGAAACTAAAATATCTTGGCTAAATTATATACAATTAGAGCAATGGATAAAGAGTATGAAAAGATATGTTAAAGATGTTAAAGAATATACTAAATTTGAACAAATTATTATTCAAAGAGAAAATATGCAAGAAAATGAAATATTAAAGGGTATTACAAGTGAAATATATAAAATATTGGCAAAAGAACAAGAAGAGGATTACCTTAGAAAAATGTGGGAGGAAGAGACATCACAAAATATAGATATACAAGAATGGAGAAAAATTTGGAAACAACGTCATTAAAAAAAATTATCTATAAGAATAAAAGAGAATTATTATAAAATAGTTTGGAAATGGTATTTGACTCCAGTAAAACTAAATCAGACAGATGAGAAATATTCAAGATTATGCTGGAGAGGATGTCAAGAAATTGGTACATATATGCATATGTGGTGGAATTGTAATAAGATAATGGAATTTTGGCAAGAGGTTTTTAAAGAGATAAAAGAGATAATAGGAGTTGAGATACCAGTATGTCCAAATATATGGTTGTTGTCTATATATAATAAGGTTGAGTGTACCCAGGTAATGAAGGAATTAATAACAAATTTGTTAACTGCAGCGAGGTTAATAATAGCAAAAAAATGGAAAACAAATGGAAAACTTCAAATAGAGGAATGGTATAAAGAAGTGTGGAAAATTGCAATTAATGATAAATTAACATGTAGAATTAGATTTATGAAAGGTTTTGTAAAAGGGAATGATTTTGAAGAAATTTGGAAAATATTTTTGGAAAAAGCTTTGATAAGAGATGGTAAAGCTACCCTTTCACAAGAAGAATGGCAATTTTGGAAAGTGGATTAAATAAAAAGTTGGCTCTGGGGGGTGGGTTTATTCACCTTTTTTGTGTTAATCATGTGGTGTATTGTTTAAATTGGATATGTGTTGCTTAATTTTGTAAAACAAAAAAAAAAGTAAGTTAAAATATAATCGGCTTTGGGGAGTGGGTGTACCTTTAGAGATAGTTTGATATGTTAAGTAATAAGATTATATTTAGTAATAGTAATAGATTAAATCTAAGGGAAAATATAGAATTAAGAATGAAACTATTATAATAATAATGAGTATAGTGAGAATAAGAATTAAAGATAGGTAACAAAAATATACAAGTAGTATGATATAGAATAAGCTGAATAAGTTTATGATTCTAATGGTAATAGAGAGAAATAATAATGTAAGTTTGCGTTGGTTGAATTTTTTTTTTGTTCCACTATTATGTATATCACATGGTGTTTTATTTTTTTGTTTTTGTTTTTTTCCTTTGCTGTATAATCAATAAAAATTATAAAAAATATTTTAAAAAAAGATGGAGAAGCTTCATTTTCTTCAAAAACAAGACCAGGAGTAGTTGTGCCACTGACAATGATCTGCTAATATCCAATATTAGAGTACAGCTAAAGAGTACTAAATCAGTCATCATGGAAAACAGATCTGCACTATGAAGCCTAATTGTCAGAAAGCCAGAAGAATTCTGGACTAAACTCAGGGACACTGTGAAGGAAGACTGCAAAAAGATACCATCTGCAGCCAAGAAGAAAGAAGAGTCTCATTGGATGACACATGAAACTCTTCAAACAGTTAAGGATAGACAAGAAGGAAAAGTAAAAGATCACAAAAATACGATCAGAATCAAACATTCAGCAACTTGTGAACAAGAGCAAAGAGAACAATTTTTACTACTAATGAGGAAAAATAGAAGATAACGAAAACTTGTAACAAGAGTCTTATAACAAGACACAAAAACTTATAACAAGAATTTACAACAAGAGACTAATATCAAGCCCAGTTCCTGGGAATGCAAGAGAGGGCTTTCCTGGTAGGTACCCCCAGGCCTGGGAACTCCCATCCCAGGATGGGCAGAATAGCCTTTCTCTGCTAGGTCTTCCATAAGTAGGCAAAATACCATTTTTATCCTAACAAATTTTTAAAATGGAAAGTTTTTAAAGAATGGGGTGAAAGTGCTGTACCATTTTAAACTGAACTGTTATAATTGCTTTTTATCTTTTAATTGCATTATCTTTTTAAGTATAGTTTTAAATCATTTTATATTGTCAATAGTTTAATTACATTTTAATTTTCACTTTTTTTATATGTTTTTACTGTAGTGTGAATCAGCCCCTGCTTTACAGACAATCATAATACGTTACTTGGACATTTTAATAGTTACTGGAAACAAATTGTCCACCACACTTTATCATTCTAGAAATACGGTTCTGCTAGTCTTGCTACCACACTGTAATCAAATTGTGTTTGCTGTAACAGGTTCTGGTGTAACAGGTGCTCAGATAAATATCTTTCTTCAGAGGTGCTGCATCACTACACCACTACACTGTTATGACATATATTCTTGGTTTATTTGGCATATACTGCTGGAAATGGGATTATTTCTGAACTCAACCAGCTTTCATCAATGGTTAGTTTTGTTCAACAATGGTTAGACTTGACCCTGATGTTTAACATGTTCAAGGCTCCTCAGTGAACACAGTTCAGAGGTCCAGAAAGACACCCAGTTTATCAGTGCTTGTGTTTCCATGTTCTAAAACTTCCAAGTTCCTGTAAAGTGCACAGATCTCTTCAGGCTCATCACTTCTCCAAACAGTGTCATGTGAATGGATGAACCCAATGCTTCTTGCTGTCTATATGATACTCTGCCAAGAGTGGTAAGCCCATCTGTGCCTTTTGATCAGTGATGGGAGGGGCTTCCAAGGGCTTTGGTGGCAATTCCTTAATTCCAGGATCCCCAAACCATACTATGTCTTTCTTTATTCCCCCACCCCATGGATTACCTGTAAGTGACTTTTTTGTGAAAATAATTTCAAAGGTTTCTCACTTTGTTGTTTGCATTTGGCTTAAGCCCTGGCTATTCCTGGATTCTGTCTTTGGCTGTTCTGTGGTAAACAGTCTGATGACATCTGTATCAGGCTTTTCCATCCCTTCCTCTCATAGAATCAGTATTCATCCCTAGTCCCTTTTGGACACGGTCAAACCACAATGCACTTTCTGCCTTCCTACTTTCAGACAGAGGAATGGGTTGTTTTTCATCTGATCATTCTCTGCAACATGGCTGAACCAGAAAATGGCAGGGGAACTTTTTTTAAAATGTTCCTAATCATTATGCTCTGTCTAAAGCCATTTCTGCAGTACACTGTTATAGTGCTATTATTCCACTTTCAACATCCTGTGGAATTCTACGGTTTGTGGTTTACTGAGACCAAAGAGCTCTCTGGTAGAGAATTCGGCCCCTCCCTAAACTGCAAATCCCAGGCTTCCATAGGATGTTAAAAGTGGAATAATAGCACTATAACAGTGTACTGAGACAGAAAGGAGCCCATGACAAAATGCAATAGACTTACTGGGAATAGTTTTGTCCCAAGAGTGTGTGTGTGTGTGTGTGCGCGCATGCGTGCGTGCATAGATATAGATATAGATATATTTTAAAAAAACTTCCATGGCAAGTGACTGAAACTTGGGGATTTTGCTTAAAACATCTGACTGACCTGACAATACTGTAAAATGCCTACTTTAAAGGGTTTTTTTTTCTTTTGTGAATTCTTAAATTCTGTTTCCCTCCATTCCTGCCTGCCTAGAATAGCTTACTTGTATTAGAATAGCTTACTTGTATATGCAAGGAACTATTTTTCTTTTCTTGCAAAGGTTTTATTGAATCAGAGACTTGTATAAAGAAAATAAAAGTTGATAGCCTTCATCTATCTGTGCTCATTCATAAAAGCTCATTTAACTTCAGGAACAGAACAATTTGCATAATGTTGCAGTATCAGCATGCTCTAGTGCATGCTTACATGATCTAAAGATAAGTAATCTATATTTTCTTTAACCTTTGCATCTTCTTATTGCCTCAGTGATGCTACAGTTCAGGGAGCAGCTGCTGTTAAGCTTGATGAATGTTTGGGGTAGACAAACTTATTAGAAGGATATCAGTGACAGAAGAAAGAACCCATGACAAAAAACATAGCAGTGCTTATGGTGTGTTTGTTTGCCTGTTAGCACAAGGATGAATGCTATACATGTAAATACACAATATTTATATGGTACAGTCTACTAAAAGCTTTACTGTCCATATCCCATTGAAATGAATGAGACATATTGCAGAAATGTGACATTGTCTATTTTTCATCTTCTTCAGATTCTTTTTTTTCTTTACGTTTATTTTATTTGAAAGGTAACAAGTAATAATACTGACTCATTGAACATTCTTAGGCTGTAAACTGTTAGGTCAAACTGCTATCCATATTTATATTTATGCTATGCTACATCTACTATGGAAATAATTCTTACCTGGACATAAAGTGTGATATGTGCGGTAAGGTGTGGTCTGTTTATCCAGCTTTATGGACATGTGCGGTGAACATCACTGCTGGGGTGGGTAAGCTTTTGAGGGTCTCTATGAGAGAGCCCAGAGTGTAACTTGTGATTGGTGCTTGGCACCAGATCATAACACATGACAGGGGAGGAGCAAAGGCTATTTAAGCCCATGTTCATCCTTCATGTGTTTGGCTTGAATTGTCAGCATGGAGCAGTTCCTGCTTTGGTGAGCTGTGCCTCCATCGATCCAGAGCATCATCATATATGGTGTGAGGGGGTGGGAGATTCCTGTGGCACTGTCTTCGGTGTGGTGTGTCTGTCTCATTGGCTTTTTTGTGTCTGGGTGGTTGTGTGTCTATCATGGCTGAAAGTTTGCGGAAGTGTGGTCTGTGCATGCCTCTTGGGGGTGTCTTGTGTTGAATGTGTTCTCCCTCCTCCCTCATGACATCTTTTCTGTGAGGTGCTTTGAAGCCATCTGACTAAGCTCCTTTGTTCTTGGGGGAACTTGTGTTCGTGGACTCCATTCCGTCCCTCCCACCCTCAGTTCTTGCCTGTTTTCTCACTCCTCCCCTGTCGTTGATCAGTTGGTATTTTTTTATTTAGTAGTGGCAGCATTGTGTGTGTTGGAACAGCAATTGTGCCAGCACTTGGACATAAGCCTGTTAGGAGACTAGTGTTCCGTTTTGGGGGGTGTTGGTATGTTATGTCAGGTGCTGTGTTCTGATAGCACAATTGCCTGGCAGTGGTTTGCTGTTGGTGCCATTTCATTAGTGGCATTGCCTTTTTATGTGGACACCCGAGTTTGGATTTTGCACCAATTTTCTGGTCATGTGGGGTGTCTTCCACTAATCTGGGTCCTACTTGCAACAGCTATTAGCTCGCCTTGATTGGATTTGGTAAGCCATCTTCTGTGAGCACATGTTGGAGATTAGTTCCCTTGCCCTAGTATTGTAATTGTGTCTCTCTTTAATTCCCTACTGTTTTGCTCATCCTCCCAACCTTGGGCATATGCTTTTTTCGTTATCGTTCTTGTAGTTCAACCCAGCAATTTGTGGTTTGGGTGGTCATTGTATGAAGGGCTCCACTTGGGTTAGGACATCTAGCTAGCAGGTGGGGTTGGCATTGTTTACGGTAGTCTTTTTCCCTACTTGTCATGAATCAGGGGTTTAGCACATTCTTTTATTTGCTGGAGGAATCTCCCCACCAGCAACCTTTTGTGTGTGTGTGTGTGTATGTGTCACTCCCAGCAGAGCCTTTTTGCAGCATCTTTGTGATGCCATTGTGGAAGGGCATCAAGCTCTTTACAGAATTAGGATAACTAGGGGTGTTAAGATTGATCTGGTAGTTTGGCAAGAATTTTTTTCATCCTTCAGTGGTATTTCCTTTGACAGCAGGATGCCCTGCAGGTATCTTCCAACACAGCAGGGTTGGTGGGGTTCATTGTCTATTTCAAGGGGCACTGGGGCACCCACTTGTGACTTGAGATGAGTTTATGAACTGATTTAACTTTCCTTTTTTTTCCCTGATCACTAAGCCTATGGGCAGACTAACTCCTTTGTCCTCTGTGTGACTACAAGGCTGCTCTGCATGTAATTAATACTATGTTTTCCAGATAACCCACGATCATGGGGCTAGTGTGGGCTTTTGTCTTGTACTGCCTTCATTTTAACACTCTATTTATGGCGCACCATGTGGCTGGCATGGATAGTGGGATAGCTGACACTTTCTGCCAAAAGATGGAGTGCTTCAAGAAGCTGGACTGAGCTGTGATGTTGATCCAATTCCCCTGATGTTATCTGTGGAACTGTGGAGTATTGTTTGAGGAGCACGGAAGGCCTCCTCCTGATGTTTTGGTCATTTACCTTGGGGGGAAATGATCTTGGCTTACTTAAAGGCATTGGTGCTTGTGCTACAGGCCATCAATGATTTTCAGGTTTTCAGAAATCATTGGTCGGGGGTTTCACTGTTTTCTTTTTCTTGGCTAGGTTGCCCTGTCAACTGAGGAGAGGGATGGGTAACCCTAAGCACACCAATTGTGTGTGAAGGATGGCAAATAACAAGATCTGCAATGCCTTGGGTGAAGGGTTGGGCCATTTTTACCTCATCCTAATGTCTTCTGGTGACTTGAATTCTATAGTGAAAGTGTGCATTTGTTGGAAGATGGATGACTGCAGTGGGGGGAAGGGCTGTCTTTGATGACCTGGTAGGGGAAAGTGACTGAGAAGACACTTGTCCCTTGTCCATGACAGGTAAAAGGATGAGACAAAAAGATTCTGGTGATCATCTCCTGGCACCCTGTTGGTGTAGGATAGGTGCTGGCACTCCCTCCTTAGGGTCTTGCATCTCAGAGTGTGTGGAAGGAGGCTAGCTTTGAGGCTAACCTGGGCCTTGAAGCTTGGGTGGGAGTCCCCCAGGTTACCTTCCAGCTATGCCAGCCCAGGGAGCAACCAAAGTAATTTGAATTGCCTCCGAGGCTGAGGTGTTTCACTCAAGGGAAGGCTGGGGAGATAGTCCTGGGATGACATTAGGCCTCAGCTGGACCCAGACATGGTTGCTCCTCCCTTATTGCTCCTTTTCCAGGCCAATACATTCAAACAGATTTAGGTCAAATAAAATGGCCCTTCTAACCCAGCTTTCTGTGTTTGGTCTCATTATTTCTTGGCTGACCCTCAAATCCAACTGAATTCAGACTCATTTCTGAATAATCATAGGAACTAACAAATTACAGCAGATCCCCTGCATCCACTATTTTTTCAATGGGATGAATGACATAGGTATCAAAATGAGTATGCAACTTGGAGAGAAGATCTTGAAACTTTAGAATTCAAAGGCCTTTCTGTACTACATTGTCATCATGTTATTATTCCACTTTTAACATCCTGTGGAATTCTGGGGTTTGTAGTTTACTGAGGACAAAAGGCTCCTTGGCTGAGAATTCTAAATGCCCCTCCCTGAACTGTAAACCCTAGGATTCCATAGGGTATTGTAAGTGGAAGGATAGTATTATAACAATGTAGTGCGGAAATGCCCTTAGAGAAAGGCTTTGTACACATTATTTGCAATCCAAAGCCAGTGCACAACTGATAAAAACATAAATTTAAAAATGTGTGGTCAAAAAGAAATGGGAACAAAATGTTTTCAAACTGCATTTCAGCATGGATAAGTAAAACTGTGGCTACCAGTCATGTGAATATGGGGAGATCTACTGTATAGTCAAATTGTGAAGTAAGTTGACATTTGCTGGTGAAAAGGGACAATTTATTTAAACTTAGTTTTGGAACAAAAGTTGGAATATCAGCATTAACGGTTTTATTGTATGCTACCCTGAGATCTTCATATAGACGTCAGGATATAACTATTAAATAAATAAATGTTTTATCAAAATTAGACCAATTTATCAGGTTATTAATTAATTAAATGAGATATAATTCTAAACATCCAACAAACTTTACATTACCCAGTTTATTATTTACCCAAAGCCTTCTTCTCTTTGAAGTTTGTAACACTGCTTCTAGATATTTAAGTCCCTCAGAGTTATAGAACTACCAGGTTTAAGCCACAGATAGTAGCTGAATTTTAGAAGAAATCTTGATGTAGCCAGATGGTCTTCCCATGTTCTACTTTGGACATTGCACTGAAGTTCCTCACTTGTCCCAGACAAAAACTGAATTTGGAAGGTCTTAACCACAGAAGGTGTGCTGGGAGCTATCTGGGATTTTGTGCACTAAAGTAAATGGGAAGGTAAGGAGATGGTATTTAAGAGAAGAAGAAAAGGTGAACAAGGATGATAGAATGGATGAGAAATAGGATTTTCAAAAATCCATAAAGCTGTTTACTTCTCTCAAAACAGAGACAAACATAGAGGGAGGAAGTATGTGTAAAATCATGAATGGGATTTTATTTACCTTTATTCTTGCACATTTTTTTAGCTGAGGTAGAAAAAAAATATTCACAATTATTTGTATCAAGATTGAAAAGCATGTCCCCACCCCCCCAAAAAAACCCTGCCACAACAGATGGAACTTTAAGAAAAAGGAGCTAATGGACTGGAACTTAACTCTTTAAAGTTTTTACTTCCAACAAAGGTAAAACTCTTTCATTTGGACTACAATTGGCAGGTTTTAATTCTAGAGCAGCTAAAAGTTGTTTTTTCCCCCAGCAGTAATGTGGATCTTTGACTCTAACATCACCACTTTTCTTCTCCTGTATGATTTTAACCATCTTTGTCTGATGAACAGTGAAGCTTCAAAAGCTTGTACCATGTATTTTGTGCATTGTGATTGGCCAATAATAATTCTTGTATGAATTTTGTATTTTGTTGTATCCTGTGAATAAGCATAGCAAAGCAGTGGGACTTTTGTGCAGTTTTCTCGTTGGTATTCCAATGTCTTTAAGTGTTGCAGAGGCATTATTCTGTGTATACATGCAGCTTTACTTATGCAAAAGAACATGTTTTCTGCACATAAATGAATTTTTGCACAAAAAAAATTTGCTACATAAGAAACACATTTTCTGCATAGAAAACATATTTTTGTTTGTGCAAAAACTGCACATTTGTCTCCACATAATTTTCTTTTTCAGCAACATTTCAGGTCATTCAAATAAGGGGAGAATACTATGGATATAAATTTTCTTCTCCTGCAGTGGAGATAAATCTACAGCAATGATTTGTCAATGTAAGTAAAAATGAAATAGTCAAGGATTTATATCCCTACTTTTTAGTATAGCAATTAACAGAATTCTAAGCATCAATTTAAAATTAATTAAATTGGTAAAAGACCCCCTTTCAGTGCAAGGCAACTTTTTTATTTAATTTTAACAATTAATGTGTCATAATTGTTAGGAAATTCTTCTCAACCATGCATTCTCTTTAACCTCTGCCACCCATTTGCTATCAGAGCAATGAGTCTTTCAACTCTACCCTATCCACAAGCTGAACTTTCTTTATTTGCTCAGTCATTCATTGTAGGGATGTATCTAAGCAACCACACCAGATGTGTTTGCAAGCACATAAATACTCTTTCCCTTTCTCTCTCTCTCTCATTTCCTCCTCCCACAAGGTGGCTCTGTCAAGCTGCTCCTCTTCTTGAAACTTCCCTGTAGTTAGCCAGGGCTTAGGCATTGCATGTATTAGTGTCTAAATGTGCCTTTAAACATAATTAGCAGAGTTTTTAGCTATGAAATTTTCAAACAGCCTGTTTGCCTTACTTTGTTTAGTCTCAGGGAGACCCAAGAGATTTCAACGCTTCCACTTGTGAACTCTGCTAAAGGAGGCTGAGTCTTAATTGAATTCATCTTTCCCAGAAAAGTTGCTAACACCCCGGGAATCTACCTCTAATCCAACAATACTATCTCTTGCTGGCTAATTTTTTCATCTCTCCTTTGATGAAATGTGCATGAAAAGCAAGGTGAAAAGACTCTTCCCAGTCCAACCCTATCACAGATTGTAAAAATTTAGACATTTTCAAAATAATGTTCAATAAGCGCTATTGCTATATATAGCTGCTGGTACGGTACTTCAGCTATATATTTTCCTGATTATCATTTTGCTCTGTCTTCCTAAATCACATTGATGACCTCAGCCAAACAAACCAACAAAAAAACAGTAATTTAGCTGACATTACAATACTACAGAGCAAATCATATGATTTGTCAAGTGAGGAAGAAGTTGTCAAACAGAGATGGGACAAAAATCTGTAGCAAACCTGCTCATCTATGCGGACTTAAGAGTTAATTCAGAGTATGTAGAATCAGAGCAGCAGACTGTCCTCTCTGGTAGATTCTCCAGTCTAACCACACCCCACCCTGCTCTCTGCCATCACCCATCCCTCCTGCCTTCCCCAGGAAAACATAGTTATAATTTGGGAAAAATTGGGCAGGATAGCATGAGGTTTGACCAAAGATGGACAAATCCAATAGGCTTCTCTTCCAGGCCATTTCTGCACTACACTGTTATAGTGCTATTGTTCCACTTTCAACATCCTGTGGAATCCGGGGCTTTGCAGTTTAGGGAGGGGCCTTTAGAATCCTCAGCCAGAGAGCTCTTTGGCCTCAGTAAACTACAAACCCCAGAATTCCACAGGATGTTGAAAGTGGAATAATCGCACTAGAACAGTGTAGTGTGGAAATGGCCCCAGTCATAATGTAACTGTGATTTAAGCATAAACTTTGATAGCACTAGATATCCCTTTTGATATCAAATAATTTGACCTTTCCATGGCACCCTAGCACATGCACCTCAGGAAACACAAAACAAGGAGCAGCCGTTTTATGACAGGAATTCCAACTCTTCTATCTCAGGTGGGCACTTAAAAGCCTTGATTGCTGTTCTGAGGATCTATTTCTTTCATCTTACAAGGTGCCTGATTTGCGCCCATAAATAACAAGACCATAATAAAGTGCCCATCGATTGACACTTGGGCCACCTGATTGATCTATCACGGATGTTGATCCACTTCTAAGCCTTTTGGTGCATTTCAAAGCTAACTTTGTTCTTAAAGTTTATGACATGAATCTCAGGCACAATTTCTGTTATAAAAACCCCTAATTCTGATAGTTGAGAGAGCCGCATTTTGAGTTTTATCTGCTTTGCTGACATTCTGTATAGCAAGCTCCCAAGGAATCTACTAAGTTTCATTTCCTTCTACAGTCCAGGACTACGTGATCAGGTGTCGTATAATTCATTCCTAAAATTCATTTCCCTCTCCTACTTATTATTTAGTTAGTGGAGTGTTTGTTTGTCTTATATGTTGTTTTTCAATAAAAACATTAACTGGTTTATTCTGTAAATTGCATGGCTCATTGACCTGACTCTGTAAACATAGGGCTAAAGACCCCCGCTATAGTTACCCTACCTCTTGCTAGCTAGCAAGTGAGCTCTAGTTAATTTCCCATCTGTGTTAATATTTGGATATTTGGGTGTCCTTCCCAGGACCCCCTAAATGCAGGGTAACAATAAATGGTACTCTTGAGTAGGTTTCCCTATTGCATAACCTGAGCACAAAATGTCCTTTTCCATCAGGAGAGAAGTCAGCATTTCTCATTGTCATTAAAGCTACTGCCAACTCTTCTAACTTCTCCAACATGAGGCCCTTTCCCCCCCTTAGAGTTGGAGTGCACAGCTACAGAAAGTCAAAGGGACACACTGCCCCTGTTTTGTGCCCTCTAGACACCCTCAGGCCACAACACTCTATTTCACTAAACTAGAAATGTTGTTTAGATCGCTTACAGTTTTATATATATATATATATTTGCTATTTCAGGCCTGTTGGGATATGTGTCCCTCAAAACAATACTTCAATAGTACATTACACCTCTTAGACAACTCTGGAGATGTATGGGGTGCATTTTTTACTAAGTGCTTCTTTTGTGAGAGCTGAACAGAACCACACACACCCTATCCAGGCTGTGTGCAGCCCACTGGATACACAATTCCTATCCTTAGCTTCAGAGAACACATTTGATTAGCTGGAGATAGCATCTTATAAGAGTGTTTCCAAATTTTCAGAGGACCCCTTTGAGTATTTCTGAGTATTCAACTGAAAGGCAGAAACAGATTGTCAAGAAGCACTGTGGTGCTTACATAACTATAGTGTTAATTAAACTGGCCATGAAAGAAAGGAATGGGGGAATGAATACAGCATCTTCTTAGTCACTTATGCACCTCTGACATGTATAAGCATCTCTTTGGATGGTGTCAAAGGGCTCCATCCAAAAACCTCCCACTGCCTGACAGTTGTCAAGCCCTGGGAGGGGTTCTTGCTGTTGCTGCTTACCAGAAGGGAAGATAGGGAGCCAATTCAAATCATGAAGATCCAGCTACTTTGATTTCCCAGGGGAAAGAAAAAGTGGGTGCATTGTGTTTGCATCCTCCCTGACCAAAATGAAAACATGGTCTGAATGGTCTCTGGAAAGCAGCAGGGCCTCTTCCTGAAGCTTGGCAGCTGCAGGTCAATAAAAGGATGCAGAACTGTGTGTGAGGAGCTATGCACAGATGTAGGATCTTGCCCTGTATCTGTGAATCTTGGAGATCTGGTTCCTGTTCCTTTGTTTGATCCATTTACAGTTTTAGTTTATTGCAAATAAAAGTTTTTTAGCCTATTTATACGACTATTTCAGTCGTGACTTATCGAATTATCTGTAGATGTTTCTAGATTTGATTATGTATATTTTCTTAATGCTGTAAGCTGCTTTGAGCATGGTTTTAAGATAGAAAGATGTCATGCAAAAACACACATTTCATAATCATTATTGTGTGTGGGGTGTGTGTGTGTGCTAATTTTCAAGTTGTTGTATGCCTTCAAGTCATTTCTAACTTACAGCAACTCTAAGAGAAATCTATCACAGGGTTTTCTTGGCAAGACTTGTTGAGATGGGGTTTGCCATTTCCTTCCTCTGAGACTGAGAGCATGTATCTTGCCTAAGGTCACCCATTTAAACAGAGGCTTGATGGCCATCTGTCGGGAGTGCTTTGAGGGTGTTCCTGCATGGCAGGGGGTTGGACTGGATGGCCCCTGTGGTCTCTTCCAACTCTACATTTCCATGATTCTATGATTCTATTGGGTTTCCATAGCCAGGTGGGGATTCAAACCCTGATCTCGAGAATCAAAGGCCTTTTTCGCACGTTACCCATTTGCGTGACTGGGGGAAGAGCGTCTCGCGCGAAAAGCCTCAGCAAGAACGCTGCTGCTTCCCTGCTGCTTCGTCCCGCAGTTCGCTTCCTGGTCGTGCGACCGTCATGCGAGCACCCCGCCCCTTCCGCAGCGCAGCCTGGGAGCTGTAGGCTGCACTGGGGGAGGAAGTGCGACCGGCCCGGCTCGTCCGATGCACCGCATGGCAGGTAAGTGCACGAGGGTCCCAGGAGCATTGCGCGACTGCGCAGTATTTTCGGCTCCCAGCCAAAAATAAAAAAATGTGCACGCGACCCGCTTTAGGCTTGTGAGCATCGCATGAATGGGAGTGCATTGTACGGACCGATGCTCCCATTCATGTGATGCTCAAGGGGCCTTCTCGCAACAGAAACTGTGTGCGAAAAGGGCCATAGTCCAGTGTTCAAACCAGCACATGCTGTCTCCTAATTTTCAAGTACTGAAAAATAATTGGAAAGGATTATAATTTTTCTTTTTTTTTTCTTTTCTTTTTTTGGAAAGAAAAATATTTGTGAGATGGTTTTGGTAGTTTTTTCTTAGCTCTAAATGTGTAGACTGTGAGAGCAGGCGGTCCTACTGTAGTAATGTGAGTTCTAATATTGAGACACAGATGAACAGAGGAAAGATAGATCAGGCCTGGAACGAAGCCAAAAGCAGAAGATGAGTCAAGGTCATCCTTCTTAACTACAGAAAAGAAAAGAAAAAGAAAAGAAATAGCCAGGAAGAATGAATGCTGGAATTGAGTAGGCAACTTAGTTACTGGGTTAGTGTGGCAGAAGCTTTGTGAAGAAAGTCAAACTTAATTTCCCTGATGTTGACATACCACTTACAGTGACAATAGGAAGGGCTGTATCATTTATCTTCTTTCCTTAGAGTGCTGGAGTGGACTTGATGCAAAACAGGTGAGACATGGTTTCGCAACTCCAATACTTTACATTCTATAATTGCAAGCCATCTTACATGTACCAATATGTGTGGCTTGGGGAGGGCTATTTTCAGTAATATAATTATTTATCTGAAAAAAAAGAAGATTGACAAGATTCACTTCTATGTACTGCAGTTCATTTCCAACAGCCAGACTCTCAAACATCAACCCCACTGCAGCAGGAATATAAGCAATGACTTCCCATCCCTACAGTTTCTCCTCTTTGAGACCTACTGATGAAAAGGAGGCAAACACTATTGCATGCTTGAAATCTAGAAAGAGATGAGCATACTAGACTTGTATGAAACAAAATGTCTGGTTGATAGTGGCAAGTGGAATGGGCCAGTGAGGAATCCTTTGTATAGCATCTCTGAATTTTATTGGACTAGCTCCATGATGGGCTGTGGTCAGTAGAGTACGTTCTCTGCTCTGACTGCTTGTAACCTCTACTGCATTTGAAATTAAGAGAAATGGACACAGACACACACAATAATTAGACATGGTCTCTGTCTTATTATTACACCTCCCTTTTATCAAAAGTTGTATGCTGCTGCATTGCAGGTATATATCAGGTAGGTAGGCTATATTAGCTGCAATCAGTGAGGTTTACTGGCATTAGGTCATTCCTGTTTTGGGAAGAGAAATCTAAGAAGATATGGGGAAGTCAGGGTAGCTGACCTCCAAATAAATATATTTCAGCCAAAGGTTGTTCAATTAATGCTCAAATATTTGGGGTCACAGTCAACCACAAATTATGTAAAATTGACCCTAATATACATAACCTCAGGATCTGAAATTTCAAGCAACCATAGAGTGTTGCATCCTATACATAAAATGGCAGTGAAATGAATACAGATGTGCTGAAACTTCCGTGTGCATGTTTCCACCATTTAACAATACGGGAACATGATCATTCGCATTTCTCACTATTTGTGGGGGTCCTGGAACTGAACCTTTGCATATATGGAGGGTCCACTGTATGCTTAAATCTCTATTAGATTATGGTAGGGATGTGTGTGTGTGTGTGTGGTAGAGAAAGAGGTGGGGTATTTTTCCAGTCTGATTTTGGGTCATTCTCCTCTCTATAAAATGAAAAGGCAATTTACTTCAAGTTATATGCCTCTCTAAACATACATACAAACAAGTATTTCAGCAGGATAAACTATGTAAAAGAAACAGAATATGATCATTCAATGTTTATGTGTGTGTGAGAAAGAAAGAGACAGACAGACAAAGATTTTAAAAGAAAAAATGCTTTGAAGATATTAGAGGGAAAAGGCATTACTTTAATTTTATTTTATTTTTTTTGAAAAATAAAGACTTCTGAGTAGATATGTATAGGATTGTTTTGTGAAGTTTAGACACAGTTCCACAAGTTTTGGACGTCCCTTGATTAATGAAACCTCTTCATAAGAGACTTGCTCTAGAGACCAATAACACTCTATCCAGCAACAGGACATACAGCTGGCTTTTTCAGAAGCTGCAGAATAGATGCTGTGTTTGACCTGCATCATTAGCTCACTTCAAATCCAGGTGAGCAATAAATCTGTTGAGATTATATTTGGCAGAACTGAGCTCTGGCATGCATGCATTCACAAGTAACCTAGGCTTCAATGGCAAAGTGACATCAGAGAAAGCTTTTACTATGAGAGAGAACATCTCTCTATGTGGTTGTTGAGACAAGATGGAGACGAGGCAGCAGCTCCTTTAAACAGCTCTTTTTAAAGTCCCCTTTTTGTTTGTTTTTACCCTACTATATTACATTTTGTTGCTATTTTAAATAAGGCTCTTATCTTCAGTCTTCTTGGCGGGACTCCACAACTTTGGCCCTGACATAAGGCCAGACTTGGCTTTATTTATTATTGTTTATTATTATTATTCCTAATTCATCCTAATTTATAAGGACAGCTTGGACATAAAATATTGAAAATACAGCAGTCTTCATAGTCTATTGAGCTCACTCCCTCTGCTTATTTCAAAGTGTGATTATGACTGCTAAGATCAAAAAACGGCATTGGTCGAGCCCCAACAAAACCCAAGAGTCCTTCAGGTGCAGTAAAGCAGATAAGCAGAGAAGAATTGACCAATATTTTTCTACAGAAGATTCACAAACAGTAAGTAACAGCTTTCTGGCTGCGAATTCTTTTTCTTCTCCAACAAGCAAACTCTCTCAACCAGCTACTTTAAGTCAACCTTCTTCTCTGCCTTTACTTAATAGCAGTTGTATTCTGAACTTAACTCATGAACAGGGAAGTGAAAATGTAAATTCCCTTGAGTCAACTTCTGATGTTCTTCTTCCTCATGGGTTTCACTCCTGCCAAGAGATTTGTCTTCTGTCTGCAGAGACCCTTATTTTAATTTTACAACGCTTAAATGATGTTGCTACTAAGTTGTCCAGTCTTCAAAGGGATTTGGCTCAACACAGGTTACAGCTCAATCAACGACCTAGGGAAATGGACCCTTTATACCAACTGAAGCATGAATGCCCTCAATTATCAAATAGCAGGGCGAAATTCTGCTGTGTGCTTCAGAGGAATCAAATTCTGCTGGAAGTGCATCGATATGGATATAGATGGTGTACTCAAGAGTCTATTCTATCTCAACTGTCCTAGATTTTGAAACCCCATAATAATCACATTGACCTGATTGAGCACCATTATTTACCTAGTGTAAATAGAGCCAAGCATATACTTTTGACCTTCAAGCTTTCTTCTCTTCCCTCTCAGCTGCTCCAGATGAGAAATCTTTTATGGCGTACCCACTACATAAGAATAGTTAGAGTGTTTAAAGAGAAGACAGTTCAGGATCTTTTAACAGGAGCAGTGAAAGATGGCTTTGTGAATGAACAAATGGAGATTGAATCAGGCTCAGATGGCCTTGGTTTTACTCCTTTTGAAGAGAATAAAGGCCCCCAGCCCTCTATAGCCGGAGAAGCTAATCTCCTAAATAAGGATATATACACCCTTAAAGATAAATTAAGGGGCATTAAGACCTCAATTTATACACAGATGCAAAGGAAAACAGATTCAAGAGAAACTGTACTTAAATCTAGGATTACAAGGGCAAGGACAGTGACAAACAAAGGTCTGGCTCAGGATACCATCCCTTCAAGCGAGAATTATAACAAGCAGTCATCTTACTGGCCCCTTTTCCCTGTAAGGATGAGGCCTCCAACCTGGCTAGTGGGTTCCCTATGTCATCTGCTCCTTCCTTGAACAAAGGCATTGAGCAATGTGTGACAGCTATAACTTCCATCAAAGAAGTAAACGCTCAAGATGATAGTGTCAAAGACTATGTAGACACTCAAGCAGCTGAGACTCCCTTTTTAAATATCCCTCTGCTTTCTGACAACCACTGCACACTTGTAGAACTGCCCCAGGTTGCTAGTTCTTCTAATGAACAAGACGGGGCAGAGGGTCCATCTACGACTATAGGATTGCTGCTTGCTAACGATCCCCATTTTGTAGTTCATGCAGCATGGATACACCCTGCTCCTTTGGAGTGTCAATTGAGGAACGATGAATCTGATCAGATTGTAGAGACACAGGAGGAATTACACCCTCATCCACCAAGTCCATTGCCTGCTGATAATTAATTACCCCCTGTATGCCCGCATACTTCAGATGGGCCTGATAATGAATCAACTTGACAACGAACGGAACGGAAGAGGACTGCCTTTCTAACTTTGAATGTTGTAGGATGGGCTGTGTCCATTGGAGATCCCAGTTTCACCTCCTTTCTGTCCCAATATAACATCATTCTGCTTCAAGAAACCTGGTTTAAGGAAGACCTGCTACTAAATGGCTTCCACTCTTTTAGCATCAAGGCCACGACCATGGCTAATCATGGTAGAGCTGTGGGAGGCCTAGGCATATTGGTCTCCACAGGTTTACATGTCTCTACAAGAGTGCTTCCTCTGTTTAAATCTCATGGTATGGCAGTCATGATGCAGTTCAAATCTGCCATCCTCGTGGTTATCAACATCTATATGCCCCCAATGAAAAGGAAGTCTGAAATTAAAGCAATGTGGAATGATTTGGAGACCTATGTGGCTGAACTAATCACAAAATATCCAAAGGCATCTGTGATTTTGGGGGATGATCTTAATGCTGTAATGGGCCCAGATGACAACTCTTTGTTTGTACAGCATAGATGTCATTCCCCATACACAGAGGAAGGTGAAGACATTCTTACATGCTGTTCGAAAGATCAGAAAACGAATTATGCTGGCTTATGTCTAGCCTTAATCATGTATAGACTCAATCTTCAAATTTTAAATGGTGCCATAGAGAATGACTGCCCAGCCAGACATACCTATCTTTCTGGCACTAGAATGAGTGCTATCGATTATATAATCATCTCTAAGGAGCTGCTAGGGCAGGTTGGGAAGTCAGAAGTCATCCCAAGATTTAAAAGCGATCATTTTCCTGTTTCATTGCAGTTACTTGATATTATACAACAGTCTTATGTGGAGGACTTCTATGATTATAACATAATTTCTGAAGGGACAACTTATTGCCATGCCAAGTGGAGTACACAATTAAACCAGACGATTGCAGAGCGGCTGGCATCTCAATACTTTCAGAATCTTCGACTTGCAATGATCAATGCAGAGCTGCCGGAGGCTCTATTTGAAAGTTATAATTTAATTACCAGGGAATTGCATCAGTTTTTAGCAAGAAGAGTCGAACCACAAATCTTTAAAGTTTCACTCCAAACCATGATATGACTTGGAATGTATTAAAGCCAAAAATAACCTTTCTGTCAAATACCAGGCGTATACAACAGACTCTTCACCTTCCACTGCCCTAGTGCTCCTTCAGGAAAAGAAAAAATATAAGCAACTATTGGATTACAAAAAGAATGCCATGAAGGAAAACTAGAGGCGTCTTATTCAAGCCACCCAAAATAAGGATTCTTCCCACTTTTGACATATAATTTCAGCAAGACAAAATAATCCCTCAGGTAGGGTGGACTGCCTTATAGCCCCTAATATTTGGGAAGTATATTTTCAGAATTTATATGCAGATATTACTAATGGAAATGGAAACTCACATCTGCCAATAGACTCTTTGCCACCCTGGCCCTCAGTAACTGTCTCAGAAATTAGAAGCTTGGTATCACAGTTAAGATCAGGGAAAGCCCCAGGAGAGGACCTGATTCCCCTAGATCTCATCAAAAACAATTTCGACTTCTGGGCTCCTCTCCTGGCCTCTCCCTTTACTTGCATTGACCAATACGGTCGTACACCGCAGGATTGGGGGCTGGCAATTATAATCCCTATTTTTAAAAAGGAATCTAAAAATTATCCAGCCAATTACAGGCCTATCAGTTTAATAAATACCATCGGTAAATTATATGCAAGGCATCTACAGAGGAAACTCTTGGATTGGTTGGAGCAAGAAAATATTTTAGCAGAGGAGCAGGCTGGATTCAGGGAAGGAAGATCAACTATTGATCAATGTTTTGTTCTTCAACACCTAACTGAGAAATACTCTTCAAACAATGTAACCTCCCTGTATGCTGCCTTTATTGACTTTAAAGCTGCCTTTGCCTCCATCTCTCGATCAATTCTGTGGGAAAAGCTGGAGGCATCCTCGATTGATAGGCGATTACTTTTTTTAATCCGTATGCTTCATGAAGGGATTTCCTTGAAAGTAAGATGCTCTCCTTGGGGTCATCTAGACAGTGCAATTAAAACAGAGAAGGGAGTAATGCAAGGTTGTATCTTGGCTCCGTTGCTATTTAATTTTTATATTAATTCATTGGTGGGAAGGCTTCAAAATGCCTATTTTCATTCCCCTCAGCTAGCAGGAAGATCCATCGCCATGCTTCTATATGCAGACAACACAGCTATACTCTCGAGGACTCCCATTGGACTAAAAAGAGCTCTTAAAGCCTTGACTCTTTTTTGTAATGAAGACCATTTATCTCTAAATTATCAAAAAACCAAAATAATGGCATTTGGGGAAAAAAAAGGAGCCTCCATTGGACTATAGATAATCACCAAATAGATCAGGTTTTTTTGCTTCAAATACCTAGGAGTAATTTTTCAATCCTTGGGTAGCAGGAAAGCTCATGGTGATTATATTGTCAACAATGCCCAAAGGAGCTCAGTTGCTATCCAAAAGTTTTTTAAGTATAAAGGTGGTCAATATGTTCCAGCAGCCCTGAAAGTATTTGAGGCAAAACCAATCGCTCAGCTTTTGTATGGTGCTCAATTAAGGCCATTTCCTAACTTTGCACCTTTTGAATGGGTACAATCTAAGCTCTTAAGATCAGTTTTTCATGCCCCTAAATGTGTATCCAATGCCGTTTTACGGTTAGAGGCAGGCCTTCAGAGCATAGAGGCCAGAATATGGATTTGCATATTTAATTACTGGCTTAGATTAAACTTTGTACCAATTGGGCTTGCACCCTTGGTTTTGCAAGACCAATTTCACTCTAAATGGAAACAGGTGGTTGCTACCAAATTGTCAATGCTGGGTCTGTCCCCTGATAGCTTATTTAGGATGGGCTATGACCAGGCTAAATCAGTCATTAAACAACGTATCTTTGATATTGAATGCCAAACAGATTTGGCCTGTTCTCCATCCTTTACTGCTAGTGAGCAGGACAAGTATCACATGTTGCCACGGGCCTATTTAAAAATTTTAGAACTGCCCAAACATTGTTTGGCTTTTACTCTAGCGCGTTGCCATAGCCTTCCATCCGCTGTCCTTGAGGGACGATATAAAAAAAAATCCTTATTTGGAGAGATACTGTCCATGTGATTCCGGTCAGATTGAAACGGTTGAACACATGCTTTTTCAATGTATATTCTATAGAGATTTAAGAACTGATATCATCTCCCCAATTCTTCCGGAACACCCAGGTGGTTCTGAATCATGTTATACCTTCCTATTGTTATCAGATACGAACTCTGATATAACATATAAGGTTGCTAAATTCTGTGCTGCAGCTATGAGAATAAGACAAACGATATTGGCTAGTGAGTAGATGCATATTGTATATCTTGTAATCCTTGTGAGACTGTTATCCCTCAGTAATACTGCATTCTTGACCAAGTTTATTACGCTGTTTTTATGTATTATTTATTCATGTTTTATGTTTACTTGTATCAGTACTTAGGTTTTTGGCCCTTGGTACTGTTTTGATGTAATCTTTTTACTGGTCTATGACCGTAATAAACAATATCTATCTATCTATCTATCTATCTATCTATCTATCTATCTATCTATCTATCTATCTCTCTGTGCATCTCCAGTCATTATTATTTATGTAAAACCATGCCTATGTTGGATAGAACTAGACGGTGCAAGGAAAACAGGTATTTCGCAGCCTTGTTTTATTTTCAGAATGCTAATATCAGGATATTGGAATCAATGAGTAGAAAAAGATGCCTAATTTATCACTCACATCAAACACCATTCCTCCCTAATTTCAAACAACACAATATCTAAAGATCTTTTAAAAAAAATTTCCAATCTTCATGAAAAAAAAATTGGTCACCTACTGTGAGATTTTTCACATTTTTGGCGGGCTACCAGATTTTTCACATTTTGGTAGACTAGCTGATGAGGCTAACACTGAGAGCTATCCTAATGTATTTCACCTGGACTGAATCCAGTTCAATATCCCACCAAATACTGTGATATAAGCAAATGGAAGATCATCACATCTTAAATGTTAGGTTTTTGTGTAATGGGGTTCATGTTACTGGGGAACAGCTCTTAAGCATTATTAAGCAACACTAGGCTGAACTGAATTGGTTCTTCTTTATCAATGAGTAGCTTATATACTGAGGGAAGGAAGGAAGGAAGGAAGGAAGGAAGGAAGGAAGGAAGGAAGGAAAAAGAAGTGGTGGCAGTAAACATGTCCATGTATAGCTATTTTTCGCCATGACAGTGAAGAATTTGGTATCAAGCACCAACCTCTTCCTCTTTATACCACCTCATCAACTGATGAGAGGAAGGAACTGCAGAAATCTGAGGTCAAAATATAAAATCCAAAATGGCCTGACAATGCTATTAAGGGAAGTGGAAGCACTTGGAAATGGAAGCAAAAGAGGACAAGCAGACCTTTTTTTCAAGGACTTCAACAATATACAAGCAAGTCTTATTCTTATTACTTTCAAAACAGAATTACTTTTGCACTCTTCGTCTTGGCAAACTGTGGGCACTGCAGACTGTAGCTACTATATTGTTCCCCATGCTATTCCAATTTTTAAGAATCTCCTAACTGCTGCTTTCTGTACCCTGTTGATTTCCTGCTAGCTCACTGCTGTTAATCTCCAGCCATACCTTGAAGCCATAGCAAACTGCAGACCTGGCGTTTAATGTCAGTTTGTGCTAAAGCTGCTTGTCCTCTGGTCGCCTTCTGTTTCATTGCTTCCCAGACTCTGACATGTTGTAGAAGTGCAAGTGTGACAATGGAATTGTTGATTCTAGTCTGAAAGAAACACAGCTTTGTGTGTGTCATTGGCTGCTGTTGTTTTAAAGAAAAGTGTTCTCAGTAGTATCAAGCATCCTCACAGTCTGAAGTGTAAGATCAATACTGTAAAATTGTAGGAAACAAGGGGAAAACATTCTGTAAGAACAAACAGAATTCTTTGTGGTGGATTGAGGGAATGCTACCCCTTGTAACACATTAAAAAATTTCTCTTCCCCAGAGAAGTCACACCTGCCAACATGCAATACAGTACTGTAAATTAATATATACCATTATAAATAGGATTTATTATGCTTTACAGATCAGAGAGCCAAATAAGCAGTTGCTTTCAAAAGAGCAAGATAGCAAACATGATGGGAACTTGAGCTAAGAGTCCTTGTTGGCGATCTGCACTCTGACTGGTGAGAAAGAAGGATCACATAGCACACCTGCTTGGAGTACAGTTATATCAGATATACACAAGCATGTGAGATTTTCAGTTCTATAGCCTAGTTCATTGATCCTCAATAGTATTTAAACTTTCAATTAAATGTTAAGCATACTGTGTAGAAGTGTTTTCTTTTCTTTTCTTTTCAAACAAATACAGTGGTCATCCCCTACTTCTATGACTGAGTGTTGCAGTAGGCATATGCACTCTAAAGCCACCTTGGTTTTCCAGTTCAAGAACAGAAGGAAGCACTTTTATCTGGGATCAATCCAGACAAACATATGCATTTTTAAGTCCAACTGATTCTGAATGACAAAATTTAAGCAGGTGACTAACTTTTTAACGTTTTTAAAGATGTATAGCCCTGATAAGGCTTCTAGAAAAGAAATGTGACTGTGACTTGCATTAAGTTTTTGCTACACATTGTCTAGTCTGAAGAATCAATGAGGACTCCAGGCAAATACCCAGGGTCTAGAGGAGCTTATGCATCTCCCTTTAAAGGAGACAACATGTGACAAATAGTGGAAGCACATGCCACTTGTACATATGATCTTTCAGTGCATATTCAGTTATGTGCAAAAGCACTTTCTCTGTGGCATTCAATGTTGATCCCGGCAGGTAAAGAACATTAGATTAGGACAAAGTGAGTCTATTCCCACCCCCTCCCACAATCTAATCTTATAATAGCATTCATACAATGACAAACAGAACAGAACAAAAACAAGTTTCTTTATACTCCTTTTTTCTTCTAAAATATAAGAATGTAAAATGAACACAACCCAGTAGGAATACTGCACAATACATCCCACTGAATTGAATGGAATTGATTCTTTCTCCTTTTCAATGCAGTTACCCGCAATCAAAGTTCCATGAGGACTGTTCCCACTATGACATGAACTGTATATTCTTTTATGTAACATTGCCTGAAGGATGATACAGTGAAATCCATTAATGCAATTGCGATAGACATTGTACACATTTTAACCATGAGATACATAACAAGGAAGAATGAAAACATTACATCTTATGTTAACAGAAGATAAATTAAGTCATTTTCCAAACTGCCTAAACAAGCAGCTATTAATGACAGGTAGCAGTCCTTTTAATTGTAATAGTTGTAGTTAAAAGTTTTGATTTTTAACATTTTTAAAATATTTACCCATGTATCATATTAAATGCAAGGCATTTGGTGTAAACATTTGGAAAAAAAAATACTATGTAAATTGTGCCTATGCAGGTCTTCTTAAAAATTCTATCTAGCATAGTATAAAATAATATTTCTTTGAAAAGCTTACATAATAGCTTGTAAGAAATGAGAAGGACTGTGAGGAGAGGCTACAAATACAAACATATAGACATGAAGACAGGAGCTAGATTCTCTCTTTCAGGACCAATTTATACATACTCAGCACAATCCTATGTTTACTTGGTGCTGTATTACATTGTTTCAATGAGGCATACATACTAAGATTCCTAGTCAGTGTGTTTAAGACTACAGCCAGAGAAGAGGGAACATACCTCTTCCTATCTCATGGTGCAACATGTTATGTTAGTGTTTCATGCAGAAGGCTGTATGTACATAAGCCTGGTTTACACTGTTAGCACTATTCTATGTGTGTGCATCATAATGGGAATCAGCCCTCTGATTCTATTGACCTCTACATGGAGTTCCTCTGTCTCATCTTACGTTAGACATGTGGTAGTAGGAAGGGTGAACAGCTGCTCTGCCACTATATCATGAAGAACTCTGACCTGGCAAATGTGTGAAACATGCCACAGTCATACTGGCCAGTCAGTAACACCTGTTATCCATCTATCTATCTATCTATCTATCTATCTATCTATCTATCTATCTATCTGGCCATCCATTGTTCATAGTGACATTGGTTGGATCTAGATTTAGTTCTAGCCAAAGAACTGAACACATAAAAATAACCAGGGCTTCAATTAGTCATTACTAAATTCTCAGCCATTTCAGCAAGTCTAAATCTAGATCCAAACCAATGCCTTTCTGACGAAACACCTAAAAATAACAACTTATTGTGTAGTGCATGAGAAAACACAGATTATTGAGAAATGCAGGGAGTATAAAGAACTTTACCTTTGTCTTTTAAGATGTATATGCATAAAAGAGTTATTGCTCCTTTCTTTCAGTATGCAAAAGGAATGAGGGAAGGGATAGTGTATATTCTAAACATAAATAAAGGGAATGAGTCCAGAAAGGACGAAGTGATGATAAGGAGAAAAAAAAATGGTTGTATCTTATAGTTACCACCATTCACATGGAGTGATGGTTAATATCACTTCTTTTGTCTTTGCAAAAACTACATTATAGAGCAACTACAGAAGAATGTTCTAAAGTCTCTCTTTGTCTTGTCTTGTCTTTTCTTTCCTTTCAATTCTTAATGTTCTTGCCCTGAATACCTTTCAGTAGGGCAGCTTGAACAGTTCAGCGCCACTTCGAAAACCCCTCTGGAGATCAGACGATAAAATTCTTCAGCAATCAGGGAGAGAGGACAAAGGGCTTTCTCGTGCTATTCCCATATTTCCATGTTTGCTGGCTTAACATCATTGTGTACGACTTCAGTACTTAACAGCTGATGCGAAGACGTTCAGAGCTGGCAAACAGAGAAACAGCATGAGAAAAGCCCCTGCCTTTAGAATCACATCTCCCACACTAGCTTGGCACTACCTGCCAAATATCACTTAGCTTAATACTGTCAGGGAGTTGGGGGGAGGGGACAAACTCAGTTACTCAGGTGTGTTTTTTTTAAATTTGGATAGAAAAGACAATTCAGGTTTGAGGCAAAGCACTTGTATAGCAAAAGACAGCAAGAAAGATATCCTTAAAAGCTGTCCTGCTAAAAGACATCTCAGAATATATATCTACATCAGAGACTTACAATGAGTTAATAGGCATTCTCTCTCCCCACAGAAGCCAGCAACTGTACTTGTACCTTCCATTCAATGACTAGATAAAAGGTCTTTGAAGGTGAAATACTTAATGCAGAATTATCAAACTTTCATTAACTACAATTTCCAAGATGCTTTAGAAGAAAATAGTAACTGGTAAAGTGTTTTTCTTGTTTGTTTAAAAACTGCCATAAAGCTGCATAGGAGCAAAAACATTACCTAACATAATGCAACAATTACGTTTTCCTAGAAGAAATATGGCAAGCTTCATATCTTTTAAATGTAATTTTCACATTGTTATAAAATGTCATGCAGCCAAGAGACTCCATTCTGATCCTGAAGTCTTACTGGACTTCTCTTGGACTTCTAGCCAGGGAAGTAAATAAGAACATATTTATTTGTTCTTTCTAGTAATGTATTTGTTCTTTGCAAGCAATCAGTCATAAACAATCACCTCCCCTGTCCACAAGGCAGAGTACAGAGTAACTATCATACTGAAAACTGCTTTAGATGGCTGATATTGAACATGCAGTAAAGAATATGGAGACAAATCAGTCAGGGGAGAGGTGGGGTATGAAAAAGAAAAGAAGCTTGAAAGAAAACAAGGTAATCAGCATAGAGCTTCTAGGTTTATTGGCATTAGTGGAAAATAAAGGAAAAAAAGGAAAAAAAGGGTATAAAAGCAGTCCTGGACAACAATAGAAATGAAGGACAGAGGTAGAAAAACAAAATCAAGTCTGTGTGTCCGCTCCTACAGCGCGAAAACTACAGAGCAGCAATAGAAAAATTTGATCTTTAAGGCAGTGATGGGAATCATGTAGTCCTCTAGATGTTGGATATCAACTTGCATGAGCCCAACTAAAATATGGTGTGATACAGCTCAGTTGGTCATCTTATAATTCAGACACTTCATTCTGCTCCATGAATAGAGTATGGGCCCTTTCACATTAGATAATTATTGCTCTACAATTGCACATTAATTGCCATGGCAATATTCAATTAAAACTTGGGATTTGCAGTTTAGGGGTACCTTTCCACATTGGTGGGATTGCATAGTCCTTTGAAGCAAGAGGCTAGGCTGATAATAGCAGTGCTGGTAGTAGGATCTCCCACGTCAGACAGGCTTTTGCTAAAGAACCAAACTAAATGTGCAAAACAGCTACTGGGCCAGAGTAGTAGTAGGAGGTGACACTGGAGGAAGATCTCTCAGAGACAACAGGAATGACACACTTATACTGTGCAGAAGGAGACATGATAAACCCCTATTGAATGTCTTTTAGCATGAAAAACCTACGGTCAAACTATCCAAGAGATAGTGCAAGAAGATGACATTCCCAGGTTGGATGGCATTCCGTGAGCTACTGGGATCCAAGAAAGGATGACTATGCACAGCACTGTGGCTAATGATGCAACTGGACTCAAGCCAAAACAATGTTCAGTTGTTGAGCTGCTCAAAGGTGAAAGGAAGGTTTGAAGCTGAACAACACAAATGATAGGAACATGGAATATGAGAAGCACAAATTAGGGGAAGCTACATATAGTAAAAGAAGAAATGGAACATATAAACATTACAATATTTGGAGTGACTGGATAGATTTTGAGTCAGATCATTACACAGTGTTCTACTCAGGAAATGAAAATCTAAGAAGAAATAGAGTGGTATTAATAGTGGGGAGGGATGTACTAAAAGCAGTCAAAGAATGTAATCCGAAGTCTGACTGAATAATACCATTAAGACTTCAGGTAAAACCTATCAATATAACCATAACCCAAGTTTATGCCACACCTACAGAGGCAGAAGAAGAAGAAATTGAAAAAGCCAATGCTGGAGTACAGGAAGAAACTGATCACACACCAAGACAAGACATGTTGTTAATTATAAGCAACAGGAATGCAAAAGTAGGAAACAGAGCTGAATCAGATTGTGGGAAAATTTGGCCTAGGAACAACAAGGAAGCAAGAGAATGACTGATTGAGCTTTGCAAGGCCAAAGTTTGTTCATCACAAACACATTCTTCTAACAGTGAATGAGATGACTGCATACATAGACATCACCTGATTGCCAATATAGAAATCAAATAGGTAATACAACTGGAAGCAGAAGATGAAGAAGCTCCATTCTCTCTGCAAAGACAAGAACAGGAACATATTGTTGCCCAAACTATGAACTGCTAATATATATATATATATAAAAAAAGAATAAAGCTAATGAAGAATACTAAACCAATCATCATGCCAAAATAGAACCTGAAGAACTTTCTTGTAGGATTTAAGTAAAATATGAAAAACAGTCTTGTACCATTAAACTTTATTGACAGAGAGCCAGAACAACTCTGGACTAAAGCCAGGGATATTGACAGAGAAGAATGCAAAGAGACACTAGCCATAACCAAGAAGAAAGAGAAGCCTTAATGGATGGAAATAAGACACTTCAAACAGTTAAGGACAGAAGAGAAGACAAAGTAAAAGGTGACAGAAATTGTGTCTAAATCCTAAATGCAATCTAGGGACTTGTGAGCAGGGACAACGAAAATTACTATAATAATCATGAAGAGAAATAGAAGATGACAACAACAACAACAACAAAAAGGAAGAACAAGAGACCTCCTCCACATGATCCAAAAAATCAAAGGGAAATTTGCACCACGAGTAGGGATGCTATACAAACAGCAGGGGTACATATTACATGACCAAGCAGAAAGGAGAAAAGATGATGGAAACTATACACCCAATAATTATATAAAAGAGATGAAAGAATGACAGATTCATTCAAGAAAGAGCCATGTGAAGATGAGAAAGTGAAGTGGAAGCTGTACTGAGCACTGGGGAAAAATAAACCACTAGGAACAGATTGCATACCAGTAGAGTTGCTTCAAGCTACAGAGACAGAATATCCTCAAGTTCTAACTAAAATCTGTCAACAAATACAGAAAACAAAACAGTGGTCCACAAATTAGAAACACTCAGTATCCATTCTACTCTCCAAGACAGGGGCTAGCAGAGACTGCAAAAGCCACAGGACCATATCATTAGCCTCCCATGCAAGCAAAGTGATGTTCCAAATATCACAACAAATACTTTTACAATATATGGAGCAAGAAGTTCATGCTGGGTTTAGAAAAAGAAAAAGTACTAGGGATCATACTGCAAAATTAAGTTGGATAATGGAGTAAAGGATTTCAGAAGAAAATCAGCCTGTAGTATATAAATTAGAGCAAAGACTATGATTGAGTAAATCATAGAAAATTATAGATCACCCTTAAAGAAATAAGTGTGCCATAACATTTGATTGTCCTGTTGCATAACCTGAACTAAGGACAAGTGGCTGAAGTCAGGACAGAAAATGGTTTCCAATTGGCAAGGGAGTCAAGCAAGGCTGCCTTTTATCATGCTGTTTAATTTGTATGCTGAACATATCACACATAAAGTAGGATTAGACTTGGGGGAGAAGGTATGAAAATTGGAGGAATGAACATCAACATTATAAAATATGCAGATAATACCACACTACTAGGAGAAAATAGTGTGGAATAATTAGTGAAGAAAGTCAAGGAGGAACGGCAGGTTTACACTTGAAAATTAAGAAAACAAAAATTATGACCACAGATGATTATCATAACTTTAAAGCAGACAATGAAGACATTGAAATGGTTGAAGATTTTCTATACCTAGGCTCAATCATTAGTCAGAATGGAAACTGCAATCAAGAAATCAGAAGAAGATTAGTATTTGGAAGCAAAGATATGAAGTAACTAGACAAGATCCTGAAATGTAAAGCTACTATCATTAAAAACTAAAGTTACAATTGTCCACGCCACCATATTTCCAGTTTCTGTAGATCAGTGTGAAAGCTGGAGAGTGAAGAAAGCTAACAGCAAGAAAACCAGCTCATTTCGGATGTGGTGCTGGAGAAGAGTTCTACAGATACTGTAGACTGCTAAAAAGACAAATAAATGGGGCCTAGAATAAATCTAACCTGAACTCTCACTAGAAGTCAAGATGATTTAACTGAGACTATTGTGCTTTGGATATATCATAAGAAGACATGACTTACTAGAAAAGACAATCATGTTTGGTACAGTAGGAGACATTAGGAAAAGAAGGGCTACCTCACAGGTGGATGGACAAAATCAAGGAAGCCATGGCCCTGAGTCTTCTAGACCTGAGCAGGGCTGTTGTGGAGGTCTCTCATCCATAGGATCACCATATGCCGAAGTTGACTAGGTGACCATTGACCACAACACATTTAGAATTCTCAGCCAGAGAGCTCTAGTGATTCATCAAAATGCCAGAATTCCTTAATGTGCCGCCATGGGAATTAATGTGAAATCACAGTGCTATAATTGCACAATCTGAAAGCGCACGATATCTTAGTTGTAAGAAATAGTATCACCTCTGTATGTTTGAGACTTCAATTCCTAGAAGTTCCAGGTAAATCAAAAACATCACCTTCCAGCCTTTATATATAGACAAGTCCAAAACCAGAATAAAATGCTAGAATTCTCTATACTAACTCATTTCAGCTTGGGGGGTGGTACTACCTGAATCTGATGCCTGTATTTTAAACCAGGCCTCCATGATACAGAATGAATATTGGGCGGCAGCCCTGTAATCTGAATGTTCTTTCTTGCAAAGAGACAAAATGCTACTTGTACAGATAAAGGAACACATTAATGAGCAGGCTGTGTTACACATTTCATCCAGATCATAGTACATGTAGTTCATGGATAGGGAATGTGTGGCTCTCCAAATGTTAGTGAATTACCATTTAGTCCAAGGCAGAATAGGAAGAGGCAAGAGGGATGATGGCTGCTGCAATCTGGCAACATCTGGAGGGCTACAAGCATGCAGAGGGAATTGTTAAAAAAATAGGCCCTCCCCTTGCAGCCTGAAATTGTTTTGTCCAAAATTATTCTTCTTCTATCATGCACTCATTCTTTTCTAAAATGAATTGAAGTAGTTAAGTATTAATTGTTTAGCAAGTGAAATCAGGCCACTGGAAAAAAATGAGTTCAAAATTTATATATACTAGAGGAATTCTTTAGATATGTAAAAGTGTAAAAATTCATATATAAGAAAGATAAAACAAACAAACAAAAAGGGAATGTTCCATTCAAAGCAACCACCAAATGACATGCCAGGGACATAAAGAGTTTCCAGGCAGTATGGAATGTGATGTGCCAGTTAAACAAAAGTAAGAACAGAGAAATGGGGAAGAAGAGAGAACAGATATACTCATGCCTCTGACAGCTTATAGTAAACATTGTGCCTGGGGGAGGGGGGAGAGTTTAGAGTTGGGAAGATTATAGTTGCAAATACCACTTTTTAAAAACTTCTCCAGCCCTGAACTTCAGCTCTTTGGCAGTATTAAAGAATAAACCAGTCTCTTCTCTCTACTCTTGAAGCCCAACAATAGTGCCTTCAATACATAGCATGTATCTATTTTTCCCTACTCAAAAAGAAAAAAAAAGAGGGAGATAAGGCCTAACCCCTTCGTGGGGGTGAGGACTTTAACACTCTGTCTCTGTGTTCATCCTCACCAAGATAATGAGAAGGAAGCATGCTTGTACAGGGCATAGGATAGAAGTCCTACATTTGTTTCAATACATATTTTTCCTTCACAAACTATGGTTGTTTGTGGGGTAATCCAGATCAGGGCCCACAGCAGAGGTTATATGCCTCCCAATTTGCATAGGAAAAGGGTACACACGTACTAACATGCAAAACTTTAAAAGGCACCATGTAGTTTAGATATGAGTTGGCAGCAATTCTCCAGGCAAGAGATATTTCCTATCATATGGGACCACAACAGAGAATGGTGTGAGGAGATGGAAAGATGTTCCTTTCTCCTTCCTGAGATTCACTTCACTCAGTGAAGCCTGAAGCTGTATCTGCAAAATAGATTCTGGTCTGAATAATCCCAGAATGTCCTTCAATAATAAATATATCCAGCATGAGTCAGCCGGATAGCACTCAAAACTGTTTAAAACATTTTCCACTACACATTATCAACTTAACATATCATTCAGTGTCTTTCCTGTCATGTATCTCAGAGATTACAGCTACTACCTGTGCTGTGTTTTAGTTATGAGACAGATACAACCATACTATAGAAAAGGATGGGAAGTGCATATTTTTAGAATCTTTCCAGTTTAACTGCATTGCTGAATATAGAGATATCTGCAAAGAGGTACACAATGTTCAAGGACTTAATTTTCAACTGGGACAAGCCATTTAAATTCAGCTTATAAAAAAAAGGGTAGAAATGGACTATGCAAGGAAGTGAGGCAAGGGATAAAAAATATTTTGTGTATTTTGTTCCTTTAAAAACAGAAACAATATCAGTATAGCAGCAGACATTTCACTCCTAAGCTTTTAACAATTAATACAATATGATTGCGACCCTCCCAAAAATAAATCATGATCTAAACAAGAGAGGTGCTCCCCTTGGAATTATCTTAACACACTTAACAGCAATATACTACCTAAGTGTTTCTCTCTCCACCTCAGACAACATATAAATTGGAGCTCTGCTGTTTAGCCACTGTGCGTTAATGTTGCATGGGAGGGTAAGTCTACAGTATGTGTCCCTAAAGACCGGACAGTATTTCCACTGCCTGGGATATTTCCCCCTACTAACTTCAGTGATATTTATGCTGTTGATTGTGTTAGGCAACTAGCATTTAGGAAAGCAGTAAGTTTATAGCCTAGATAACAGCACTTAGTCCCTTAAGGCAAGTTGCTGGGGTGGTGGAAGAGGAGAGAAGTTTGCTTGTTTCAAAGAGACCTCGAGGTACAGATTCATCCAAATGAACTCTGCAGTTCCAAACTCTATTAGCATTAAAGAGCCATTTATCAGATCCTGCAAAGTTTTATTGCTTTCCACCTGGCCTAGATTACTTAGATTCCTGAGCATAAGATGCTAGTTAGGGAGGACATGCTGTAACCTCTCTTTTGTTTTGCAGATTTGCTGTATGACTATATAGTATGCAAAGTGAGAAGTGCCACACTGCCATCTGCAGACAAGAATTGCCCCCTAATATGTTAATTCAGCAATCAAAATTTCCTCATAGCTAAGAGTCACTCCATTCTCATTTTCTTCCTTTTAGTGTTGATGAATCACAAAACTGTTTACTTCACAGTGCTTCAGCCAAGCATAAACATTCAGTGGCTTTTAAAAAAAATCTAGAGGCAGAAGAAAATAAAAGGAAGAAGATAAAGCAAAAGAGAGTGAGAGAAGCAGAAAAGAAGATAAAGCAGTGCAAGAAGAAACCTGGCATTACCTGTCTGGTGTGGATGGAGCCTGGAGTTTTGAATCCTCCTTGACAGCTGCATTCAGAGACACTGTAAGGGTCCGAGCTACTGGAGGAACACTTGGAGAGTGAATCACAGCCCACCACAAAGGTGTTATCCAGAGGCAGTTCCTGAATGACATGGTGCTTCTTCGGTGGCACTGGAGTCTCAGGTTTAATTTGAAAAGTGGGCTGTGGGGAGGCAGACTTATAGTGCTTTGCTAAATCTGGACTATCAGGCTTGAAGGTGGTTGGTGTGGTAGCCCAGTTATATTTTCCCATAGTCTGTTCTTCTAGCTCTACAGGAATGTCCAAAGTGCCATTGATGTGTTCATGAGCAGGATCATCGGGCTTAGATTCTTCAATTGTCACAAAGTTGAGAAGAAGGCTTTTTGGAGAACGCTTCTTCTTCTTCTTCTTTTTCTTAATCTGACGGTTTTCTTGGTTTGGAGAGACCCATTCACCACTCTGTTTGCTCTTCTGGACCACCTTATGCCTGGGTGTTTGGCGGCATCGTACCAGAGCAGTAACAAAGATTACCAATATTACTGTCATGGTGCCTGCAATGATGGCAATGATGATCTTGACATAGTCATTGGTCTGTGGGGTTATCTCCCCATCCCCAACATTTTGGCCAACTGGTGTTTCCATGTTTCGGCGCACTAACTCTTGGACATATGATGCATTGGTGACTGTTTCATTTACAAATAAATGTACCAGTGCTATAGTATATAGTGACTCGGGCTGCCCTAAATCATTAACTTTGATAACCAGTCTGTGTAATCCATGATCTGCTGACACAACCTTTTCTTTCAAAGAAATATTGCCTGTTAACTGGTCAATCATAAACAATCCCCTGGAATTCCCACCTATAATACTGTAGCGAAGCTCTGCATTCATTCCTGTGTCATTATCAACAGCAAAAACCTTTGTGACTACAGACCCTGGACTGGTGGACATTGGAACCAAGTCATACGAGTAGTTAGAGGAAGGTATGACAAATACAGGCCTGTTGTCATTCACATCAACTACATTGATAGTCACCTTGGCAGTTGATGAGCGTTGTAGCCTTCCTCCATCCACAGCTTTCACCTGAAAAGTATATGATCCTTGCTGCTCCCTGTCAAAGGTTATATTGGGCCTTATGACTCCAGTGAGGGGATCAATAATGAAATTATCTTTCCCATTTAATATAGACAAAGTCACTGCTGCATTCTCTCCAGAGTCTGCATCTGTCACAGTGATGAGCCCAACCGTACCGTACATAGGTAGATTTTCTGGTACATAGAAATTATATTCATTGTGTGTGAAAGCAGGGCTATTATCATTTTGATCCAAGACTGAAACTGTCACTGTAGCATTGGTCTGCAAGGGTGGCATGCCATTATCTTTAGCTAACACAGTAAATGAGTATCTATCCTGTTTTTCCCTGTCTAGCTTTCGTACCGCTGTTAGAATGCCTGTACGGCGATCCAGGTTGAAAATGGGAGGTGCATCCAAACCCAGCATGTAGCTGATCTCAGCATTGCGGCCACTGTCTGCATCTGTAGCACTTATTTTGGTCAGTTGCGTGCCAGGAGCATTGTTCTCAGGGATTGAAAGTCCAATAATGGGCTGTGTGAACACTGGGGCATTGTCATTCTCATCCTTAATTTTAATGAGAAGCATTGCAGACTGGTTCAAGGGTGGTTTACCTGAATCAGAAGCCACAATTTTAATGGCATATTCTCTTGTGGTCTCATAGTCCAGAAATGTTGCTGTCTCCAGTAGAAACTGGTTATCAAACACAGGCTTTAACCTGAACGGCACGTCGTGATCTGTGAAGCATGTAACTTTACCATTAAGGTCAGCATCCTTATCCATTACAGTAATCAGGGCAATTTTAGTATTGAGTGGTGCTTTCTCTGACAAAAGCACAGTCCCATTCACAGGATTTATAATATACCTTGTGTCTATTGATGGAATGTTGTCATTAATATCTGTAACATTCACTGTCACAGTTGCCCTTGAGGGGGTTGAGCTGCCATCACTTGCCAGGACAGTTAACTTATGTATGGGGGACTCTTCCCGGTCCAGTGGTTCCTTGATGGTGATGAGACCAGTGGAGTTATCAATGGCAAATAACCTTTTGGCGAGGTTGGAAATTTGGCTACTAAAATAGAAGTGGATTTGAGCATTTGACCCCAGGTCGGCATCAGTGGCATGAAGCTGAGAAACAGAAGTGCCCACAGGGGCATTTTCAGGAACACTGACTTCAATATCATTATCCTTGAATACTGGCCGGTTGTCATTCACATCAGTGACAGTCACTTGGAGGATAGCAGTACTGGATCGCGGAGGATTTCCACCATCTTCCACTTTAATCTTCATCACATAGGTGTCCTTCTGCTCCCTGTCAAGGATCTGCTGTACAATCAACTGGGGCCACTTGTCCCCCTCAGGTGTCTCAATTATATCAAGTCCAAATACATTTTGACCCTAAAACCATAAAAAAAAGAAAAAGTGGCACGTGTTATTATTTAGATCTGATAAGAATTGGACAGATGTGTGTTTGTTGAAAGGACTCTTGAACAGCATTTACATTCAATACATCTATGATCTGCTATGCCAAGAAATAAGAGTACAATTCTAAAGACATACTGACTTGGCAGTAAATGTCACTGAAAGAACTGGGGTTTAAGGGCATAATTTTTATACACATACCCATTTCAAAGCAAAGGTCACCAAAATCACTTGGTCTTTCTTTTACTTAAACTTCAGTAGGCCCTGCAGTAAAGCCAAACAATATTTTATATTTTTTTAGTTAAACCAGTAAATATCAGGTTTAGTATGCCCATAAATATCAGAAAGCATCAGCAATTTATACAATACATTTCTGTTGACTCATAAGCTACACTTGGGAATGGTCATCCCTTCTATGAACTGTCTTTGTGACTGTGAGAGGTTGCAGAGAATGGCAAAACTGGGTTAGTGGCTGAGCTTGGAAGCATTACTTTTGGGCTAAAACTCCCAGAATTCTCCATTGATTATGACTTGGGGACATGCTTACTAAAATACCAAGGGTGAACATATTAATGGAGTGAGATCTGATAGTTTATGAAGCAAAGTAGTTTTGTGGAAGATCCTGAAACACTCCTCATTAACCCCTCAGACCATAAAAAATACAGTCAGACGGGACAACTTATCATCCTTCCTCCTGGAGCAAACTTTGTGAAAACTACATATATCTGCATCCAAATTTGTGTTCCTGTCAGATTGGAGACGTGCACCTCCTGTCCAGGACTTGTGTATTTATTGCACCAAATGCTAGTTTTTTCAGAATGCAACACAGAAAAGGAAATAGACTCACAGTGATAATAATAAACAACAATACAGTGCTGATATAAGAATTTGATCCACTTCTTTTCCAAATTAGACAGTGCAGTCCTACAACACAGTAGAAGAAAAGCTATGCCATACTGGAGAACAGATATTATCACCTGATTTTAGATTGATTTGTCACATCTGATAATAAGCCAGCATAGATAGCAGTGATCCTTGCTCAACAGACAGACTTCTCTAAAAATTTTACTTCCTCACTTGATAGGTGTGCAGCACATGGCCTCAGAATGGGAGTCCAGTACTTATCACCTGGGCAACTACCTTTCTTTAAACCAGCTGGCCTGCTGCAGCTGGGGCTTTTCCTTGGCTCAAGACAGCTCTCACAGGATTCACTATCAGTATTTTTTTTTAACTTTACTAATATGCCCCATGCTGTATGGCCTATTCATATGATGTATTTGAAAGTTCTTGAGGATAGGTGAATGTTAAGTTCTAGCTGGTCAGATAAGTCATCTGACTTATACAATACTATCATGGTGTGTGTCCTAAGTGGACATGTGAAAACATTGCAGCAGCTTTCCTCGTCATTTTACTGCACTTATAACTAGATTGCCAGTAGCTCACCGTAGTTTCCATATTGTGGATTTTTTTTTTTAATGTGTATGTGCTTCCTTCACGATCTGTCACAATAAGAATGACCAGATCACAGCAAATTGGATCAGCAATATCCTTTGTCAAGTGAAAAAGGGGGGAGGGGTAATGTCATTTATCTCATGCAAAACCCCAAGCCTTGTCTGTTTAATTTATAATATGAATCAGAAATGGAAAAGTTACAACTGAAACACACCAAATTATTACAAACTCAGAATCAGTGTATCTGAGTATTTCTCTTTTTATCATAATGCATTTGATGGCATGCAGTGAAAATTAGATTCCAAGTGTTAAAAATAACACAACCATTAGATTTACACAATGAATAATAAGAATCCTGCCCCTGTTGTAGCAAAACAGATGTGTGGGCATGCCGAGATAGACTCTGTAAACATATATTACTCCATATAGAATGTGTGAGAGGGATGTTTTGATAGTACCGTAGAATTTTTTTCAACAAAATCTACTAGATGGGTTCCCAAGCCTGCAAATGTAGGAATCATCATCCCCTTTTTTCTTTTAGAAAAAGGAGACAGAGAAAAAGACAAAGACAGAGAGAGAGAGAGAGAGAGAGAGGAAAGAGAGAGCAAATACATTCCCTGAGGAGTAAAGAAGTGATTAACATTCATCAATAGCAATCTCCCTGAGTGATAGAAAATGGTGCTGACAGGCTCCAAAGGGAACTCTGCCAGCTCTGCTTCACCAGAAATGAGGAAGGGAGTGTTAATGTAGATACACTGTGGAAGTAGGTGAAAATAGGCAACAAGAAACAAGAGATCTCCAATTTTCCATTTGCTTTTCAAGGCTGTTGGTGGTTGTTGTAATACACATCTGTGATCTAGAGCAAAGAGGTCTAAAGCTTTAATATCTATAATGTGAGGATGTGAGACTGCTCTATGAGGCCTCATAACTCTATCTGAAATCTTACAGGGCGTTTTCATAGATGAGGCTGAGAGCAGCTTGCTGTATAAACATACATTCTTTCATAGGATAGAATGCATTGCTCTATGACAAATATCTGTCATAAATCAAGTAAAACTAAGGGCACATCCAGACTGACAGACAAGTCCCAGATCCTATTACTGTTCTTTCCTACACGTTTAAAATAAACTGACCTGGGAAGCTGGTATAAAAAGTCTTTGATTGTACTAGGGGCTAACAGAAAATATTCTGGGATGAGCAAAACAACTATGGATCTCCAAAATACAGTTGGAAAAACAGGAACAAAATCTCAGATTTTCTGGTCTTTTTCATTAGCATGAATGTGTCCTAAAAGGATCAAAAAGAAAAAGAAAAGAAAAGAGGGAAGCTTCATTGAGCTACCTAAGAGAAATAAGGTAGAACAGATCTTCCAAGAAGATCCATAATTCCTATGCGGCCCCAGAAATGGATCCCCTATTCATCACAGTCAATTTTGTCTCAGCCACAATCAGGATGCTTCTGATTGCTTGATCAAGGAACTGTGCATGTACGTGATGCAAAAATTATTACCACACCCTCCAACAGTTCACAGACAAAGACCGGGACACATGTGGCTCTAGCAACATCAGAATGTGACAAGTTATTAATGAGGAAAAAGACACAAGCTAGGAAACGCTGCAGCGGCTTGCTTTTTCTTGAGCACACTGGAAAGGGCAAATTCCTCCCCTTCCTCTTCTCTCCTCCCTGCAGAGTTAAATGAGCATGAACCACTCAGTTTGCATAAACTGAATTAAATGGAGAACCAAAGAGGAAATGAGAGGAGGACAGACTAACCAGGATATTATAAAAGCAGGGATTACAGAGGATTGTCCCTGACAAATTGGGACAGTTGGAGGGCATGTAAAATGTCTGAATGAATTATAACCAATCACACACAACATCACAAACGCAGCATTCTTATCTTCACTACCATCTTTTCTGTAGAGACGTTTCATCTGTTCAAGCTGAAGGCCGTTAAATTACCAAGTTGTCAGATGTGATCTAATGATGGGCATGCATGTGTCAGTCAGCTAAAGTTCTGGATGTCAAGTTGAACCAAAAGCTTAATACCATTTAATGCTGTACTGGCATGGAGGCAGTGTGCTACATACTCATGTATAGATATCCAAAAGGTATCCTTATTCTTAGCATTGGTGCATTTATTTACCTGTTCATTTGTAATGGATCCAAAGGTCCTTTTTGGAGCTGTTTTCGGCTGCCATTAAAAAAAAAAGAGGAAAAAAGAGGGGGAAGGGGGGAGAAAAAAGAGAACAAAAAAGTAAGTATATTTAAGTGCTTCACAATAAATCACATTTTTAACACAAAATCTAGGACAAACACTTAACCTCAAATACCAAAATCAGATTTATATCAATCCTACAGCTGGGCAGACACATGAAATAGACCTTGCAACATACGATGACTCTCTGCTATTGGATGCAGCACTTTAGTTTAGTAAGCATTTGCACCAGTGGTGATGGAGTCTTGAAGAACAATATAAAATCAGACAGAAATGCATGCAAGACTTAACTCCAGAAGACTATTCAAACATACAAATAAATCATTTTTAAAGGAATGGGCTATGACACTATTATGTGCCTTTGTCCCTCAGCCTTTTCACATGCAAATCCCATCTCTTGGAGTTTGCCCAAAATTTTATCTGATAACGGAACTGCTGTTGAGTATCAGCTGAATATTCTCTAAAATTTTCAAACTGGAAGAAAAGAAATTCTACTAAAACATCAGGAAGAACTTTCTTGTACTGAACAAGAGAGCCTAAATACCCCAATACCCTAGGGACACCAGATCTGGTCTGATCTTGGACGCTAAGTAGGGTCTACCTTGATTAGTACTTGGATGGGAGACTATCAAAGAAAACCACGGGAAGTGACTGCAAAACCACCTCTGAGTATTCCTTGGCTAAGAAAAACCTGTGAAATTGATGGAGTCAGCATAGGTTGATTCACTCTATCAGATTTCATTTAAACTTTCTGAAACCAAATACCACTTCTTATTCTTACAATTACTTATAAAGAGATGATGCCAAATTTTGATTTGACAGTCATATTGTCAATTTTAAACTAGCTAGTAGACTGCACCAAATGTACAAAAACACATACAGAGCAAATGCCAGTAGCCAAAATTTAGCATATGAATTAGGTGGCCTTCAGTCAATTGATTTTAATGGATTTAAGCACACTGTACTCTGCACTGGGCAGATATCAATGTGTTTATCTAATAACCCAATTAAATCTGCAAACCAACACACACTTTCTGGAACAAATCCAATTAATCTTTGTGCAACTTTCTATCCAAGTAAATATGTACAGAATCAAACTGCTGAAGACATTAGGAAGAAGTCAAACTACTAATAACCCAGAGTTTTGGATTATAACTCTCTTATCCTTGATCATACTGGATGGGAGTCATTGTCCAAACTATCCAGAGAGCACCAGATGGAGGAAAGCAGTCATAGCAAATCCAGATACTGATGTATCAAAGCATTTTTGAAAAATGGATTTTGGGTAATTACACTTACCCAACCAGTTGCCCTGTTTGCAGATAATTTAATTTTTTTAATCCCAGCATTACTGTATCTCTCATTAAAATTTTTGTTCACATATTGTCAGGATGCGTAGCCTCTGCCATGAAAAATATTGGTCTGCTGGATGTTTATTGAAATAGTATATTGTAATCAATATAGAAGTAGCTGCTGTAGAACTCCATTAAGCTTAGCTGTAGGTACTACAAAGTATCCAGTGTTAATTGATGATTGTAGCAATGTATCTGTACAGAGCCTGCCATGGTTGTTACAAATACTAATTACTTGATATCTAATTGCTTTACTGATGATTGCTATAATGTTTCCCATGAGGGGAGATAAAATCAGAAATGGAAGAAAATAAAAATGTAGTCCAAAGAAGCTTGTGTTTTGGGAACCTGTTGTCTGTAAGGTAAGAGACAGGTACTCGAATCAGACTGGTCAAGGATGGTGAGAAGTGGGAATCAAGCACGGGTCTTGGAAGTGTCTGAGAAGTGGTGTGATGCTTAGATTTAGGACTCCCACCAATCACAGCTTTGTGTGCCTAAATTTGGAATTGTACCTAAAAAAGGTATAAGCTCCATGTATGCTTTAGTCTCAACAACTTTGCAAGAAGTGTGCTGTGTTGCATGCATTTGTATAAATAAAACTACTGTATATCTCAGAGTGAAGTTTCTGGAGTGTGGATTAGCCAGTACATGACACATATTGTCTACTCTTTGTGCTTTATTTTTTTGTTATTCTTATGCAAACTATGGACCTTTCCACACTACACTTTCCATTTTCAGTATCCTATGGAATCCTGGGATTTGCAGTTTATGGAGGGGCATATCAAATTCTCAGCCAGAGAGCTCTTTGGCCTGAGTAAACTACAAACCCCAGAATTCCACAGGATGATGAAAATGGAATAATAGCACTATAACAGTGTCATGCGGAAAGGCCCTATATCTTGCTTAAAACTTGGCAAGATTTAAGCACTGTAAGGATAGAGAAAACTGACCAATGCAGGCTTACATCCAAACGTTTGGAAAACAAGGAGGATTTCCTGGTTGCATAGATTAGGGATGGACAACTATGGATGGCTAGGGGGGCACAATAGCCCCTAAGAGACTTTGGATATCACACCTGCACCTGCCGGAAAAAAAACAACTTTTTTTTTTGTCCCCAAATACCTCTAGGACTTAAGGAGGAAATTTCACCATGTTTGAGGCCTCTTCTGAGACTAAATTGGCCCAAAAGTTGGTAGAAATGCAACCCATGTCCTTTAGTAGACATTTTGGACCATTATCATAGAAATCATAGAAATGTAGAGTTGGAAGAGACCACAGGGGCCATCCAGTCCAACCCCCTGCCATGCAGGAACACCCCCAAAGCACTCCCGACAGATGACCATCAAGCCTCTGCTTAAAAACCTCCAAGGAAGGAGACTCCACTACACTCCGAGGCAGCATATTCCACTGCCGGACAGCCCTGACTGTCAGGAAGTTCTTCCTGAGGTTCAGGTGGAATCTTCTTTCCTGCAGCTTGAATCCATTGCTCCTTGTCCTGGTCTCTGGAGCAGCAGAAAACAAGCCCTCTCCTTCCTCTACGTGGCATCCCTTCAAATATTTAAACATGGCTATCATGTCCCCTCTTAACCTTCTCTTCTGCAGACTAAACATACCCAGCTCTCTAAGTCTATCCCCATAGAGCATGGTTTCCAGGCCTCTCACCATTTTGGTCGCCCTCCTCTGGACTTGCTCCAGCTTGTCAATATCCCTCTTGAATTGGGGTGCCCAGAACTGGTCGCAGTATTCAAGATGGGGTCTAACCAAAGCAGAGTAGAGTGGTACCAGTACTTCCCTCGATCTAGACACCATACTCCTATCGATGCAGCCAAGGATTGCATTGGCTTTCTTGGCTGCCGCATCACACTGCTGACTCATGTTCAGCTTGTGGTCTATGAAGACTCCTAGATCCCTTTCACATGTACTGCTACCCAGACACGTGTCCCCCATCCTATATTTGTGGATTCCATTTTTTCTACCCAAGTGTAGGACCTTACACTTCTCTCTGTTGAATTTCATTTTGTTCGCAAGATAGATAGATAGATAGATAGATAGATAGATAGATAGATAGATAGATATTGAAAACATTGTTTTTTACTCTTGGGGGCCTGAGGGGACCTCCAAACATGCTGGAAAGGAGTTCCATACCCCCTAGTGTATTTGTACACACACACACACACACACAAACCCTGGGGATGCATGTGGCCCATTAGCCACACTTTATGCACTCCTAGCACAGATTACGCTTTTTGCTGCTGACGCTACTAAATGTTTTTAAAGAATACAAAGCAGCCAAGGACCACTTTGGTGGCTGCAGTTAGAATGTACAAGTGGTAAATAGCCACTCCATAAAATGATAGGTGTACCATTGATGACATAAGGACAAATAAAAGATCAGCATAGCAGATATGGCTGTAGCCTCCAATATTACTTGACACTGCAAGATTTCCCCCACCTTTCTATTTCATTAACAACCAAGAGGTAAGAATCACCTTTTTTCATAATTAACACAACGTATGTGAACTCATTTTGCACAAAATACAGATTGTGGTACAGGTCATGAGCTGCTAATATAAAAAAAATCAGAGTGATGATGAAGAAGAATACTAAACCAACCATCATGCCAAAATACAACCTAAAGAACATCCCTGTAGAATTTAAAGATAATGTAAAAAATAGATTTGCACAGCTAACCCAAATTGACCAAAATCCAGAAGAACTCTGGACTGAAGTCAGGGAAAGAGGAAGAGAATGAAAAGAAACACTGTCCGCAGCCAAAAAGAAAGAAAAACCTTAATGGATAACAGATGAAACTCTTCAAGCAGTTAAGAACAAATAAAAAGTAAAATAAATGGTGACCAAAATAGCATCAATGGGGAGAAACAGAAGGTGACAATAATAAACAAAGAACAAGATACCTCCTCCACAAGATCTGGGAAATCAAAGAAACCAAAGGGAAATATAAATCAAGAGTGGGGATGTTCTATGAGCAGCAGGGAACACATAATATGACCAGGAAAAATAAAAGGCCAGTGGAAATAATATATTGAAGAACTATTAAAAGGAGATGAAAGTATGACAGACTAATTTGAGGAACAACCATTTGAAGATGAACTTACAATTATCAAATGTAAAGTGGAAGCTGCACCTATAACATATACTAATACATAGCCAGGATACTTATGACAGGAGCCATGAATCCTGACATTCTGCTCCCCTGAAGCTTATTTCCCTCTCTGCCATGGTTTGTGTGAATACGTGTCATGAAATTTCTCTATTAATTTAGGTGTTTTGATGTGGTGTACCCATCCCATCTCACTGGCAGGCAACTGTTTCCAATGGACCAAATATTGTAGTTGCCCTTGGTGTTTTCTTGAGTCTAAAATGTCTGTCATTTCAAAATGTTGATCTCATCCTTCCATGATTGGTGGGGAGGTGGCTCTTCCTTTATGTGCCAGTTGCCCAGTTTCATTGCTGGTTTCAGCAAACTGAAATGAAACACAGGGTGTACTTGTTTATAATTCTTTGGGAGTTCCAACTCAGGAGTGACAGCATTAATTAGCTGGCATAATTGGAATGGACCAATGTATTTGGATTCCAACTTTTTTGAAGGTTGTGGGTGTTTCGAGAACTTAGTGGACAGGTATACTTTGGTTCCTAGATTGATGTCCCACCCTTCACCTCCCTTCCAATAGGCATGATTTTTTTACAAGTGTCCTTAGCACAGTTCAAAACAGTTACAATGGTAAGCCAGGCAGCTTTCACTCTGTTTGCCCATTCCTTATTGAAGGGGTATCAGTCTGGATGGCCTGAAGTGGTCGAAAGTATTTTAAAGTCTGTCTGTACACAGTCTCAAAGTGCGTGTGTCATAACTGTGTTATTGTAAGTAATTTCTGCAAAGGGCAACAAAGTGTCCAGTCATTTTGTTGAAAGTTAATGTAGCAACGCAAGTACTGTTCTGGAAACTGATTCACCTTTCCTTTCTGCCCATCATTTTGTGGTGATAGACTGTACTTAGCCTTTCTCCAAAACCAACAGTCTCATGAAAGCTTTACAGAATTGAGAAATAAACTGGATGCCGTGATCTATGATTGTCTTTAGTGGGACCCCGTGTGATCTATACATATACTACACAAATATCTTGGCTAGTTGAGTGGTGGTGGACAATGTTTTTCCTGGAACAAAATCTGGTTGTTTGGAAAATAAGTCAATGACCACCAGATTACTGTTTTTTGGTTACTCTCAGGCAAGTCAGTTATAAAATCCATATTGATATGAGCTCACAGGTGGGGAGGTGTTGGCAATTGCTGTGGCAATCCCCTGGGTCTTCCCCCATCTGTGTACATATATGGTGTCTGCATACATTCTACCACTTCTTGGAGTCTGGACCACCAATGATCTCTATTCATCAGGTGAACAGTTTTTAAAAACCCAAAATGCCCTGCTGACTCAGCATTGTGGCAGTGTTGTAACACCTGGGCATGCATTGTTTCTGGCACATCAAATTTGTTGCCTTTATATCAAATCTATCTCCAATCAGTCAACTCTGCTTCATGCTCCTTCCTCCAACTGTCTTGTCTGACACCTTCCAGGAACACTTCAGATGGAAGTTTATGAGTTCCCTTGTTTTTGGTTTTGCCCTTACTTTGGCTATGTGTAGTAACTGCGAGCCCCAGTGGCCGGGGGTAAACAATATGTCAATCACCTCAGGTTTTTGACATGCATGTTGTGGCAATTGTGAAGGAGTGTCAGCAAAAAGTTCTTTTTCCCCTGTAGATATTTAATTACAAATTCGAACTTGTAGAAAAATTTTGCCCAGCACTCTTGCTTAGGGCTCAGCCTCCATTGGGTTTTGAGGGCCACCTGATTTCTATGATCAGTTCAAATTTCAAAGGTGCAAGTGGCACCCTCCAACAGATACCTCCTAGCTTCTAGTACTCTTTTTTAGATTGCTGCCTCTTTTCCCCAAATTGACTAATTAACTTCTATTTGATCAATTTTGACAAGTAGGCGCATGGTCGTAAACTTGCGTACCTCATCCTTTTGAAGCAAGACAGCAAGAGTTACAAGCATCGACTTGGAACTATGAAGGGGTTGGTAGGGTTTGGCTGTTTCAAGATGGGTTCTGAACTAAATAATTGGTTCGGTTTCTCAAATGCTTGCTGACACTCAAGATCCCATTTTATTTTGGAATTGGCTTTGGGTTTTTCTGGGTCTTCCCCATTCTTTGCCTCCCCCCACTTTATTTTTAGCAAATCTGTTAGGGGCAGGGCCACCTGTGAAAAATTGGGGATGAATTGCCAGTTAAAATTGGCAAATCTCAAGAAACGCTGTAATTGTCTATAGTTTTGTGCGGGTTCGAGCCCTAAAACCCCATGTACTTTCACAGAATCATAGAGTCATACAGTTGGAAGAGACCACAGGGGCCATCCAGTCCAACCCACTGCCATGCAGTGACACACATCAGAGTACTCCCAAAAGATGGCCATCCAGCCTCTGCTTAAACATCTCCAAAGGAGGAGACTTCACCACACTCTGAGGCAGCATATTCCACGGCCGAACAGCTCTGACTATCAGGAAGTTCTTTCTGAAGTTTAAGTGGAATTTCTTTTCCTATAGTTTGAATCCATTCTTCCTTGTCCTAATCTCTGGAGCAGCAGAAAACAAGCCTGCTCCCTCCTTGACATGACATCCCTTCAAATATTTAAACATGGCTATCACATCCCCTCTTAACCATCTCTTCTGCAGACTAAACATTCCCAGCTCCCTAAGCGTTCCTCAAAGGGCATGGCTTCCAGACCCTTCACCATTATGGTCACCCTCCTACTGCCTCTCTTCCAGCTTGCATGGTGCAGCAGTTCAAAGTACAGATCCATCACAGAAAGTCTGTCATATCCTGGTTAACTTGCACTCACAAACAGCACTCAGAGTTTGAACAGAAGCATTTGGAGCAAAGCAACCAATACAGCAATTTTCCTGAAAAGTTGCTGAGACTACCACATGTTGGATGGTTACAAGTTTTACATCTTGTCATTCAAATTTAGATGTGCTTAGCAATGACTGTGAAAGTCATAGATGTCACATCACTCCAGCAGCACCAGAATTTTCCAGACCCTTTTTGTTATTTACATATCTTTCATCCGGGGACCTATGGAAAGTTCCTGTCTCCTTATCTTTACCATGTCCATTCTCATAACACCTTCCTGCTAGTTCCACATTTGGCCTACCGATCTCTTTCCGGATACAAAGTTGCATCACAAACTGCAGCAATAACCATTTGGTATCTTGGAATACTTTCAAACTTTCAATTTGATACATGTTTGTAATCAGTAATTGGTAACTTATACATTCTAGAGCTAAACACTGATAGCCCCCCATTCATCAAGTAAACCTATTCTATAATAGTATAATATATACTAATACACAGCCAGCATACTTACGACAGGAGCCATACATCCTGACAGGACAACCAGGGATTGCAATAATCATGGGACCATTGTATTAATTTCCTATCCAAGCAAAGTGATGTTCAAAATTCTAAAACAAAGGCTTTTACTATAAATGGAACAAAAAATACTAGATGTCCAATCTGAGTTCAGAAAAGGGAGAGGCACTAGGGATCATACATTGGACAATGAAGCACAGTAAAGAATTTCAGAAGAAAATCAACGTGTGCTTTATCTATTACAGCAAAGCCTTTGATTGCGTAGTCATGAAAAACTATGAATTGCTCTTAAGGAAATGGGTGTGCCACAATATTTGATTGTCCTGATACACATCTTATACTCAGGACAAGAGGCTACTGTCAGGAGAGGACATAGAGAAACAGAATGATTTCTAATCTGGATCAGGCAAGATTGCATTTGAACACTCTATCTGTATAATTTGTAAGCTGAACATATCATACATAAAGCAGGATTAGACTCAGAGGAAGTAAGCAGGAAAACTGGAGAAACATCAACAATTTAGGATATGCAGATGACACAGTACTACTAGCAAAAAATAGCTTGGAAAGATTACTAATGAAAATCAAGCAAAAAAGTGCCAAAGCAGTTCAAAACACTTGAACATTAAAAAAACAAAAAATAATGACCACAGATGATTTACATAACTTTAAAGGAGACAATGAAAACACTGAAATAGTTTAAGATTTTTCATATATTAGCTCAGCCATTCATCAGAATGGATATCGCAGTCAAGAAATCAGAAGAAATCTAGCATTTAAAAGGGCTGCTATGAAGGAACTGGACAAAATGCTTAAGTGAAAAGGTATACAATGAAAACTAAAGTCAGGATTGTCCAAGCCATCATATTTTCAATTTCTACGCATGGTTGTGAAAGTTGGACAGTGAAGAAAGCTGATGGGAAGAAAATCAAATAGTTTGAGTTATGGTGCTGGAGAAGAGTTCTGCAGATACCACAGACTGTTAAAAAGGCAAATGAATGGGTCCTAGAGCAAATCAAGCTTGAACTTTCCCCAGAAACCAAGATGACTAAACTGAGACTACTGTGCTTTGGACATATGAGAAGACATGACTCACTAGAAAATACAATAATGTTTGGTAAGGTAGGAGGCAGTAGGAAAAGAGGAAGATTACATTATAAATGGATGGACTCAATCAAGGAAGCCAAGGAACTGAATCTGCAAGATCTGAGCAGAACTGTTGATGACAGGGAAAGTTGGAGGTCTCTCATTCGTAGAGTCACTGAAAGATGAAGTTGACTTGACAACAGTTAACAAGAATGTGAATTCTTGGATTGCCAGCCAACTGCCTGGAGCCGATAAATCTGACCATATTCACAATTACAGCAGCATGAATGTTGCAGCAGTAATAAAGGTTGCAGGTCCTCCATCTGCTGTCATTTACACAATGTGTAATTCAGAGTTTCATGGATTCTAAAATATGAGGCCACATTACACGGCTTTCCTACTTAAAGCTGCATAGACTGATGGTCTCTGTACTGCATCAAAGCAGGCAGCCAGTAACTTAAGAGAAGCATATGACTGTGTGCTTTCTTTGAAACATAAATGTTAATCTTTAATGAAAGAATGTTTCAAATGTTCACAGGATGGTAATATAAATATCATTAAAATTAAGTAAGTGCTTTGCCACATCTTTTACTGTTGAACAAATTTAGATAAATTATATTATTATAAAATTAACTTGCGTATTTTTGCAACTGATTAGATCTGAGAAAGGCAACCTGGTGCCTTCTTGAAGTTTTTGGATACAATATACATCAGTGCCTGCCAGGATGACTGGTGGGTAGGAACTGTGGGGCTTATTGTGCAATGCTTCTAGAAGGCATGAAAATGCCTACTCCTGGATTGGAGGAAGTATTTCCAAACTGTGACACTTTCAGATGTGCCCACCCATAAATTTATTTTCTGCCACTGCAAAACTGATCTATTTTTTTAAAAAAAAATGCAGAAAAATTCAGAGTGAAATACATACTGTTAAACATATTTTATCTCAAGATGCAGATTTTAATGGATTTTTTTTAAAAAAACCCAACAGTACCTGCATCATCAATTTGGAAGTATGAATACTAGGTAAACCACATAGTTTTCACTTTTTAGAAACAATTGTATTGTGGCTTTTCTCCAATGAGCTCAATAGTCTCCTGGCTCTCATCCTCCTCATGTTATCCTTACCACAACCTTGTGAAGTAGGCCAGGCCAAAAAAGAGAGTAACTGATCCAAGGTCATGCAGTCAGGTGTCATGCATCAGTGGGAACTAGAACCTAGGATATCTCAAGTTCTAGCCCAGCACTCTAACCACTATACCACACTGGCTGTCCAGCATCTAGCAGATATTAGTGTGGGAGATGCTAATTAGATCAGTACAAATCAGAATCCATAAAGATCAACTTCTTCAGAGATGTCCACTAGAAGCAATGTTGTCCTCTTGATGGATAGCTAAGTGAAAAGGTTGAAACAGAATAAAGCAGCTTTGAAGAAGGCAAGTTGCCTGCCAGGCATTATCAGAAAAGATGTGAAAATAAAACTGCCAAGATTATGATGCCTTCATTCAAATCTATGGCCACAACCACACGTGGAGTTCTCTATTCAGTTTAGAACTTGTTATTTCAAAGAAGATTCTGTACAGCTAGAAAAGGTGTAGGAAAATGCAACCAGAATGTTCAGGTGTTTGTAGTAAGTCCTGTATGAGGAAAGATTACAATGCTTGGATCATGTTAGCTTAGGGGGAAAAAAGGGCACTGGGAGACATGATAGGGATTAGAAAATTATGCATCATGGGGTGAAAAAAGGGTAGAGAGAAAATGCTCATCTTCCCTCAGAATTTCAGAACCTTGGATCATATAATGAAGCTGAATTATGGCAAAAAGAATTGACAAAAGAAAGTTCATTTTTCCATAGTTAAAATATGTTACCACAAAATATGATGATGGCCATCAACTCACATGGCTTTAAAAGAAAGCAGTCAGTTCACGGACAGTAAGACTGCTTGTGGCTATGAAACATGATGGCTCTTATGCTACAGTCAGAAGCTGCTTGTCTCAAAAAAATGAACAAAAAACAAAAAACAGGTGGCTTTGGATGATTATCAGAAGGATAATGTCCACTGTGCATAGGGGGATGCTGAACAAAGCAGGCCTTTAGGACAACTCTTCTTGTGTCCTTAAAATTCTTAGACATCTGCAGTTAAGGAACTCAAGTAATAAATGATGTCAAGCAGAAAGGGAATTCTGTCTGGGACCCTAGAAAGCCTTTGTAATTCAGAGTATGTCACCTAGGAGAGATGTGTGAATGTTCTGGGAGATATGTATGAAGGCAAAAAGGGTATACCAATAAAAAAAAAAGATTAATAAAAAGAAATAAAAGACATTTATAATTAGAAGCATTTTCATATATTTATCATCCCTCGTGAAAAAGCAGCTCAATCTACACATTATATACCGGTACTTATGGTGAGAGCATTCTATGCTGTCTACATTTGAAGGGCTTCTTGCATTGAACCCCTGTCAGCTATGGATCTGCAGCTGACCCTCATTAATATAAAGAACTTCCACAACAGAGTGGTGATGAATTGATTCCAGTGTTTAGAGTCAATATTTAAGCAGCTATCTAAGTTGCTGAACTTATTTTAAGGATAAACTTCAGCACCTTGGATAGTTCCTTTAAAGTTCACACATCCGGAACAGAACCACCACCCTACTGACATGGAAGCCACCAGCTGCCATTCCATGGAACAGTGGCATAGAGACTGCTAACATAATCTGCAGACATGAATCTCAGACACTCAATTAAAGCAACTGATCAACAGCATGCTACTGTGCAGGCAATGCAGATATTCCACTTCATAGTGAACTAATGAGAGCAATGAATTTATCAACAAAATTCATTTTTATGGCCAGTAAACTGGACTAAATTGGCACAAATAGTGTAGGAACCCTTACCCTTAATTCACCCGAAAGCTGATTTTTAGTCTTTATTTATTCCCTTCAATATAAGAACAAAAAGTATCAGAAGTAAATTGTAGACAGATGAATTAAGTATTTTTTTTCTCTATCACACACTATTAGAACTACTCAGAAACATTTACACAAACCATAGAGAATAGAAAACTGATTCTTGATATGAAGGGCAAATGAGGATATTAGTTATGATTGTGCTTTCCTCTAAATACACTTGTTTCTCTACAGCCTGAAGGAAGATTCCAGAAACATCAACTGTCCTAAAAAAGGCATATACCTTTTCCTTCTATTTTACAGTGTTGCTATGATAAAAACAAAGTGAGATGGAAAAAAGTTGTTTTTTTCTTTTTTCTTTTTTTTTTACTGAGGCTTAGCATACAAATCTCATAGGCATAGGACTCAAGCACTATAGGCACACTGAAATTCATCTCTGACTGTTGGCCTGTCAGATCACACTGTGTCCTTGTCATAATATGGGACATGTAGAGCTTGGGTTCATATACATTCTTATGCTTATATATGTACATATGTTACATACTGCATATCATATATCCTGCTCGTGCTATGTTTACTGTCATGTAACAGAGTATACCTGCAGATACCTGTATGCAGATTTGCTATAATGCAACCAGGCAAGAAGAGGGGAGCTGGAAAGTAAAGTGGGAAAATAAGTGTGAAGTGTTATATGGGAATGAAGTGTGTTGAAACTTCAGAACGGACTAATGAGTCAACAACTGCTCAAGATTGAAAAAGTCTGGAAAAGCACCAGCCTGGGGGATAAACAAACAAACAAACAAACAAACAAAAACCAGGACAACACTTTACTAACCAATGAAAACTCAGCATGCATACATTTGTAATAGATTGCTTATAAGAAACTGAATGCTGTACAATTCAGTTCTGGCAACTTCTGTGAATGTATGCAGTTGTTACGCATGACTTCACTTTGAATAAACTACTATTAATTTTGAAGTGTGTTCTTCGAAGTAAGGGGTTATCTGTGCAAGAAAAGCAGCCATTCCACTTCATTGTGAACTAATGAGAAGTAATTTCAGAACCAATTGCAATAATCTTAGAGAACCCTTGGAGAACAGGAGAAGTCCCAGCAGACTGGAGGAGGGCAAATGTTGTCCTCATCTTCAAAAAGGGGAAAAAAGAGGACCCAAACAATTATTGCCCAGTAAGCCTGACATCAATGCCCAGAAAGATCCTAGAGTAGATCAGTAAACAACCGAATTGTAATTACTTAGAAAGCAATGCCGTGATCACTAAAAATCAACATGGGTTTCTTAAAAACAAGTCATGTCAGACTCATCTTATCTCTTTTTATGATAGAGTTACAAGATGAAGGGAATGCTGTGGATGTAGCATATCTTGATTTCAGTAAGGCCTTTGACAAAGTTCCTTATGACATTCTTGCAAAGAAGCTAGCAAAATGCGGGCTGGACAGTGCTACTGTTAGGTGGATTTGTAATTGGTTGACTGACTAAACCCAAAGGATACTTACTAATGGCTTCTCTTCTTCCTGGAAAGAAGTGACTAGTGGGGTGCCACAGGGTTCTGTCCTGGGCTCAGTGCTATTTAACATCTTCCTCAATGACTTGGATGAAGGAATAGAGGGCATGCTGATCAAATTTGTAGATAACACCAAATTGGGAGGGGTTGCTTATGTGCCAGAGGACAAGATAAAAATTTAAAATGACTTTAACATATTGGAGAGCTGGGCCAAAGCTAACAAAATGAATTTCAACAGAGAGAAATATAAGGTCTTACACTTAGGCAGAAAAAACGGAATGCACATAGGACAGGACACACATGACTGGATAACAGTATGTGTGAAAGGGATCTAGGAGTCTTGGTAGATCATAAGCTGAATGTGAGTCAGCAGTGTGATGCGGCACCCAAGGAAGCCAATGCAATTCTTGGATGCGCAAATGGGAATATGGTGTCTAGGTCGAGGGAGATAGTGGTACCACTCTATTCTGCTTTGGTTAGACTTCATTTGAAATACTGTGTCCAGTTCTGGCACTTCAATTCAAAAAGGATATTGACAAGCTGGAGCATATCCAAAGGAGGGCAGCCAAAATGGGGAAGGGTCTGGAAGCCATGCCCTCTGAGGAACGGCTTAGGGACCTGCAGAAGGGAAAGTTAAGAGGGAACATGATAGCCATGTTTAAATATCTGAAAGGATGTCATGTTGAGGAGGGAGCGGGCTTGTTTTCCACTGCTCCCGAGAGAAGGACAAGGTGGAATAGACTTAAATTGCAGGAAAAGAGATTCCATTTAAACCTCAGGGAGAACTTCCTGGTGGTCAGAGCTATTCAGCAGTGGAATATGCTGCCTCGGAGTATAGTGAAGTATCGTTCTTTGGAGGTGTTTAAGCAGAGGCTGGTTGGCTGTCCATCTGGAGTGCCAACTCCGTGTGCCAACGTCCATGTGCTCCTGCATGGCAGGGGGTTGGACTGGATGGCCCCTGGGGTCTCTTCCAACTCTATGATTCTATGATTCCTGTACATGACACGGCCATATGGTCTTTCCTCAGCCCCCTCAGCAGGCCCTTAGTGCTTATAAAGCCCATACAAAGAAGAATGTGGGGAAAAAGTTAAGAAAATGGTTTGTTTTATGGTAGGTATTGACCAGAATGTAAACTAGTCAATACTATATTCAGTGTGGTGTATGTGTGTGTAGTTTCAGCTAACCAATCTGCAAACTGGGGAGGAGAGAGGTGAAAGATACCATTTAGACCTAAATGGCTGTGGAAGATTAAAATTTAGATAGGTTTTCTTGGATATCTGCTTATTTAACTCCACTAATAACCTGCTCCTTTATCAGCCACATGGGAGCTTCTCTTTGTTCTATACATATCTACCTGAAATGTTATATCTAAATAGTCTCAGTCTCTGAGTGTGCATTGCACAGAGATTCATCTAAGCTCTAGGGTAGTGTTTTACAACTTGACTGTTTTCAGATATGCTGGATTACAATGCTTATAATATGCAGGAAGCATGACCAATAACAAATGTGGGATAACAATGACAAATGATGCCGTCCAAAACTTACAAAGGACATCAAGTTGCTAAAGCTGATCTACATTTTTAAAAGTTCTGTACTTCATCCTATCACTGGTCTAACAGAATCTAAACAAAGTATAATGAAGCTCCTCATAGTTTCATAGGTTAGGCTTCTTTTTAGGAAAACCACTCACAATTTTGTCATTTCAGTTACATAAATAATCTACAATTATTTAACAAAAAGGAGAACAAGAACTCAAGCCACCAATGTACATAATAAAGGATTCTAAAAAGCACTTTCGTAGGCCATCTCTGCATTATTTCCTGCACACCGCTATATTAATCTCAGTCTCTTCTCTTCCTTTTATATTTGTTTGTGGCACTGTAGAAGAAAAGCAAGTTGCACAATGTGGAATGTTTCCAGTTCATGAATAAAAATTCAGTCTGGGAAGTACAACCTTCCCCCATTTATTTGTACATAGTAATTCCCTCTTTCCCTACCATATTCATAAATACCATGTACTGGGACTTGCAGAACTATGAAAAATCTTAGGCATCATAGCATCCCATTGGTCTTCTAAGGGAGTGGTCTTAAAGAGAGAAAGAGAGAGAGAGAGAGAGAAGATTCAAAGAGAAAGAAGTTTATGGTAAAAATCCTCATCCTTGGAGAAACATTTCAGTGTAGACTTTATTTATTTGAAACTGATGAAAGGAAGATCCCATAAGATTTAACGAAACATTGAGCCTAGCTAAACTCTTAAGATGCTTCTTAGAGGGAAATGTTACTGCCTGTTGCTGGTGTTGTCTTTAACTTGTTTCTGACTTATGGCAACCCTAAGGTGAGCCTCTCACGAAGTTTTCTGGGGCTGAGATGCACCCAAAGTCATCCAGTGGGTTTCCATGTTTGAGTGTAGAACTGAACCCTGGTCTTGAGAGTCACAGTCCAACCCTCAAACCACTAATACCGTGCTGGCTCTCACCTTACTGTCTACTGCAACATAAAACATAACAAAACTTCCAAAGTTATAAATGTGATCAAACTGGCAGATAAAACACAGAGTAATCATTGTTGTGTACCTTCAAGTCAGAAGTTACTTATGTTATCTCTAAGGTGAACCTATCATGGAGTTTTCTTGGCAAGATTTGTCCAGGAGTGTGTGTCTTTCTGTCCCTCTGAGGCTGAAAGAGTGTGACTTGCCTTAGAATCATAGAATCATAGAAATGTGGAGTTGGAAGAGACCACATGGGCCATCCAGTCCAACCCCCTGCCATGCAGGAACACTCTCAAAATGCTCTCGACAGATGGCCATCGAGCCTCTGTTTAAAAACCTCCAAGGAAGGATACTCCACTACACTCCGAGGCAGAAGATTCCACTGCCGGACAGCCCTGACTGTCAGGAAGTTCTTCTTGAGGTTCAGGTGGAATCTCCTTTCCTGCAGTTTGAAACCATTGCTCCTTGTCCTGGTCTCTGGAGCAGCAGAAAACAAGCCCTCTCCTTCCTCTACATGGCATCCCTTCAAGTATTTAAACATGGCTATCATGTCCCCTTTTAACCTTCTCTTCTGCAGACTAAACATACTCAGCTCTCTAAGTCTATCCTCACAGATCATGGCTTCCAGGCCTCTAACCATTTTGGTCGCCCTCCTCTGGACTTGCTGTAGCTTGACCATGTTCTTCTTGAATTGGAGTGCCCAGAACTAGACACAGTATTCAAGATGAGGTCTAACCAAAGCAGAGTAGAGTGGCACCAGTACCTCCCTCGATCTAGATACCATACTCCTATTGATGCAGCCAAGAATTGCATTGGCTTTCTTGGCTGCCGCATCACACTGCTGACTCATGCTCAGCTTGTGGTCTATGAAGACTCCTAGATCCCTTTCACACGTACTGCTATCCAGCCACGTGTCCCCCATCCTATATTTCGGTATTCCATTTTTTTAACCTAAGTTTAGGACCTTACACTTCTCTCTGTTGAATTTCACTTTGTTAGCCTTGGCCCAGCTCTCCAAACTATCCAGGTCATTTTGAATTTTGATCTTGTCCTCTGGCATATTAGCAACCCCTCCCAATTTGATGTCATCTGCAAATTTGATGAGCATGCCCTCTATTCCTTCATCCAAGTCGTTGATAAAAATATTGAACAGCACTGGGCCCAGGACAGAACCCTGTGGCACCCCGCTAGTCACTTCTCTCCAGGATGAAAAACAGCCATTCGTGATCACTCTTTGGGTTCAGTCGGTCAACCAATTACAAATCCAACTTACAGTAGCCCTGTCTAGCCCACATTTTACTAGCTTTGCTGCAAGAATGTAATGGGGAACTTTGTCGAAGGCTTTACTGAAATCGAGATATGCTACATCCACAACATTTCCTTCATCTATCAACCTAGTAACTCTATCATAAAAAGAGATAAGATCTGTCTGGCATGACTTATTTTTGAGAAATCCATGTTGACTTCTCGTGATTACCGCGTTGTTTTCTAAATGATTAGAAACTGACTGCTTAATGATCTGCTCCAGGATCTTTCTGGGTACTGATGTCAGGCTGACTGGGCGATAATTATTTGGGTCCTCTTTTTTTCCCTTCTTGAAGATGAGGACAACATTTGCCCTACTCCAGTCTGCTGGAACTTCTCCTGTCCTCCAAGATTTCTCAAAGATTATAGCAAGCGGTTCCGAAATGACCTCTGCCAGTTCTTTTAATATCCTAGGATGCAATTCATCTGGCCTTGGAGACTTGAATTCATCCAGTGTGGCCAGGTATTCCTGTACCACCTCTCTACCTATTATGTGCCTCATTTCCCCTGCTTCCTCCCCTGCTCCCCAACCGACAGGTTGACTGCTTGTATCCTTCTGGGGAAAAACTGAGGCAAAGAAGGTGTTCAGTAGCTCTGCCTTTTCTCTTCCCCCTGTGAGTAATTCGCCATCTTCTCTGCGCAGTGACCCTATTGTCTCCTTCTTTTTCCTTTTGCTGCGGACATATTTAAAAAAAAAACCTTTTTATTGTTTTTAATGTCTCTGGCCAGCCTAAGTTCGTTCTGTGCTTTAGCCTTTCTGACCTCCTCCCTACATCTCCTAGCTACTTGCTTAAATTCTTCTTTGGTGGTTTCCCTCTTCTTCCATTTCCTATACATATTTCTCTTAACACTGAGCTCAGCTAAGAGTTCTTTAGTCAACCATTCTGGTTTCTTCAGATGACTTCCATTTTTCCTCCTTATTGGCACAGTTTTAGACTGTGCCGTCAGTATCTCCCTTTTAAGGAACTCCCATGCCTCCTGAACTCCTTTCCCTTTCACTATTCTTGACCACGGAATTCCAGCCAGCAGCTCCCTAAGTTTACAGAAGTCCGCTTTTTTAAAATCTAAGATGAGTGTCTGGCTACACTTATCTTTTCCTTCCCACTGAATGCCAAATTCCAACAGGGCATGGTCACTCCCCTCTAAAGATCCAACCACTTCTACCTCATTAACAAAGTCATCCCTGTTGGTCAGGATCAGATCTAGAATATTTGATCCCCTTGTGGCCTCTTCCACCTTCTGGACCATGAAGTTGTCTGCAAGACAAGCAAGAAACTTGCTGGACCTTGCTGTCTTGGCAGAGTTTGACTGCCAGCATATATCCGGGTAATTGAAATCTCCTATTATTACTGTATCTCTCCTCTTTGAATGTGCAGTCACTTGGTTGAGGAAGGCATTATCCTAGTCCTCAGCCTGGGTTGGAGGTCTGTAGTAAACCCCCACCAGAATATCCCTATTGTTTCTCGCTGCCTTAATTCTTACCTAAATGCTCCCGACCTGGTTTTCTGGGTTTAAGTTCTGGATCTCTTCACAGGTGAAAACATCCTTGACATACAAGGCCACTCCTACTCCTTTCTTGTTTGCTCTATTTTTACAAAATAGGCTATACCCCTCTATTCCAATCATGAGACTCATCCCACCAGGTCTCAGTGATGCCTATCAAATCATATTTATTTTGTTGTACTAGTTCAAGTTCATCCTGCTTGTTTCCTATACTCTGTGCATTAGTGTAGAGACACTTAAGTCTCCAGGCCCTTCCTGCAAGTCCTGTACTATTGTTTCTACTCCTCCCACCATTCGCCGCTTGTACTACTTGTCCAGTATCATTTGGGCCTTTTCCCCCTGCACTCACTGAGTCCTTGCCCTGAATAATATTGTCTCCCTTCCCAGTGGAACTTAGTTTAAAGACTTCTTAATCCTTCTTGTGAGACTGTTTGCAAAAGCATTCCTGCCAAGTTTTCTGAGGTGCAGCCCATCCTTCGCCAGAAGCCCACATTCATGGAAATTCAGGCCATGTTCCAAAAACCCAAACTGTTGCCGGCAGCACCACATGCGGAGCCAGTTGTTGACCTCTGCTATTGCCCTTTCCCTACGTGCGCCATATCCTTGAACAAGGAGGAGAGACGAAATGACCACCTGCACACCAAGGTCTTAAGCTTCGTCCCCATAAGCTCGTAGTCCTTTGCGATGTGGTAAAAGCTGCTCCTCGCAGTGTCATTGGTTCCGACATGAACCAAAATGAGGGGCTTATGGTCAGTGGGTTTGACCAGCCTGGTTAGCCTCTCCGTTACTTGGTTGATCCTGGCCCCAGGAAGACAACAGACCTCTCGATTGAGCTTGTCCAGTTTGCAAATTGCCGTTTCGGTTCCTCTGAGCAAAGAGTCCCCAACAACCAGAACTCGCCTCCTCTGAGACTTGTCCTGGGCTCCTCGACAAGTATGTTCTAGTAGGACTGCCTGGGCATTCTGTTGAGGCTGGGAGCGTTGATCTAGTTCCTGTTGCCGAAGATGGATTCCTTCTTGTTGACATTCTGTTCCCTCCGCGTGGTGCTCCTCATTGTTCGTAAGGCCAAGTACTTTGAAGCAATTGTGTAGGTTAAGAGTCTCTGTTACCTTCCTGGTCCTTTTACTCCTCTGTGTGACATTTGCCCAAGCCTCCGTTTCCTGGCACAGTGTGCTGAATTCCTGATCTGGCAGCTCCTCCATGCATTCAGTCTTCCGGTAGGTCTTCTCTGCCCTATCCAAAAACTCCTCCCCTTCCCTAATAAGATGAAGATCAGAAACTCGTGCCCCCAGTTGGCGAACCTTCTCCTCCAAGAAGGTGACCAGCTTGCACATGGTGCAGGTGTACCCGAGAACATCTTGTGGTAAGAAAAGGAACATCCCACAAGTGTTACAGGTGACCGTGGCAGCTCCCTCACCTTCCATCCTTGAAACAACAGAGAGTAGTAGAGGACGTAGTTCTAGAAAGAATAACTGGGCTTTCTCTCTGAAATTCAGCTGTATAAGCTATGTCCGCTCTACCAATTGCCAAGGGTTAAACTTGGAGGATTGAAGTAGAGGAGTTCAAGTGCGTGCGCCAAAGGCGCACGCCGTTGAGAGCTCCTAATAAGGCTCCTCCCCCCAGCTGACTCCTCCCCCTGGTTAGTCAGACTGTGTGCTCAGGCAGAGCACATGGCCAGCACAAATAGAAGCAAACAAACAGACAAACAAACACAGCCCCACAAGCCTGTAAACACACCTGGTCTAGGATGTCTTCACAGACCCAGCTCTCCTCTGCTCTCTCCTCTGGGAAATGAGCTAGAGGGCTGTTGGGAGCTCCTAATAAGGCTCCTCCCCCTAGCTGACCCCTCCCCCTGGGAGTCATCTAGTATGTTTCCACAGCCAAGTAACTACAAAGTACTATATAGCATCAGTGAGATTAGATTTTAAAATGGATTTAATACAGGCTGCTAACTAGGATGGTCACAGAATGCTAGGAACACAACAATACTTATTCCTGAATCATTCTGCTATTTAATTAAAAGTCAGAGTAGATTTTCTTCCTGAAAATGTCATCTTTACCCCTTAAAATTAACCTTTTTTAAAAGCTAAGGTGACGACTGATGTTTGAAGTAGAATTTATGCCAAGACTTCTTTTTGCTTGCTTGCTTCTTTTGTAGATTTGTATTCAGGTGCACTGATCTTTTTCCTCCCAAGTCAACAACAGAAACAATGGGTTTTTTGCATGAATGGCAAAAATCTCAGCGGTGATTTACACCCCCCCAACTACAGGAAAGGGTGTCTATCACTGGTACAACCTATATAGTGTCGGATTTTGTCTAGGAAGATATTTAGCCCCTGAGCAGCGAAACTTGGTGATAATCTTGAGATTCAGATGTGAAAGAAAGTTTAATTGTCTGGTTCTCATTGAGACAAGCCCACCAAGAAGTCACCTCCAACATGAAAATGAGACACTGTTTCTGTTGCTCCTGTTGTTTTTGAGTTTCCAAGATTTTGTGCAGGATTTTGCACAAAATTAGTCTTTTCCCTCATGCATGCACACATGTGCAAAAGAGAGAGAAAGTGCTGAGGAACTGTCTAAGTGATCAGAAGGACTTTAAAACAACAAAAGCCCCTTGCAACAAGAAAACAGCTATCAGTTTTGCACAGATTCAAGATTTATGCAAAAAAGAAAAAAAAATGTTTCACGCACATGCATATTCTCATTAAAACCAACAAAGGATCTTGCTGTCCTGGAGATGAGAAGGAAAAATGTTTTTTTTTAAAATGATTGAATAAAATAAGGGTCCATATCCTTATTCTGGGCAGTTATTACCACCTGGGATCAAAGCAAAAAGAAAATGCAGATGGTCTGTGATAAGCTCTCCTAATGTTTTAACTTTAACTATGAGAGGGATGTGGATGAGGCCTGTGGCTCTGATAGTAACAAAGCCTTTCTTCTGTATCATTTCCCTGATATAGCTTGCTCCTTCTCTTGAAGGTCCTTTAGCCCCAAAGTATTATGTGCATCATTATTAAAAACAAAAAACAAAAAAATGCATTGGATTCTTCTGCATATAATCTGCTTCCAGTGGCATCACTGCGGGGGTGCAGACCATGTTGGGTGACACCGTCAGAGGGAAATGACACCAAAATGACTGCCCTCCCCTTCTTTCTTCCCCTCTCCACAAGCGCCCATATAGCTTCATGTAGGATGACCGCCCTCTTTTTTCTTATGACCTGACAAAATCCCCAGTGCCTTCATATACATAGGGCCAAGCAGATAGATCAGGACACCCAGAGAGTATGTCCCTGTACCAGTAGATTGGAACAATTATAATTCTGGCTCCAGGACAGAAAAGGCTTCATGGGCATGACAACATGAGTTACTGTACCAGGTGACACCAACTTTAGTGATGCCACTATCTGCTTTGCCCATGGTTTCCTGTGTCTTTAAATATGTGATTTTGGATACAGTTTAACACAGCTTGTAAACAAAGCTTCTGACCTATCTGATCTAGATGGACTTCCGGCTATGTGTAACAGCAACTAGTAATCCAGATACAGACAGCATTCCTCTCAGTACATATCAAGAGATAAATTTGTGCACTGAGAGAGCCAGATGTACATCTATATTATCAGTGCCCAGGGAATACATTTTTTTTTTCTGGATTGGAGCAAAAGACTTCCAGTTCTGCACCCTCAACCTCTAGATGTATGGAAAGATGTCACTGTATCAAGACCAATGCTCCTGATCAAGAAACAAAGCTATTTTTATTTCTTCTAACAGAAGCAGCTGGGTGATTTACTGCACCACTACATAAGATTATTGTCACCTTTGTTCATTCAGTTCCTATTTCATCTTCTTATAACCTTCACCGTAGTGTCATGTTGATTTAAACAGCAATCCTGAGAAGAGAGTTGTGTCTTTACTTGTAAAGAGTGTTTTTCATATGCTCTGAAATAATGAATGAAAAGTCATTTTAGTGATTCCTCTCTGCCCTATTTTTTCCAGCCTCAAAACTGATGACTAATAACATCTTGCAGAGATGTTCAGAGGTTAGGTAAAAACCACTTCTAAATCCTTGGCTCATTCATGGAGTCAGCCAAAATGACCAACCAATCCACATCTTCCATTGAAATGAGCTCACTTGTCTGCCACCACTATGTGGGCACAGTGTCATCTTGTGGACAGATGCCTTCTATGTCTTGCTCTACAAGAAGAGGAGTTCAGACAACTTGACAGCCTGCTGTGAAGAATTTGCACAATACCTTGCAAACAAACTTTGTTCAGATGAAGGCTGACTTTAACACTGTAGTTTATACAGATCCAGTGGATGTAACCTTGGCCCTTGCCTGTCCTGAGATATTGTATACATTTCAGTTTATGGTTGTGGATAGGATCTTTGGAGAGGTACTGGACCTATGCCATTCATGGCTCATTAAAGTAGCCAGAGGGAGACTGACCAAGCGGCTAAGTACTGAATGATTGACTATGGCAAGGTAGGTTTCTAGCTTGCCAAAAAGAGGTGGTGTTGAGACTATTACTGAAAAAGAAAAATCCTCCTTGGACCCTACCGTATTTGAGAATTGCTGCCCAGGTTCCAGCACACCTTTCTTGGGCAAGGTACTAGAGCATGTGATTTCCTTCAAGCTCCATATGGTCCTGGATAAAATGTATTATCTGGGTTCACTTCATTCTCTCTTCAGGTCTGGTTTTGGGATGAAGATCACCTTAGTAGATGACATACACCAGGAACCAGACAGAGGCAGTGTGTCCCCTGCTCTTGCTGATGTACTCCTTAGTAATTTTTGATGCCATCAGCTATGGTATCTTTCTGGGCCACTCTCTGGGAAGAGACCTGAAGGGACTGTTTTACAGAAGTTCCAGTCCTTCCTGGTCCCTAACCATTGGCCTGTGGGGTCCCTGAGGGCTTTGTTTTATCCCCAGTGCTGTTTAATATCTAACTGAAACCACTGTGTCAGGTTATCCACAGTCTGGAAGTTCAGTCTCCCCAGTATGCTGATGATAGATCAGAGAGAGAGAGCTTCCATCTGACCCCAAGAAATCTGTTGCAGTGCAAAACCAGTGTCTGCTAGGAGTAATGGACTAGATTAGGGTGAACAAATTGAAAGTTATTCCAGACAAGACAGAGGTGTTCCTGGTCAGTTGAAAGGAGGATCAGAAAATAGGGATTCAGCCTGTGATGTTTAATTCCTCTTGAAATCTCAGGTTTGCATTTTGAGTGTATTCATGGGCTCAGACCTGAGTCTGGATGTACAGGTTCCTGTGGTGGCCAGGGGTGCATTTGCATGGCTAAAACTAAACATGAGTCACCAATACGATGCAGCAGCCAAAAAAGCCAATCCAATTCTGGATTACATCAGCAGGACTACAGAGTCCTGACTGAGGGAATTATTAGCGCCACCCTATTCTGCTTTGGTCAGAATATTGTGTCCAGTTCTGGATACCATAGTTCAAGTAGGATATTGGCAAATGGGAATATGTCCAGAGATGGGTGATCAAGGTGATCAAAGGTCCAGAGAGCATACTTTATGAGGAATGACTTAGGGAACTGTATGTTTTGCTTGAAGAAGAGAAGACTGAAATGTGACGTTTTGGTATCTTTATCTGAAAGGATGGCCTGTAGAAGATAGAGCAAGCTTGTTTGCTGCTGTTCCAGAGACTAGAACCAAAAATTCATATTACAAGAAAAGAGATTTTGCCTAAACATTAGAAAGATTTTTTTTAAAAAAAACGTAACAGCAGTTTGATAGTGGAATAGATTGCCTCAGAGGGTAACGGACTCTTCATTTTTGGAGGTCTTCAAAAAGTGATTGGATAGCATCTCCCTGGAATGTTTTAGTTGTGCACTCCTGCATGGCAGGGGAATGGACTGGATGGTTCTTGTGGTCCCTTCCAACTCTAAGATTACCTGATTCTATGATTCTCCTGTGCATGTTAGGGATGTTCCTGGAGATGTTAGATCTGGCCGCAGTAACACATAGTTTGATTATATCCCATTTCAATTAATTTAACACAGTCTACATGGGGCTGCCCTTCAGAACATAAGCAGATCCAAAATGCTGTGGCCAGGCTACTGATCCAGGGTGGTTTAGGGGAGCATATAACATTTTTTAGTTGAAACAACCTCACTGGCTACTTGTCTGTTTCCAAGTAGAACTGAAAATGATGATTACGACCTTTAAGGTGGTGCACAGCTGAGGTCCAGACTATCTGAAAGACTATATCTCTCCATATTTGCCTGCCCAAGTTTTAAGTTGTTGGAGGAAAGCTCTCTCTTACTCCCACTACCATCACAGGCACATTTGGTGAGGAAATGGGACAGAGCCTTCTCAGTAGCTGCTCCCAGACTATGCAACTGCTTCCCATGGGAAGTCTGGTTATCCCTCCCCCACTCTCTTTCTGCCAGCAGGAAAAGATCATTTTTGTTACAGAGGCTTTTAGCTATTAATTCATGTGGCATGAGGATCTTTTAATGCTATGCTTTTTTTAACCCATATTTAAAATACATTTTAAACTCTCTTAACTTTGTTTTTTCAATAGAATTTTTAATTTGTTTTTTAAACTTCCATATTAAGTTTTTAGTTGTGCTTTGTTTCAATTTGCTGTAATCTGCCTTGGGTACAATGCCAGGTACGATATAAATTAAATGATACACTTATTAATATATTAACTAATAAGGCAGTCTATTTGTCCATCATTATTCACAAGAAAATTTGCAAAAGAACACATCTCATTTCCAAGCTAATCTCAGCAGCCCAAGGAAATCAACCTAGACATTGATATCTTCATTGCTTTTAACAAGGAAAACTGAAAGAGGCTCCTGCCTTGAAAACAACTCTTGTGGGACAGAAACCAATCCTCCATCAGAGATCTTTGTGACCTCCTCTCTGCCCTGCTCCCCAGTAGGCTGTTGAATGTTTCCCCACCAACCACTAGCTTGATTTTGAGAAGGAACACAAAGTGAGGGAAGTGATTTCCAGCTCAAAGTTTAATCCAGGCAGCAAAGAATTCAGGAGATTTTAATCCTTCCAAAGACCCCAAAGCTTAATACCAGACCCAAACCAGGTTTCACTTTCCCAGCATCCATAGTAATAAAGCTGAATTGGGGAAATGGAAACAATTTATTTTAAAGACCATTATTTGCTGCTAACAAAGAATCTCTGCAACTCCCTCAAGCTCAAAAACTCTCTTCCTCTCCTGCATGGAAGATGCCTTACTTGAAATGGTCATCCATTCCTATTTATTGTTCTCCTTGAACAACAGCTAACTGAAGTAAAGTTACTGGTCAGCAAAAAAATGGGTCAAGTAGCAACAGGCTCTCCTGCAATCGGTGTTGGCCAAACTCAAGAGGCAAATATTCCTCCAGTACAATGGAAGCAACAGCATAAAATTACAGGCTCTCTATCCCACACACCCAGCTACTGATGTCTGATTCATATACTTTTATGGGGGAAAGCATTTACTTCACAAACTGGGTTGATGGCTTTCTTTGTAAGCACCATTTTAATCAGCATGCAGGAAGTGTGTATTAATAGTCTTGGTTTACTCCCAGATCGACAGCATAGACCCTCAGTCAATGTGTTCAGAAGTTGTGTAGCTGCTGACAGATGCATGGGGATACTAGCCTGGTTCACCTAGTGAGTTATTGTGTGCTTCCTCAGGCTGGGTTGATTAAAAACAGCAATCCACTTCAAAAGAGGGATTGTGCCAGAAATAATTCAGGTATTATTTTAACACCACAAAATCATGGCATGTAGTAATAGGACCATCCTGTACCACACTAATTTCAAAATTAATTAACACACATCTCTGTCCCCTAGCTGAAAATATCAGATAAAATAACATGCAAGATATGGTTGGCATCTCTAAACCAAACCAACACATAAAAAATGGCACCTCCTTCTGTCCTATTCAAATGCTAGAAGCTAGGGAGGGGGGAAGCCAAGGAAATAATTATGTTCTTTTGTTGATCAAGTTAAAACAAAAAAGGTATCTGCTGAATGAGACACATGGCTTGTGTAATTTAAAAGAAAGGAATGCACAGCCAATCAGACTGATCAAATTGTATTAATTAAGGAAGATAAGAGCCTCAAACAACCTCACCTATCCCTGAGAAGCTCAGCAATTAACTGGGCTACTTTCCCTAATGGGGTTACATATGCATCAACACTGAAGCAAAGCGCCCTGTGCCTGCAGGCATTAATTCTATGAAGCCATGAATGAACTGAGCATCGCTATAACTGGATAGCATTTTCACAGAATGCTTTGGATGTCTAAGTCTGTTGCACTTTATTAGCAGGCATGTGTTTACTTTAACATGCATTGCAGAACCGCTGTAGTTCAAACAATTAAGATAACAGGAAACAAGTATCTTGAATTCACTGAAGGGTAAAGGAAGAGTTATAGCATTCAGCTGGATGTGGCATACAATGATTTTGTGATGGTACTGATGTCAACACATGGAAGTAGTTTAAGAAGGTTACCATGTGAACCAGCATAGGAAATATCTACGATCACAATCTGTATAGAATTAAGTCACTTCACTCTATGAGAAGTGGATATGGAGGGAACAGTTACTTACTATATTATGTCATAAAAATCTGACAAACTTTTATGAAAGAAGAAATCAGGGAGAGATGTAGAACCTGAAAGATTAGAACACTGTGGTGCAAACTATTGTGGGCAAAGGCATGCATATGATCAACTGGACTGTCAGATATAAATAATCATATGTTAGCTTGCTAGTCTTTCTTCCAGTCTTTCAACTTTTCTCTCAATCCTCATTTGACTTGTGCAAAGCCTTTAGGATGTGAGTCCTGGACCCAAGAACTTTCTGCCCTTGTTGCATCACCAAGCCCTAACCAGATAGATAGATAGATAGATAGATAGATAGATAGATAGATAGATAGATAGGCTTAGTCATTCAGTTTCTGTACAAGTTGGGAAAATCAAGGAAACCAGCCAAGCATAGGAGAACTTAATGACAACAGATCCCTCCCTCCATGTTTAAAAAATATCATGTATGCAAGTAGAAGGAAGAAGAGGGGGAACCTCGCCTTCCATATATTGTTGGACTACAGTCCCCATCACCCCTGTCTCTGGGCTATGCTGGCTGGTGCTAATAGGAGTTGACATCCAACCACAGTTATAGGGTCAACAGATTCTCCTGGCTTGGTTTATTGCTTTGCCCTCTCCAACAGTACCACTTATCATCTCTTCAGCCCACCTGCTCCTGAAACATTACAGGAACTTAATCTGACAAGAGTCTGATATGGCTGCAGTGGTCCAGTTGTATTTTATTGAGTTTCTGTACTGGCAAAACACCTCCTAGGATGTCAGTGTCCCGGTGCCAAGGACTGTCCTTCCATGACAAACACTGGTGTGGGGATAGAAGTGAAAGGCTGATGCTAAGAACTTGTTTTCAAGCACTTCTTTAGATTTCTTTCTTTCCTTCCATTCCTGGGCTCATATTTGTGTTTGTGTGTGCATGCATTCAAAATTAGGTAGTAAAGAAAAGATGGAGGACCTGCGCTATGTTTCAAGAGAAGAGTATATGCCACCAGAGGAATAAAATGACAGGAAGGACCTTCTAGGGATGAATGACAAGCAAATTATAGTGGGATGGATTTTATTTATTTTATAATTGCTGTATGGGTAGTTAGGAAAGCTCCCACAGGTGAGGAAGCAAATATGAAAGTGGATGGACACAATACAGTTAGTATAATCATCCTTCACATTTGCTGGGGCTAGAGGTGCAGGACCCCAATGAAAGTGAAACAAAAAAAAAATCCATGAATAACTCTAGCTCCCCAAACCAAACTTAACACACAAAAAAGTATGATCCACATATTCAACCCACCATGGATGCTGTGGGGTTCTTTCACAAGGCATAAGTGGGTGGCTACTGATGTCTATTGCTGCCCTACACCATTTTCAATGGGGACTTAAAAACCCTTTTCATAGTGTCTTAGTCTTGCAAAGCTTGTAGTCCCAATTAAAAATGGCATAGGGCAGCAGAGAAGGTAAATAATGCATGAATAATCAAATCCACAAAAATGAAACCCACAAATATGGAGGGCTGACTGTAATATGTTCAAGGATGGACAACATGATGCTTCTTTCTTCAACATTAAGGCTGAGGTACTTCTAGACATGGTTGGGCTCTGGTTATTTTCTCTTGACAAAATACTTGATAAAATACTGTGCTGGATAGACTGCACATATAGCTGAGAACATACCTGTACTGCATATTTATAGTGGTTTAACTGTCCCGGCTCCACCCTATGGACTCCAGGAAGTTGTAGTTTGGTGAAGTATTCAGAACTCTTTGCTTGATATTTCTAGTCTATTAAGTTGATCTACAGCACCAGAGGTATCTGGCAGAGAATTCTAAGTCCCTCACCACACTATAAAATCCAGGATTCCAGTGTATGGAACTATGGTGGTTAAAAGATATCAAAGTTTTATCACTGTGTTGGGGAAACACAGTGTCAGTATCAAGGGATAGTCATATCTCTGTATTAATTACAGATTTGTACAAGTTACAGAAAGTTATCTGCCAGCCTTCATAAGTACCATTAGCAACCAAAAAGTACTTTGGTGTAGAGGTCGGTCATCTGCAGCCATCCAAATGATTTTGGACTGTGACATCTATAACCCATTACCAAGAACAATGCTGTTAAGAGTTGCTGGAAGCTGTAGGTCAAAAACCTCTGGAGAAGCAAAGCTATCCAGCCTTGTGTTAGAGGTGTAACACTTAACCTGGACACTGGTAAGGGTGGAAAGAATATTTTAAAATATTTTTAAAAATAGTTGAAATGCCTTTTTTAAAAAATTGAGAAACTCTCATGAGAAGAATCCTGGACCAAAGAGAATCTTCATGATTCAGAACTTATTCTGTGCAAAATTTTCTACGCAGGAAATATTGTAATTGGGAATTTATTCTTCACAAAACTAGCACATGGTTGATTTGCATAGAAAACAATACTTTCTGATCAGGAAACTGCTTCCCCCCAGGAAATAATATTTCTGAGTAGAAATACTATTTTCAGTGCAGAGAATGCAGAAAAATGATTCTCTATTTTAGGTGTTGCAGCAGCTGGAAGTAATTTCCAATGTGCCAAAAGAATTCATTTCCTGAATGAACCAGTGGTGGGAAAGGGGCAATTGCTGGATATAAAGGACGGCAATTCCTGCACTGCCGGGTTGTATTGGATGGATCAACAGAAGATGACAAGTCACAGGAAACCACCTTCCCTGCTCCAGGATCGCATGGCATTCCAGTAAAATCTGTAGAATAGAACTGTGCATGTCAGCTAATGAAGCTGGTTAGCAGTAAATTCAGGACATAGTCATTCTTCACACAATGAGAGGAAAATCATCTACACAATTTGGTGACAAAAAATGTGATGACACTTAATAACTCAAAACTTAAAATGAAAGAATCATGGATAATGGCTCTATCAACATCAATTAGATCTTCAAAAGAGTCTGCATCATGGGTAGACATACTATGGTTCACTAAATATTGGTGGACTTCAACTGCCATCAGCCCTTGCCACTATTGTTGATAGTGAGGAATTCTGGGAACTGCAGCCCAAAGTTTTTGGAACAACAGCATTATATCAATCTCAAACTGACAGAAGGACAACATGATACCATTAAATATTAGATTCGGTGAACCCAGTTGGATAGGTAAACACAAAAGAGAGCTACTGAAGTAATGTCCTTCTTTTGGGCTTTCTGTTGGCCATTGTGAGAAATAAGCAGCTGGATTTAGTGAATCATACTATGACCTATGCTCTGAGTAGTGTGGTTCATTTTCACTCAGCATCAAGATTAACTCACAGTGGTGGCTTTTGTTTGTTTATGGGACATAAATAAATGAAACCAATATTGGTTTATTTTACTAGGAATAGGAAACTTCTTCCGTCTGCTAAACAATAAAAGCCAGCCAATCGTTTCCTACTACTGTACATAGAAAATGATTTGCTTGTCTATCTCCTTTTCAGATTTCAGAATAAAGAATACATTCTGACAAGATGTACTAGCAGCCCTTCAGATCTGTTTGACAAGCAATGATGGAATCTTTCAGACAGAAATGTGTCAAGAACTGCATGACAATGATAAAGGAAGGTTTTGACTAAATTTGATGGGCTGATTTTTTTTTCTTAGATGTTTTCTTCTAGGTAGAGTAAATATATAAGCAAACCATGTTCTGTCCAAACATATTTCTTAGATTAACTGAATGCATAGAGTTCCTGGAAGCTTTTGTTGCTATTTTCAAACAAGTGCAGTTTACCATTGCATCTGAACCTGGGGCTATGCTGGATTGAAACAAGCCAGCTTCATAAATCATTGTTAGAAGGGGGTGTTGGTCAATAGCCACATATAGGACTAACCACAGTTTGTCTACATTTGGACAAATGAACATGTTAACTATGCTTAACTAAAAACACACAATTCCAATCTTCTGGCAGCCATGCCAGAAGACAAGGGGGAATGCATGAGCCTAAGGTATGCTTCTGTAACACTTGTTGTTGTTGTTGTTGTTGTTGTTATTGTTGTTGTGCGCTTTCAAGTTGTTTCTGACTTATGATGACACCCCAGTGAGCCTATCACGGGGTTTTCTGGAGCTGAGAGCATGTGATGTGCCCAAGGTCACCCAATGTGTTTCCATGGCTGAGCATGGAACTGAACTCTGGTCTCCAGGATTGTAGTCCAGCACCCAAACCACTACACCATTCTGGGTCTACCTATCACCTATAATACTGATTTCACATTAAATTCAAATAAATCTCTCCACTCTCATTGTCATCAGTGTAATTTCCATCATACTATGCATCTGCATCTGTAAGAAGCAGAACAAAGTATTCATTTCAATGCTGTTTCAGAATTACCAACAATGCTTGTATAAAAAGATGTATTGTCATTCTGTTCTTCTATAGAAGTGCTCTGAAGTCGCCTTTCAAATTTCAGGTTCAGCTGGTACTGCAAAATATTGGCTGAGCAGTGTAAGATTGTAGAGGATAACATTGTTTCTCAGTGTTTCCCTTATGACAAGAGCATTTAGGAAATGTTTAAAACTTCTACCACATGGTGCCCATAAGTCTTCATGTCATCATTTGTATGTGCCACTTTTCTCTGACAGAATGACTAACAAACAAACTAATCACTATAGTTCCATGTTGCTCTGATAACATTGGGAATAAGGAACCAGTGAACTGGGCAGGACAAGAACATCATATTATTGTGAAGAACATAATTTAAGGTGCTTTTTAGGTGCTTCCAAGCACTAGAAATCAAGTGAGGTGCTAACTTTAGTAGAGAGCCTTTTCAATGTTAGGGCTTCATTTAAGTAATGTTTTCACCAGAGAAATTCCAAAATCACTGTCACCATAAAACATGGATGTCACCTGGTGGCCAGTATAGATATCAAGTACACTATATAATTGGAGGCAGAAGATGGAGTATCTCCATTCTCCCTGCTAAAACAAGACCAGAAGCAGATTGTGACCATGAACTTCATACATTAAAGAAATAGATTAAAGTTAAAGAAAAACACTAAATTAATTATTGTTCCAAAACACAACCTGAAGAACAACTCAGTAGAACTTAAAGCTAAGATTAAAAATAGATCTGCACTATTAAGCCTAATGGACCAAGACCTGCAAGTACCCTGGACCAAAGAAAGGGACATTGCCAGGGAAGAATACAAATAGACACTCTCTGCAGCCAAAAAGAAAGAAAAGCCTAATTAGATAACAGATTATACTCTTCAAGAAGTTAAGGACAGATGCAGGACAAAGCAAAAGTATAAGGGGACAAAAGTAAGATTACAGACCTGAATGCAACTGTTCAGTGATTTCCATGCAGAGACAAAGAGAACTACTATAACAATCAATGCAGAGAGACAGAAGATGACAACAACAAAGGTAGAGCAAGAAGTTTCTTCCACAAGATCTGGGAAATGAAAGGTAAATTTAAACCAAAAGTGGAGAAGAGAAACACTAAGTAGAGAAACACACTACATGATCAAGAAGAAATAATGAGTCAGCAGTGTGATGCGGCAGCCAAGAAAGCCAACGCAATTCTTGGTTGTGTCAATAGGAGTATGGTGCCTAGACTGAGGGAGCTAATGGTACCACTCTATTCTCCATTAGTTAGGCCTCATTTGGAACACTGTGTCCAGTTCTGGACATCTCAATTCAAGAAGGATATCAACAAGATGGAACGTGTCCAGAGGAGGGCAACCAAAATGGTGAAGGATCTGGAAGCCATGCCCTATGAAGAATGGCTTAGGGAGCTGGTTATGTTTAGTCTGCAGAAGAGAATGTTAAGAGGGGACAAGATAGCCATGTTTAAATATTTGAAACGATTCCATACAACTAGGGGAGAGAGAGAAAGAAAAGAATAAAGAAAAATAAAAAGCATAACAAGCAATGAAGAGGAGAAAAAGGTCAGAAGAAAGAAAAAGAAAAAAAATTAAAAATATGGAAAGAAGGAAAAACAGAAAATAGAAAGACAAGGATATAAATTCAAATGTGCATTCAAATGTTACGGTACAGAAAATGTATATTCTACCTATCCACACAGAAACACACACAGAAACACAGATCTATATGGATAAACACCCATACACACACACACATAAACTTATACTACCTAAAATATCTACTGTCTCACCATTCATATACATTCTTTAGCTTCCTCCCTTTTCCAGCAAAATTTTAATTTCTATGATAACATATATTATCTAATCTGATTTATTCAATCTATAAACTGTAAATACTAGTGATTTGACATTTTCATCTATTCATAGTACTAACACTTTCTCCTTAAAGTATAATTTTCTCAAAATTCTAAATTAATCTCTTTCAGATTTCCCCACATGTTCTTAAAATATGCAATTATTATATCCCAATCCTCAATAAATTTACCGTATTTCTCCCCTCTCAAAAGAAGTGTAAGCCAATCCATATAAATTATATCTAATATTTTCTGAATCCAATCATCTATAGTTGGAAGAGCACTTTGCCTCCACTTTTGCGCTAGGATTATTCTCGCTGCTGCTGCTGCAAAGTAAAATAATAGTTTACCAATTTTTCTTTCCAAATCATCATCCACGATAGACAATAAGTATAACTCAGGTGACACTGCAAAATGCAAATCCAACATTTTTTCAATTTGTACATGGATTGTCTTCCAGAACTTATTTACTTTTTTATAAGACCACCATAAGTGAAAAAATGTACCTACCTCAGAACTGCATTTCCAACATTTATTATTATGTTTCTTATACATTTTACATAACTTATCCGGGGGGTTAGGTACCACCTATATTGCATTTTGTATAAGTTTTCTTTAATATCTTGACAAACCGTATATTTCATCCTTTTAGTCCAAGCCTTTGTCCAATGCTCTAAACTTATTGGGTGGCCAATATTTTGAGACCATTTAATCATAGAGTCCTTAACTAATTCATCCTCTGATTCCCATAATAATATCTTATATAATTTAGAAATAACTTTAATATTTTCTGAAAATAATACTGTATTCAGTGGTCCTTCTTCTTCTAATAAACCATTCAATTTTAAATCCAGTTTCAATTTTTCCCTAATCTGTCTATATAATAGCCAGTGACAATTTATCCTTAATTCCTTAAATTCTTCTTGGGTCCTTATTTTTGTCCTTATAGAATTCTACCAAATCTTTATATCTAATCCATTTGTCTAAAAGAATATTCTCTTTTTTTGTAATTCGTCCCACACCGCCCATAGCATTGCGGGTGGCGGGGGGGACGGCCTTTGCCGCCCTCCCGCGATGCGAGATCGCATCGCGGTGGCCGACGGGAGGAGGCGTGGGTGGGCCCGGATCTTAGGGCCCGCCCCGCCTCTCCGTCGGCCATTCGTGCGGGCTCAAGGCGACGAGGGGGAGGACGTCCTTGTTTGTTTTCCTCGCCACGTGTCTTTGTGGTCGTTCCTCCTCCTTCTTCGCCGAGCCCAGCCTATCAGACCCGGCGTGGGGACGGCGTCTGGCGGCCTGGCGGCAATTTCGCCGTTCCTTCCAGAGCCGTGGCTGAGCGGGCGGCCTGTCCGGGACGAGGAGCATCCAGCGGCTGCCTCAGCGGCCGCTCGGGTAGGCCCGCGGCAGCTTTCCGCGGCTGCCGCGGCGGGGAAACAAGTGGCGGTGACTGAGGGTGTAGGGAGGAGGGGTGGCCGGGTTCGGCCTTCCGGCCCTTCGGAAAGGCGATCCGCGGCTGTGGCAGGCCTTCCGAGCTTGCCAGCCGCTCTTCCCGGGTCTCGTAGGGGCTCGGTGGGCCTGCGGCCGCTGCGGCAGGCCGTCTAGCTTCACCAGCCGCTCTCGGCGCGCGGGGCCGCCGCCGCCGTGAACGGGTAGGCCGCGCGGGAGCCAAGGCTGCTGAGTCGGGCCCGGCGGCTCCCCCCCGCGGAACTCGGGGAGCCTGCTGAGGCATCAATTTGCCAGCCGCTCCCCGCGTGTGTGGCCGCTGCCGCGAGCGGGCAGGCCGCGCGGGAGCCGAGGCTGCGGGCCAGGCCCTGCAGCCCCCAACAGGAGCGGGCAGGCTGCGTGGGAGCTGAGGCTGCGGGCCAGGCCCTGCAGCCCCCAACAGGCCAGCCCCCCCTCGGTGTGTGTGGCCGCTGCCGCGAGCGGGCAGGCCGCGCGGGAGCCGAGGCTGCGGGTCAGGCCCTGCAGCCCCCAACAGGCCAGCCCCCCCTCGGTGTGTGTGGCTGCTGCCGCGAGCGGGCAGGCCGCGCGGAAGCCGAGGCTGCGGGCCAGGCCCTGCAGCCCCCAACAGGCCAGCCCCCCCTCGGTGTGTGTGGCCGCTGCCGCGAGCGGGCAGGCCGCGCGGAAGCCGAGGCTGCGGGCCAGGCCCTGCAGCCCCCAACAGGCCAGCCCCCCCTCGGTGTGTGTGGCCGCTGCCGCGAGCGGGCAGGTCGCGCGGGAGCTGAGGGCCAGGCCCCCCCTGCCCGACGGGAGGGGTCGCCAGCGGGCCAGCCCCCTCTCCTGCCGAGCGGGAGGTCAGCCCTATCCAAAAATAAATAAATAAATAAATAAAAACAATAAAAAGTAAAAAAAAAAAAAAACCTTTTCGGTCGGCCGATCCCGCCCCCTCCCAGGGAACGTGGGGAGCCTGTCTCAACTGCGGGCCTTTCAGGCTTGCATCGCCCCCCCTCCAGCTGAGTCGGGCCTTTGGGGCCAGGCATCGCCCCCCCTCACTAGGCAGCGTTGGCACCTTCCCTTGCGGAGGGGGGAGCGACCTGCCCTTTCTGCTGTGACGCATCCGCCCCCCCCGTGGGGAGCCTGCTGCGGCCACTGCTGGCGTTGGGTGGGGTGGACACCTGAGTTATAGCCCCGTCAGGCCCTCATAAGGGGGTGGAAGGGTGGCGTGGGCGAGTCCCCGGTAGCTTGGCATTGCTCCCCCGCTCTCCACAGCGTGGGCAGCGGGCACAGGCAGTGGTACAGTGGGCAGCGGCTGCACCATGCCCTCTAAACGGGCTGCCCCTAAGGGCAAACAGCCACCCAAGAAGGCCGCACCAGCAAAAAGGGCGGCCGTGAGCAAAGGGGCCACTCCTACCAAGAGGCCTAGGACGGCCAAGACTGCGGCAGCCCCGCGTTCAGCGGCATCAGCCGCAGAAGAGGGGTCCAGCAGGGTGGCAGGCCTCTTCGACAAGTTGGACGCCATTGAGAGAGGTTGTCAGGCAGCGGGCCAAAGTAGAAGGGAGGGGGATGGGACCACTGCTATTAAAACATGTCATTTTGACCGGCTTGTGGCTCGACTAGATGCCCTTGAACGGCGATTGGGCGAAGGAGAGAGTTCATCCGCGTCGCAACCCGGCTGTTCGGCGGCAGGGACCACGGAGGAAATAGAGGCGGTAGCAGAGCCGGCGGGTGAGTACACCACACATGAGAGCAGCACCTCATGGATAGCAGGGCCCTGGGCAGTTGGAGCACCGCCAGGAAACATGGTGTGGGGCCCACCAGCGCCTCCTTTGGAGCCGCTGGCTTCTTATTCACCCTGCCCCCCCGAGGGGAATGCAACCTCCACTCAGCAGGTTCAGTCGGCAGCAAGGAGTTGCAACGAATGTCAGGGAGCCTCCCGAGGTGGGGAGGGGGGCAGCAGGAGCCAGCCAGGGAGGAGGGAGCTGAGCAGCGGGCTGGGGGTAAGCCTAGAAGTCTGGGCAGCCACCTCAATGCTGCCACAGTGGAGAAGATACAGAAAGGGGAATATGTAGACGTGTTTTCCCTTCTATACAGGGATGTAGATAAGAAAGAGAAGGAGGACATGGATGCGGGAGAGAGGGAGAAGCTGAAGAAGAGAAAGGTGGAGAGGAACTGGGCCAATTGGCTATCGGGGTATCTAATATATATGGATGTGGTCCTCAAGGCCAACCCTTCACGGGCACACGACCTGGTGGCTTATTTGAATACCATATGGAGGGCCCAGTTAGAGTATTCGGGGGCGGGATGGTTGCACTACGATGAGAGATTTCGTATGTTGGCGGTGACTGACACAAGTTTGTGCTGGGACCGCATCGACACTGAGATGTGGATACAGTCAATGGGGCCGGGCCGCCCCGTTTTTGGGGAACGGGCCCACTCGGGGCATCTAGTGCAGACCAGCAAGATGGCAGGTCCTCCCCGCGCCCAGGGCCCACAAGAACAGCAGCCAATTCAGATCTGTTGGGAGTTTGGGACTCAGGGGTTTTGTGCACGGCGCCCCTGCAGGTACAAACACCTGTGCGGTATATGTTGGGGCCCACACTCGGCCCGCAACTGCAACAAACGGAAAGGCGGGGGGTCTGGCTCCAGGGATGGAGCCGGAAAGCGCGGCCCGGGGAATCAGCAGCCATTTCAGAAAGGGGCCCAGTCCTATTAAGTTGGAGCAGCTACGGGCCTGGCTTCGATTCTATCCGAACCAGGCTGCAGCTCAGTACCTATGCGAAGGATTTTCAGTAGGTTTTAGAATCCCAAGTAGGGGACCCCGCACATTTTACATGGCCAATAACCTTAGGTCGGTCACAGGAAACGAACACATAGTAAGACAGAAAATAGGTAAAGAGGTGGCGGAAGGTAGGGTGCTAGGCCCCTTCGATCAGCCCCCCACTCCTACTGTTAGAATTTCCCCCCTAGGTGTAGTTCCTAAAAAAGCGCCGGGTGAGTTTAGGTTGATCCACCATTTGTCATACCCGAAAGGGGAATCGGTTAATGATGCCATCCCGGCGGAGCTTTGTTCCGTGAGGTATACCACCTTTGACGCAGCAGTTCGAGCTGTTCGCAAACACGGAGTGGGAGCTGAGCTAGCCAAAGCAGACATCAAGTCAGCCTTCCGCCTTCTACCCGTTCACCCGGACGACTTTGAGCTTCTGGGTTTCGCTTTTGAAGGGAGGTTCTATCTTGACCGATCTCTACCGATGGGATGCTCAGTGTCATGCTCTGCCTTCGAGACGTTTAGCACCTTTTTGGAATGGGCCACCAGGAAGAAATCAGGTCTGAAAGGTGTAGTGCATTACCTAGACGACTTCCTGTTCATAGGCCGCGGAGGTTCAGGGCAGTGTACCTTCCTTTTGTCAGAATTCACATCTTTAATGGATGAGCTGGGAGTGCCTTTGGCACATGAAAAAACAGAGGGCCCCACACACAGGCTCACGTTTCTGGGAATCGAGCTGGACACACTCAACCAGACCAGTAAGCTACCACCCGTTAAAGTTCAGGACCTGCGGTCAAGGGTGGCTGCTTTCCTGGGAAGGCACAAGGCAACTCTCAGGGAGCTCCAGGAGATCCTAGGGCATCTCAATTTTGCTTGCAGGGTCATAGCACCCGGTAGGGCTTTCCTTAGGCGGCTTTGTGACGCCACTAAGGGTGTCACCAAGCCTCACCACCGGATTAGAATCACCAGGGAAATTAAGCTGGACTTGAAAGTTTGGCAGGAATTCTTGACAGATTTTAATGGGGTTTCCTTCTGGCGGAATGAAATCCTGGTGAGAGATGCCTTGCAAATATCATCCGATGCAGCGGGTTCCATCGGCTTTGGTGTCTTTTTTGGAGGTAGGTGGTGTGCCCAGAGGTGGCCTCAGAGTTGGGTTGAAGCAGGCCTCACTTCGGATCTCACATTCCTGGAATTTTTCCCTATACTGGTCGCGGTTCATATTTGGCCGTGTGAGCTGGCTAATAGCGCGGTCCATTTCTGGTGCGATAATCAGGCCACGGTCAGCGTTATAAATAAGCTGTCTTCGAAGTCACATCGGGTCATGAGATTGGTACGGGCATTCACACTTCAATGCTTGCGCTTCAACATTCTTTTCAAGGCTGTTCACGTAGCAGGCGTTGATAATTCCTTGGCGGACTCTCTTTCCCGTATGCAGATGGATCGCTTCTGGGAACTGGCTCCAGCCGCTTCACCCCTCCCAGAACCGATGCCCGAGAACCTGTGGAATCTTGGCGGGGTGAGGTGACCAGGATGATTGGTATGTCTATTGCACCCAGTACCATGAGAAGTTACAGTAGAGAGGTCAAGGAATTTGGCAGCTTCCGTAAGTCCAAGGGGTTACAAGACGCTTGGCCACTCCCCGTAGACCACCTATTGCAGTTTTGCGTAGCTCTCTCGCAAGCTGGTATTTCCCCTCATTACATCAGGTCCAAAATGTCGGCCTTGGCCTTTTGGTCTAAAACGAGGGACCTGGCTGACCCCACGGGTGATTTCAGGATACGCAAGTTTATCGAGGGGTGTGTCAGGCAGCAAGGAAAGGTCCGTGATGGCAGGCAACCACTTTCTCCGAGTATTCTGAAGGGTCTAGGCGAGGTGTGGAAAGGTGTCTGTTCATCACCATATGAGGCTCTGTTGTTTCATGCAGCAGCCCTCATTGCATTTTTTGGGGCACTAAGGGTGAGCGAATTAGTTGTGCAGAGCAGGAGGGACAGATCGGGCAAGGCCTTGGAATTCCGGGACTTGACATGGGGGACCGGCACCTCTGCCTGGTCATAAGGGGTTCTAAAACAGATCAGGCCAGGAAGGGCGCTGTGGTAACCTTAAAGGAATGTGCCGATGCAACCCTGTGCCCTGTGAGGGCGCTTAGGGCTTACACAGTTTATAGGGGCACGCACGCAGGTCCCCTATTCTGTCATTCGGATACATCTCCCCTCACTAAGTATCAATTCTGGACAATCACTAAGAAAGCCTTGTTGCGGCTGGGCCTTCGGGGAGTCAGTTTCGGTACGCATTCATTTCGTATAGGGGCAGCCTCCACCGCTGCGTGCATAGGCATGAAAGCAGATGACATCAGGAGGATCGGCAGGTGGAAGTCCTCGGCATTCCGGCGCTACGTTAGACCAATTGATCTGCCTTAACGCTTTGGTTTATTTCCAGATCGACCCGCTGCAGAGGGGAGGAAGAGAGTGCTGATCTGTGGCCACAGTTTCATCTTTTGGGCCGAGCGGCAGGCTCGCACAGGTCATATGGGCACGAACCTGGGGCTAGGCGATCGAGCATCCATACGCTGGCTCGGAAAGAGAGGTTTGCGGTGGGATGGCCTGCTTCCGTTGTTGTTTGGGGAGCGCGGTGAGCCTCCCCCCGATGTGCTGGTCATTCACCTGGGCGGTAATGACCTTGGACTGTTAAAGGGAGAGGCCTTGGTGATACAGGCCATCCACGACATGCGGCTCATACAGAACACATGGCCTCACACTTCGATAGTTTGGTCGGCTTTGGTTCAAAGGAGGGAGTGGGGTGGGGGTGCTGATCCCCGGCGCATAGAACGCGCACGCCAACTGGCAAATAGGGAGATTCGTCGCGCCCTCCAACAGGGCTTGGGTTATTACATTCCACACGCTGATATTGTTTTCAGTAAACCGGAGCTGTATTGGCGTGACAGAGTACACTTGTCACCTGAGGGTAATCAGATTTTCTTACACGATCTGCAGAAGGGCCTGAACTTGATCCTGAAGGGATGGGGGGATAAGGACTAAGCGGACGCTTGTCCTTGTCCATGGCCGGCAAGGGGGGGGGCTTGAGGTTCGGCGTGTACCTATGGCACCCCCTTTTGGGGTGGAGGATAAATCCTATCCTTGGGGAGGGCCCCAGGGTCACCCCACTTGCTGCGCAGCGGGGGGTGGACTCGGGGCTCCCTTCCAGACAAGGGCTGGCCAAAAGTCATCTTGCACCTTCAGCTGTTGGCTTTGGGGCCCGGTATCTCGCTCAACGGGCTAGGGGGGATGGTCGTGAGTGGCCTCTTGCCCCTGGTCCGAAGGTGCTGTAAACCCCCCCCCCACTATTCTTCTCGGGCCAGAAACTCAAGTTTATGTTCAGGTTTAAGTTCAACCCTTGTTAATTAGGCATATTAATAAATTGCCCTAGTTCAACCCAAGCTCTGTCTGCGATCTCGTTATTTCGTGGGTAGGGCGGCAATATGCCTGTTGAGGAGATACCCATAATCGTGCTTTAGGGCAGCATCTTAATTTATATTCATACTATACATGTATTAATGCTCTACTTACAAAATGATTGTAGAATTCTCTATTTGCTTTATTTTTACTATACCATAGATAGAAATGCCAGCCCGACCATATATCAACTCCTTCCAGGTCCAGTAGCTGCTTGTTTTCTAATGTTATCCATTCTTTGATCCAACTTAGACAAGCAGCATGAAAATATAGTTTTAAATTGGGCAATCCCATTCCACCCCTTTCCTGATCATCCTGTAGTATTTTTAATTTAACTCTCGGTTTCTTTCCTTCTCAGATAAAATTAGAAATATCTTTATGACATTTTTTAAAAATTATATCTCCATAAATTACAGGTACTGTCTGAAATAAATAAAGCATCTTTGGAAGTACGCTCATTTTAATTGCTGACATTATACCTAAAAGTGTCAGTTTCAGACTCCTCCAGTTCTTAAAGTCTCTTGTGCTTTCTCTCCACACTTTCTCATAATTATTTTTGTACAAATTGGTTTCCCCCCCCCCCATTAATTGTATTCCCAAATATTTAACTTTCCTTGATATATTACAACCTGATATCTGGATTAATGCTAATTCATCTTCCTCAGTCATATTTTTCGTCTTCTCCTCATTTACTCTTAAACCAGACATTTTCCCAAATTCATCAAGTATCTTTTTCAAATCTTTAATTCCCTCTATTGGATCTTCTAATGAAATTGCCAGATCATCTGCAAACACCCGCACTTTATGTTCTGTACCTTGCAGCTTCACCCCTTTAATTTCTTTATTTTCTCTTATATTTGAAATCAATATTTCAATCACTAGTAGGAATAGTAAAGGGGAAAGAGGGCATCCCTATCTTGTTCCTCTTTGAATATTAACTGTTCTAGATTTCCCACCATTTATGATCAAACAAGCTGATTGTTTAGTATATATTGCTTTAATCCATCATAGAAATTTCTCTCCTACATCTACCTTTTCTAAGATATCCAACATAAATTCCCATTTCACTGAATCAAAAGTTTTCTCAATATCTAAGAAGATTAAAGCTTTTTCCCAGGATTTCTATCAAAATACTCAATGAAATTAATTACATTCCTTATATTTTCTTTTAAATATCTCCCAGGTATAAAGCCACATTGGTCACCTTGTATTATGTCTTTTAATATTTTTTTCAATTTATCTGCAAGAATAGCTGTAAAAATTTTATAATCCGAATTTAGTAATGATGTTGGTCCATAGTTTCTTACATCCAGTGGATTCCTATCCTCTTTATGCATTAAAACTATATCTGCTTGTTCCCAAGATTTTGGAACGTTACCTTTCAATATTTTATTCATCATTTCATGAAGAGGCAAAATTAATTGATCCTGGAATATTTTATAATAGGATGCCGAAAAACCGTCTGCACCCGGTGCTTTCCCCTTTTACTATTTCTTATTGCTTCCTTTATTTCAGCAATTATAATTGGATCATTTAATATATTCTGATGTTCCTCTGAAAATTTCATCAACAGATGTTTAGATAAATAATCATCAATCTGTTTTGCATTCAAAGGCCCTTTTCTCACAGGGTGCAGAAATCGTGCCGCCACGATCCAGGCGGGGTTTTCCTTAATCCCCACTAACACGACTGAACTTTTAGTAGCGTTCTCACGGCTCCATAGGGAAGAGGCTTAGGCAGCATCAACGCATTCACACAATATTACCATGGCCACTCCCAAAGGTGTCCTTTCCCCGCCCTGCCTAGCATTTGATTGGCCGTGCCCTATTTTTAAAAGAAACATCCTGAGCGTCATCACTGACGTCAGTACGCACGCACACACCCTCACATCCTCCGCCCCCTCACCCTGTCCCGCGCCTTTCTTTTGAACCACCGTGGAAACAGTTTCCCCCTCTTTCTTTCTGCTTGCTTTTTGCTGTTTTGTGTATGGAGAACGAGCTACTGACGATCATTGCTGGGGTGCTAGCCCCGCTAATGACGGTCCTTTCAGCTGTTCGTATTGGGGGCGGTCTTGTGGCTTCTGCTGGCCACGCCTTGATCCCTCCCTCTCTTGATCGCCCGCACGAATCAGGACGCACCGTCACTTTTTCACGAAACGACGAGCGCGGATTGGAGGAAAAAACCACATTTCTTCTGGTTTTTAAAAGGTGCGCGGAAATGCTGAATGGTGGCTCCCCCGCGCGGATTGGGGTGAGAATCCAAAAAATTTAATGCGATCAGGTGCTCTCTAAGGTGAAAATGGCACCCGATCGAGGTCGACCTGGGAAGATTTAATTACCCCGTGAGAAAAGGGCCAAACTTGTATCTTTATAGAGTTCCAAATAAAAATTTGAAAATACTTTTTTCTTTTTCTCCAAATTAGTATATGTTTTACTTTCTTTTCTAACTTTTGTAATTAAAGATTTTTCTTTTTTCCTCTGAATTCTATACGCTAACCATTTTCCTGCTTTATTTGCCCATTCAAAGTTTTTCTGCTTCATATACAATAACTTATTATTAACTTCCTCATTCATTTGTAATTCTAATTGTTTCTGTAACATAGTTATTTCTTTTAATACAGATTTGTCTGAAGGATTATCATTTAGTTTCTTCTCCTTTAACTTTAATTGTTCATTTATCTTTTGTATACTTTCTCTCTTCCTCCTTACTCTTTGAATATTTTCCTGAATAAAGAAACTGCGTGTTACTGCCTTACTCACATCCCAAACTGTTTCAATATTAGTTCCTTTATTGAGATTATCCTGAAAGTAATTTTGTATTGTCTTTTTAGTTTAAGAACTACCTTTTCATCTTGTAACAATCTATCATTTAAATGCCAATTCCATGTTGGTTTACCCATCTTTATTGTTAGAAGAATCTCCCATAGTTGTATGAAATTATATTTTAAATGTAAGATGAATACCAGAGGATTTGTATGTTTGTAGGTAAATTTTAACTTTCATTCTCAATAAAAATATTTTAAAAATAAATATTTGAAGGGATGTCATGTTGAGGAGGGAGCAGGCTTGTTCTCTGCTGATCCAGAGCCTAGGACAAGAAGCAATGGATTCATGCTGCAGGAAAGGAGATTCCACTTGAACCTTAGGAAGAACTTCCTGATGGTCAGAGCTGTCTGGCAGTGGAATATGCTGCCTCGGAGTGTGGTGGAGTCTCCTTCTTTGGAGGTTTTTAAGGAGAGGCTGGATGGCCATCTGTTGGGAATGCTTTGATCGGTGTTCCTGCAGAGCAGGGGGTTGGACTGGATGGCCCCTGTGGTCTCTTCGAACTTTGTGATTCTATGAAACAATAGACTGAAGAACTAATATGAAAAAAGACAGGATGACAGATTTGTTCAAGGAAGAACCATATGAAGATGAACCCACAATTTTAGAAAGCTGTACTAAAAGCACTTGGGAGAAATAAATCACTAGGAACGGATGGTATAACAATAGAGCTGTTTCCAGGTACAGAGGCAGAATCCATTCAAATTCTGTCAACAAATAGGGAAATATTGTTCTATTGTGTTTTGGTGAAATTGTGTCTATTGTGTGCATGCTGATTGTTTAGGTGACCTGAGGTAGGCTTGCTTGTATTCTTATAATGGCTCTGTTGTTCTCTGGTGTTTAGGCCCAGAGGAAGTGAGTCAGAGGCCATTTCTGCACTACACTCTTATGGTGTTATTATTTCACTTTCAACATCTTATGGAATCCTGGGGTTTGCAGTTTAGGGAGGGACACTTAGAATTCTCAGCCAGAGAGCACTTTGGCCTTAGTAAACTACAAACTCCAGAGTTCCATAGGATGTTGGAAGTGGAGTACTATCACCATAACAGTATAGGGCAAAAATGGCCAGAGACTTGGTTGGGGGAGGAGCTAGCAACCACTAGTTCATTAGATCACTACAGGAGGACATCAGGAGGTTGACATTTGGGGAATATGACACAAAGAATTAGGACCAGGGATCTTTCCATTAGTTTGAAGCTAAAGAATTGATTTGAAGTTTATCAGTGAGGATGAGGGCCAATCCTCAGAGAATGTGCAAGGGACCTTGGAAGATTCAATGCAACGATTGGCTTCTGCCAATCCCTGAAGGAGGCACGCGGTGGTGGTAAGGGGTTCCCTGAAGAAGGTGTTCCTGCTGCAAAGATCCATGATGTAACACAAAGGCTGACAAAACTGGTGAAGCCCACTGACCATCACCTCTTCCTTTTGGGCCATGTGGGAAGTAATAACACTGCAAGGCACAGCATTTAAGAGATCATAAGGATTACACGGCTCTGTGCAGCAAGCTGAAAGACCATGATGCACAGATTGTCATTTCACCTCTTCTCTCAATTGAAGGACACGGTCCAAGAAGCGAGATTAAAATAGTGGAGGTAAACAACTGGCTCCACAGATGGTGCCATGAAGAACAGTTTGGCTTCTTAGACCATGATCTGCGGTTTCATTAAGATGGACGTTTGACAAGTGATGGGTTGCACCTCACAGCAGTTAGGAGGAATGTTTTCGCTAAGTCTCACAAACCTAATCAGGAGGGTTTTAAACTGAGTTTTTTGGAGGGAGGGGGAAGGAGACAGTATTCTTGAGGGCAGGAGTTCATTGAGTGCTGGAAATAATAGTCTGAATCTTAGAGGGAGAATTGGGCAAACAGTATGAGAACCCAACAGTATAAGGGAAAGAAACTAAAATAAGTAGCCAGGGGGAGTGAACAACAGTCTCAGAAGCCTCTTCACTAATGCACAGAGCATGGGAAATAAACAGGATGAACTTGAATGTATAGCACAGCAAATACAGCACAGTAGGCATCATGGATCAATAGAGGGATATAAACTATTTCAGAGCCAAGACTGGAAAGGAGGAGGCATAGAACTATATATCAGGGACATTTACACCCCTGAAGAGATCCATGACTTAAATCCTGGAAGCCAGGTTGAGAACATCTGAACAAAAATTAAGAAGGAAAGAAACAACAGTGGCATCATTGTGGGGGTCTACTACAGACCCAAGTCAGACTGAGACCTTGGATGATACCTTCCTGGAACAGATGACAAAACATTCAGACAGGACAAATGTAATAGTAATGGGAGGTTTCAATTATCCTGATATTTTCTGGAAGTCAAACTCTGACAAGAGTATCAGGTCCAACAAATTTCTCACTTGCCTTGCAGACAACTTCACAGTCCAGAAGATGGAAGAGACAACAAGGGAAACAACTAGTTTAGACTCAATCCTAACCAACAATGATAACCCAGTTAATGTGGTGGAGATGGCAGGATCCCTAGATAGAAATGACTGTGTTCTCCTGGGATTTATTATACAGAGGAAATGGGAAGCCAAGCCTAGTCAGAGGCCCTTTCCACACAGCATCTGCCATGCGAAAGAGAGCCTGGGGCCTCGCACGATTGCGAGGGGCAATCTGCATGACACTCTCACAATCATGCAAGGCTGCAGGGCTGGCAGGCAACGATTGCACACCTTTTCATTTTCAGCTTTAAGCCGAAAATGCTGCGCGATCACACATTGCTCCCAGGCCCCGCATGCACTTACCTGGCTGGTCACGCATCCTGTCTCACTGCAGCCTGGAAAGGTCCCAGGCTGCACTGCGAAAGGAAGAGGCAGGGCTCTAGCGCGAACAGGAAGCTCATGCAGAGCTGAAGAAACCTGGATGCGAGAGCCTCTCACAAGAGGATGCTCATGTGAACACCGCACCCAAATGCCAAGAAGAGGTAGGATGCGAAAAGGGCCAGAGATGCATTCCTGACTTTAAGAAAGCTGATTTCAGTAAATTTAGGGAAATAGTGGGACTGATCCCATAGTCAGAAATACTAAAAGATGGGAATTTGTGATGGATGGGATTTTCTTAAGATATTGAAGGCAAAATTTTAAACAATTCCAACCAGGAATTAAAATGGAAGGTGTCTAAAGAATCTTGGATGGGTATCTAAAGAACTTTCAAACAGGACTATGATTCAAAAGGAAAATGTATAAAAAATGGGAAAAGGAGGAAATCACCGAGAAATTCAACAAATAGCTAGAATGCAAACAAGCTCAAGCTTGCTAGAAAAGTTAAAAAAAACAATGAAAAGGACTTTTTAGGTTATATCCGTAGCAAAAGGAAGGACAGGAAAATGGTAGGGCCTCTGTGTGGAGAAGATAGCCAAATGTTAACAGAGGAGACAGAAAAAGAAGAACTATTCAACACCTTTTTGTTTCCATTTTCTCCCAAAAAGAAAATAATGTTCTATCTGGAGAAAATGGAGCAGATGATGGGGTAGGGAAATCCAGCACAATATGGGTAAAGATATAGTATAGGAATATCTGGCTACTCTAAATGAAGTCAAGTGTCCAAGGCCAGATGAACTCAGTAACTCAGAACCACTGGTAATAATCTGAGAATTCCTAGGGAATGGGAGAAATCCCAACAGAATGGAGCAGGACAAACACTGTCCTAATTTTCAAAAAGGGAAAATAGAGGACCCAAACAACTACGGTCCAGTCAGCCTGACATTAATACCAGGAAAGATTCTAGAGCAGATCATTAAACAGACAGTCTGTAGACTCTTAGAAAGGAATACCATGATCATTAAAAGATGACATGGTTTTCTCAAAAGAACTCAAGCCAGACTAATCTTCTCTCTCTCTCTCTCTCTTTCTTCTCCCCTTCTCTCTCTTGATAGAGTTACTAGCTTGGTAGATGAAGGGCATGCTCTGAATATAGCGTATCTTGACTTCAACAAGGCTTTTGACAAGGTCCCCCATGACATTCTTGCCAACAAGCTAGTAAAATGAGGGCTAGACAATGTTATAGTTAAGTGGATTTGTAATTGGTTGACTGATTGAACCCAAAGGTTGCTCAACAATGACTCCTCTTCTGGAGCGATGTGGTCAGTGGGGTGTCACAGAGTTCTGTCCTGGGTCCAGTGCTATTCAACAGTTTTATGAATGCTTTGGATGAGGGAATAGAGGTCATTCATATCAAATTTGCAGATGTCACCAGGAGGGGTAGCTAATACCTCAGAGAACAGGACCAGAATTAAAAATGACCTTAACAGATTAGAGAGCTGGATCAAAGCTAACAAAATTAAGTTCAACAGTGGGGAGTGTAAGATACTACACTTGGGTAGAAAAAAATGAAACACACAGATATAAGATGGGTGACACCTGGCTTGACCACAATACATGTGAAGGGGATCTAGAAGTCTTAGTAGATCAAAGCTCAACATGAGTCAGCAATGTGATATGACATCTAAAAACGCCAACAACTGTAACACTAGTCTGGTCAGATGGAAAAAGCTTTATTAAAACATAAAGCAAACAAAGTGATGTTCAAAATTCTTCAATAAAGACATGTTTCTTATATTAGTGAGAAATGCCTGATGCCCAAGCTGGGTTTAGAAAAGGAGGAGGCACTAGTGGTCAAATTTTAAACTTACATTGGGTAATAGAATGCATCAAAGTATTTCAGAAGAAAACCAGTCTGTGCTTTATAGATTATAGCAAAGTCTTTCACTGTGGAGACCATGAAAATATGGATCACTCTTAAAGAAATGGGCATACCACAACATTTGATTATCCTAATGCATAACCTGTACTCAGGACAAGAAGCCACCAAAAAGACTGAATATGAAGAAACAGAACGGTTCCCAGTTGGCAAGGGTGTCAGGGATGGCTGCATTTTATCATCCTATCTTGATTAATTTGTACACTGAACACATTGTACATAAAGCCAGATTAGACTTTGAGAAAAAAGGCATGAAAATTGGAGGAAAGAACATAAACAGTTGAAGATATGCACAACTCTTCTAAGCAGACAATTGCAAAAACTTGGAACAACTACTGAAGAAAATGAAGGAAGAAAGTTGCAAAGTGAGGCTTACAGTTGAAGATTAAGAAAACAAAAATAATGACTGCAGATGATACACACAACTTAAAATAGACAATGGAGACATTAAGATAATAATAAACTTTCTATGCTTTGGCTTAGTCATTAATCAAAATGGAGACTGCACTCAGGAAATCAGAAGAAGGCTAGGACTGGGAAGGGCAGCTTCTATGAAGAGACTCAATAATATATCACTGAATACCAAAGTCAAGACAGTCCATGCAATTTCATTTCTAATGTCTATGTATGGTTGTGAAAGCTGGGTAGTGTGTGTGGGGGGAACAATAGGATGAGAATGATCTTATTGAAAAGTGGTGCTGAAAGAGACTTCCATGGATAACATGGACTGACAAAAAGATAATAAATAGGTGCTACACAAAGCTTGAACTCTCCCCAGAAGCTAAGTTGTTAAACTGAGACTACTGTACTTTAGACATATCATGAGAAGACATGACTCATTTAAAAAGACACCAATACTTGACAAGGTAGAAGGCACCACGAAAAGTGGAAGATCCCATTACAAGTGGATATACACAATTAAGGAATCCACAGCCTTGAGTCTGTGGCACTTGAGCAGGGCTGTTGATGACAGGGTTACTTGGACGTCTTGTTAACTGCAGTTTAGGCTTCCTTGGAGATACCCCTAGATATCATTTTGATATCAATAATTTGGCTCTCTTCCAACATCCCTCTCCATGTGTTTGAGAGGCCCCTGGACAAGCACAGAACTAGGCTCGGCACTTAACTGCTGCAATATTCTCAAACAATTCAGGCAAGTCAGAAATAGCCAGATCACCGCTTTAGGAGACCTCTCTGCAAACACCCTCATTATGTATGCACGCTGTTTACAAAGGACTCCCTGCCCCGAGCAGGCAACTTGGCAAGCTGAACAGTCAAATGCCAAGCACTCTGTGTTTGCATACTGGCTATCTCTTTGTCAATTCGGACGTAACTCAATCATGCTAAATTTTGACCTTTCCAAAGCTTTGCCCTGCATCCGAAACTCATTGTTTTCCCCAAGTACGGCATAGCCTGCAGTTACACTTCTCCCTATAAAGACCCCTGATTCCAAGACCATCCTCGGATCACTCCCGAGTTCCAGACCGCCTTGCTGCTGCTTTGCTTGGCGAGCTTCCCCTTAGCTCCACGTGCTGAGCCACATCGAACCCCAGCATTGCTCTCTATTCTTTCCGGGCTTCAGGAACAGGTTTCATATCACCCGAATCAACTATCCCTCTGGAAATCCCGCTATCATCCTCACACCTTTATTTTCCTTAGTTATCTGTGTGCATGTGTTGCTTACATTGTGTGCCTGTATTTAATAAAGATCATTCATTATTTCCAACACGGTTTGCTTCTTGACTTGGCCTGACCCCGTAAACACTGGGTTACAAGATCCTGCTGCATTGCCCTGCCTCTCATAGTGCCAACCAGTGCTCTTGACTAATTTCCCCATCTTGTGTAATTGTAAGGTTATTTAGGTGTCCCTCCCAGGACCCCCAGTAAACAGAGTAACAGTCTCTCATTCACCAAACTGGCATAAGTGGAAATCAATTTGATGGCACTTAACAATAACACTTTTTGTTTAATTAGGCCAAACAGGCACAATATCTACACAGGCTTTCAAAACCTCCATTTCTCTTTGTCAAGAAAAATATTACAAAAAAGATGTCAGAGGAAAAGAAGATCACTTGGATATGCATCAAGATTTCTAATAGGTATGATTTTTTTTACTGTATTTTTGTGAACAAGAAAGATAAACAGTTAAACCATTTTCTTGCCAATACAAGATAGGTCTGTGAAAAAAAATGCTTTTTTGAAGAAGCTTTTATTGTTTAACCAGCTTAAATTGTTTTAGATTGTTTTCATGCTGTTTTATTCATTTTGTAACCTGTTCTGAAATGTTGTCCTCTATCATGATGTACTGGGCAGCCTTAAAACATCATTTCAAAGAATAAAATAACATAAAATAAAATCTGTCCAGATCATTTGGGAAGAATATATAGTTATAGGAACAGGTCTAGATAAAGCAGACAGTAATTTGCCTGGTTGGAATGGTTGCTTTCTACATATGTGCTGGAGCTGCAGCAAAAGCCACTGAATCTTTTTTATTTATTTATTTGTATCCTGCCTCTCCATATGGATCGAGGCGGTGAACAACTTACAAATAGCATGTATTTCGAAACATTTCTATACATGCCCCCAACAAGCTGGGAACTCATTTTACCAACCTGCAAAAGGATGGAAGGCTGAGTCAACCTTGGAGCCGGGCAGGATCGAACTCACAACCTTGTGGCTTGCAGTACTGGCATTTAACCACTGCGCCACCAGGGCTCCTGTATCTGTATGTCCAGGTTGCTAAATTGACAGTGTGATCTTATCCCATTTGCAGAATAGGGGGATATTGTGAAGTATTTGACTCTTCTTTCAGAAAGTCTTTGAAGGATCTCAGTTTAAAAAGAATATGTCTGTCTGTGTTCGTCTGTTGGAGGAGCAGGGGAGAGGGGAGAGAGTGGTACCTTTTTCTAGGAAAAGAAGCAGCAGCTCTCACCCAATCTCACAGTACTTTAAATTGTGTTACGGCTTAACATGGACTTAAAATGGACTGCATGCATCTGGTACAGGATGTGTAGCCCTGGGAAAAGCAATCATGTCACTGCCTCTCTCTATCTGCAAGCCTGCTGTTAAACCTGGATTTAGAATTTCAAAACGAAGCTATTAGAGATGAAAAGAGGGGAGAATATGGACATGACTTGTGAAATGCTGACCTATTAATAAATACAGAAAAGGGTCAAGCATTCCTTGTAAAAGCATTTATTCTATAGCTGATGTCTAAAAGAGAAGTGGTGACATGAAGACTGAAAGAAAGAAAAAGACCATGCAAAGTAGCCACGTGTGAATTGGATAGTTTTTAAAAAAGCAGGGGATCACTCTGAATTTAAGCAGCAATAATAACTGAACAAATCTTGTGGTTACAATATAGTCATGGTAAATCCACTAGAAAACATATAGCTACCACCCTTTTTGCTCTTTTCAAAAAAAGCTAGGGTATTTTTTTTCTTATGTGCCCTAATGAATTTGGTGACTTAAAAACAGGCCTCTTCATAGATTACAAGTTAGATGGTTTGAGTGGCTTTCTCCAGAAACTCAGTGACTCAAACGTTGCAAGAACTACACATGACCAAGGGGTCATGAATAGTTCCTGAAGCTAGAAATTTAAAGGTCTTATATGGCTATTGCATCTATCATGCCTTTATTCATTGATATGGAAGAAACAGCTAGAAAATATAGGAGACTTGCCAATGGAAGCTGCCATCAACTCCTGCCCCCATAAAAACCTATGAACAAATTAGGGCTATTTCACAATGAAGAACACACCTGAAAGCACCCCAAATGTGCTGCTTCAAATCATACCTCTTTCTTATTCTCTCAATATGTAGTTATCATACATGCAAATATAATTTATTAATTACTATACACCTTATGTTTCAATCATTAACAGAGATCCAAGGCAGCTAAATGGCTCAAAATAAGGCCAGTGCAAAGCTAGACAGGATTGACTGTATCCCCCTCACAAATAAAATAAATAAATAAAAATAAATAATAAATAAAAAAAATCAAAACCCACAAAAGCAATAAAAAATAGAAAACACAAGATATCTCCATTTAAACTTCAAAGCAATCAGGCCATCATGTCTCCAAATACCCTACCACATCATGTGAGCTATACAGAAGAGTCAACCATATTCTAAAGAGCCTGACACATTACTATGAGAATCCTGTGACTGCAAATGCACCTTCTTGCACTTGTCAAACTTTAGGTGGCATAATGGGAGAAGAGGACACAAACTTGGAGCTCTAATACTGATCCAAGTGTGTGTACATGCATAAACTATTTTGTTATTTCCATCTTTGACTCTCTGACATCATTGAGCTTTACTTTTGAAGACCTGAAACAGCTACTGCTCTTCTACTTCTAACAGGGAAGGGTAAAAATACTGTCCAAATTAATTAGCTTCATCCTCAAACTGCATTTTTAAAGGTCTTTTCCATGATGAAATTAAAAGGCAGGAAACTCGTTCTCCTTACATTGATTAATGACACCTTCTCTCTCTGATGTCTGTGCTTAATGTTTCTGTTATTGCCTGCTTTTGATCATAATGAGGGGTAACTGATTTTAACCATCCTTTCACCAACAGCATTTTACAACCAACAATTTAACATGGCTGCTATCCAACAAGTGCTACTTCTGCACACACACAATTGAGACAAATGTATCGTGGCATGTGCAGCAACAGAGCTGTTCTATTTACACAGCAAAAGGAAACTAGATGGAGGCAACATTTAGGTTAGAGTGGGAAGGGATGGTTGCGCCAGCTACAAGTATTAGTGTAGGTGTACAGGACATGTCTCCAGGTGAAATCTAACTACTATGAGAATAGAGAAAGAATAGGAAGGGTGAAATTGTGAGTGAGGTTTAGAAAGGTGAACAAGTGTGTCCCATGCACAATAATGTTTTAATTTAGGTTCTGTCTTGTCACCTAGAAATACTTCAGTGGAGAATGAACATGTTATTAGTTCCTGATGTTTAAACACACACAAATATGCACTCTGCACCACTGATGATTCTGTAAGCCTTTTCATGTCTCTAATTATTTACTATTCAAATTTTAATTTGTATGTATTTACTAAAAGCATAGTGTTTTCCTCTATGGAGCTCCAAGCAAGTAAATTACATTCTACCCATTCTCAATTCTAGCTGCCAAAATGCATTTAGAAGAAAAATGTCTGAAATTAGTTCAGAATTAGGTATTAAGACCACCCTATTTGCTCTGGCATTTTTTAACAGGATTGGTGTGTTTCTTTTCATTTTTTTTAGGTTCTAAAATATATAATATTGTAAATTGCTTTAATATTTTGCTATATTTAAATGTTGATTTTATTATACTTTACCTAAACAATTTAATGAATAAACAATTTGAATCTTCTGGATTAAGGACAATTAAGAAATTTTCAATGCCAATAATGTTGTGCTGTACCTGTCTAAATCCTTGTTTCACCCCTTGGCTCTGTCCCCTGCACTGACTCCTATCTCCTAGGCTCCATGAATCCTCTACAATTTCTGCCGTACTTCAGGTCTGACAACTATACACAAATGATCAGGATGTAGACATTGTTGTCTTCAAGCAGCTGGTAGGAATTGACAGGTTCTTGGCTTCTGCAACATTATGATTGCATTTGATTTTCCAGAGAGGGGGATGGTAGGGTTACCTCTGAACACGGTTAATTTCAGCATCATGAAACACTATACTTACTACAGAGAGAAGAATGGAAAAATCATTCTGCTATTAGAAAGCTCCTCTATCATTTCAAAGCCTAAACACATGCAGGGAGACAGAATCTGATATTATCTCATTGGCAAGCCTATTGTCATTTCCCTAGAACTCCAACTGAGTCAAATTCTTGCTAGATTCCCTTTTAACAACAGAATTCGGTAGCACATTTCAAGTTATCTCCAGATGCCTTTATTGTAATCCACATGCTGCCTGTCACATCATTGCAACCTGAGGGGGCGGGGGCCCCAAAACTTTTCCTTTCAGTAAGTTGGAAACAAAACTACTGTAAAATAGCCTTGGTGCTACAGAGCACTATTGCCATTTTCTCCTACTGTTCACCATAATCAAAATCAAAACAAACCACACATACTTCCTTGCATTGCTGAAAGCTAAAAAACAGAGAGTGCAATCCAGATTAAGAGGCTGAGTTCAGTCTAGTTTGGCTGAAATGGGATTTTTATTATGCCATAAACAGTACCACTATTGGATATGTAACATTAAGAACCTAACAAGGATCATACTCACACCATCAATGTGATGAGTTTGAAGAAAAAGGAACCCTTCTTTACCTGCAGAGGGTCACAAGATGTTTTCTAACTCTGAACGAGCAGAACCCATAACCAAGCAGCGAGCATGTATGCTTAATGCTAGCATCCCCATTTCATATCTTTTACCCATGGATGACAAGAACAACTGGTAGGAAATGTAGCAACAGGAAGAATGTGAAAATCTTTCTGTCTTAGTTTCATTTAATATTCTTGAATCTAACATGCATTTTCATCCTCAGATTGTAAGCTTTTGCTTTTCTCTTCCCGTATTAACATTTATCCATGTTTTCAAAGCATGCTTCCTAACATGTGCTTTTACTTACACATTTTACCTAATACATACATTTTTCTCTCACTAAATAAAGCATTTTTGTGGGGGGGGGGTTTCCTAGTACATACCGTATTTTAGTGCTCTGCGTATATTTTTTAAATGCATTGTTTTGTGTGCATTTTATTTCTCTGAAAAACTCCGAAGGCTTCACAAATAGATCAGTTCTCTAGGTGAAGTGTGTTTGTTCTTGCAGATGTTTCAGGAGAATGAAAAGGCTATTTTAATTGAGACTACCAAATGTGATAAAATTCAAATACAAAAACACATTGTGAAATTTATGTTGCATAGCTCTCTACTGTTTTAGTCCAGCACATGTAGCAGACAAGCTGATTTTTTCTAAAAGTAAGAGAATGTTCCAAAATAAAGTATATCTTCTCCCACTCTATAGACCAAAGCAGGAATATGCAAACCTTTTTTCATTTCAAACTACCATTCTGCATAATGAACTAAACTCTTCTCAGTTGTGTCAGGATAAGCATCAACCAAATCTTTGCCTGTAGATCTTAGTTGCTGCATGAATATAAGGAACTCCAGGAGGTTCATACAAGATACATTCCATGAGTCTATTTTATTTACCCATTTATTCCACGCTTGCTTTTATTTATATATATGGACAAGGTGGGGAGGGGGAAGGATGGAGGGAGGGAGGGGGAAGGAGGGAGATTAACAGTAAATGGATACTCCCCATCATTAATGTAAAATGAAAAGTTTCTTAACTTTTAAATGCTGAAGGGGTTACTTAACACACACAAGACAGATAAAATCTTTGATCATAGTAGTGTGGCCTAATTGGAAGTAGACAGTGCTGTTTAACCGAAACAAATGGCCTATTTCTGAAATGGGTTAGCATCATTAATATTCTAATCACATAGCAGAGGCTCATCCACCAATGCTTCTAGACTATGCCATGTGCAAAGCTGGACTGAGAACTGCCAGGACCATTTCAGAGATTCTTGGCAGACAACCCCTCACCTCCCACAACACACACACACACACATCACACTCTCTACTGCATTACAAAAGGCTAGTGCATCAATGTGTTTCATCAGAGCAAGCAAGATTTATGCACAACTGCTGTTCCTAAAAAAAAATCAAGAAAGTCTAACAGTTGTCTGCTCTGGGATACTGACAGCCATCACTTACCAGCTAGGCTTTATCCCTGACTTATAGATGTACATGTTTTATCTGTCATTTGTTTAGTTTAGGATTTCTAGGACCACATGTTCTATCCATAACACAAACTGAAATACAGCTGAATGATTTATACCCAGTCTTCAAGTATAATAGATATCTTTACCTTCTAAATCTCAACAACAACAATAAAGACATTTTCTTCCCATTTTCAAATATGAATGCTCCAACACAGTATGCTTATTATGGTTATAATGGAGCTTATGTTCATGTACTCCTCACCCTTTGCATGCTCAAGTTTATCCCCTTACTCCTTGGTTCATGGTTTCATACAGGCCACAAATGTCTCCAAGCTTGAATTGTGGACTATTTTCACTCTAGTTTTCTCTTGGATCTGGAGACAAACTATAGTTTGTGCAAACATTACTTTGCTCAGTTCATCCATCATTTTACAAGCTGTGGTTTCTGTCAGCAAATCTGTGTACATTGGGAAAGCACCACACCAGCACACAACAACTAATATAAAATATTTGTTTGAATTCTGAATTGCACTAGCTGCCTATCTGTAGGCTGGGTTTGAATTTGATGTTTGATATCACAACACTGTAGGATACAGACTGGTAGTCTTAGCCATGTATGAAGAGAAAATTCTTTCTCATTTGACTGGTACCCATCCCACCCACATGGCCATGTGGTCACATGGATTGGAGAGTATAGGGAAGAGTAGCTGACTGAGGCTCTCTATCCCTGGTTAGCTAGTGATGGATGAGTCTCCCACCTCAGCTGCCCATTCCCCTCACTCTGGCAAGACATGTGGCCATGTGGGCAGCAATGGGCAGGGGAGCCAAGTGAGAAGGGTCACGTGTCTCTGGTTACGATGACTGGCAATGGACTATTCTCCTTATTCAGTGCCTCTCTGTCTCATGGTCACTATATCGCTACAAGTATGGGATGGCAACAGGGCAGGAGCTTGTAAAACACTGATTATGACAGCTGGCCATGGGTAAGCCTCCTCACTTGGCTAAGTTCCACCTCCCTCCAGCCAGACATGTGACTATGTGGAAGAAAGGGGGCTGGAGACCTGAGTGAGGAGAATCCTCTATCACAGGTTATGATAGTCAGGATTGGGTGAGACTCCTTACTTGGCTGATCCTTCCATCCTCTTCCTTCAGGCAGTGCTTAATGAGAGAGGAAGGAAACAGATGGGTTGGGGGGGGAGTTTCTCCCCCGCCACTCCCATGAGGGTTCATGCAGTGCAGAGGAATCTGTTTCAACTACTCATTTTCCCCTGAAAGTATAAATAATTTAAACAAGCATACCCCTATTGCCTTGACTACAATAGCTCGTGCATGATTGTGCTATCATCCTGCAGGACTTCCAAAAGTCTCCTGGGGACTCCCAGAGGATGCCTGTGTCACTGTGGACTTGCTACAACAGCCATTGGCCCTTGTTGGGTGACCCTCCTTGCATGGCTGCTCACTCATCTGTCCTCACCCTCTCCCACTGTCCCTGCTAGGAGGAGGGAGTGCAAACATAGTCACATGTGGCTTTTCTGGCACAAGCTATAATAGCCATTGATGGGTGACCCTCCTCACATGGCTGCTTGCTCAGCTGCTCCCCAGCCTTCTCACATGGGCCACTAAATGGCTGTGGGGGCAAGCAGGCAAAAAGCAAGTGAGAGTTGAGATCTTCTCTTCCCTGTAAGAATATAAAAAACTACAAAGTTTTCAAAACGTGTTCCTGCAGAAAGAAGAAATTTGTTTAAATTACCCACTGTTTGCTGCAATTTTTAAAAAGCACATCCTTAGGCTTCATCTAATCTTTCCCCATAACCACTGTGAGAGTGATACTGAGCCTTGTGGTGAGATTCCTGCCCCAGATTTCATTACACAGCTGTCAATGAGTTGGCACCCCTCCTATCTCCCTGTATTATGCCATCTAGGTGTTCTTCATATATGGAAAATATAAGACAAACTGCTGTTTCCTTCCTATTTTTTAACATCTAGATCTTTGGGTGAGTCTTGAAATACTTTGAACTGTGCCATTCAACTATGCAATTGAATTGGGCTAACATGATTTCATCTATATTTGGTACACATCAGTTCAAATCAGCCTGATTCACTTTGTTATTTAGGGTTTGGACAAAACAGTTGCACAGGGCTAATTTTAATGTTCTGAGTCAAGCTGTACTTAGCATCATAGAGTTGAAAGAGACCACAAAGACCATTAAGTCCAATCTCCTGCCATGCAGGAATACACAATCAAAGCACTCCCAACAGATGGCCATCCAGCCTCTGGTTGAAAACCTCCAAGGAAGGAAATTCTAGCAAACTCCGACATAGCATATTCCACTATTAAACTGCTCTTCCCATCAGAAAGTTCTTCCTAATATTTAGGTGGGATCTCTTTTCCTTTAGTTTGATGCCATTGCTGCATATCCTCATCTCTGGAGCAGCAGAACACAAGGTTATTCCATCCTCCACATGATATTCCTTCAAATATTTAAACACAGTTATCATGCCACCTCTTAACCTTCTCAGGCTAAAAACATTCAACTTCCTAAGACATTCCTCATAAGGCATGGTTTCCAGACCCTTTACCATTTTGGTCACACTCCTCTGGACATGTTCCAGCTTGTCAATAACGTTCCTGAATTGTGGTTTCCAGAACTGGACAAGGGATTCCAGGTGATGTTCGATAAAGCAAAATAGAGTGGTATTTTGCTTCCTATGACCTAGGCACTACATTCCTAAGGATGGAGCCCGGAACCACACTGGGTTATTTTAGCTGCTGCATCACACTGTTGACTCATGTTCAGCTTGCGGTCTACTAAGACTCCTATATCCCTTTTCACATGTACTTTATCTGTGCATTTCAGTTTTTTTTCCTCCCCATGTTTGGTACCTTACATTTCTCCCTATCAAAATTAATTTTGTTAGTTTTAGTCCAGCTTTCTAAACTACTAAGGTCATTTGGAATTCTAATCCTGTACTCTGGGTTATTAGCTATCCCTCCTACATTGATGTCACCTGCAAATTTGATAAGCATGCCCTCTATTCAATCATCCAAGTCATTGATAAAGATGTTGAATAGCACTGGGTCCAGAAGAGAACCCTGTGGCACTCCACTGATCACTTCTTTCCAGGATGAAGAGGAGTCATTGGTGAGCACTTTTTGTGCTTTGTCAGTCAACGAATTACAAATCCACCTAAGAGTAGCCTTGTCTAGCCCACATTTTACTAGTTTGTTTGCAAAAATGATGGTGGAGGGTCTTGTCAAAGGCTTTACAGAAATCAAGATACATCCACAACATTTCCTTCATCTTCCAAGCTTGTAACTCTAACAAAAAAAAAAAAGGTAAGACAAGTCTGGCATGACTTATTTTTGAGAATGTGCTGAGTTTTCATAATCATGGCGTTCCCTTCTAAGTGCTAACAGACTCTCTGTTTAATGATCTTTTTTGTTTTGATCTCTGTTTATTTTTTTTAATGATTTTTTCCCTCATGTTGTCAAGTTGACTGGAGTGGTAGTTGCTTGAGTCCTCTCCCCCCCCTTTTTTTTTTTTTGAAGACAGGGACAAAATTTTATCTCTAGTCTGCTGGGACCTTCTGTTCTTCAGGAATTCTCAAAGCCACATAGAGTGGAATTCATTTAGAGCAGCCAGGTATTCTTTTACTATCTCTTTACCTATGCAGTGCTGCATTCCCCCAACTGCATCATCTGCTCCATTTTCCCCAGAATGGGCACTGTTTTCTTGAGAGAAAACCACAGCAAAGAAGGTGTTGAGTAGTTCTGCCTTTTCTGTATCCTGTTATCACTGCTTTATCCTGAATTTGAATCTGTTAGTAGCCACACATGAATGAAATATGAATTAACAATAATCAGTGATCATCTTCCACTTCCCTGGCTCAGTTCTCATGGCTTCACAAGCACTCTCTTGGATACAGTCTTTAGTTGTGTTTTCTCCAGGAAACATAGGCCATTTCATCACCACATTCTTACAGTGCTATTATTCCATTTCAACATCCTGTGGAATTCTGGGGTTTGTAGTTTATTGAGGCCAAAGAGCTCTCTGGCTGAGAATTCTAAACGTCCCTCCATAAACTGCAAACCCCAGGATTCCATAGGATGTTGAAAGTGAAATAATAGCACTATAACAGTGTAGTGCAGAAATGGCCATACATAATCATGAAATTGTTTGAACTAAGCATAGTTCTTTCTAAAGAAATGGCTTCATGACTGCAGTCTGTGTAGGGACACAAAGACTGCAAAACTGTTGCTTACAATTGTTGTTTTGGCCTTAAGGGGCCATTATTTCTCATATTCCCCAAACATCTTCCATAAGCTATAACAAGTGTGAATGAGGTATTATATAGCTCTGTAAGAATGCAGGTAAAATGGATTGCTCCAAGCTTTCAATTCCTTCACCTTGATTGTAGCATTTTCCTTCCACAATATTCTACAAAGTGCTTTACCTAGTTTATTAAGAAAATTGTAAAGAGGAAGAAGAATGTTCTAGAATGCTCACTGAATATATGTCAGGCTAGTTGCTTAGCCTCCCCATCTTTTTGGAATTTTGGGGCAGCCAGAACAAAGGAAAACAAAACTGGGGGTGAGCATTATATTTATCACAGTTAAATATAAGGCCAGCTATATTCAACTTACAGACCTTCAGAAAGGGCCCTAAATCAATACCACTTATGAAACAGCAGAAAAGTCCTGGTACAGAAAGTAATCACTTAATGAATTGTATTCATAAAACTGGCCAAAGTTCAGAGAATTTGGGCTGGATTTCCTTCTGGATTAGGTGGAAATGGGCACATTATAATGATTAATTTTTCTTGTCCACTGCTTTTGCTGAGTAGCTCTTTAGGGATGTTAGGCAAAAGCAAGTGCCTAAAGACTGCGCAGCCTCCCCAGAGACTTGTTGTTGCTGTCCAAGTACTTCCAGATATCCCATGCAGAGGCTTCAGATGTTGCAGAGGCTGGAAGTGTTAGAAGCAACTGTATTACCTGTAATAAACATGATTTTTGCAGGCAATGAGGTTGCAATAACGTTACTTTTGGCAAAGAAGGTAACAACTGGGTAACAACTGTGGACGAAATAGCATAATGACAGGTGACAATAATTATATCTATGAAACTGGTTATAATGGGTTGCTTGGCAGATTTTGAGGCCAATCGTCATTTTTTTGTAATTTACAAGTATTTTTTATTTAGAAAGAAATAATTAAAAAGGAATGTATTTGGGACATTTTGCCAATAAAAGTGACATGTAATGTGCTTTTTAGTCAACATGCTATTTGGGTGGTGGTGATTTATTTTTTTTTAATATTTCCATTCTGCCCTCTCTTATTAGTTCTCAGAATGGCATACAATATAAACAATTTAAAGTTTTAGATTACAACTATAATTTATTTAAACAAGATAGAAACATATTAAGCAAGACAAAAATTAAAGTAAGTTTAAAAGCTACAACAATTTAAAACCATGGCTGGAATCCTTTATAGGATTTACAGATGCATAAGCACCATTGGTATGGTGCAATGCACTGAATCATATCCCATTCCTCCCAATCCCTGCTTACCAGCAAGCAGCTGCTGTGACTGACTGGGGTCTGTGCCCTCTGCCGATTTGGAAGCAGTTGACTAATAGTACCACACCCCCCCATGAGCCATCTCTGGTGCAGCAGAAAGGACCAGGACTCCTATCACAATTCCCCCTCATGCCAGAAACTGTTCACATGGGGGGCTAAGTGGGAACATCAGTCACCTCCTTCTCAATCAATAGTGGAACAGAACCCTTTTGACTGCAGCAGCTGACTCCTGGTAAGTGGAGACAAGGAAATTTTTATAGCCTCTGTGTAATCCCTAAACTAGGAGCTATGTGGGGATCTCAAACATATAACAGTCACAGGTGTGTATCTCTATGTTATGCATTTGTAACTGATGTAAAGTATTCCTGTGCATGTACATTTTGAAGAAAATTAGTCCCCAAAAACTTCAGTAAAGTGTTGTAGCTTGGTGGCAGAAGGAAAGCAGGGCATTCCATATTTGCAGTGCCACAACTGAGAGGGCACTCTCCATGTTCTCCCACTTTATTCTGGACACAGACAAAAGCCCTTTCTGGAAACCACATTTCTTGGGCTGGTACCTAAAGGGAGAGGCACATATTCAGATATCAAGGTTCTAAGACATTTAGGGTTTTAAATGTCAGTATCAGCACTTTGAAAACTGGAAGCAACCTGGCAGCCAGAGCAGCTCATTTAACATGAGTATTACATGTTATCTAGACGGTACTCTGGTCAGCAATCTTGCTGCTATCTGTTGCACTAACTGTAGCTTTTGAGTCTACTGTAGCTTTTGGCAGCCCACATACAGCACATTGCAGTAGTCCAATCAGGAAGTTACCAGTGCATGAACTATAATAACTAAGTTATCCCTATCCAGAAAAAGCTAGAGTTGCCACACCAATTGGAGCTGGTAGCAAGCATTCTGAACCATGGAATACACTTGGGCATCCAGTGACACTCCAGAAGTATTTTTAAAGTTATAAACCTGCTCCTTCAGGGCAAGTGCAACCTCATCCAGGAAAAGTTGCTTCCCAGTTCCCAGACCTGAGAGCCACCAAGCTACAGAGTCTCCATCTTATTGGGATTTGGTTTCAGTTTGTTGGCCTTCATCCAGCACTGGATTGGTGGTCTATAGTAAACTCCAACCACAATGTTGTGTTGTATTCATTCATTCATTCATTCCTCTATTTATTTTTACCCAAATGTTCTAAACTTGTCCATGATGATAACTAGTGGACCACTATCCACTTCTCTTCAGGATGAGGAGAAACCATTGGGGAGCACTTTCTGAGTTCACGTGATTAAGGCCACCTAACAGTAGCATGGTCTAAGCCATGAAATGTGATTTGTCCCTCAGTAGCAAGGACAGATACTGACAGATTAGTCTTAGCTCAGATGGGCAGTTTTATTTCTCCTGGACAGTACATTTCAATAGTGTATTGTGAGTGTTTTCAATTTTTTTTAACAAAGCAATCACGGTTTTATTTATAGATTATGCAAGGCTCTCTAAGAGCCATACACTACACTCCTTTATTCTTTTTATAGGCAATACTTCATGTGTGCTGCTATTCCCCGATTATTTTTTTCAGATTTTCACTATGTCGATCATTAGCCATACATTTTTTAAAAAAACCTTTCTGAGTGCTGACAGGGGGAGTAAATGCCAATCTTTAGATTATGGAAATTTTGGGTTGTTGGATGCATAAGAGCAGTGTGTTCCAAATTATTAATTAGTCTGAGAGGTGTGTATCAGGTGTGTCAAAAAGAATGAATGAATTATTTTACAATCATTTCACAATTTCTCTCCTATGTAAGACTGTCAAAAACTGTGCCATTGTCAAATATGGTCTCACCGTTTAGGACTTATTAAATAAGTCTGAAAGTAGCTTGCTCCACTCTCTTCTCCTGCAGATTAACTAGACAAAAAGAAGCCATCCATGCAGCTTCATTCGTCTAGTATGGTTTTGTCTCCTCCATAAATGCACCCAGAGTAACAGACATTTTAATTGCAAATGCATGGAAGTGCTGAAGCAGATAATAGCCTTCAGAGCAATAGAAATCCCCCTTCTGTATTGTACCTTCTCAAGTACCAGCAGCAGTGTAGTGGCAAGAAAATGCATGTTAGCACAGTTCTGAGATTTCTTTTTCTTCCTGGGCAGAAACAACCATATCATCTACTGAAATGCCACATCTTACACTGAAATGCTGTTTATGGAGTTTCCTTGCTCTCACAAGTGAAGGTAGCAATAACAAGCATTTCAAGTGTCAATGTTGCTTGTGACAGATTAGTACAGGGGAAGTCAGAGAACAAAAGAAAAAGCAAGCAAAATTGGCTCTCCCCTTTCCTTTTTCTTTTATGGAATTTCTACTTCACGCTAGCAGTTAAAATCTTAACATTCCTTTGCAGTTATCAGGGGAGTAGCCATACTGGTCTGTCAAAGCAGAAGGAGGAATAGGAGTGTGGGGGGGGGGGAGAAAATAGAAGAAAAAAGAAAAGAAAAGGGAAATGCGTTATTTGGCGAAGTTTTCATTTGACAAGCTTAAATGGAATTCATCCAATAAAGAGCATATAATTTATGAAAGTTTATGCCAAGTAACACTCGTTTGCAACTTCACAGTTCTAATTAAAAGATAAATGCTGCACATCAGCAGGACAGTTGCTGAAGTTCAATGTGTTTTCCAAGTTAAATTGGTACAGTCAGAAGCATGTATCACCACTGACTTCAAATGGAGCTTATTCCCATATAACTATGCATACTATTGGAGAAAACTTTAAATCTTCAGGTTCAAAGCTGTGTCCAGGAGTACATCCACACTCTGAACCTGCATCTTCAGGGGCAGCATAACAACATCTAACACAAGCTGAATCTCTATTCCTTGCTCTGTCTTTTGATTGACAAGGAGTATCTCTGTATTGTCTGGATTAAGTTTCAGTTTGTTTGCCCTCATTCAATCCATAACTGATGACAGACACTGGTCTAGGACCAGGACAGCCTCCTTAGACTGGGGTGGAAAGGAGTACCGGTAGTAGAGGTGGGTGTCATCCATATATTGATGGCACTACACCTCAAAACTCTGGAAGACATATCCCAGTAAAGAAGTCAAACAGGAATCCTTCAGAACCACCTTCTGGGTCCACCCATCCAGGGAGGCACTGAACCATTGTAGAAGAGAACCTCCAAGTCCCCTCTCAACAAAGAGGGTCCAAAAGGATACTATGGTCTATGACACTGAAAGTTGTTGAGAAGTTCAGCAGAACCATCAGAAACATACTTTCCCCATCCATTTCCCAGCATTGGTCATACACCAAGGCTATCTCTGTTACACAAACAGGCCTGAAAACGAAATATATCTAGATAACTCACTTCATCCAGAACCCTGCAGAGCTGAGAGGCCACCATACACTCCAATATCTTGCCCAAGCATGGTATGTTAAACACTGGTTGATAATTATCCATTACAGAGGGATCTAGGGACTTTTTTTTTTAATGAAAGACCTAACAATTGTCTCTTTTAGGCAAGTTGGAACTCTGCCTTGCTGTAAGGAGGCACTGATTACCCCTTTCACCCATTCAGCCTGTCGCCCTCCCACTAGCCTGTTTAGTGAGTTACCACATGTGATGGCTCATATCTCTCAAAGTGAGCTTGTCCACATCCTTGGGCTGCACAAACTAAAAAGTAACCAAGAACATAGAACAAGAAGGAACCAAGGTTTCATCCACTGAAACTGTATCAACTACAATATCCAAATTGGGACAGATCTGAGTGATTTCATCTGCAAAGTGCTGTGCAGATTCTTTACAGTGGAGTAGTCTCCATTTTGTACTTGAGAACCAATGTGTAATAAGCTTCTGACCACTCAAAACAACTCTGCTGGACAGCTCCTTGCAGATGCAATTGTGGCAGAAAATAATAATTTCCTTGCCGTTCACATTGCCACAGATTAAGCCTTCAAGTAGTTTGGTCAGATTTGGTCCGAGTGTTCCACAAACATTTGTATAGTATCTGTCTCACTTGTTTTATCACTGCCAGCTCTCTGGAAAATTAAGGCGCAGCTTTGGCTCCACTCTATAAGAGGGATCACTCTGGAGCAAATGTGTCCACTGTCCTGGCTATTTTCACACTCCAGATGTTAGCCAAAGCTTTGACAGATTACCCTGCCAAAGTGACAGGAAACACTCCAAGAACCATCAGGAATCCATCCAAACACTTCAGCTTCCTGGGAGAGACCATCCTAATTGGTCCTATACCCCGGCTGAGGTTCTAAGGCCCAATGATTCCAAACTTGATCATATAATGATCTGTCTGTGACAACAGAATGATAAAAAGCCTCTCCACATCAAGATCACCATTATCTCACCCATCACAGAAAACAAGGTCCAGAGTATGCCTAGCAGCATGAGTAAGACACAGATACTACTTAAGACAGACTCATGGTAGTTATGGAGATCATGAAGTCCTGAGCGATGCCCACTGGGATGCTGAAGTCCCCCAGCACTACAAGCTGAGATGACTCTAACATCAACCCTGATACCAACCTGGCTAACTGTTGACTGGCAGGGAAGTGAGCACAGTACGCCAACAGAATCCCTGTTCAGTCCTGGCTACCAACTTTTCAGTATACACACTCAAAACCTGCAGATTATGAGATACGGCACCCGATCAGCGGGGTGGAATCATGGTAAACCACTGCAAGTCAATAACCTGGAAGTCAAATTCTGCATATAATGCAAGATTCAGCAGATTTCTCACCTGCCTTGCAAACAATTTAATTGTGCAGAAGGTGGAGGAGACAATGAGAGGATCAACTATTTTGGACTTGATTCTAATAACAGAGGTAAATTATTCAGTGAGGTGAAAGGAGTGAGTTCCTTAGGTGGAACTGACTATGTTCTCCTGGAATTTATTATACAGAGGAAATGGTAAACCAAAGTAGTCGGATATGCACTCTAAATTTTAGGACAACTGACTTCAATAAGCTGAGAGAAGTATTGTGTGGGATCCCATGGTCATAAATACTTGAAGGGAAGGGAGTCCAGGATGGATGGGAGCTTCTTAAGGGCAAGATATTGATGGCACAATAGCACAATGAGGAAGAAAAAGGGGAGAGGTCTGAAGAAACCTGGATGAAGAACTTTCCAAGGAGCTGAGATTCAAAAGGGACATGTACAAGAGAATAATCAAAGAAGAATACAGATATAAGCCGGTAGTGTAGAGAGAAAGTCAGAAAAACAGAAGGCATACTTATTAAATTTGCAGATAATACCAATTTAGGGGGGATAGCTAATACCCTAAAGGATAGGATCAGGATTCAAAATGACCTTAATAGATTGTAGAGCTGGGCAAAAACTAACAGAATAAATTTTAACAACGGTAAATGTAAGGAATTGCACTTTGGCATCCAAAACAAAATACACAAATATATGATGGGTGTCAGCTGACTTGACAACAGTATATGTGAAAAGGATCTAAAGGTCAATAGAGCACAAGCTTGCCATGGGCCAATCATGTGATGAGGCTGTCAAAAAGATCAATCAAGTCTGTGCTGCATCAAAATGAGTATAGTCTCCAGATCAAGAGATGCAATAGTACTATTCTATTCAGCTTTGGTCAGACCTTATCTCAAGTACTGTATCCAGTTTTGGGCACTACAGTTCAAAAAGGATGGTGACAAGCTGGAATGTTTTCAGAGGAAGGCAATCAAGATGGAATGGGATCTGGAAGCCATGTCCTATGAGGAATGGCTTAGGCAAGTGGGAAAGTTTAGCTTGGAGAAGAGAAGACTGAGAGGTAATATGATAGCCATTTTTAAATATTTGAAAGGATGTCATGTTGAAGATGGAGCAATCTTGTTTTCAGCTGCTCTGGAAACTGGAACGTGAACTAACAGAATCAAATTGCAAGAATGGAGATGCTGCCTGAACATTAGGAAAAACATTGTGACAGCAAGAACTGTTCCATGGTAGAACAGACTGCCTCAGATGGTGACAGATTCTCCTTTTCTGGATAAATAAGAATGAGGAATGTTTAATAAAACAATTATTAAAAGGGGTGCAATCTATCATTGCGTATGGTTGGAAGAAACAAGAAAGATGGGACCTTAGTAAATGGAAATATTACATATCAGAATATATGATGTTTGATTATTTGTTTGAAAAAGAAGGATCTATATGGGGCAATTGAAGGAGGAGTCTTGGCTCAGAAATTGGAGAATAAAGATTGAGAACATAAAACAGAGAGAGGAGTAAAAAGATATAAATAAGATAATTTAGACAAAATCCCACATGGAAGGTAAACAAGAATAATAATAAATAATTAGACCATTCTCTGGGGGCGTGGGGGATGAGAGGGGATAATTATTATAATTATAAAAAAAGAATGGGGAAATATTTGAGGAGTTACAGCTAAATTAAATAACTGATTATATTATGGAACATTAGCAGATATATTAATATTATAATAATATTGTAAAATTACTGTAACATTATTGAAAAAGTTGTAACTGTTATTAAAATAAATTCTATTAACAAAAATATCCTTCTCTGGTGGTGACTACCAGAAGTACTAGAATAGTTGGACTAGATGGCCTTTGTGTTCTCTACAACTGTATAATATTATGATTCTATGAACTCCACCTCTCTGCACCCCCGACCCAGATCTCACTTGCCGACACACAGAAAATCCTGGTAGAAAAATCTAAGAGAGATAAAACAAAATAAAATATCATCTTAGTCTTATCCAGCTAGGCTTCCTTTGATACAAGCTAGGATGACACACTCATCCAGGATCCATTCCTGAATGGCACTTGTTTTTGCATTCACCAACCTGTCATTCAACTAGAGCATTTTCAACCAGAGGAATCATCATCAAGGCTATCCAAGCTATTTGATCTGGTAGCACTAGTAGTACAAGCAGTAGGAGGCAGGTATTCTCAGAAGGAGGCTCAAGTAGGCCATATTGACCTACAATTCCCAGCATCGGAACTTCTGGTGCACAAATACAAGTATAGAGCTACAAAAGTCTCAGCGTTCAACTGATTTTCCTCATGAGGTTTCCTGATTGTTTTTCAACCAGGAAATGAATTACTGAGAATATTCTTTCCATCTCTCCTATAGACCCACAAATTCTGGAATTCAGAACAACTTAAAAAAAAAGATATAACAAGCTCAGAATTCCAGTTATTTTGAGAAATGAAAAAGCAAAGAGCTATTTTTTTAAAAAAAAATCTCTAACTTGTTCTGTTGTTGTGTGCCATCAAGTCATTTCTGATTTATGATGACCTTAATGTGAACCTATCATGTAGTTTTCATGCCAAGATTTATGTCAGAGGAAGTATGTCACTGCTTTCCTCTGAGGCTGATAGAGTGTGATTTCCCACAGTCACCCAATAGGGTTGAGCCAGCATTTGAACCCTGGTCTCCAGAGTTGTAATCCAACAGAAACTACTACATCATGTTAGCTCCTTCTCTAACTATAGCAATAACCAAATACCTTAAGTGTCTTGTAGCTACAACTAATTCCTTTCCAAACATTATTCTGATACTGCCTGACATCCTAAACTGCTGCCAGTCTGGATAAGCAATATTGGGCTACACAGATAAATAGTATAAGTGGGTATAAGGTAGCATTTCAGGTTCCCAAGGCATCCAGTGTTCTAAGACATTAACTCAAAAATCTAGACAGGATAGAAAGAATGAGATGAAACCCTTGCAGTATATTCCATTTGAAAAGTTAATGCTGTTGTTTGGTGATTCTGTTTGTTTTTGTCAGTTTCCAGAACACCTAATGCTTAACAAAATCCTTATAGCAAATACCAATATGCAAACAGAGATGAACAACGACTGCTGATTTTATCACTGTTGGTGGCAATGCAAATTAGTTGAGAGATACTAGACATACTAGTATCTACCACTAATAAATAAAATTCTTGGCAGAGAGTGTCTCTTAACCCCTAAAGTAGTCTCAGCAAATCCTCTGGCCCCTGGTTTTGTTGGTTGAGACTGATGGGAGATAAAGTCCAGCAATATCTGGAGTGTCACAGGTTATCCATCACTACGCATTTTTACCCCCTTACGTATTCTTAAATATTAAAAAAGAAACCCAATCAACAACATTTCTTCCAGTAGTTAGCTCACCCTAGAAATGACACAGCGACTTCACAACTGATCTATTCAGTAAGCTGAGTAAGCAACCCCACAACTTGTGAATCTTTCTGTAGAGGAAGAGGGGGGGAAAAGCCATTTCTGTCTTTGCAAAATTTCATCCAAAGAGCTCCAAAAAAAATCAAACTGATTAATACATAGGCAATTTTTATTAAACTTTATCAGGTCCTTTTTATACAAGAATTGATGGCATTTCAAGTCTGGTACCATCAGAAGAATATTAAGTGCATGCAACATCTATCTCCAAGAAATACAGCAAAGAAGTTATCTGAACTGTCTTGACATAACTGTTTTGACATACCTTTTTTTTTTAAGTTGACAAGAGTTACCAAAATGGTGAAGGATCTGGAAGCCATGCCCTATGAGGAGCGGCTTAGGGAGCTGGGTATGTTTAATCTGCGGAAGAGAAGGTTGAGAGGGGATATGATAGCCATGTTTAAATATTTGAAGGGATGTCATGTCGAAGAGGGAGTGGGTTTGTTTTCTGCTGCTCCAGAGACTAGGACAAGGAGCAATGGATTCAAGATGCTGGAAAGCAGATTCCACCTAAACCTCAGGAAGAACTTCCTGATGGTCAGAGCTGTCCAGCAGTGGAATGTGCTGCCTCAGAGTGTGGTGAAGTCTCCTTCTTTGGGGCTTTTTAAGCAGAGGCTGGATGGTCATCTGTTGGGAATGCTTTGATGTGCAAAAGCAGGAGGTTGGACTGAATGGCCCCATGGTTTCTTCCAGCTCTATGATTTTATGATTCTATGAGTTCTTCCCATTTTGGCAAAAGTACTGCAGTGAAAGCTTATATTTCTGGGATGGCACAGTCAAATGGCACAGCTGGAGTCTAGTTTGAAGGTACAGTGCTATTGTCCTTATCTACAGAATGAGGTGTAGGTAAAAATGCCTAGGCTTAGGCAAAAACGAAAACTAGATGCTTAACAGCCCCAAGGTGGGAAATCTTTGAAGCAAATGTTTGTAATTTGAGCAAAAGAATAACTTTAACTTAGAAGTTAAAGCTGAATGAATACAGCACTGTTAAAGAAAAGATGTGGGGAAGGAATCCCCTGAAATGTTAGGCTTTGCAAAGTGTCTACCTTATACTCCCTATAAACTGTGTATAGTGCAGTAGGGAAACCCATTGCTAGTAGTATTGCAAAATAACAACAACAACAACAACAACAGGTTGCTTACCTGTAATTGTGGTTCTTCAAGTGGTTATCTGTGCCCTCACACACTAGGAGCTTTCGTGCGTGCGCAGTAGCGTTTGGAAGATTCTAGAGCTTGGTAGCTTGGCGTGAACCCCTCCCCCATGCCGGTACTGCGTAAGCTCATCCTGCCGAGCAACGGTCACTCCTCAGTTCTGAAGTCCGCCAAAAAAAAGGGGACCTGAAAACAAGGGGATGGCTGGGTGTGTGTGTGTGAGGGCACAGATGACCACTTGAAGAACCACAGTTACAGGTAAGCATCCTGTAATTCTTCTTCGTGGTCTCTGTGCCTCACACACTAGGAGACTGTGTAGCTTACCGGTGGGTCAGGTCCTATAGTACAGAAGCCAGCACAGCACATCCAAAACGAGCATCTCGACAGGAGCGGCAGTCAAGTCTGTAGTGGTGCACAAAGGTCGATGGTTGAGACCAGGTCGCCACACGGCAGAGTTCCTGCAGGTCAACCCCTCGCAGGAGGGCTGCAGATGTCGCAACAGCTCTGGTGGAATGAGCTCTCAGGAAAGCTGGCGGAGGCTTCTTGGCAAGCTCGTACACCAGCAGGATTGTCCCAGCCACCCATTTAGAGAAACGTTGGGTGGACACCTTGTGGCCTCTTTGACGCCTGCCATAGCACACAAAAAGGTTTGTCGAAAAGAGGCAGTCCTGTCCTTGTAGAAGGCCAAGGCCCGACGAACATCCAAGGAATGAAGGGATCATTCCAAAGGTGTAGTCGGATCCGGATAGAGGGTTGGCAAGATGATGTCTTGACTAAGATGGAAGTTCGACACCACCTTAGGTAGGAAAGAAATGTCCTGCCGAAGAACCACTTTGTCTCTGTGGAACACCAGGAAAGGTTCGTCAGATCTTAGGGCTGTCAGCTCTCCCGCTCGCCTGGCTGAGGTGACAGCCACCAGGAAGGCAATTTTCATGGTGAGCAGTCTCTCATCAGCAGTCGCCATGGGTTCAAAGGGCGGTCTCGTTAGCTGCGATAGCACCAGAGATAGAGATAGCATGGCGGTAGTGCTGGTGATACCGGCGGGTAAAGGTGCTGCAGACCCTTCATAAACTGCTTGATGGTACCATCCCGAAAAAGTGCCACCGATGGAGATCGTGGTGGCTGGTATGCCACGATGGTGGTGAGGTAAACCTTCAAGGAAGGGAAGGCCAAGCCCTGCTGTCGAAGGTGTAAAAGGAAGTGGAGTACGGTAGGCAAGTTAACAGGCGATACCGGCTCCCGTCATGCCTTAGCAAAGGTTACGAACCACCGCCACCTGTAATGATAGTTGTGGCGTGTCGACTCCTTCCTGGCCGCAGTCAAAACATTACCTATGATGGGATCGTCTAGGGCGATATCCTCCAGGCATGGAGGGCCAGGACCGGTAGGTCTGGGTGGAGTAAAAGACTGCTGGAGTGGGACAGGAGGTCTGGTGTCGTCGGGAACCTGAGTAGTCGACCTTTTGCAGCCTCAAGCAGGGGCCCGAGCCAGTGCTGCCTTGGCCAGTACGGGGCTACTAGGACGACGTTGGCTCGGTCCGCAAGGATCTTCGATATCACCCGGCCAAGGAGGGGAAATGGAGGGAATGCACAGAGAAGTCCCTCGTTCCACTTGAACTGGAAGGCATCGACGACAGAACCGCGATCGTGGCCAGCCCTCAAACAGTACCGACAGCTCTTTGCATTCTTGCTGGTGGTGAAGAGGTCGACTGTCGGTTCACCCCACTGGTCTCGAATCATCTGGAACAACTTGTCGGAGAGGGACCACTTGGGGTGGCAAGAGATGTCCCTGCTGTGGTGTTCTCCTGCCCGGCCAGGTGAACTGCCATGGGATGGATTCGAAGTGAGACGCACCAGTTCCAGAGGTCGAGGGCTATGTTGAGGAGGGTGGTCGAATGAGTCCCTCCTTGCCTGTTGACGTAACAGACCGCTGGCATGTTGTCCGTCAGGATCAGCAACGTGCGGTCGGTAACGAGGTGGTGAAAGGCCTTCAACGCTTTCCAAATTGCAACCAGCTCGAGGGCGTTGATGTGGAGGATGGTCTCGTCGTCGATCCACCGGCCTCGGACTTTGAGCTCGCCGCAGTGGGCTCCCCAACCGAAGAGGGAGGTGTCGGTCATTACCGTCACCCGCGGTGTTGACTCCCGGAATGGCATGCCTGACATGAGGTGACTGTAGGACTGCCACCATAGCAGGGAGGAGCGTCCCTGCGGGGGTAGTCAAAGTAGACATCTCTGGTCGTCCAGTAACGGGTCAAAAAGTCGGACGAACCAGTGTTGAAGGGGCCGTGCACGGAGCCTGGATAGGTAGGTCACAGCTGTGGTGGAAGCCATGTATCCGAGGACCTGTTGGATTCTCCTTGCCAATATCATAGAGGCGTTGAAAACTGACGATGCGGCCCGACAAAGTGTCCGTGCACGGTTGATTGGTAAGTAGGCCTTCACCGACACCGAGTCCAGGGTTGCCCCGATGAACTCTAGCACTCTCATGGGCTCGAGGTGGGACTTCTTCGGGTTGACCCGAAGACCAAGACGGGTCAGAAGTGTCAATGTCCGGTGGATGTCGTTGTAAAGTTTTTGTCTGCAGGACGCCACCAACAGCCAATCGTCCAGGTAGGGACAGATGGAGACGCCCTTCGTCCGCAGGTATGATACCACTGGGGCCATGCATTTGGTAAAGACCCTGGGTGCGGTCAAAAGTCCGAACGGTAGCACCCTGTACTGGTAACAGGTGCCGTCGACCGCGAACCATAGGTATTGCCTGTGCTGCGGGCGAATGGCGATGTGGAAATAAGCATCCTGAAGATCGATGGAGGCGAACCAGTCCCCTCGATGAAGGAAAGGTAGGATCGAGGGCAGTGTAACCATCTTGAACCTTTTGGGGCGGATGTAGTAGTTCACCCCTCTGAGGTCTAGGATGGGCCACAGAGTTCTGTCTGACTTCGGCACTGTGAAGTACAGGGAGAAGAAGCCGGTGTTTTTGGCTGAAGACAGAAGTCGCTCGATCGCCCCTTTCTGAAGCAAGGACTGGATCTCTTCCACCAGGGCCGAGCTGGCCAGGGTGGAATAGTAGACACTGTCATGAGCCAGTCAGAGCAGGAGGCTGAGCAGGCTGCCGATTCAGATGGGGACTCTGAGTTGGGCTTGGACTCCCAGCCGGGGGAGGATCCCTTGGAGGATTACTTGGAGGGAGAGGGGGCTCCTGCAGAGGCAAGGGAGGGGCCTGCCAGCAACTCCCCAGCTAACCTGGGGCCGATACCTACAGCAGAGGAGTCCAATGCTTCTGGTTCGACAGAAGCTGCTGCTTCTGACTCCAGCCTGGAGCTTGCAGCAGACTTTCCCCCCACATTCCTCCAGAGGCGGCTGGAAAAGGTGGTGGTTCATAAATCAAAACACCTGCTAGAGAAGTGGCTGAGATCCGAGGGCCTTCAGCTGTGGGCCAGGTTAACGGACACTTGATCAGCCCCAGCTGGGCTAAAGACTATTTAGGGCAGACGCTGGGGAGCAGGGGTTTACGGGGCAACAACCATCATTCATCCGTGACTCTGATACCTGTTCCATGGGCTTGCCATTCCCGAGTTCCACTGTCTTCGTTCGTTTTGGGTGACGTAACCCCCTTAATTACTTTATGGCTTTATCTATTGCCTCTGTCTGTTTTGGGTGCTGTAAACCCTTGATTATTTTATGGACTACTTACTAAAAGTCATAAAACTCCTGTTGCCTCTGTGGTTGCTTGGCCTCCGGCTGACATTGACAGATGCCTTGCGGTGGAATATCTTGAAATTCTATGGTGTAGCCAAGATGGACGATGGAAAGCACCCAAGAGTCTGTGATGACGTGGCGCCACTCAGCAAAGTGTCTTGCCAGCCTCGGTTGGTCTTGGAAGGCTGCTGGCAGGCTGAAGATTGGTTGTGGTGGTGACCTGCGAAGGCGGTCAAAACCAGGACTTCGCATCGGAGGAAGACTTCTTCGAAGACAAAGCCGGGCATCTCCTGAACAGTCTCTGGGCCGAGGAAGCAGTCGATGGTCCGGACCGTGTGGAACGTGGCGACCACTGATAGGTGGAGGAGGACCTGCGCCATGATGGTCGTGAGCCGAAGGACCGACGAGGCTGAGGCGGTTGGTTTATGCTCATCTTTTTAGCGGTTAGACACGCCTTAACAAGATGGTCCATAGCCTCGTTGGTCATGGCGTGAAATAGGCCCTGGCCGTCGAAGGGGAGATCCTCAATTCGCCTTCGACTGTCCTCCTGTAGTCCCGACAACCGCAGCCAAGCATAGCGATGGAGGGCGACGGATCCTACCATAACCCTCGAGGCAACCTCCACGGTGTGCCTCGAGGACAGGATCTGCTGGTTCGCCAGCGCCACTGCCTCGTTGAAAAACTGTGAGGCACCTGGGTGACTCTCTTCCGGGAGGGTGTCAAGAAGAGGAGCAAAGCGGTCCAGCAAATTCCTGAGGTAGGCCGCGAGGCATGCCTGCGTGTTGGACACCCTGGCAATCAGCGACGAGGCAGAGTAGAACCTCCTGCTGAAGATGTCCAACCTACAGCCCTCACGGTCCAGTGAGGTGGTATGGGCCCTGTTGCCGCCCTTGGTCTGGGCAGATTCCACCACAATAGAGTTCGGCACCGGGTGGCAGAGAGGAACTCCGCATTCTCCTTCTGCGTTCGGTAGAGATGCTCCAGCCAGTGCGGAATTGGCTGGGCAGAAGCCGGCTTGACCCATGGCTGTCTCGGGGCCTCCATAAGCACTGGCAGGAAAGGCAAAGGAGCGGTGGCTGGTGGACGGATGTCCACATAGTGGAAGGCGGGATCATCCATGGCTGGAGCCCGGTCCGCAACCTTTAAGCCGAGCGCCGTAGCCATGCGTAGGAGGATCGCTGAAAATTGTTTTACGTCCTCCGGTGCAGACTCGGGAGCCGGGTCTCTGAAGCCCAGGGGAGGTGACTTGTGTGACTGTGGTGTCGAGTCCTCCGACTCCGTGTCCGACTCATAGGAGTTGGATGAATGGCTAGGAGACCTGTCGCCAGACCTGTCGCCAGACCTCTCCCTAGTGGGTTCATGGGGAAGCAGGTCTAAGGTCACAGTTGGTGTCGCCGTAGCTGCCGGTACCACCGATGATGTCATGGTCAGAGCTGTTGTCTGAGGCATTGCTGTAGAGGCGATGGTCACCACCACAGGGCATGCTCAGTGGATCACCTGGGTGACTGTCGTAGTCAGGTCCGTCGCCCGTGTCGAGGTGACTTCTGACACCGGGCAGGTTGCGGTCGAGGTCACCCCATGGAGGAGGAGACACAGCCCTATAGCAGGGTGTTGGCTCTCTGGATCTCCTGTGAGGAGGAGAGGGCGACTGGCTCAACGACCTCTGATACCAGGAGTGGTGGCCTTCCCTCGCCGGTGAGCGGGATTGACGATAAGGCGACCAAAACCGGGGGTCAGGGTGGTACCTATCCCTGTACGATGCAGAGTAGGATAGGTACGACCCCAGATGCTCGCGCCATTGATGTTCTCGGTCGTACCTTCCGAGATGGGAGGCGGAGGTGTACGGCGAGTTGGTAGAGGTGAGAGAGTATTCTCTCTTGTAGCCCAACTCCCTCGGGTGCGGTGGTAGAGGCCTGACTCTCCGCTCGGGAGAGCGGGATTCGCTCCTGTCAGAAGATGCCTGGTGCCTGGGCAGAGGCCAGTGTTGGGCCATGATCTCCTCCCGGTGGTCTACCGACCTGCGGTGACTCGGTGGGGGTTCCGCAGCCATAACCTCCTCCCGGCGATCAACCGACCTGCGGTGACTCGGCGGGGGTTCCTCGACCAATAAGACGGGTGGTTCTGAGGGCAAGACCTCCACGGTCTGCTCCTCATCTGACACCTCAAAGACCTCTTGCGGGTCCAACTGCTCGTCTGGAGCCCCAGTGAGCTGAGTTGGCGGAGGCGTGGGGAGGCGTGTCTCTTTAGAAGGAGAGCGCCTCTTTTCCTTTCTTTTCTTTTTCTTCTCCTTCTGCTTGCCACTGTCCGGGGCAGCAGGCCGCTTACGTTGAGCAGCAGTTAGAGGTTTGGTCAAAGTAGAGGCCTGAGAGCCCGCAGGTCCCTCCTCAGTTGTCCTAGCTACCGCTGGCAACTTTGGGATCCTTGGGAGCGAGGAAATGGACGGTTTCGATGCCAGTACCGAGCCTGGTACCGACATGGTGGACGGTGCGGCAGCTGCCGACACCGCCGATGGAACAGTTGCTGGACGTGATTTCTCCGACATCACAACATGGGCCTCGGGTTGATCTCTCGCTCACAAGGATTCCTCCCAACAGTACGATTTCAGCCTTGCTGAGCCATTCCATAGAGTTTGTGTGGTAAACTCCCGGCAAATAGAGCAGGCCCGAACGTTATGGGTTTCCCCCAAACAAAAAAGGCACTCACGATGTTTATCAGACAAAGCGACTTTCCATCCACACGATGCACACATCTTGAACAGGGCCAACATAGACTAAGAGTCCAAGGCAGGCAAAGAAGCTCAAAGAAGGAGAAGAGTCCGAGGATTCGAAAGGAAAAATGAAGGAAAAAGGAGAAGAACGGAGGGGGATTGAAGCACCAAAAACCAATCCGAAATCCAAAAGCCGTAGCCAAAATCCAAAAAACCGAGTCAAGCCAAGAAAATCCGACGAATAAACAAGAAAACACAAGCCACAAGCAAAGAACATTTGTACGCTAAGGCGGACGAGAAAGAACTGAGGAGTGACCGTTGCTCGGTGGGGTGAGCATGCACAGTACCGGCATGAGGGAGGGGTTTCCGCCAAGTTACCAAGCTCTAGAATCTTCCGAATGCTACCGCGCATGCGCGAAAGCTCCTAGTGTGTGAGGCACAGAGACCACGAATAATAATAATAATAATAATAATAATAATAATAATAATAATAATAATAATAATAATAATAATAATAAATTTATTTCTATCCCCCCTCTCCACATGGATTGAGCAGATTTACTTATGATGCTGGTAAGTCATTATATCATGGAAACAGAACGGGCATAGGTAATTTGATGCTGACACCTTTTTACCTGAGGTGAGGGGCATTTGTGGGTTGGAGAGTTCATAACTTTGAGGGGAAAGAGGAAAAAGTTATGGTTCTGTTTTGGAGAACAAATTGCTTCTGCCTCCACGAGGGGTGGACCACAGCATTTTGCTGCCTGAATAAATTATGTCCACTATTGGCATGAATCAAAGTGAACAGTACAGCCAAGTAATTCTGGAATATGAGGCAGAATCTCCCAGAAACATCCTTCCCAACAGGTGATTTTCTGATTTCTAGAGGTAGTCATCTCACTCTGCCCAGTTGTGGGACCTGTTCCAGCTTCCATGTAGCCTGTTTGCACATTCAGAAATAAACCAGCATGTTTAATCTTGGCTGTACTCTCTCGCACAGACACACTAATCTTGGCAGCACTATTTCTTTTCCCCATTTGTGGCAGTATTGATTATATAACAGGTACATATTGCAAGAAGTGACAGTGTGGTGCCCTTCAGATTTTTAGACTGCAGTTCCCATTACTACCCAGCTATTATGGCCAATGATCACATAATTTTGGAGATGCCTACTCTTGATACAATGGCATTAATATCTGTGTGAAAATGAAACAGAACATAAAATAGTAAAAACCCTAATCTATTTCCCAAAGGATTTATATCCAAATTTTACAAGTAGGTAAGCCAATATGTGGAGGGGAAGTAAAGGGAGGTGCAAAAGTAGCAAAAAATGTCTCAAAGAAAATGGAGCATGGATGCAAACTCTAAGGTTAGAAACGGTGGACGCCTTTGCTGAAGTCAGCATTTGCGGAAGTCATTGTAAATGTGTACATATATCTCATACAGATACTACAGAGTAAAAGGAGGAGAGAGAAAAACCTGCAGTGTTGGAGGCAAAAGGATTCACGGTTGTCTGCTGCAATGTATGTGCAATGTTTGACTTCTTGGCAGAAAATCTTGCCAACTATGCCTGCAGCAAATGCACTCTATTGGAAGAGAAGGTCAGTGCACTACAGCTATGTACTGAGTATCTTCAATGCATTAGAGGAGGGCTTCCTGGATGGAACATAGAGAGAACTGATCCTATAGAAACAGAAAGAAACCGCCAAAGAAAATGAGGAGGCCTGTAACAGGGAAGAAAAGGAAGAACCATGTAGCAGGGTGACTTCATCTTCTTTATTTCCCATGCTCTGTGCATTAGTGTAGAGACATCTAAGACCATGGGTCATTCCCCCCATCTGCTTATTTAAAGTTTTTCTCCTTCTATGGTCAGGCTCTTGCCCTATTTGCTCAATTCCCTCAATAACATTTGGATTATTATGTCTAGCACTTTATGAACTCTTGCCCTCAAGAATATTGACACTCTCCCACACATAACTCAGTTTAAAGCCCTCCTGATCAGGTTTGTCAGCCTCTTAGGAAAAAACTTTCCTGCCAACTGATGTGAAGTGCAACCCATCACTTGCCAGTAGTCTACATGAAACTGCAGATTATGATCCAAGAAGCCAAATTGTTACTGGTGGCACCATCTCTGAAGCCATTGTTCATCTCCACTATTGTTCTCTCCCTTCCTGGGCCGTGTCCTTGAACTGGGAAGATAGATGAAATGACAACCTGCGTGTCAATTTCCTTTAGCTTCCCACCCAGAACCTCATAATATGCTGAAGGCTATGCCTTGCTGTGTCATTGGTTCCCACATGGACCAAAAGGAAGGGGTAGTGGTCAGACGGTTTCACAAGTTGTCAGCCTCTCTGTGATATCACTGATTTTTGACCCAAAGAGACAGTGAACCTCTCAAGCCATCTTGTCAAGCTTACAAACCATTGCTCCTGTTCCACTCAGCAGGGAGTCCCCTACCACCACCACCTGTCCCTTCTGAGGATTGGCAGGGACCACTCCATGTGCTGAATTTTCCAAGGATACTTGCATCTTCCTGAGGACTCACACTGCTGCTCTTGTTACTGTTCCTCATCATCTCTGATAAGAGAAAGAGCTTTGAATCAATTCTGTAGCTGCAAACTCACAGAATGATCCTTGGTCCTTTTAGTTCTATGTGTCACGTTACTCCAAGTGCCAATCCCTTTTGTTTGGGAACTGATGTCCTGCTCAGAGACATCACTGCTACATTTCTCTTTTAGGACAATCTGCTCTGCAATATCCAAGAAAACCTTAATATGTTGAAGAGTAGAAACACGGGCTTCAAGTTGCTGGACCTCCTCTTCCCAAATGGCCACTAAATTGTACTTGCTGCAGCTACAGCCACCCACCTCCTCTGGCAAGAACACAAATATACCACAGCTATTTCAGGTGTCCACAACAGCTCCTTAATATTCCATATTCCATGGTTTTAAATAGGCACAGAAACAGAAATCTGGGTCTCCTCCTCCAAACTCCCCTGCCAATCACCCATGCCATTTGGCTTTGCCTGTTAACAGAGCTCCTCTTCAACTCTTATAATATAACCTCTGGCCCACAGGGACTGAGCTTGAAAGACAGAGGCAGCAGTTATACGGGACTAGTGGCTGCTAGCTACATCCCCAAGCAAGTCAGTGATTTAGCAGAAACTCCACCCCCTTAGGCCATGTGCTTAGAGAGAGCACACAACCAGAAACAAACACACCCACACAGTTAAGGATGTCCTCCCAGATACAGCTCACCTTCTAATCTCTCCTCAAGGACTGAATCAGCACTCCTAGACTTGATCCTAAACAACAGGGGAGAGTTGTCACTGGAATTAAAGTTTTCAGTACTATGGAGGAAGCATGCACACCATGCCAGAGTTCACAATTATGGGACAGGACAAAGAAGAATATAGTCAAACATGGACTTTAGATTTCAGGAAAGCTTATTTTAAGAAGCTCAGGAAGATACTGTGTGGAATCCCACGGCTAAAGATGCTAAAGACACCCAGGAAAGGTGGGAATTCTTAAACAAGGAGTTCCAAAGACACAATCACAAAATAATCCCATGGAAAAAGAAAAATGGGAAATATCTGAAAAAGTCAATTAGGCTACACAGTAAATTCAAGCAGGCAGTGAAAACAAAAGTATCTATAAAGAATGGAAAGAAGGATGAATCACCAATGGAAAGTACATATGTGTAGCCCAAACTTGCAGGAATAATATAAGGAAAACTAAAGCTCAGAATGAGCTGAGACTGGCTAGGTAAACAGGAAGCAAAAACAAAACAAAAAACAAAACCCAGGATTTTCACATACATTCAAGGCAAGCAAATGGTCAAGGAAACAGTGAGCCTACAGTTCAGTAAGGATAGTAAAATGATAATAGATCACAAGAAAAAGAATTGATAAATACCTATCTTACTTCAGTTTCCCCCCAAAAAGAAGTATGTGTTTCCATGCATCAGCAAAGACCTTAGTGATGGATCTGGACTGGAAGTCAAAATTAACAAGGAAATTACCAGGAATCACTTAGTTAACCTAAATGAGTTCAGATCTGCAGGTCCAGATGAACTGCATCCCAGAGTATTGAAGAAACCAGCTCATATACTCTTAGAACCACTTCCCATCATTTTTTAGAAATCTTGAAGAACAGCTGAGATCCAGGGAAATGGAGAAGGGTAAACATTTTCCCTCCTTTCCAAAACGGCAAAAAAAAGATCTGGGGAACTACAGACCAGTCAACCTGATCTCAGTATCAGGAAAAATATTTTTTTCCATTATTTTTTTATTAATATTGAATTATATTCAATTATTTGTACAAAATAAAGGTACAACATCTTAACATCTTATTACATTACATATTACATTAAGTTACCTAAAACATATTACATTTCTTGAGTTCATTTTCCATACCATGTATATATATGCATAAGTGTATATTCAAACCCTTAAAAGAAAAAGAAAAAAGCAGGGCAAAGCAAAATAAAACAAAACAATACAAAACAAAAATTTTATAAATAATTACTCCCTCTGGTTCGGGCTCACACAACTGGCTGACCAATTTTTAAATATTCATAATTCTTTTGTTTACACATCCCCTCTTTTTTTCCCCCTCCCTTCTCTGATGTCTTTGTTATTGTTCCTCCCATTATACCACTCCTTATTGTTCAATCAAACATGCTTCTTCGATCACTTTGTAATACATGATGTATACATTATAGTATGTAATATATGCATTTGTAATACCTAATGTATATTACATGTTTATAATGTCTAGTACATAATACACACTCATGTTTATGTAAATTTCAGTCTTTCTTTATGCACATAGTCTTTGTGAATTTTATATTTCTTCCATAAATATATTTCCCCACCTATCATGGAGGAGCTTTGTTACTGGATCCCATTCTTTCATAATTTCATCAGATTTCTCTTTTATACTTAAGGTCAATCGGTCATTTTCTTTTACTTCTAATATTTTTAACATCCAGTGCTCGATGCTTAAACTTTCTTTATTTTTCCAATTTTTGGCAATTATAATTCTGGCTGTGGTTATTAAATAAAGTAAAATCCTCCATCTAGATTCAAAAAGGTTTTAAATGAAGTGATTCATTCCGACCAAAATGGCTTCCTCACAAATCGACATCTGAGAAATAACACCAGAATTCTATTAAATGCAATAGAGTACTATGGAAAAAAAAAGAAAAACAATTGGCTATATTGTTCCTAAACGCTGAGAAGGCATTTGACAAAGTTAGATGGCCATTCATGTTCGAAGTGTTAAAGAAAATGAACTGTGTTAATAACTTTGTCAGATTGTTACAAGCTGTCTATAAAGAGGAAAAGGCAAAATTGATAGTGAATGGAGAACTAACGGAAGAAATACAAATAGAAAAAGGAACACAACAAGGATGCCCAATATCCCCGCTGCTCTTCATTGCAATATTAGAAATATTAAACATCAGTATAAGAGAGAATCCAGCAATAAAAGGAATTAGAATAAAAGATCAAGAATATAAATTACGAGCACTCGCGGATGACCTTATATTTTTTATGGAAGAACCAGCATCTGGAGTTACAGAAATCATGAAAGAGATTAAAAACTTTGGAGAAGCAGCTGGGCTAAAAGTAAATAATAATAAGTCATACTTAACGGTAAAAAACATGTCTGTAAGAGAAAAAGAAGAAATGATAAAATTGACTGGATTTAAGACTGAGAAGAAAATAAAATATTTGGGAATCTGGTTTACAGAGACCAATAAAGATTTATTTGACAACAACTATGAGACAACATGGAAGGAAATTATCAGCAATTTAAGAAGATGGAAAAACCTCAATTTATCTTTATTCGGAAGAATAGCAACTATCAAAATGAATGTTTTGCCTAAATTCATTTTTTTATTTCAGAATTTGCCAATCATAACAAATGATAAACCCTTTAAACTTTGGGAAAAAGAATTATCTAAATTTGTATGGGCAGGCAAAAAGCCAAAAATTAGGTGGAAATTGATGACCGAGCGGATGGAAAAAGGAGGATGTGGAGTACCCAATCTCAAACTATATTATTATGCAAACGCGATGACTTGGATTCAGGACTGGATAACTTTAAAAGACACAAGAACATTAACAATAGAAGGAGCCAACATGAGATTCGGGTTCCACACCTATCTGTGGTACAAGAAGGACAGGATTAACAAAGGTTTTACGAACCATTACGTAAGAAAATCATTGATTAAAATTTGGAGAAAGATAAAAAAGAATACATACAACAAAATACCACTTTGGATCTCACCCCAGGAAGCTTTCTATGGACAATGGACCAACAAGACCCAAGATTGGCTCAGATATAAGGATTTGATAAAACAAGTCAAGCATGAGAAGAACAGAATAAAGACGCATGAAGAATTAGAAAGAGATGACATAAAATGAAATTGGTTCCCCTACTTACAGCTCAAAGAGAGATTTACAATGGACTCTCAATTAGAAGGAATATCAACGCAAAAGTCGTATAATGAACTGGAAACAATAACATTCCTGAAGTCTAAGCAAAAAAAATTTTTTTTTATAAATATCTCAATGCACATAAATTGGAGGATGAACTCATAAAGGAAGTTATGATCAAATGGGAAGAAATATACAACATGACATTTTATTAGAAAACTGGGAAGCATCATGGAAAAACAGTAGAATTTACTAGTTCACAAGATTTAAAAGAAAACTACATTAAAATGATGCACAGAACTTACTTAACAACGGAAAAAATTGATAAGATGTACCATACTGGTGAAAACAAGTGTTGGAAATGTAAAGACAATCCTGGTACATTTTACCACATCTGGTGGACATGCCCATGTACAAGAAAATTCTGGCTGAAAATATACGACATTATGAAAGAAATATTTAATGTGACATTCCCCATGATGCCCGAACTGTTTCTATTAAACATGATATTTATGTTTGACAGAACTTTTCAATCGAAGAATAAGAGAGTTTTATTGTATTTGATCACAGCTGCAAGAATGGTGTTTGCCAGATTATGGAAAACAACAGCCATTCCGGATATAGAGCAATGGCCCCAAAAAATAGCTGAATATAAACAATTTGATGTATTTTCCATGAGGTTAAAGGGGAAACAAATGGAACAGGTAGAAAATGACTGGAACCCAGTGACAATGTACATGAGGAAACATGGGTACTGCTCCAAAAAGAGATATCGAGAAAGACAGAAAATAAAATATAATTGTTTTTGACTGAAATATATAGGAGAAATGGCAATTAAAGTTGTAACAGCCTTTTGTTAATAAAATGTTAAAAATATGTTAAACAGATGGAAGGGTAATTAAATGGGTGGATGCATCTAATAATATAACGAGGATAAGAAAATTGAAAAATAACGTGAATATAGTAAAGTCATTCCGGGTTTTTTTGTGTTTTTATGAATACATTGTAGATGACAAGGTTACCAACAATACACAAAAATTTCAATTGGGGAGTTTCTTTATAGCTAAAATAACATGATTAGCAACTCCTGGTAGAAGCTAGGAAGTCATGGTAATGTAAAAGGTACAAGTTATGGGGAAAGAATTAAGATAAGCGTAAAAAAAAATAGTTGGATACTTTTTTATATTGCCACGAAAAGATGTATATTTGTATAGTATTGTATATATGAATAACAGAATCAGAAATGTATAATTTTCTAATGTGGACTTTATTGTCTGTATACACACAATAAAAAGAAAATTAAAAAAAATGTTTAGTAAGAGTCAGCATATGTTTGTCAAGAACAAATTCTGCCAAACTAAACTAATATCTTTCCATCAGGATAACTAGTTTAATAGATGGTGGGACTGCTGTAGATGTTGTTTATTTGGATCTCAGCAAATCATTTTATAAAGTCCTCCATGATACTTTGATTAGGGAAACTAATTAAATGTGAAATAGATAGAACGCTGTCAGAAGGATCCAAAATTGGATGGAAATCTTTGCTCAAAAGGTCATCATCAATAGCTGTGCTTCAAACTGGAGGGAAGTCCCAAGTGGAGTGACACTTGGAGTGACACTTTGGACTGCCCTAGGGGCAACACTCTTCAATATTTTTATCAATGTCCTAGATGATGGGTTGGAGGGAATTCTTATGAAGTTTGTAGATTATGGAAACTGGTAGCGATAACTAACAGACTGGAAGATAGGAAAAGAATTCAAAGGGTCTTGACAAACCAGGAAATTGGGCTGAAACTAGCAGAACGAAATTCAATAGAGACAAATGCAAATTTCTACATTTAGGCTACAAAACCCAAATGCACACTAATAGGATGGGCGATACTTGGCTTAGCAGCAACAGACGTGAAAAGGACCATACGGATTATTGTTGATCATAACTTGAACATGAACCAACAGTGTGATGCTGCAACAAAGAAGGCAAATGTATTTTAGCCTGCATTATGAGAACTGTAGTCTCCAAGTCAAGAGAAGCAATAGTCCCACTATAGTCTGCAATAGTCAGGCCTAATCTGGAGTTCTGCATTCAATTCTGGGCACCTCATTTTGGGAAGTACATAAACAAGTTGGAACAGGTTCAAGGAAGGGCCGAAGGAAGACACAAAGTATGGAAAACAAACCTAGGAGGAAAGCTTCCAGGAGTTAGACATGTTAGCTTGGCGAAGAAAAGACTGGCAAATGACATGACTGTATTCTTTAAATGTCTCAAGGGCTGCCATGGACAGGAGGGTTCAGGTTTTCTCTCTGCTGCCCCAGAGAGTTGGACCAGATCTAATAGTTTAAAGCTGAAGGAGGGTAGATTTAGACTGACCCTTAGGGAGAAAAAAACCCAAGAAAGAATGGTTCAATAATGGAACCAATTTCCTAGAGAGGTGGTGGAGTCTCTTTCTCTGGACATCTTCAAAAAGATGCTTGCCACCTTCCTGCTGGGAAAGCTATAGCTGAATTTCTTGCATTGTGCAGAGGAGTGGACTTGATGGGCTGTGAGGCTCTTTCCAACTCTATGATTCTATGATTCTAAGCCAAGTAGGTGGAGAAATTCATGGCATCAGGGCAATGGGAGTCATTCATCAATAACAGATGGAAACTCCCCTTTGTCATCTCTGCTTGTGACTCTTCCAGACAAAGCCAAGGTAGGCAGTTATCAATGGAAGGACCATAAATACTCCTGGGGCAGTGTCTCTTAAGGCAGTTGGCCCTTTAAGGAGCAGCTGATAACCGCAATGGCCAAGTCAGCATCTGACAGTTATTCATGGAACAGCCACTGATAAAGTGGAGAAGAAAGCTGGGAGTTAAGCAGTTATCTGGGAAAATCTCTCAATAACTCACTGCTGTGCAACACAGTAAAGCTGTTACCAGTTGGAAAAACTGTCAATAACTCATTGTGGTAAAGCACCACAATTATGGAAGAAAGAATCACCTATAACTCATTGAGGCAATGTAAAGTTTAGAGAACTGGAAAAGTCTTATTCTCTCTACCACCTTTTATTTTTATTTTTTAAAAAGCTACCTATATCAATGGACTGCAAAGCTGAACATTTTTGTCCACGCCCCAGTACAAATCTAATTGTATTTTTTCTTGCAGGTTTCAGAACCACTATTTAAAATAAATCAGGCCTGTGCAAGAAAACATTTTACCAAGTCTGATAAATTGTACCCTTTACAGCTTTCCCCTCAGGTTTTATACCAAGAATTAGTTGTTGTTTAAAAAAAACCCTTTAAGGTTCTACCTCACTATATTTATAATCAGGGCCATATTCAGAGTTAACACTAAAATATAGTTTAGTGCTATGTGAATGAACCCAGCCTCCTCCCGCTTCTGCACTCTCATCTTGTAGACCCACATAGCTGAGGAGTTTAGAAGGTAGCATACAACTGACTCCCTTGCTAGAATGTAATTCTTCATTAAGCTTCTTCTCTTTTTAAAAAAATTATTTAAATTTACAAACTAAGAACAAAAAACAAAGGAAAGATAAAATATATCAAGAACAAAAATCCACTCCCAGGAAAGCACTCAGACAGAATCCTGAATGACATGTTGGAAGCTTTGATGGTTATGAAGTGCACCATTCTTTTCTCAAAGTTGTCTTGTGTGATATATCTTTTTATTACCCTCTGTGTACAAGCTTTTCCATTAGCCATGTGTCCCAGATCTTTGGCCATCATCTTTCAATGGAAAAAATACCGGTTTTCCAATTGGAAGTGATTTCCAATCTTGCATTTATGAGAAGAAAATTAATGAGATCCTTGTAGTTCAACTGTTTATATTGTGAGTCATATATTGAAAGCAACTGAAGGGTAAGACAAGGATCAACTGTTTGCTTTGCAATAGCACTAACAGTTTTCAAAACCTCAGACCAAAATTGGGCTACAATAGTGCAGAATAACCACTTATGAAGGTAGGTGTCCTTGGAGCTATCGCCCCTCCAACAGTCAGGTGATATAGTTTTCATTATGTGAGTCAAATGGACAGGTGTAAGATACCACTTATCAATCAATTTGAAAGTGTATTCTTTAAATTTAGTCAAGCGTGATTGTATGGGAGTGATGTCCAAATTTTCATAGAATCATAGAAATGTAGAGTTGGAAGAGACCACACGGGCCATCCAGTCCAACTCCCTGCCATGCAGGAACACCCTCAAAGCACTCCCAACAGATAGCCATCAATCCTCTGCTTAAAAACCTCCAAAGAAGGAGACTCCACTACAGTCTGAGGCAGCATATTCCACTGCCGGACAGCCCTGACTGTCAGGAAGTCCTTCCTGAGGTTCAGGTGGAATCTCCTTTCCTGCAGCTCGAATCCATTGCTCCTTGTTCTGGTCTCTGGAGCAGCAGAAAACAAGCCCTCTCCCTCCTCTACATGGCACCCCTTCAAATATTTAAACATGGCTATAACGTCCCCTCTTAACCTTCTCTTCTGCAGACTAAACATACCCAGCTCTCTAAGTCTATCCTCATAGGGCATGGCTTCCAGGCCTCTCACCATTCTGGTCGCCCTCCTCTGGACTTGCTCCCGCTTGATCATGTCCTTCTTGAATTGGGGTGCCCAGAAATGGGCACAGTATTCAAGATGAGGTCTAACCAAAGCAGAGTAGAGTGGTACCAGTACCTCCCTTGATCTAGACATCATACTCCTATTGATGCAGCCGAGAATTGCATTGGCTTTCTTGGCTGCCGCATCATACTGATGACTCATGTTCAGTTTGTGGTCTATTAAGACTCCTAGATCCCTTTCACACATACTGCTATCCAGCCATGTGTCCCCCATCCAATATTTCTGTATTCCATTTTTTCTACCTAAGTGTAGGACCTTACATTTCTCTCTGTTGAATTTCATTTTGTTCGCCTTGGCCCAGCTCTCCCATCTGTCCAGATCATTTTGAATTTTGATCCTGTCCTCTGGCATATTAACAACCCCTCCCAATTTGGTGTCATCTGCAAATTTGATGAGCATGCCCTCTATTCCTTCATCCAAGTCCTTGATGAAGATATTGAACAGCACTGGGCCCAGGATAGAACCCTGTGGCACCCCGCTAGTCACCAGGATGAAAAGCAGCCATTGGTGAGCACCCTTTGGGAACAGTCAGTCAACCAGTTACTGATCCGCCTGACAGTAGCCCTGTCCAGCCCACATTTTACTAGCTTCTTTGCAAGAATGTCATGGGGAACTTTGTCAAAAGGCCTTAATGAAATCAAGATATGCTACATCCACAGCATTCCCTTCATCTATCAAGCTAGTAACTCTATCAACCAATTCATATCTGATATCTGAGCTCCAAAGTCAGCTTCTCAGCCTGGTTTACTATTAAGACCTTGACCATAAGTCTCATCAGTTAGCCATTTACTAATTTGTGATGCCAGCCCTTTCAGGGACAAGTCCTTTGAGATGCATATATTTTCAGGGACAAGTCCCTTGAGACTTCCACACACTTGATGGAAGTCTGGCAGTGAAATTAAGTATTTGATATAAGGGGAACCATGTAGGGATCACCGGGGATAATATCTGTATCAATTCACCTCGTGATTTCAGCCTAGGGTTGTGAAATAGGTCATGAATACTAAACAACCCTCTTTCTTCCCAGTCTCTGAATTGGAAAGATTTGTCAGGACTATAGAAATTTGAATGTAGGAAAAAAGGTCTGATTGGAGATGGATAGGGTGCTAGAATGTGTTGCCAATTTTTCCATGCCAGTATCGTGGTTTGTAGAAAAGGGTTTGAGACCATGCAACCAACTCTTTTGTTGGAATGTAACTATTCATTAAGTTTCTTCTCAAAGGAAGCAATGAGTAATTTTAGCAGTTGTTTTCTAACTGTGAGAAAGTTTTCAAAAACTACACAGTTTTCAAAACCTGTTCCCAACTCAAGAATTACCTTGCACAAAATTTGCACATGGTTGTTTTGTTCATAAAACAGATAAGCATGTATGAATGTATATGAAAAGTACAAGATTACCTTATTTTACAAAACAAAGTGCAAATATAGTCCTCCCTCCACATTCACAGGTTTGACCTTCATGAACCTGATTATTTGCAAAGCACATGCTTGCTCCCCCCATTTCATCCTCCCATCCTTTACATTCCTCACCCCAGGTTTGTGAGGCTTGTGTTTAAAATGGATGTTTTCTCCTTTTGGGTGAGCAAAGCCCACTCCCACTGCTGAAGGTGTTGCCTTTCTGCCATGTGGTTGCATATTCTGCTGTGTATTGCTGCTGATTGGTCAGGTGCTCCTTTCTTAAGATGGCCACTGGAAGTAATTAGAACTCCAGAACTCTCCTCTTCTCTGTCTGAGGGGAAAATACCAGTAAGTCTTTTAGTTGTCTTCCCCTCCCCTCTGCTGAGCCCAGAGACAAAGTGTCAATGTCAGGTGGCAGCTTTAAGCAGACACGGAGGCAGGAGCTGAGTTTATGGTCTTTTAGTAATAAAGTAATAAAGTAATCAAGAGGTTATATCACCCAAAAACAAACAGAAGCAGCCAGCTCAACAGCACGGATTAGCCGGGAACAGAAAGCCCATGAAACAGGATGCAGGTTGGTAGACAGTTGTTGCCCTGTGCCCAACTCCCCCCAGCGTCTGTCTTAAATACATAGTCCTTAGCCCAGCTGGGGCTGATCAAATGTCCGTTGGCCTGGCTCACAGCTGGAGGCCCTCAGACATCAGACGCTACTCTCACAGCCGCTCCTATCTGCGAACCCCCTCCTTCTCCAGCCACCTCTGGAGGAACGTGGGGGGAGGGTCTGCTGCAAACTCCGGGCTGGAGTCAGAAACAGCAGCTTCCATCGAGCCAGAAGCACTGGTCTCATCTGCTGCAGGTACTGGCTAGGGAACCGGTTCTGGGACAGCTGTGGAGTCGCTGGCAGGCCCCTCCCTTGACTCTGCAGGAGCCCCCTCTCCCTCCCAGGGATCCTCCCCGGCTGGGAGTCCAAGTCCAACTCAGAGTCCCTGTCTGAACTGGCAGCCTGCTCAGCCTGGCTCATGACATCAAGGAATGGAAGAGGGGACGCTCTGGAGGGGAATCATGGTGGTGGGGGAGTTTTTTCCACTTTCACAGGGGTTCTGTGCCCTAAACCCTCACAAATGTGGAAGGCCTATTGTGCATACCTATATGTACATTTAAATGTTTTGGGGGATTATAATTAATTTTGTGTCTTCCTTGATCATGTATTAAATTAAATTATATTTGCATTTTTTAGTATAGTCCCTGAAGGCCAACTCTGATAGAAGTCAAAATGCATTGAGCTTTTTAATGCAAACAAAGGAAGTTATCATCTATCAGTGCATGGAGTTCTGTCTCCTGCTCTGCGTTTATTTGTGTAGAAAACAGGTTTTTCTGTGCAAGAAACAGTATTTTCTGAACAGGAAATATATTTCAATGCAGAAATATTGTTTTCTGTGCAGAAAAAAATGTTTCCTATGCAAATCAACCATGTGCAAATTTTGTACAGATTAAGTCCCATTCTGTGAGGATTCTTGTCAGTCCAGGATTCTTCTCATCAGGGTTTCTCAACATGCTGAAAACATGGGTGTTGAATATCTGTTGAATATTCATTCCATCCCTACTCCTCTGTTATAACAGTTCAGGTGGCTACTGGTCTGTTTCTGAGCACAATTCAAAGTGCTGGTTATGACCCACAGAGGTCAGGTCCATGTTATCTGAAGGATGGCATTCTCCCATATGAACCTCCCCACATTTTGAGGTCTTCAAGCAAGGCCCTTATTTCCATCCTACCACTCACATCAGAGTGGTAGGATAGAAATCAGATACATCTGATGCAAAAATGGGAGGTCTTTTCAGAGGCTCCCATGCTCTGGAACACCATTCATGATGTTGTTTTGGGGTAAGACAAAGACTTCTATGTTGACAGGCCTTTAGGAACTGACTGCACATGGCAGAAGAGCTTTTAACGATGTGCTGTATTGTCTGCATTTGTTGCTTTTTAATAGACATACTTTTAAATGGCTTTAATTTCATTGATAGTTTAATTGGTATTTTGGGTTATGAACATTTAGCTTTTTATCTATTTTAACTTCTATACGCCTCCTTTTTCCAGGGCTAGGGAAAAACACCAGAAATTAATCATCATCATCATCATCATCATCATCATCATCATCATCATCATCATCATCATCTCTATTCCTCCTTGTTATGTGCACCTTACATTCAGAGTTGGGCAATGTCTGCTGCAATGTCTGATCTCAGATGGGGAAAGCAAAAAGCTTTGGGAAATTCTGCTGATATTTCTGGCTGGAAATTGGAAAGAGCAGAACGACTTTTCTGCCATTCTTACATTCCCCAGTGAGAACATGAGCACAGTGTCAGAAGAAAGATAACAAGAGCACTCTTCATGCAAAAGAAGCACAGAACTTCAGGCCTCCCTCCACAAACAGAAGAGGAAAATAATGTGAAAGGTAGGTGACATCAGAGGATGAGATGGGACTTACAACAAGTCCCTACTTTGTGACATCATCCAACCTAGGAGGGCAAGCTAGCTCTTTCAATCAACCCAGTTCTCCACTGTGGCCTATGGAAAATACGCACACAAGAAATCATCACAAGTAACATCTATTAGCCCTCACAGTCATCTGTGATGGCTAGAATTGATGGAGTTAAACACCACCAACACACAGAAAGACATACATTCTCCATCCTTGCTTTAAAACAAGTCACTGTCTAAATCTGTGCTGTGTTACTCACAACTCCTAGTTTAGACAAAATGACAAGCCAAGGATGGCTAAAAAACAGAAGTAAATACATCTGAATTCCTCCTCTTGGCCATGCAGGAGGATGGAATGAATCTGGAATACTGATAGAATTGCAAGGTTTGTTCATATAGTGCAAATATAGCCTATTTCTTTAGTAAAATACAGAGACTGAGTGCACTGCATGCTTCATTAGAACTGTTAACCTTTTTTTACCTGGAGATCTGACAAAAGCCCTACCCTGAGACTTACGCCAGGTGGTATGATAAGAACATCTGAGCTGGTTTTCATTGCAATCATTCTTTTCTGAATAATCCATTTTGATGCCCTATTTTGGTTTGTGTGTGCAGGTATATCTATGTGTTTTCACAACATGATTAATTTTAAATTGATGAATTCATGGGGGGACTGGCAATTAGAACTCAACAGTGATATTGCAGAGGATTCACATTTTCAGCAGGTACTAGAGTTAGAGCATTACAAAGTATCACAGGTTAATTGTTGACTGCAACGATGTATCTATTTGAAGCTTGTTTGTGCATTCCAGGTTATCAAATATTTAATTGCTTTATTGCTCATTGCTACAATGTATCTGGTGGATGGGGGAGAAGGATCAGAGGAGCAGAAAACAAAAGTATCAAAAGGTGTTATGACAACTTGAAGTGTCTAGAGACAAGATGCTCCTGCCCCAAGAATGAAAGATGGGTAAACAAATTCAAGTCTGGGAAATATCTAAAGATATGGGGTGTTATTAAATTTGTGATCTTCTCCAATAATGGCTTTGTGCATCCAAATTTGCATGTAAAGGTATAAAACCTGTGAATTCCTTGTATGTTCTAGTCTCAGCAACTTCAGAAGAAGTTTGCTGTACTGCTTGCTTTGTTACAAATAAATAGTATTGTCTACCTCAGGGTGGAGTTTGTGGATTGTGAGTTATCCAGGGCATGACAGAAAGCCAGCAGCTATGTTTGCACATCATGTGCATGTACTGTCATGTTGTGGTATCATACAATTTGTTTTCTGTTGAAGCTTTCATAGTGATTTATAGGTGTGGACCTTAAGGCTGCTGTTATTGATTGTTTTGCTTTTGCTGCAGAGAAAACATACATTCTAATCCAATTTTAGGAGCTTAAAATGAAAAACACAGGAAAGTTCAGATTTCTGAACTGCTGATTATAACTGGGTTCAAGCAACAAACCTTCCCCCTCTTTTCTTGACAGCACTAAGAAATGATTGCCATATCAGTAATTACCACTATATTTGATCTGCGCAGACAACAGCAAAAGACTACATTTGTGTAAGACAGATGAAGTTGCCACATGACAGTTTTGTTCCTTCCAGCTTTGGCCTATCATACTTTCTACACAAAGAGAAGCTAAGCTGTACACTACTTCTCCTTGACAGCTAGTGAGAAAATCACTGCCTTGGAAGTCAAGGGATACACTGATTTGTCCCTTGGCCCAAATCTCTTGACTCTCTGACTGGAAGCAAAATGTTGTCCTGTAGTCTTTAAGACAAGGCCCTGAAGGGTTGTTAAAATAATAGAACTTGACAGTTTGGGATTTTATTTGATGTTCTGTCCAGTTGTGGTGCTGTAAAACATCCTAAAGACCATGATATCAACCAAAATGAAGCATAGCTTTCAATTATCATGATGTTTGACTTCTAGTACAGAAACCACCATTACTGTCAAAAGAGGACAGGATGGCTTAGCACAACTAAGGAAGCAAAATCAGCCCTGATTGCTAGACTTACCATGAAAGCACAACCACCCAACTCTGAAGCTTCCTGTTCCATTTGCCCATGAAGGCTGGACTCCATAACTTATCCAAATGAAAAAAAAAGCAATGCACTTTTCTCTTCCAAAGTCCTTGATCCAGCTACCTAAAAAAGCTAACAATGTACAGTGTTTCTTCACAGTAACTCATTGAGTACTGGTCAAAAGAGTTAGAACAGATGAAATTCTAAATGAACTTGAAGAAAAACCAAGAGAATTGGAAGCCATTATACTGGATATAGACTAGAGCTGCACCAAATCTTTTTGGCTGAAAAGTAGGATACAAATGTTATAATTAAATAAAATATGGGGAACAGTAAGGACAGTTTGAGCTCTTGTTGCAAAATATTTTATAAAATGGTGCTCCACAATTATATATACATACATAAACTATGTTATGTGGGTTATGCATACATAAGCTTTAGCCTTATGTAGTAAATACTTGAACAGGGAGTATGATCATGCTCAATAACTCTGCCCTTCATGTACATAAGTAACATAGCCCTTTGCCTTGGCACTCTGTGTACAGTGCAAACACTGTACTGTGTGTGTGCATGCACACAAAAGGCTCTTTGCATGTTCACGTTGCATGTTCCAGCCTCCATGGAAGCAGGAAGCTTAAAAATAAATCAGCTTTGAAAACGGAAATAATGTGTCAAAAAGAAAATGCATCCAACATCCAATTAAGCTAACATCTTCTCAATGTATGCTGTTGAAGGAAGAGAGAGAATGCACTGTGGCATCACTACAAACAGAATCTCTTCCGTTTTATTGAAAGCTAGGCAGGATTAGGTCTGGTTAGTATTTGGATGAATGACAGCTATCTCCATTCCTGCTAGGAACAAATTCTGCCTGGAATGCTGGAGAGCCATGGTTGGCAGTCATAGGGGGAGAACAGTGGGATAGACCAATGGTATAACCCTGTATAAGGCAACTTTCTATGTTCCTATGCGCAAGCCTGCAGTAAAAAAACTGAATTGATTGATGTGACAATGTTCAAGTGGCCTGGATATGAAACTTTAGCATGCTGCATAGGGATAGGGCACCAAGATGTTATGCTGTTCCAATTTTTGTGTGCATTGTTCATCTAGCAATCATAAAGCCTTTGAACATAAAACTAAATGGTGAGGTTTCAGGGTGCTCAAGCCTATTTTCTTTCAATCATAGCTCACCATTAGCCCTCCCTGGTGAGCCATTTACAGAGCTCATTGTCATAAAACCTATGTAAGCTACTCTGCAAGTTCCAGAGCCTCAAGAAGAAAGAGATGTTTAAAATGAATTTATGATCGAGAATAGGTATGACTCCTGACAAAGGCAGGAACCCCTGCAAGCACCTTCAGGGCATGAACCTTTTGATGCAGCACACTGAGATTTCACTATGTAAAGCCTCTAGGCTTGCAAGGCATTCCTCAGAGGCTCAGCAATGACAGCTCCCATTTGTCTTCCAGGTGTCATTTTTCAGTCCTCATAAGAAACTCTTGCAGCTTCTTTGCTGGAGCTAGTTCAGTTGTTTGCAGCATACTTAGCTAGCAAACTGGGGAATAGCCAATAATGTCCTTGTAAAAAATTCATGTCTAACGAGTACAAGAGATCTGTCAAAACTTGAACTCATGAGCTGAAGAAGTGTGAATGTTAATGGAAACTCAAGGCTATAATCTGACATGTATTCAGTTACTGAAACAGAGAGAACATCCACATGAACACCAGTGAACAGCCTCAGGTATACCTGCAGGGCAGGTCTGTGCAAATTATGATGAATTGAGGCAAATGCAAGCTCCAGACCAGAAAGTGACCCACTCAGGACTCAATAAATTTACTTTCCCTGCCTGAAGCTGGAAACAAGGGGATGGGATGCTTATGAAGAACTGGAAAAGGAACAGTGTTTGGTCTGTGCTCAGACAGGGCAGATCTCAAGTTGAGCCTAACTCTTGTAGGGGCCATCCAGGTGAGCACATCTTCTTTATATTATGAACGCATATTGCACAAGAATAGCACAATATTCCTGACTTATTCTCCACAGAGAGATTCAGCATTTTCAGTAGTTATATGAGAATATCATAAACTTTTTGCTATTCTGTCCTTTTTTTCTTTTTTTTCTTTTTAAGAAAACAACTTGTTTTATCTCTGTCTGAGTGACAGTACTCCTTGGAAAGAGATGGAGCAAAAGTTACTCTGGGAAACTTCACATTAACAAAGAGCTCAAAAGAACACTTTCCAATAAATGAATCAAAATAATCCTCATATTAGCCACCCTGTCCTGCTAATCCCTTTAAACGAACAACGAAACAACATCTTTCATCACAGTCGGAAAAGTGGTAGCATAACTTGATGGCTTCCATTCAACTTTGGTGTGTGGTTCTCAGAAGGAATGAATGAACATTTCTATTCATTTTTATAAGGTTTTACCAATTTAACAAATTCCATCACATCCCAGATAGAAAGAATTTGAGGTTTTATTTTGGAAAAAGGAGGAGAAGTAAAAACTGATTTTCAGACCTGGGGCTTTGAGTGTTTATCTTATTGTTTCAATTCCTATTATTGCTGAATTGGTGTTCTCACTTGTCTTTTCTTTCTTTCCCTGAGAGGCTAATATTGAACATCTACAGTTAACAATTGTAAATTAATTTTTTCATTCCACTGTTTGTTTAAAGTTTCTAAGGTTTGTATTCTATTTTATTTTAACTTATATTGTAAGTTGCTTTGAATCCCGTATTGGAAATAAGGCAGGACATAAGCAAACGGAGAAATGTCAGGCCAGCACCAAACCACAATGGGAACAGCTATAAGGACTGAACTTCTTTGATGCAAACGGTGGGAGATAATTTCATTTTAGTTTACTCCTAGCAAATTTATAAAGTTTTCTTCTTCTTGTGTGCCTTCAAGTTGTTTCCGAGTTACGGCAACCCTAAGCCAAAGCTATCACTGTGATTTCTGGGGCTGAGAGCATGTGACTTGCCCAAGGTCATTCAGCGAGTTCCCAACTGAATCTTGCTCTCCAGGCTGCTCTCTTTGAGGCCCCTTCCTAAACTGCAAACCTCAGGATTCCATAGGATGTTGAAAGCAGAATAATAGCACAATAACAGTCTAGTGCAGAAATGGCCAAACACTGAAACTGCTACACCACAAGTCACATATTTTAGATAGAATATGAATTTAAAATCAAAAATACAAATGAATGCAGGATAATGTGATGTGAAGATATTTTCCACTGCCTAAATTTGAGTGACATGAAACCTGCAGACCTTCCACAATGAATTTTCTTATATTACCAGAATGCTGTTGTTGCTTCTCCACAAAGGCCTTTAACAAAAAAATTTCACCACAGAATCTCATAGCAGCTATTATTTTGGGGTATTAATTAGTTGCCTCGTATTTACCAGAAGCCTTCGATACCACTGCAGTAATGAAGTCAGAAGCTACCCAATCCTATTTCTGTCAAACTTCATAATTTTCAGCAACTCCTGCCAGCTTTAATAAAGGTCTGTTTATAAGTAGAGGAGTTTCACATTGACAGGTTTTGTTTTCCACATAAGGTGGACGCTGACAACAACTACCTTAGGCTGTCTGTGACCTACTTAAAGGGCCAGTATACCACTTCATTGTCTTCCTGCTTTCCCACTGTCTTCTCACCCTCCCCACAGCACACTGCAAAAGAGTTTTTGTGCATATGAATTTCCGCTGTAGCAATGTGAGCTGTTGGCATTGCTGCCACCTCTCATTGCTGCCTTTGATTCAAGCTTAAGAAAGTGGCTATTATACCTCTGACATGGTTCACTGTTGTGTGCCTTCAAGTCATTCCCAACTTATAGTGACCCTGAGGCAAAAGTTATCATGAGGTTTTCTTGGCAAGATTTGTTCAGTGGATTTGTTTTGGCTTCCTCTCATGCTGAGAGTGTGTGATCTGTCCAGGGTTACCCAGTGGACTTCAATGGTTGAACAGGAATTTGAATCCTAGTCTCCAGAGTTGTAGTCCAACTCTCAAGGGATGGTAATACTCTGTGTTCATGTGGCATCAGGGTTCTAGGAAAAACATTGCACCTGATATAAAAGGAATTCAATTTATTTTAAAGTCAGAGTAGAATTATTCTATTAGATTGTTACGTTTGCTAGGAGGGTGGTGTTCGCCACTGAAATCTCTAATGTCTGTTGTCAGTTTTTCTACCCCCTCCTTTCTCCCCTGCCCCCAATATTAACAGCAATACAGAGTTCTGAGCAGTGATGATATAAGGTAAAGAAAAATCATATCCTCCAGGCTACGAAAATTAATTTTGTATATACTTCTCTCTCCTCCACTGGTGTTATTTTCCATTGTCCAATCAATTGGAATCAGGGTTGCTACCTTGGCTCATAAACAGTGATTTCTTTCACAACTGAGGAGTTATAAAGTGAGATTTAACCACAAGCCCACCATAATCTAAAAAAGAGGAAGGAAGGGGGGGATGTGGCAGCACCTTTAACACTAACTGGTTTTTATTTTTGCATGAGTTTTTGTGGATACAAACCCACTTCTTCCAAGTGGTCATATTTCTCTTTTTCCTTTTCCCCTTCCTTCCTCCTTTTTATCCTGTAAGAGACTAACACAAATACCTTAAAAGTTACTAGCTCAGTCTATAATCTCATGACTATCACAATATTTACAACTGACAATATCTATATATACCTGCAGTTTATTAGCTGTGTGTGAGAACACAGTACATCCCCTCCCATAATGACTATTCACAGTGGCATCAAACCAACTCAAAATTGTAAGGGAGTGGAATAGGAAATTTCAAATCTACAGTGAACTAATGGCACATAGTGGGTGTTACCACAGTTATGATATGTCTGGTGAGAACACTAGATACCTCTTGATATCAAATAATTTGGCCTTTACTTGACCTTTCTCTGCCACCCCACTCCACATGTTTGCAGAGGTCCACCGGACAAGCACGTATTAGGTGCAGCCGTTAATGATTGTAAATTCCAAACCTCATTTAGGCAGGCAACTTAAGTCTCTCCGATGCTTCAGGGAACACCTTCTTGCACACCGGCCTTGCTCAGCGCGAATCTACACAAAGACGCACGGCCAAGTGCCGAGCCATTCCTTATGTTGGGCCATTTGCATACTGGCCATACTACTGTCATCAAGCACTAAGCCCATCATGTAAAACTTGACCTTTTCCAATGCCTTTGTCCCGCTCTAAATTTCCTTTGTTCTCACTGAGCATGGCATGGCCTGTAGGTAAAATCCACCCTATAAAAGGTCCCCATTTTCAAGTCCTCCTCGGACTACTTTGGACTTCCATCCCGCCTTGCTGTCGGTTTGTCCAGTGAGCTCCCCTCAGTGAACCGCGCTGAGCTTTCTTCCCCTCAACCTCCTCTTCTCTCCAGGACTACGAGACCAGGTGTCGTATTACCCATTCCCCCCAAAACTCTCCATTTCTATTTCTCAGTTAGTTAGTGTATGTCGTGTCTTTCGTGTTGTTTGTTCTAAATAAAATATTATTTGTTGCCTTAAACTGTCTAGCCGCTCTCTGACCTGACGCTGTATACATAGGGTAAAAGATCCTAGCTAAAGTTACCCTGCCTCTCGTTAGCTTGAGAGAGTGCTCGAGTTAATTTCCCCCATCTTGTGTTTATTTAGTAATTTGGGCGCCCCTCCCGGGACCCCCAACATACAGGGTAACAGTGGGCTCTATTCTGGTCTGTATAGCATGGTTTTTTGGTATCACCATGACCATCACCTTGCCTTCCTTGCCCCACCTTGCCCACCTTGCCCCACCTTGCCCACCTTGCCCCCTTGCCTTCTTCCCAAGACTGGGACTCAAGGCAAAAAAGAAAGAAAGAAAGAAAGAAAGAAAGAAAGAAAGAAAGAAAGAAAGAAAGAAAGAGCCATATTAAAACTGAATTAAACTAACAGCCATTTTTTTAAAAAAAAAACTATACATTTTAAAAACAATAAACAATACAACTTAAAACAATATAGCACTTGCTTCAATTCTAAAATTTCCTGAATAAAAATGTTTTGGCCTGCTGACAGAAGGACAGCAGAGAGGGGGCCGGTCTAGTTTCCCTAGAGAGGGAGTTCCAAAGTATAGGGACAGCCACTGAGGCTTTCTCATGTTCCTACCAGTCATACCTGCAAAGTTGGTGGGACCAAAAGAAGGGCCTCTCCTACGAATCTCAGGGTCCAGGCAGGCTTATATCGGGAGATACAGCTTTATAGTTCATAACTAGCACTCTGAAACTGACAGCTAGTGTAGCTGTTGTAATGAGGAATTATGATCTCTGTAATCAGCCTTAGTTAACACTTTAGCTATAGATCTTTGCATCAACCAAAGTTTCTGAAAACTCTTCAACACTCTTCAAACGCAGCCTATGCATTAAGCCAAATCAGATACAACCAATGTACATGCCACCCTGGCCAGATCAGGCACCTCCAGGAATGGCCACAGTTGTTGCCCAAGCACTTCTGGCCACTGCAGAAACCTGAGCCTCCTGGTTCAAGGCTGAATCCAGGCATGCACTCAAACCGCAAACCTGAGTCTTCAGGGGGAGCTATCCCGCAAAGGCTGTATTGCCATTCCCTGATCTGCCTTTTGATTGACCAGGAGCACCTCTGTCTTGTCTGGACTGAGCTTTAATTTGTTTGCCTGCATCCAATCCATTACTGATGCTAGCTTAGAACAGAAAATCTTCTTTGGAGGTGGGTGGAAAGAGAAATAAAATTGAGTGTCATCAGCATACTGCTAGCTCTGAACCCTAAAACATTGGATAGCTTCTCCTAGTACTTTCATGCAGAGGTTGAATACCATGCGGGAACAGAAGGAACCTAGAGACCAATGGCCAAAGAGTCAAACAGGGGTCCCCCAGTACCACTTTCTGGATTTGTCCCTCTAGGAAGGGACACAGCCATTGGAAAACAAAGCCTCCAAGGTCCCATCCAGCCCAGAATGATACCATAGTTCATAGTCTTAAAAGCACCTGAGAGGTCCAGCAAAACCAACAGGGACGTACTTCTCTGTGATCCACCAAGCTGACAAGGCTGTCTCCATCCCATAAACAGGTCTGAAACCAGATTAAAATGGATCTAGATAATTTGTTCCATCCAGGAATCTTTGGAGCTGGGAGGAAATAGGTAAGGGGAGACAATGGCTTAAACCAGAAGTGGGCAACAGTTGGAAGGCTAGGGAAGGCACATTGCTTTCCTAGGAGATCTTAGAGGATCACTTGCTTCCACCAAAAAAAGTCACTTTTTTTTACCTGAATGCCTCCAAAACTCTCTAGGTGATATGGGGGTGTTACCCCAAAACATAGGTGCCACAAGGGCCACCCTGCAATGCCAAATACCTCCTTGAAAAAGTGGGGAATTAATTAGCTCAAAGAGGAGGCTTGCGAGAGGGGGGCAACTTAGCGAGATCTTTTCTACCAGTTTTTACAGGCACACGCAGGAAAACTACCAGCCAGAGATTCAGAAATAAGCTAAAATGTGTTTTATTGAGGGGAATTCACTCATGCATGCACACAAGATACACACAATCACACATTCACACAAGAGCTAGCTGAAAGAGAAAGGGAGGAAAAATCATAGAAAGGCTGAGGGATTTGGGGGGATTTATAATTACCAGTCCAGCAGAGTAGTGAAGAGCAGAAATGTATTTTGGCTTAGGTAGGACCTAAGGGCAGTTCTAATTCAGGAGCCAGATGGACAGAGTGACAGGTAGACCTTCAAGAGACTGCCCTGGGCATCCTCAAATCAGGAGTATTTGTACCCTGAAAATGGCTTGTAGCTGTGAAGGTTCCAGATGCAGGACAAAGAGAACCTGTTGTGGACAATGAGTCTTTTGCCTGTTGATGGGCTTAGTGCTTTGATCGACAAAGACATGATGAACGTTGTAATAGCTGTCTATTATGGGTGCTGTGAGGACAGAGGAAAGAATCCAGGTGTACAAGGGATGGATATCTGTCAATCAGTGTCCTGGTGGGCTCCTCACAGTTGGATTCCCTGGAAAAGTCCAGCTTCTATTTAAGTCTATTATCCACAGGAATGGTGTGTGTTTACCTGACAAATGACTCAGTCTTACCTGGAGGAATTTTGGAGTTGACCTATGCTTCTCAAATTTACAGTCAAATTCTTTTTCTCGCTCAGCTTGACCTCTCTGTCACTTCTCAGACTTTAATTTGATATCAGAGCCAATAAAATGTGTTGCCAATTACATATGATGCCAATTAGGTATGGTGACCATCCAAACCATATTGATATTGGGGACCCCCAAAGCAGGGCCTTACAGGGGCATTTTGGGGGCTCTGATGGATCACTTTGCACTGGTTCAGAGAGTGCTGATGTACTCTGGCCTACATAAATGAAATCCCTCTCCCACAGCCCCTACAGGGCAAAAGATTTTAAAAAAAACATTTTTAACCTCCTAGAGGCCTTGAAACATGGTACAAATGTCCCATACACACCACAAAGGCTATTTTGGGATATTTTGGGTCATGACTCTCTGGGGTCAATGCAGCCCAGCCGTAGGCCACACTTTGCCCACCTGTTGTTTAAACACATCGGGACATAAGTACTGAAGGAGAAGGAGCCACAGGAAGGAATGACAAGTGACTGCTCAGAAGAAATACACCCTTTCATACCCCAGTGAAACAATTTATGAGACCAAGGTCATGCTTCCTAAGATAGATAAGGTATAGGGCTTGGAAGTGTAATATCTGTGCTGGCAAATAACTTTCACAGCAGCCCTATACCTACTGGCACTATCTATTAGAGCTGAGACTGGGAAACTGCAGTCCTTGAGCTGCATGTTACCAAGATCTTCCAGACACCCCCCCCCAAAAAAAAACCCTTGAACCTCCAGTTTGGCTTAATTTGATGAGCAAGTTGACTTCTCACCTTCGTTTTTCAACCATGCCTGACACAACATTGCATTCAAGTGTAAGCTCTCAATTCCTCATATCCCCATCACAGAAAAATGGTCTTCCTGAAACTTTGAAGTTGCATCCAAAAGTGACTTCTTGTCATCATTCTTAACCCGTACAGTCTGAAGGAAAGGGCACAGCATAAAAATTGGCAATTGCTACTACAGTTGCCCACCCCCATTAATGGGTATGCAGCCTTAAATAAGAATGAAATTTCCACATACCTTTTAAAAAAAAAAAAAAAAAAGGCAGTGGGCATTTTTGCAAAAACAGATGAGCTGGTCACTTTTGTTCCTTAAGGGCATTTTTCTGTGGAGTTGACAGTGGAAGGTTCACCACTGCCAAGAAACGTTCCATTTTCAACAAAATACATATATCACTTATAATAGGCAATCAAATTAGCCCGCACAGAACCAAAGTGCGAGTTCAATTTCCAGCTCTCTGGGCCAGCATTGTACTTAGAAAATAGCTCAAAGCATCACTTTAAAAAAAGCTTTGGAGATGGAGAAACTGCACAAAGTTGCAAGTGAGCCATAAATCTGAGCTACAGATCTTTCAAATTAAGAGAAAATGTTGTTATAATCATTGTGGGGAATTGATATCACAGCATGACATGCCTGTCCATGAATACATTGAATCAGAAGCATATTCCTGTGGGGAATCATATTGCTGATTGAATTAGAATGGCACAACAACAACTGGTTATGTTTAGCAATCTGCTTTTACATATTTTGCTACAGGTTAATGACAGGGCAGATCTTACTCTGTGTTTAATAGAAATTGTGCTCAAAGGGCACACAAATTCTGTTTCCAAGATAAACAGACATTGTACATCTTGTCCAAGGCTTTGGATAAATTGAGTGCAACCCTAAGCAGGCCTGCTTAGAAGTCACCACATTATATTTAATGTTAGAGTGCTGTAGTGGTTTGAGTACTAGACTAGGGCTGTGGGAGACCAGGGTTCAATTTTCTGCTGAGCCACAGAAATCCACTGAATGATCTTGAGTGAGCACACTCTCTCAGCCTTAGGGGAAGGCAATGGTAAAACTCCTCAGAATAAGTCTTGCCAAGAAAATCCCATGACAGAATTGCCTTCAGGTCAGCATAAGTAAAAATGATTTGAAGCACACACTTGAAGTGTGCACAGATTTATTGTAGGGATGGAAATTATGTGGCCTTCCACATGTTGCTGGACTGGAGCCCCCAGAATTTCCCACCATTGGGTTATGCTGACTAAGGCCCTTTCCACACCTTACCATTTTCCATTGTCACCCTGTCACAATTCTGGTAGTACCACTCCCAGAATGGGAGTGTGACCCCAATGCTCCCCTCTGCACCTGGCCAGTTGCCTGCAGAAGATTAGTGTGAGCAACACGCACCTTCCTTCCAGAGCAAAGCAGCCACTTTTCATGCAGCACTGTGGAAGGAAGCACCTAGATCATACTTCCTCCCTTTCCACATGGCCACTGGCGACGGGAGCATCTTGCAATCAGGGACCATTACTGAATTTTTTCTGGTAATGGAATACTCCGCATTTATGATGGCTGGGGAAACATGGGCAGCGGGACTGTGATGATGTCGTGTGAAAGCATGACTCACAGACTAGCAGCAATGCATCCCTATCCTGGGACAGCAACATTATGTGGAAATGGCTTAGGACTACCAGAATTTGTAATCCAATAGCATCTAGAAGGATGCATGATTCCCACCACTGGATAATGGTCTTATTTTGCTTCATGGACAGAAATTAAGAGATATAGAGGTTGCTGAAGTGGGAATCCTACCTATTACAAAATTTATTCAGATATTTTGTATTGCTTTTTGACATGCCTACAAACATAATTTTCCAATTGTGAAGGTCAACGACCTGCTTAACAAATAAGAACAAGCAACCAACTGAGGCTTCTGTATTCTGCAGTTCTTCAATGACAGCACATGACTGCATGACATGATGAGTCATATACCCACTAGGCCACAATAATTTACAAGTTTCAGGCAGCTAAAATACAAAACTTTACTTTTAATCTCCCTCTCTCTCTCTCTCTAGCAGATTTCTTTTTTATTTTCAATATCTGTTTCTCCATGAAAATGGTTAATTACAATCCTTTCAAAAAGGCTCAATTATCCCTCATCATATAATCACTTTTTTTTTCCCAGTTTAAATTGCTGTGCCATTTTCAAACACAGTGAAATGAGCTTTAACATGCTATATGGTCAATTTGGTGTATTTACCTAGATAGCGCATAACCATATCGAACCATCACCAGCTTGTTGAAACATTGGCCTTAAGCAAGCAATTGACCTTAAGTCTTATTTGAAAGAAAGAAAGAAAGAAAGAAAGAAAGAAAGAAAGAAAGAAAGAAGATGTTGACAGAGTGTTTGGAAGGGTCTGGGAATAGAATTGGCTTCAGTGCAGTGCAGTGCACTGATGATGTAATGAGTTTAAAAGTTCATCACTTGCTAAATGTAGACAATGAAAGGCACCAAGCCTACTGTATTAGTAGTCATTTAGCTGTTTTGACTGAACACTTGTTGTCACAATGATGCTTATGTAAGCAATTAACACCCATGTGTGACAGACAGACCACTTGACTTCAGGGAACCTTAGATCACATTTAGGTGTCATAAGAGGAGGATGAGGCATTCAGCAATGAAGCTACCTGCAGGGCAAATCTTAGGCATTACTGAACATATTCTCTGAACGTGGTACCTTATATAACCAAGGCAACACTGCTAAGAGCTAAGTGCCGCTGCATTATTAGGACTTCCAATGTTTGTAGTAGCATTGAAGAGTTTTATCCAGATTTAGAGGCATGCAGGGAAGAAGAACAGAATCACCCTTCAAAGAAGAGAGAGACCTTTTTGCCAGCTTAGGCCTCTGCTTATCTGCTTGTTGAGACCACCTTCTCCCTTTCACCTGCAGACTATTGCCCACCTGCAAAGCCACCACTGCTTGCAGAACCAGGCCCCAGCTATCAAGCCAGCTGCCTGGCTAATCAGCCAAACCAATGCCTCCTACCTTCCTGTAAGGGCACGTGAGCTGCTTGCCTGGGGAGTGAGGACAGGCTCACTGTGAGGCTGACACCAAATGGGTGACACAACGAGGGAGGGGTCATGCAACAGGGGAGGGGTCATGCAAGCTGCTTCGGGGTAGGGCAAGGGCCAGATTCACTGTTTAGTAGTGGGAAGGACTTCTCTTTTATATATATATGCTAGCGTACATACCTGGCGCTGCCCGGGATTTTATTTTCTCATAGGTAATACTTGTTAAAAAATACCTTAGGAATTAACTTACCTTACTTTAGGAATTGGATGCAGTTGGAATACACAGATTTGAGATTCTGTGCCTCTAATTCCTCAAACTGTGTTGTCTAGTACCAGTAACTTTTGCCCATATTTCCCAATCCAATCTGTATTCAGAGTTGTTAGCATACAGAGGTGGGTTTCCTGAGGGAATACAGTACACTTACCTTCTTCTTGGTTCTAGGCCTCATCTCCACAGCAACCAGCCTGAGGCCCAAGACCTCTCCAGCTGAGAATTCTAAAGGCCCCTCCCTAAACTGCCAACCCCAGGATTCCATAGAATCTTCACTGGCAGCCAATCCTATGAGCAGTTCTCGCCTCACACAGCCAATCATATGAGGTCTTCGCCTGCCTGACACAGACAAACTCACAAACAGACAAACTTTTGACTTTTACATAGTAGACCAGCATATATAGTAGACTAGTGTTGCCCGGGGGTTTTATTTTCCTCTTAAGAACTCACCAAACTGTCTTCTCCATTTCCTGTACCTTTGCTCTATATTTCCCAATGCAATCTATATTCAGAGTTATTTACATACAGTTTTGGTTCCTGAGGGAGTACACCATCCTCCTCCTTGCTGCTAGGTCTTGTGTCCATAGCAATCAGCCTATTTCTGTACCTGTAAATTTTCCCCATATTCCCCAATTCAATCTGTATTCATAGTTGTTAACATGCAAGGGTTGGGTTCCTGTGGGAATACACTGTCCTCTTCCTAGCAACCTGTCTATTCTAGTACCTGTAACTTTTCCCCATAGTCCCCAATCCAGTCTGTGTTCTCTGGTGATGTTGATGTACTGGCTTTTGATTTTTTTGCTTTCTGTTGAATTTGCACAATGGCTTTATGTTTTTCTGGAAGCATTTTTTGTTTTGAATTTCAACATTAAAATTCCTCATATATGGAATCCATACAATCTATTGTGTAAGACGAGAAGACCTTGTAACTATGGCCATTTCTGCATTACACTGTTATAATGCTATTATTCCACTTTCAACATCCTGTGGAATTCTGGGGTTTGTAGTTTACTGAAGCCAAAGAGCTCTCTAGCTGAGAATCCATAAATGCCCCTCCTTAAACTACAAATCCCAGGATTCCATAGAAAGTTGAAAGTGGAATAATAGCACTATGACAGTGTAGTGTGGAAATGGGCTATGTTGTGTATGTCACTTTAATTTTTCTCACATATGCCTCCCAAAAGTTTTCTGGTATCTTTATTGATGATGGGCCTCATCTCCATAGCAACCAGTCTGAAGCCCAAGAGCTGAGAATTCTAAAGGCCCCTCCCTAAACTGCCAACCCCAGGATTCCATAGAATCTTCACACATGCCAATCACATGAGGCCTTCTCGCCTCACACAGCCAATCACAGCTGATGTGGACAAACAGACAAACACGCATAAAAACATTCTTTTATATAGTAAGGTCTTTATGGACACTTCTGCCCTGACAGCAAGAGGAAGGGGTGTCTGAATTGGAGACCATGGGAGGGGAAGCAGCCTAAGGAGCAGCCATTCAAACAGTAATGGATAGAGAGAGATAAGGCATGGGCAGACAGTATTATCAGTATGGGAGAAGGGAGAACCAGAGATAATGGTTGCACCCAAACTGTCTCTCATCTCAAATAGCTTGGATTGTCTTGGCAACAGGCCCCATGGGCTGTAACTGCTGTTATTCATTGCCAGATCAGTGAATGGAAAAACCCTTCTGATCCAGCATTTGATCCTGGATAAACGAGCTGACATTGCTTGCACAATAGAGAGCCAGCTGGATGAAGCAGGCGGTGGTGGAGGATTAACATCTCACAGTTTTCCCCACCAGGGTTCTCAGTGCAACAGTAGATGAGGCTTGGGGGTGGGATGGGAAGGTAGAGTTGCAGTGGCCCATCATGATTCCACCTCTGTCAACAGGTGCCTCAACCCACGTTCTACCAGGTATGAATGTCTGTACCTGAACTTTGGTGACTAGGACAGAATGTTGGTATAGCACCAGCACCACTGCTCAACAGCCTCCCAGAGATGGCTGAGTTGGTCTCAGATGTGGTGCTGGAGTTCTCCTGGCTGTTGTCCTGAGGGGTCTTCAACATTCATGCCGAGACCACTCTGTTGGGAGCTGCTCTGGACATCATGTTCTCTCTGACATATATAGGTCTGTCCCAGATAATACCTGGGGCCACCCACAATGCAGGACATACTCTGGACTTGGTTTTCTGTGCTGGTGAGATGATGGTGATTTGGGTGTGGAGGAAGTTTCTACTGTTGCATTGTCATGGACAGATCACCTGGTGGGGTTTAGACTCACTGGGACTCAGAGCCTCTGCAGTGGTGGAGTGCCAATTAAGCCCTCCCCCGAGACTAAATGGAGTCCTGTTGCTTTGACAGATGAGCTTGTCAAAAACCTGGCTGATCTCTGGAATAGGGATATGACCTGGGTAGTGGACATAAATCGTTCCTGCTCATGGAGTGGAACCAAGTAAGCCCCCTTGTTCACTAGGGAGCTGATGGTGATAAAACAAGTGTGATGGAAACTAAGTATTGACAGCAGAAAATTCTGAGTGAATCCAGCAGAACATGAGCTACAGCCCATTGGAAACCTTATTTTGTGGCAGTGGTAGCAGCAAAAAAATTATTCTCCTCTGCCACCATAGCATCCGCACAGTTTCATCCAGTGGAGCTATTCTCATTGGTTGGAGGTCTTTTACATTCCATCACATAGGAGCATCATGTACACCACTCAGTAACCCACTGTGAAGAGGCTGCTCATCACTTTGCAGATAAAATCACTTAGATCCAGTCTGATTTGGATGCTGTAGTTGATACAGGTCCAGTGGCTATAATCTTGGCTCCTGCTTTGTCCCATGTTAATGGATACATTTCAAATGGTGCAGCTTGAGGATGCAGACAGGATCCTTGGGTAGACTGAGCCAGCACATGTGCAATTGGCCCTTGCCATTCCTGGCTTCTAAAAGCTGTCAGAAGGAAACTGGCCTCACTGTTACAAGGCAGAATTCCAGCTGTGGTGAGGCTCCTAACAAAAAACAAACAAGAAAACAACAACAAATACCCTCTCTCTGAACCCGACTACACCAGAAAACTACAGGGTAGTATCCAATATTCTATTTTTGGGGCTCTAGAGCATGTAGTAGCCTCCCAGTTCCAGAAGTCCCTGGATGACATGAATTATGTAGATCTATTTCAGTCTGGCTTCAGGCTTGGCTATGCAACCTATGATGACCTATGCAAGGAACTGGACAGGATGTGTGTGTCCCTGATATGCCAGACCTTTTAGTGGCGTTTGGTATGAAAAGCCACTAAAAGGTCCAGCGTACCATGGTATCTTTCTGGGGTGGCTCTCTGGGATGGGACTTGGGATCACTGTGCTGCAGTGTTTCTAATCCTTTTGAAGGAGCAAGCTCAGAATGTGGAGCTAGGGAATTCCTGTTTAACTCCATGGCCACTGGCCTGCAGTATCCCATGGGGAAGTGTTTTTTTCCATATGCTATTTCACATCTGCATGAAACCTATGGGAGAAGTTATCCAGAAATTTGGAGCTGGATGTCACCAGTATGTTGACACCCACTTCTATTTCTTCTTTCTATCCAATTCCAAGAAGGCTGTGCTCATACTAAACCAATATCTGCTGTTGGTAATGGGCTGGATGAAGATAAACAAACTGAAATTTAATCCATACAAGACAGAGGTGCTCATGGTCAGTCAAAAGGCAGATCAGGGATAGGGTTTTAGCCTGTACTGAATGGGCTTACACTTCCTCAGAAATCTCAAATTCACAGCTTGGACTTGCTCCTGGATTCAGAACTGAGCCTGGGTGCCCATGTTTCAGTGGTGGCCAGGAGTGCATTTGCACAACTAAAACTGATGCACCTGCTGTGCTTGTTCATTGAGATGTCAGATCTGGCTACGGTGACACGTCTTTAATACATCCCCTTTGGATTACTGTAACACACACTATGTGGGGCTGCCTTTGGAAACTGTTTAGAAACTCCACTGGGTCCAAAATGCTGCAGCCAGGCTGCTGAGTGCGGCAGGCTATAGGGAACCAATAACCCTCTTGCTAAAATGACTCCACTGGCTGTCAATCTGTTTCTGGGCAGAAATCAAAGTGCTGGTTAGGACCTGAACTGAATTATATTCACAAATTCCAATCCTTTAGCAGATGTATGAGCAAAGACAATGGCTTTATGGCACACTACAAATATTAATACAAGAATCCCTGGGATAGGTTTGCCTTAGGGTCTCCATAAGTCAGAAACAACCTGAAGACACGCAGCAGCAGCAGCAGCAGCAGCTGCAACAGCAACAACAACAACAACAACAGCAGCAGCAGCACTTCACTATTTGTACATATAACAAAAGGAATATTCTCAGAGAGAGTTTTAAACCCTGGGAAACTGACTTTTGGTAATCAGATGTCTTGCCTTCACACATCAACACTAACAATTAATTTTAAAAGTGCTGCCATATTTCTTTTCCTCCTCCTTCCTTCGTCGTTTTTATGTTACAAGAGATTGACATGGCTACTTCTTTGAAAGCTACAGAGTGAAAGTCCCTTTGTTACTTTAGAACAAAATGCATTACATATAAAGTGGTTTGACAAAAAATTATAAATGTTGATATATTTAAAGTACAGTTTATTCAGTATACACATTGGACTCACTTTAAAAAAAAAAAAACCCACTATAAATAAAAGTCCTGAACTGGAAGAAATACCTCAGTTATACAACATCTATTTGATTTTGACAATTTCAGGAGCAAGTGTTAGTTCTATATAGTGTCAAGTAGAGATAACATACTTTCCCAGAAAGAAAACCAAGAAAAAGAAATCAAGACCAGGAATTGTGATGATCAGACACAGTAACGTTTTTCTTACATGTTTCTGTTTCCCTGCCCCTATGCTTTACATCTCTAATCCTCATATCTCAAATGACAAGGTGAGCTCCTCCCCAGAGAGAGAGAGAGAAAGAGAGAGAGGGAGAAAAGCGGGTGGGTGGGATTACCTAAGCCTATCTAATGTTCAAAAGCTAGTGTGGTATAGTGGTTTGAGCATTAGATTAGGACCCTGGAAACCAGGGTTTGATTCCCCACTTATCCATGGAAACCCACTGAGTGACCTTGGGTGCATCACACACCTTTAGCCCCAGAAAACCCCATGATTGGTTCACCTTAGGGTCACCATAAGTCAGAAAGGACTTGACAGCAAACAACAATAACACAACCTAATGTTCGCATAAGAGATGAAGTTCAAACTGAGAACAATGTGATTCATAGCATTCCTCTTAGGCCATTCCACTCCAGACAGCTTTCAAAAAAAACCCCAGTCTAAGTTGCGTAACTATCATTCAATAGACTATGTGCAGGAAGTTTCTACATTTAGGAACTGCCTAAGACAAACTGTTACAGCATTTGCCCTGAAATCTATATGTATCAACTCCAAATCTGCCTCACCATAACGATTTCTTTAGAAAGACAGGTCAAGCTACAGAGCTATACTCATCCCCACCTCCTTTCTCTTTGATTTGTGAGGCTTTTCCCCATTACTGTTAAGTGACAAGAGCTTTATTGTGTTTGTCCACAGGGCAACAGGTCTGCCCTTCCATTACTTCTGTATTGGATGGAGGCATATAATCATACTCTGATTTAGTAGCTAACTAGCCGAGCATTTCAGCAAAGCTGGCACTTTGTTACAAAGCATCTTTAACAAATGATTCCTATTCATTAGCAAAGCTTTCATCACTTTAAAAATCTCCAACATATATTTTATTCTGCTTGATAAAAGTCATATTCCTTTCAGTTTTTTTTTTTTTAAAGAACAGCTCGTCTATTTCAGAATCCTCATTCCTTTCATCTTCTCATTCATGAAATGGCTCCTTTACTATCCTAAAAGTATCCCCTGGGCCTGAGCTGCAAAATCACGTTTTGGTCAACTTTAGCTGTTACAACAATTTGTCCAAAAAAAAACAACACCCAAAAAACCAAAAACCTAATGCAGATCAATCAGGTGAACTGAATATTTATCCAATGATGCAAGAGCACACATCATTTTAAATAAACCACTCACAATTGACAAGTTTACTGTCTCATTATTTGCAATCTTAATGTATTAATTTATTTTTTCTCACAGCACTGCCAAAACCTCAGGACAACCTCTTAATCAGAAAAGTCAGCACATGCAACAGTGCCCCCTACTAAGAAACCAAGGAAAAGCTATCATTTATGAGATCTTTCTCCCATTATTTTCAAGTGACAATACCTCTAATGCATTTGTCCATAGAGAAATGGGTTTGCTTTTTCACTGTTTCTCTATCAGAGATCCTAAAGACAAAAGAGGCGTTTTAAAGCACTGCACCTGCATCCTGATAAAGTGATCTGTAAAAAGAAATGTAATCATCTCATTTCTGATAGTAAACTAGTCATCTGCAGTAACAAGCACCAATCAGGAAAAAATGTGTCTTGTACTTGAAGGTGCCGAAAAATTAGAAAACTTGTGAAGACTTTTCCCCAAGATGATAATCACTTGCAAACAAAAATATATATGGCTTTGTGTTTTCCCACTCGGAACAACATCATTTATAGGTCAATGAAGGAGCAAGTTCCATGCACACTAAGGAGGGGAGAAATTATAAAAATGAATAGGAAATCTTTACAAACAGAGGGACTTTATATGTGCTTGTGAGCTCTTGCACCTGTAGGAAACTGGGATTAAATTCATTAGATTACAGAAGACTATCATCATTTTCCTCCAATATGAGAAGCAGGCTGAGTAAAACAAAGGCTCTAATGAGAAAAATGGCTTTAATGGGAAAGATTGAGGGTAAAATACTCAGGCACATCTCCATCTGAAGACCTGGGTTGTAAGAGATGGGAATGCATTTGTCTAAGATACTGGAAAGCCACTGCTAGTCAGAACAGATAGCAGGGGCTAAGATACATCAGAGGCTCTGGCTCAGAATTATACAAATTGTTTGTAAATGTTCTCTTCATTGGAATAACAAGGAAACAATTGTGAAGAGAGAACTCCTTTTCATCAATCTGGTTTCAGGCCTGGTTATGTAACTCAGGTAGCTTTGATCACTTTGGTTGATGATTTATATGTCTTTTTTGATCCTGCTGGACCTCTTGAAGGCTTCTGATACCAATGACCATGGTGTACTTCTGGGCTATCTCACTAGGATGGGACTTGGAGGGACTATATTACAGCTCTGGTCTTTCCTGGAGGAGCAAAGCCAAAAGCTGGCGCTGTTCAGCTCTTTGGCCACTAACCTTTACAGTCCCCCACGTTATGTTCTGCCACTGTGCTAAGTTGAATACAACATCTACATGAAACTGCCAGAGGAATGTGAAAGCCTGGGGTTTGGTAGCAATAGCATATGTATTTCTACACTGCTTATCAGCTAAGTGCTCTCTAAGAGGTTTACAATGTGTGTTAGCTAAATGCCCCCAACAAACTGGGTACTCATTTAACCGAGCTGCAGAAGGATGGAAGGCTGAGTCAACCTGGAGCCTGGCAGGATCGAACTCACAACCTTATGGCTGCAGTACTGGTATTTAACCACTATGCCACCAGGGCTCCTGGTAGCAGCAGTGTGCTGATGACACCAAACTCTACTTTTCTACTGAAATCCAATTAATCTTTTTTTCCCCTGCTTCTAAATCATTGTCTGGCATCTCTATGGATTGTAACTGACAGTTTGAGGATACTCCTAGACTCAGCTTTGTGTCTGGAGGCTGAAGTTTCTGTGGTGGCCAAGAGCATTTCTGCACACTTAAAGCTTGTGTGCCAACTGTGCCTGTTCCTGAGATGCCTGATCTGGCCAGAGTGGTATATGCCTTAATTGTATTCTGTTTAGATTACTGTAACACATTCTCCATGGGGCTGCTTCTGAAGAATGTTCAGAGACATCAGCTGGTACAAAGAGCTGTACCCAGAGTGTTAACTGAGCCTGCCCAGGACCTGAGATCCTCAGGAGAGGCCCTTCTCTTAGTCCCCACCACTATCTTCTTGTTAGTTGCCACTAGACTCTGGAATTTCCTTTCCAAAGAAGCCAGAATGTCCCCTTCCTTGATATCCTTCCATTAATGGGTAAAAATTTTTTTATACCAACAGACTTTTAAAATGTATGGTTTGAAAAGAAAGGACTTCAGAGGGCACTATATCGCTTTATTGAACTGTTTTATTTTTTTAAAAAAACTTTTTAGTTTTGGGCTTTAATTGTTTTAATATTGTTTAATCAGTTTAATCCTATTTTATGGTTGACTTTTGCATGACTTTGGCTATATTATACTTGTTTTAACTTGTAAGCTGCCTTGCATAAAACTGTGAGCCATCTTACAGAAAAGGCACAGTTTATGATGATGGTGATGACAATGATGACAATGGCAGTAAGTAGTGGTGGTAATGGTAGTAGACGGGACTGAAACACCTCACCTACAACTATGGAAAGCAGACTGAGCTTCCCATAAGGCTACCAAGCTTATGAGCAAAACTAGCAGAGATACCCTTTTGAGCCCCACCTGTTTTTCATATGAATTCCAAATCTTCCTCACTAAATTCTGTACTGAACAGATTCTTTTTCTTTATGTGTATCACCATGCCTCTGTTTGAATTTCAGATTTTCTTGCAAGGAAATAAATAAATAAATAAATAAATACCTCACCCCTCCCCACCAAGCATACCACACACTTATTTGTAATGTCAAATACTCTGCTTGTTCCTAAAGAAAGGGCATTGCTACAGTTGCATTTTTTTGTGTGAATAACTCTTCATTTCCCTTTACTATTAACCTACCCGAGCATTACCAAAGCAGGCTGATCTGCTTTGCTTCACTGCATCTCTCTATTCCACGGGGCTCCCTTGTTCACTTTCATATGCGTCACTGCCAGAGCTGCTGGTCACATTCACTAAGTATATTCCTACATCCAGCTTCTTCTTGACAGACAAATAAAAAAAAATGCTGTGAATTTTGAAAAACGTCTGAAATGTACATGCCTTATGGGACCAATAGCTCACCAAGTATGAACTAAGTAGAACCAAAAAGAGATGAAGCTGAACACAAATTGATTGAATTTCTTGAAATTTCAAAGGATGCAAAAGATGAGCAAATTGCCATGTCTACATCTCCAACAAACTGGTATTCACTACATATACCCAAAGACACAAGGAATATTTAGTGGTGGGAAAACTGTTATTTTTTTTCCCTTGTGAACCTGATCCTTCTTCATCATGCCTTTTCCTACACTAAACTACCTAGACATGCTTAGATGAACAGTTGCATAAATGCAGAAGAAGGAGTTCACCAATCTTGCAAGTAAATTGTCCTGAATGAGAGAAAACACATATGCAAAATCACATATAAATTTGGTGCAGCCCACAAGCAGAAATTTTCTCTCAATATTCTGTCATTTTAAGTCATGTACCTGACAAATCCCAACTAGAAACATCAAGCTACACATGAAATGACAGGGCAGAGGGAAAAGAAGAAAATGCAAAGATGTTCAAATGAAAAACTTTTTAAAAACCTCTCTAAACTGCTGTTCCATTTTACTTGTTGATTCCCCCCACAACCTATTTTGTTTTCACTTTTTCTCTTTTAATCCTCTCATCATTTCGGTTTCATTTCCCTATAAGAAATGTTTAGAAAATTTTTAAAAAGAGAGAGTAAAGCAAAGGATTGAATTAATCTTCCAGGAAAAGGACCACCATTCACCTTAAGGAGTTCGTAGTGTTGAATGCCATTTACTCCAATGTCAGGATCAATAGCAGATGGAACAGAATAGCGGGAATTGATGGCTGTGTTCTCGGGGATGGAGATATTAATGACCGTTGATGGAAAAAGAGGGGCATTGTCATTTATATCCTCAATCAGGAACCTAATTTTAACTAGCCTGAAAACTTCATCAGGCAAAACAGCAACTTCCACTTCATAAAAACAACGGTTCTCACTAAAAATGCCAGAGCAAAGCTTCTCCCTATCAATGCGGTTGGCAGTGGTGAATATTTCTCCTGAATTTTCCTCCACACGGACAAGTGGAACATCTCCAGTCTTGTACACAAGTTTGAACTGAAGAGGCGATGAAAGGGGCACATCAGGATCCAGGGTCAAGTTGAGGTCCTTAAGCAAATTGCCAATTAGGACATTTTCTGGCAGCTCCTCCCGCACTGTGTAATTTTTCTCCTGAGCACCAGACTGGAACACGATGCAGGCTAATAAGACTGCCAAAAAGTAGGTCCTGGAAAGCAAGTCCATCTCCAGAATGGCTATAGGTTGTTCAACCAAACACCAAGATGAGCTGAAAAATAAAAAAGAGAGAGAACAACATATTTTAAAAAAAAATGTAATGAGAAATAGCAACAACCTAAAATTGAAGCCCCTCCTCCCTTTAGTGGGAAAATTGAATATGGACAAGTGGTCTGATGAATGCTGGGGAAAATAAGCAGTAATGGCAATAATATTCTAAACTGTACAAGGAACACTGGCATACAAAGCTATAGCAGGAACAAAGCAGTTAAGCCTTTAGGGCTGCATTGACTGCTTTGTGTGGGTTTGTTACTGTAGGGCTTCTAGGCAATGCAGAGTGTTGGTCAGCCAAGTCCACTCCCCTGGACTTATTTATGGGGAGTGGAGAATGAAATCAGTTCACTGGGGAATGCATCACTTAGTCTAACAGGGATCCACAGACATCCCCTCAAATAACGTATGCTTGCCCAAGGATCCTAGGATTACTTTCAAATGCTTTGTTTATTAGGCAATTTATAGTCTCTCATGGCAGACACCTCTGATTCAGTAAGAAAATCTCTCCCAATTTATATTAGCAATAGCATCTTGCCCCCTACACACACATGCTTCCCCCCGCCCCGCTTGAAATTCTTAATTGCAGTGGTGGTAGCAGGACCAGCACATTAGCAGTACATCACACTCTAATGAGTTCAAGGCAGCATGAACTCTCTTTATATTCACTTTATCCTCACAACAGCTCTGAAAGACAGTGACTGCTGAGAATCAGTCTGCTGCAAGAGAGAGCCTGGCTCAAGGTTAACCAGTCATTTTTGTGCCTCAGTGGAATAAGAACTTCGATTTCCCAGGTCTCACTACAATACTCGTAAGTACTACAGCACACTGTCATTTCATGTTCTTTAGTCTTTATTTTCCGAATGACATATGCTCCCAATTCATGGCACACACCATGTTCTAAACAGTATAGCTTTATTTGTAATGCTGGGGTGGGGTAAGAAATCAGTGGTCTGCTGCCTATTATAAATTACATCACACAGCTCTTTGGATCCATACAAAAAGCTCTAAAATTTGAATCCTGCTTCCTAAGAGTAACAGTCCCAATGAGAAGGCAATGCTCAGCCCCGAAGACGGTCCATGGACAACAATCAGGTGCCTGTTATTTGTTTATGATAATTTTTTGTTCATGATTTGGGAGCCTCTTTCTAAGGAAAATAGTAACAGCAGTAATGCTCCATTTTTTAAAAAAAATAACTGCCTCCAATGTTAGAACAAGCAAAGCTGCCCAATGGTTCTTAAAAGCATAGTGAGTTTTGTTTGTCTTTCCATATGAGAATTCAGGCTAGCAGGGAAAGCTATTCAGAGTGACATCCATCTGGCAAAACTCAACCAAGAGAGGATGACATACATTCAAAAGTAATAGACAAGAGATTCTAAAAAGCAAGAAAAATAACAAGTGATTTTATTTTAAACAAGGCAGTAGGTTTGTCTTGATCAAAAGGAAAAAAGTTGGCTTCTTTAGATGGAGATTTAGAACTGCTGTGCATCAAGCTGACCATGCCACACGTTGGCATAACTCACTGCTTCCCTATTTAACTCATTCTTAATCTTTAAAGCCATTTAGTATCAGGAAAAGCTATCATGAGCAAAGACCTACTGCAGTACACTCTGGACACCTATCCAAGTACTCAAGGACTGAGACTATACTTTCATCATAAAATATATTGCATCAACTCCTTATGCATGTTTGAATTTCAAAATACAGATGACAGCAGCTATTATTTTTCTGATGACTTCATTATGAATATTTAGTATAGATGGCTAATGCAGGATAACCTTTAAAATTATATATTAGAATGCTAGCACTCCATTAAAGACATCTTTAATACATTAATCTAAACATGTACAATGATTAAAGTCATAGTTTTTAAACAACTTGTATTCAAATTTAGTCACAGTTAGAGCAGACACACTGAAATTAATGAAAAAAATTATCCATGAGTAACAAACAACAATTTATTTCAGCAGATCTACACTAAGCATTACTAATTCTAGACTGAAAACACTTTTACGCTAGAGACCATCCCATCCACACTTCATCTAGGCTAGACTAAAATTCCTGTCCTCTGAATTTCATCTTCATATGTACATGGAGAAAGATGATTTTAGGGATGAAATCATCTTTCAGGAAAAGAACTCCTTCAGAGATCTGATGGTGTTATCAGACACCACCCCTTCACTGCCACACTCATATAGAATGCCTCAGTCCAGGGACATGGGGGAGCAGGGAATAGAAGACACCAGGCATGATCTTAGAGGAAATGTTCCCTTCTGTGTGACAGAAAAATAGGGATCAGTTTGCTACCTCTTCAAAACTCCACCTAAACCAGGTCTAGCTGACAAGGTTCCACAGGCACATATCTCTTTTGCCCTCTACTCCCAATGCAATTGTGGGGCATGGAGAAACACATGGCAATCAATCGAAATGAGAGTTGGTGACAAAGACAAGGCGAGGCCGCCACCTCAGGCAGTAGATTTGGGTATTATAAAGGAGCAACAAACTATTAGGAATTTAATTTGCTACTATTGTATTTTTGCTGCTGGTGTTGGGGAGACGAACCAGCTTATGTACCAAAACAACATGATTGGCTTTGGGTATTACGTGCCTGGATGGAGAGATAGGCTGTGCCTGGGTACCTGGGTGTGCAGGTAAAATTGCACTGGGGAAGTCAGTGGAATTTTGACAACTCACATCAGTAGTGGGTTATGCTCAACATATCTTATTCCTTGCTTCAAATGTATTTTTTCTAACCAATTTCTGCATGGAGGGAGAAAAAATCCTTCCCTTCCCTGACAAAACCTCTTAGTTTTGTTCCTCTATTGGAGTAATTTGCTCTGAGTAGTCACATTAAATCATTTTTAAGGAACAATTTAGATAGCATATTATTGCATATAAAGGAACCAATTGCACAAACCTAACATACATATATTCAAATATATTCTCTTGAAATGTGTGTGCATGTGTGTGTATCCATCCATAAAATGAAAAGCAGTGTATTTCCTTAATTCACAAATATACCTAGATATATTTTCATTTACGTTGCCTTTTCCTATCTGCAGTCTCAAATTTTGCAGAGCCATCGTCATACAGCATTATTCATTCAACAGTGAATAGGCCATATAAATTATGCTTAAAAAAATCTAGCATACTATAAAATAAGAATGATTAAAATACTGAACTCAAGTGAGCAGCCATTTACTGATGTGAAGTACTGCACTAATAGGTGTTTAAATGGCTGAACAGTGCCACCAGAGTTCATATTAGCATAGGTATTTGACTGTTGTTTCTGCTTAGAGAATCGTACAAGAGAGATAATATGCACCCAACAAAAGTCAAAAGGTACTATCCTCTTTGGCAGCAATAATTGGACAAGGATGTGGGAATAGAAATTACTGCAGTTTTTCTGTCATAGGAGACAGATGGCTATCTTCACTTCAATTCACAAAACCTCCATTTATGGTAAATGGAGCCAGCCCAACCAATCTACCACAGCATGGGTTGGATATGGCAATGCCATGATACTGGAATGCAAGACCCAGTATCACTCCCTAGCTCCATCTGGCCTTATACTATTCACTTCAGGACCTCCATATCTGTTGACACACCAAGTTGAATGAACCACATAGACCACGCAGAGCATTTAACCACAGTTCCTATTAACTTGTTGGCATTGCTACTTGCAGTCAACTAACAGGAGCACTTGAGGTGTAGTACCCTTGCAGATGAGCTCTTTGCCACTATACCTTCACTACTAGAGCACTATAACAAGAGAGAGAAGCTTCCCATACAGCACTAACTAAATAACAAACTGGTACTAAAAATAAAGTGAAATGCTAGTTATGCAGTAAATCTTAAAAGTTCAGAGGACCTTTAAAAAAAAGAAAAGAAATGGAAAAAGATGGTTTAGGGCAGAATTATTAATGTGGAGTATAATTTTTCTCTTTCAGAAATTTAGCATGTGAAGGCACGCTAAACTGTATTATGTATTGTCATTTTGTGTCATTCCCTACCCTGTTGTTTGCAAGCCACTTTACAGGTCAACAGACTTCACTTGTGATTCTAAACCAGGGTTTCTCACTGTTTGATCATCGAACTGTTTTGTACTTCACTCCCAAAAGCATTTAGCAGCACAGTTAACGACGAGGCATTCTGGATGCTGAAGTTCAAAACATTGGGGGACGAAAGATTGAGAAACACTGTCCTAAGCCACCCATTTTGTGATTTGTAGGTATAGCATTGCAGATCTTCATAATGGCAATTTTAAGTTTAGAGCGTGTAAATGCAACCATGGACTATGAAGTTGGACAGTAGTTACTGTGTCACACTGTAAGCACTACTGTGTGCGTCCTCTACGATACCAATAAACTAAAAATAAATATGATTTAATAGGCATCATTAAAAACTGGTGGGATGAGTCTCATGATTGGAACGTAGTAACAGGGGGATATAACCTATTTTGCAGAAATAGACCAAACAAGAAAGGAGAAGGAGTAGCCTTATACGTCAAAGATGTTTTCACCCGTGAAGAGATCCACGTTTTAAATCCAGGAAGCCAAATCAAGGCATTTGGGTAAGAATTAAGGGAGCAAGAAATAATAGTGATGTGATTGCAGGGGTTTGCTACACACCTCCAGGCAGGCCTGAGGACTTGGATGAAGCCTTCCTGGAGCAGATGATCACACATTCAAAAAGGAGAGATGCAGTAGTAATGGGAGATTTCAACTATTCTGATATATGTTGGCAATCAAATTCTGCCAAGACCGCAAGGTCCCACAGGTTCCTGGTTTGCTTTGCAGATAATTTCATAGCCCAGAAGGTGGAAGAGGCAACAAGGGGATCAATTATCTTAGATCTGATCCTGACCAACAGGGATGGCCTTGTTGATGAGGTGGAGGTGGTGGGATCCTTAGGGGGGAATGACCATGCTCTATTGGAATTTGTCATTCAGCAGGAAGGAGAAGCCAAGTGTAGCTAGATACGCATTCTAGACTTTAAAAAAGCTGATTTCTGTAAACTTAGGGAGTTACTTGCCGAAGTTCCATGGTCAAGAATGCTGAAAGGAGTTCATGATGGATGGGAGTTTCTTAAAAGTGAGATACTGAAGGCACAATTTAAAACTGTGCCAATAAGGAGGAAAAATGGCAGTTGTCTGAAAAACCCAGAATGGTTGACTAAAGAACTCTCAGCCGAGAAAAGTGTTAAAAGAAACACATACAGGAAATGGAAGAATAGTGAAACCATCGAAGAGGAATTCAAGCAAATAGCCAGGATATGTAGGGAGAAGATCAGAAAAGCTACAGCACAGAATGAATTCAGGCTTGGCAGAGACATTAAAAACAATAAAAAGGGCTTTTTTAGATATGTCTGCAGCAAAACGAAAAACAAGGAAATGATGGGGTTGCTGTGTGGAGAAGATGGCCAATTACTAACAGGGGGAAGAAAAAGACAGAACTTCTCAACACCTTTTTTGACTCAGTTTTCTCCCAAAAGGACAGAAGTACTCAACCTGGGGGGTGGGGAGCAGGTGAGGAAAGGGAGAAAATGCAGCACAGAATAGGTAGAGAAGTAGTACAGGAATACCTGGCTAAACTAGGTTAATTCAAGTCTCCAGGGCCAGATGAATTACAAAGGATATTAAAAGAACTGGCAGAAGTCATTTCAGAACCACTTACAATAATCTTTCAGAATTCTTTGAGAACAACAGAAGTCCCAGCAGACTGGACTAGGACAAATTTTGTCCCCATCTTCAAGAAGGGGGAAAAAGGACCCAGATAATTATTGACCAGTCAGACTGACATCAATACCAGGAAAGATCCTAGAGCAGATCATTAAACAGTCAGTTTGTAATTACTTACAAAGCAATGCCGTAATCACTAAAAGTCAACATGGGTTTCTTCAAATCAAGTCATGCTAGACTAATCTTATCTCTTTTTGCGACAGAGTTACCAGCTTGACAGATGGAGGGAATGCTGTGAATGTAGCATATCTTGATTTCAGTAGGGCCTTTGACAAAGGTCCCCATGACATTCTTGCAAAGAAGCTAGTAAAATGGAGGCTGGACAGAGCTACTGTTAGGGGGATTTGTAATTGGTTGACAGAGCAAACCCAAAGGGTGCTCACCAATCGTTGCTTTTCATCCCAGAGAGAAGTGACATGGGGTGCCACAGGGTTCTGTCCTGGGCCCAGTGCTATTCAACATCTTCATCAATGACTTGGATAAAGGAATAGAGGGTATGCTGATCAAATTTGCAGATGACATCAAATTGGGAGGGAATGCTAATAGGCCAGAGGACAGGGTTAAAATTCAAAATGACCTTGACAGATTGGAGAGCTGAGCCAAAGTTAACAAAATGAATTTCAACAGAGAGAAATGTAAGTCCTGCACTTAGGCATAACAAATGGAATGCACAAATAGAGGATCAGGGACACGTGACTGGATAATAATACATGTGAAAGGGATCTAGGAGTTTTGGTAGATCACAAGCTAAACATGAGTCGGCAGTGTGATGCAGCAGCCAAGAAAGCCAACATGATTCTTGGTTTCATAAATAGGAGTATGGTGTCTAGATCAAGGAAGGTAATGGTACCACTCTATTCTGCTTTGGTTAGACCTCATTTGGAATACTGTGTCCAGAACTGGGCACCCCAATTCAAGAAGAATATCAACAAGCTGGAGTGTATTCAGAGAAGGGTGACAAAATGATGAAGTGTCTGGAAGCCATGCCCTATAAGGAGCATAAGCTGGGTATGTTTAGTCTGTAGAAGAGAAGGTTAAGAGGGGACATAATAGCCATATTTAAATATTTGAAGGGATATCATGTTGAGAAGGGAGTGCATTTGTTTTCCACTGCTCCAGAGACTAGGAAAAGGAGCAATGGATCCAAGCCACAAGAAAGGAGATTCCACCTGAACCTAAGAGAGAACTTCCTGACTGTCAGAGCTGTCTGGCAGTGGAATATGCTGCCTTAGAGTGTGGTTGAGTCTCGTTCTTTGGAGGTTTTTAAGCAGAGGGTGGATGGCCATCTGTTGGGAGTGCTTTGATGTGGGTGCCTGCATGGCAGGGGGTTGGACTGGATGGCCCCTGTGGTCTCTTCCAACGCTATGATTCTATGAAAAGTACAAAATAGTTTGTAATTTATTAAATCACTGCCACAGATTTATGTTTGAAGCATAAGAACAATAAAATGTCCATATCCATTAGCACTTCCATCTATCTTAAGCAATCTGATCATGTATTCCTGCAGAGTGGTCCCTTGTGGTCCCTTCAAATTCTATGATTCTATGACTAAACATCAACATAGAATGAAACACAGTAAAGAAATATATACATATATAAATTTCCTTCACAATTTTTTCTAAAGATGGGTGGAGAGATATTGCAAATGCTAATCAAAAAGATACAGAATAAAGATCTGCACAGGATAAGACTTTTGTTCTGCCCATAGGCCAACACAGTGGTTCTAGGAAAAACATGCTGATACTCAATCTTCTACCTGCTTTGTGGAGATAATATTGCTGACCTCCCAAGCTGAGACTACTCAAAGGCACCACCAATAAACTACTACTAATTCTGGAATAAGACACTGTTCTCTGTGGCTAATTGGTGTTTACTTGCTTACAGACAGCCTTTCAGGATTAAGCAACTACGTATCTTCAAGAGGAAACATGACATGGATGAAAATACAAGAACAAGATCCTGCCACAAACCCTGATGCCAGTTTTGTTTCTAGATCTATTCTGGCAGCAATACTACAAGTCCTAATAGTGTCAGCCACAACATCAGAGGTTCACTTATTAGTTCTTTTTCCAATGTGATATATGCCATCTTCTGTCAGCAAAGCCCTTCTGGACAAAGACAGCAGTCTCTAAGCACACAGATGTGACATTAGAAATAGCTATACTGCCAAAGTGGTGGTAGAACATTTTAATGTTCCTGGATGTGTGATCAATGGCATTCAAGTAATGGTTCTGGAACAAAGAAATTTCAAGGGAAATTTGGAACAGAAATAGCAAATTGGAGCCATATTTACATATTTAAATACATTAATAGAAGTATGGATAGAACAATGGTTTCTTGGCACACTATGAATGGATTTTCACCACAGATATACATGTGACTAAAAAGTATCTTCAAAAAAATCTTTTGAGTAAGCAATTTTACTGCATTCACACTTTGCATCTGAAGGGCCATCTACTTGGCAGACAGCTCTTTGAAAATGTATGGCCAATGTTACAATCTACATCAATCTGTATTCCAGCACACTTTGCACCCATCTCCATAACAATGTAATTGTTCTCAAATATTGCACCCTATCAGGACATCTGAAGAAGTGGACTGAAAACCATGAAAACTCATGCTGAAATAAATCAGCTAGTTTTAAATCTTCTTCTACTACTACTATTTATTTCTATCCCACCTTTCTCTCAATTTTTTCTCCCATGACATATTTCATCCCCACTCCCTTTCCTTTTCATGCTGAAACAATCTAATCTGGCTATGTCTCTGAATTCAGATATTTAAAAAGTATAATAATTATTTCCTATGACTGTTGTAGAATTTTACTGTGCTTTGAAGGCCAAAAGCATACTCCCACTCAATGTGTGTTCATATCCCAATCCTAAAATAAACACCATGCCTCAATTTCTCCCACCCTACACACTTTTTTAATTCAAAAGGGTGGTTCATTCTTAGGAATAATGCACATTTTTCTGTGTGTGTACCTTTTGATTAGATTACCTTCTCTAATATCTCCTAAAATGGTAGAAAACACAGACATTTACATCCTTCACTTCCTCTTCTTTTAAAAGATTTATCTTTGCTCCTAGTAAATATAAAAGAATTTAATGGCCACTAGAAAACAGGGGAAAATGTTGAAAAATTATCTACATGAAATCCAGTTCACACTTCCTTGAACTGGGGGGACTGCATTCAAGAGAAGTCTTTGTTTGTTTGTTTGTTCACTTATTTGTTTTTAAAGAATGGCATAGGATATGGGCAGAATATGTTTTTGGAATTATTTCTTTACTAAGTAGATGTACTCTTAAATAATATCTTTTTATTTTTGTCCCTACCTTTTAAAAAGCAGGTGAGGGCTAAACTAGTATTTGTGGGAGAAAATGTTATTGTAAAATACACTTAAAACTCTTCCAAAATCCTAGGGAACTTACTAGAAACACACAGTAAGCACTTCCTACCTAATTGAGATAATGAACAGAGAAGACACATTATAATATGAAAACCATAATTCCAGAGAGATTTCCTACTAATGATCAACCATAAATGTATGGTACTGATGGTTTGTCAGTAAAAGAGACTGCATATTATATTGTCACATATTTGTACTGAAAACAAGAATCCAAGACATTTTTTAAAAAAGTAAGTTTGATTAACTATGTTGAAAGTACATACACAACAAAACGGAAAAAGAAATAACAAATTACATACAACAAAAAAAGAAGGAAAAATACTAAGCATAAATACAGAAAGTATAAAAATTTGTAAAGGGTACTAAGAAAGAAAGAGATATACACTGGCTACCAGTTTTCTAAATTGAGATTATACATATTTATGTACAATAATTTCTCTACTTAGAAATACCATTCCAACACCTCAATCGGTACTTTTCCTAACATACTAATTGTTGAAACTTACAATCAGCATATTGTACTCTTTTTCTAGCAAAAAATTTACTAAGCTTCCTAGCCTATCAGAAAAGTCACCACTATTTTTTCTCTTATCAATATTGTCAAGTTTACCAATCTCCATTACGACCATATATTTTATCAATCAGTCTTCTTTCATTAGTATTCTTCCACTTCTCTGTCTATAATAAGTTAGCTGTGGTGGTCATATATCATAGTATCTTGCCATACTTCTTCGACAGTTGATTTTCCACTAACCCTGACAAACCTAATTCCAGCTTCAATTGAACATTAACTTTTGAAAATTTGAAATGTTTTGGCCTTTTCACAAATCTATCACATATGATTTTAAAAAAAAGTCTCACTTCTTCCACACATTTCCAAAGTCTACTATAAACATCTTTATGCATTTCGGCCAATTTTTCTAGTATCAAATATCAGCGATATATCATCTTATAAAAGTTCTATGATCTTATAAAAGATCATAGAATAATGTAAATTCAATTCCTTTCAACCACATTTTTCCCATTCTTCCATCTGTATATAATAAAAGTTTGTGCCCACTTTATCATACAGTCCTTCATCAATTGTTCATCTCTATTTTTAACAATTATGTATCTTACCAATCAGATGTTCATCATCCATGCACAACTGTTTCTCAAATTCTGATTTAGTCAACTCATAGAATTTTTGTCCATTCTAAATCTTTCTACTATTTGTCTGTAACAGAACAATTTAAAACTATAAATTTAAAACTATAACATATCTTAATTTTTCAATTGATTTAATTCTATGGTGTTTTTCAAATTCCTGAAGAGTTATATAAATTGCCAACTTTTCCTTAGCTGTTATCTCTTTCCTATAGAAAGCTTCTTGTGATGACACACCCAAGGGTATCTTGGACATAACCTTAATTTATATCTATTTGCTTGTATCTATTCCACACACTTAACAAAGCACATTTCACACAGTGATTATTAAGATCTTCGTTCATTTTGGCTTTATCATACTACAAAACACCATGCCATCCAAATCTTAGTTCATGCCTTTCTAAATCCAACAATCTTTGGTTTGTTAATATAATCCTGTCCTTCAGCCAAACCAAACAGCACATGGAAAATTAATTTCATATCTGGTAATCCCAGTCCCCTTCTCTGTTTAGCATCTTGTAAAATTTTATATTTGACTCTAAGTTTCTTCCCTTTCGTAAGTGTCTTGCCCTGCTTCCAGAGCATGGACTCTGGCTGAGTCTGAAACAGAGGGCATGCCAGAGGCTGAAACAGAAGGCATGCCAGGGCCTGCTGTACAGAGAGAGATTACAGTGCCAGAAACAGAACTGGGGATGGTGCCAGCTCCAACAGAGAGTCCTGCCTCTTCAAATATAGACAAACACTTACCCCAACTCAGCTTTGCAGTGCACAGGCAGCAAAGAGAGAGCCAGTGTCACTCTCTCAAGATTTATAACTGGCAACAATCAATCAAGTCTCAGCTGTGTTTGGCTCAAGACCTATTTAGCTGGCGTCCTTCCTCTTCAGGAGTTGTCAGAGCTTATCTGACCTGCTACCTTGCTTGATGCCTTGACAAATGCTTGGATTGACCTTGGACACTCCCTTGCCATGAAACCCTGTTAGACTTTATTTATGTTGGACTTTATGTATGACTCCTTGCTTACTGCTTGGAAGAAAGTAACAAGCTGGGAGATATTCAGTTTGTTTCATTTGATTTATCAGCTGTGCCAGGACTGAGATAAGACAATAAGTCACTATGCCATTGCTTTACATTTTTGGTAAAACGTTCATTTTGATCACAGATATTTGCTCTAACGATAGTTTAAGTTTTGCCAATCTTTGAAAATCCATCTTAATATCATTTAATCTCTTAATAGTTTTTTTTCTACAACATGCAATTCATGCTAGTCATAGTAATACCTAAGTTTTTCACTTTTTCTCAATTTTAGATCCCAGCTTGTCCACCAATTGTACTTGTTCCTCCTTTATCATATTCTTTGTTAACACAGTATGTTTTTTTCTTGCTTATATTAAATCCAGCTATCTCTCCAAATTCTTCTAGTTTCTCCCACATTACTTTTATACAGTCAACAGGGCTGTCTAAAATAATCACTAGTTCATCTTCAAATGCTTTTAATTTAATTTTAATTTAATTAAACTTTTTAATTCTTATACCTTTAATTCTTTCATCATCTCTTATTGCTCTATCTCCAACTTCAAGAATTATAATAAACAATAAAGGGGAGAATGGACCCCCTTGTCTTGTTCCTTTTTGAATGTTGCATGGTTTGTTCAACTCACCATTGATTGAAATCCATGAAGCTGTACATTATAAAATGCTTTGATCCATATGATAACAATATCACCAAAGCTCAGCTTGTCTAAAACTCCAAACATAAAGTCCCAATTCTGACTATCATAAGCTTTTTCAGCATCTAAATATAAAAGCTCCACCTGCTTCTCACTGTGATTATCTAAATATTCCAAAACATCGAAGACATATCTGGTATTATCACATGATTGTCTTTTCCAGCAAGACATTTATAGATAAAGTCTTGTAAGGTTCTCTTCAGCTTTCTGCTCAAATCATTGTAAAAATCTTCTAGTCATTATTCAATAATGAAATAGGTCTATAGTTCATTTTCATCATCATGTCTTGATCTTCCTTTGGGGTTTAGACTATTGTTGCCTTTCTCCAGATTTCAGTAATCTCCCTTGTCCACAGAATAGAATTTAATAATTTCTGCAAAGGTAAAAATAACTGTTCCTCAAAACTCTGGTAGCAACCCAGCCACAAACCATCTGGCCCTGGTGCTTTGCCAGACTTGATCTTAATATTCTCAATAATCTTACTCACTATAATAGGTGCATTTACCATGTGTTTTTGCAAGTGTGAGATCTCTGGAAGCTTTTTTTCCCTAAATATTCACCTATTTTTGCTAATGAAACTTTTTTTTGCATAATTAAGTGTAGTAGCGGTGAAATGACTTTTGAATATTTGCTTTATCACTTACTATCTCTTTTTGTGTCTTCAAGATTAATTTTTTATTTATTTCTTAGTTTTTAAGCCAATTACATTCCAGGCTTGTTGGCGAACATCTGCTTCATGTAGTATAACTTCTTCTCAATTCACTTACCAACATCATTGGTAAGTATTTTGTAGTATTTTTATTTGGTTGAGCACCACTTTGTTCGTGGGGGACTTCCTCAGCTCTTCTTTACTTCTTATCTCCTTTAAAAGTAATTGCATTTTTTCTTGCCTCTTCCCTTTTAATTCATTGTATAAGGCACCCTCTCATAAATTATTTGCCAGCATCCCATACTATTCTAATAGCAGTACCTTATTCCAAATTATCTTTGAAATATTCAAAATCTCTGAAAGTGCAATTTTTCCTACCTGTTCTTAATGTTAGTGAAATCTACTTCTAGAGACTGAGAGCTCAAATCGAAGAACTTCAGGCACTTATTTTGGTGTCAGGTGAACATGTACCAAATCCAATTGTTAATCACACACAAACCCTAGCAGCTCCCATTCTGCCTCTGAAATCCTCTAAATTCGCTTGAGCTTTCAACCAATTTAAATATTTCCTCGTCATATTCGGCAGTATAATTCTCCTGAATGAGTTTGGCTTCCCAAGAGCTTTGGTAAAACATAACACTAGAAACCTAAAAGTAAGAAATTCGATCTGTCTGACTACTCTCCTTCCCACTCCAAAAGGAAAAACAATACCCACCACTACCAGCAGCAACAGAAGGAAGGCAAGCAGAGCTCACAGCTCTCCCCTCTCCTATCAATAAGAGCATGTTCTGCTATAAAGTTGGTTTTATTAGACAGGCTGCAGAATACACTTTTATGTATTTTTATTTATGTAATTTTTAATAAATATGCAAACTTTTAAATATTTTCATTGTATCTAGTTAATGGTATTATTGCCAGACATCTTGGGATTTTCAGGAAGTGTGGGGTATAAAGAGATTATTTGTTTGTGTGTTTGTTTAATTTATTCATTTATATCTCACCTTGGTTCCAATACTGGAACTCTAGATGACTAAAATGATTTTTTTTTAAAATTTAGTTTAAAAAATTATACAAAAACTTTGATAAAAGTATAAACACAATGGCTAACTGAAAAGCTATCAGACAACTTATAAAGTTAAAATATTAAACATTTTAAAAAATAAAATTCCTTAAAAGATTATGCAGACCATAAAATGCAGTACATTGTTAAAAGTCCATTCCATTCAATTTCTAAAAGCTTAGTAGCACAAAATGTTTTAAGTTGCTGGAAGAAGACCAAGGAGGGAGTCATCCTGCCCCACCCTAGGGAGAGAGTTCCAAAGACTAGCAGCAGTCACTGACAAGACCCTCTCTCCACCAAATAAGCCAGAAAAGGTGATGAGATAGAAAGTCCTCTCAAGACAATCTTAGAGCTCTCACAGGCTTATAAAGGGAGATACATTCCTTCAAATAGCCTTAACCTAAGCCTTATAGGACTTAATAGTACTTTGAATTGTGCGTATAAACGACTGATAGCCAGTGGAGCTGCTGCAACAAGACAATTCTATGCTTCTTGTACCCAGCCCAAATTAGCAATCTGGCTGCAGTACTTTGGACCAACTGAAGTTTCTGGTGACTTTTCAAAGGTAGCCCCACATAGAGCACATTACAATAATCCAAACAGGACATGGCTTCTGTTACCATGGCTAGATCCAAATTCTCCAGGAATGGCCGTAGGTGCTTCCAGGCTCAGGGTGTCTTACAACTGATTAGGAGCACCTCTGTCTTGTCTAATTAAGCTTCAGTTTCTTTGCCGTCATCCAGTCTATTACAGCTGCTATGCCCCAGTTTAGCAGAGGAATAGCTTCCTTTGAATTAGGTGGAAATGAGTAACAGAACTGGGTATTATCAGCATGCTGGTGACAACTGACCCAAAACTCTGGATGAGCTGTTCCAATGATTTCATGTAGCTGTTAAATAAAATAGGAAACAAGACAGAACCCTGAGAGAATCCATGGGCCAATGGAGCAGGAGTCAAATAGGAATCCCCTATCATCAGCCTCTGAGAGCACCTTTCCAGGAGAGAACAGAGCCACTGTAGATCAGTATCTCCAACTCCCACCTGGAATGATACCATGGGTGATGATATCAAAAGCTGCCAAGAGGTCCAGCAGAATCAACAGAAGCACACTTCCCCTCTCCTGTTCCCAGTGTAGGTCATAAACAAGGCATCAACAGCTGTGTCCATCCCATAACCAGCCCTGAAACCAGACTGATATGGATCTAGATTATCTGTCTCATCTAGGAACCCCTTGAGCTGCAAAGCTACCACACACTCCAGTACCTTGCCTCAAAATGGAATGTTGGAGACTGGTCTATAAATATCCAATATGAACAGGTTGCTTACCTGTAACTGTAGTTCTTCGAGTGGTCATCTGTGCCATCATACACTAGGAGCTTTCGCGCATGCATGGGAGCGTTCGGAAGATTCTAGTAGCTTTTGGCTGCTTGGCGGGACCCCTCCCCCATGCCGGTACTGCGCATGCTCCTCCCGCCGAGCAGCGGCCACTCCCCAGTTCTTAGTCAGCCGTAGTGACACAGGGACCTGAAAAAGAGGGGAAGGAAGGGCGGGTGTGATGATGGCACAGATGACCACTCGAAGAACTACAGTTACAGGTAAGCAACCTGTTCTTCTTCTTCGTGGCCTCTGTGCCTTCATACACTAGGAGACTGTGTAGCTTACCGGTTGGATCGCAGGTCAGGTCCTACAGCACGGAAGCCAGAACCTCACGTCCAAACCGAGCATCTCTGCGTGACCGGCAGTCAAGCCTGTAGTGACGCACGAAGGTCGAAGGTTGAGACCAGGTCACCACACGGCAGAGTTCAGGCAGGTCAACACCTCTCAAGAGGGCTGCAGACGTGGCCACGGCCTTGGTTGAGTGGGCCCGGAGGAGAGCTGGAGGAGGCTTCCTGGCAAGCTCATACGCCAGTTCAATGGTCTGTGCCACCCACTTGGAGAACCGTTGGGTGGAAACTTTATGGCCCTTTCGTTGGTCGCAATAGCAGACAAACAGGTGCGGTGATTGTCTGTAAGGGGCAGTCCTGTCTCTGTAGAACGCCAGAGCCCGACGCACGTCCAGGGAGTGAAGGGACCGCTCCAACGGTGTCGTCGGGTCCGGGAAGAAGGACGGCAGGATGATGTCCTGGTTGAGATGGAAGTTGGAGACTACCTTTGGTAGAAAGGAGATGTCCGGTCGGAGGACGACCTTGTCTCTGTGGAAGATGAGGTAGGGTTCGTCGATCTTCAAGGCCGTCAGCTCTCCAGCGCACCTAGCCGAGGTGACGGCCACCAAGAAGGCAGTCTTCCAGGTAAGAAGCCTATCGTCAGCAGTCGCCATGGGCTAGAGGGCGGTCTCATGAGCTGCGAGAGCACCAGAGAAAGGGACCACGGCGGTAGCGGCGGTGATACCGGCGGGTATAGATGTTGGAGGTCCTTCAGGAACTGCTTGACGATACCATCTCGGAAAAGCGATGCCGACGGGGATCGTGGCGGTTGGCATGCCACGATAGCAGCAAGGTAGACTTTCAGGGACGGAAAGGCGAGGCCCTGCTGGTGGAGGTGGAGAAGGAAGTGGAGCACGGTAGGCGTGTTGACTGGCAATACCGGTTCCCCCTTTCATTAGCGAAAGTTAAGAAGCGGCGCCACTTGTAGTGGTAGTTGCGGCGCGTCGATTCTTTTCTAGCTGCCGTCAGGACGTTCTCGATGATAGGGTCGGCTACGGCGATATCCTCCAGGCATGGAGGGCCAAGAGCGGCAGGTCTGGGTGGAGTACGCGGCCGTCGGAGTGGGACAGCAGGTCCAGCGTCGGTGGGAGCCTCAGGCAGCGGTCACGGGCAGCCTCGAGGAGGGGCGCGAACCAGTGTTGCCTTGGCCAGTACGGGGCTACGAGAACGACGTCCGCTCCGTCGGCGAGGATCTTGGAGATCACGCGCCGAGGAGAGGAAACGGGGAAACGCGTAGAGGAGTCCCTCATTCCACCGGAATTGGAAGGCGTCCCCGATGGAGTTGCGGTCGCAGCTGGCTCTTGAACAGAAGCGGCGGCATTTCGCGTTCATGTCGGTCGCGAAGAGGTCGATGTCGGGTTCTCCCCAGCGGTCCCGTATCATCTGGAATGCTCTGTCGGAGAGGGACCACTCGTGGTGGGAAGAGGTGTCCCTGCTAAGCGCGTCCGCTGTGGTGTTCTCCTGCCCGGCCAGGTGAACCGCCACTGGGTGGATTCCTAGCGGGACGCACCAGTTCCAGAGGTCCAGGGCGATGTTGAGCAGGGTGGTCAAATGGGTGCCGCCTTGCCTGTTGACGTAGCAGACCGCCGTTGTGTTGTCCGTGACGACGAGTACCGTCCGGTTCTCGATGCGATGGCGGAAAGCTCTCAGGGCTTTGAATATGGCAAGGAGCTCGAGAGCATTGATGTGGTGGGCGGTCTCGTCGTCTTTCACCGTCCCCAGACTCTGAGTTCGCCGGAGTGGGCTCCCCAGCCGTAGAGGGAGGCGTCCGTGGTCACCGTGACGTTCGGAGTCTGTTGTCGGAAGGGCATCCCGGAGAAGAGGTGGTCGTAGAACTGCCACCAGAGGAGGGACAGTTGGACGTTCGACGGTACCGTAAGGTGCCTGCTTTGAACATCGCGGAGCGGGTTGAAGGCTCGGACGAACCAATGTTGTAGAGGTCTCGCGCGGAGCCTGGAGAGGTACATCACGGAGGTAGTGGAGGCCATGTAGCCGAGGAGCTGTTGGATCCTCCTGGCCGACATCGTCGGTGCCCGGTAGGCTACGAGCGCGGCCCGGCGTAGAGCTCGTGCGTGATCGGTCGGTAGGAAGGCCCTGGCCGATAGCGAGTCCAAGGTGGCGCTGATGAAGTCGAGCACCCTCGTCGGTTCGAGGTGGGACTTCTTGGGGTTGACCCGGAGCCCCAGTTGGGTCAGGAGCGTTAGAGTCCGATGAATGTCGGCATAGAGTTTCTGTCTGCAGGGCGCCACCAGGAGCCAGTCGTCCAGGTAGGGGTAGACGGAGACGCCCTTCATTCGCAGGTAGGATGCCACTGGGGCCATGCATTTGGTGAAGACCCTGGGCGCAGTGGAAAGGCCGAATGGTAGCACTTTGTACTGGTAGCAGGTGTCGTCGACCGCGAACCATAGGTATCGTCTGTGTTGAGGACGAATGGCGATATGGAAGTAAGCATCCTTGAGATCGATGGAGGCGAACCAATCTCCTCGGGAGAGGAAAGGGAGGATCGAAGACAGCGTTACCATCTTGAACTTTCTGGGGCGGATGAAGTTGTTTACGTCCCTGAGGTCCAGGATGGGCCGCAAGGTCCCGTCGGGCTTCGGTACCGTGAAGTACTGGGAGAAGAAGCCGGTGTTGGAGGCCGAGGATGGGAGTGTCTCGATCGCTCCCTTTTGAAGAAAGGACTAGATCTCTTCCAGCAGGGTCGGGCTGGCCGAGGTGGAAGGTAGATACTTCGTGGCGGAATATCGTGAAATTCTATGGCGTAGCCAAGACGGACGATGGAAAGCACCCAAGAGTCCGAGGTGACCTGGCGCCACTCGGCGAGGTGTCAGGCCAGGGCCGGCTGATCTCGAAGGAGCACTGGCAGGCTGAAAGATGGTATCGGCAGCGACCTGCGGAAACCCTCAAAACCGGAACTTCGCCTCAGAAGATGGTTTCTTTGAGACCGGAGCTGGTCGTTGTCGGAAGGGTCTCCGGGTGGAGGAGGCAGTCGATGGTCGAGATTGGGTGGAGTGGGTGGGCCTTTGTTGGTAAGAGGCCACCGAGGACCGTCGCCAGGATTGGCGCGATGTGGAGGACAGGCAGGACTGAGACGGTTGGTGGATCCCCATCTTCTTGGCCGTTAGTCGGGCCTTGACGATGGAGTCCATCGTCTCGTCCGTGGTGGAATTGAAGAGCCCCTGGCCATCAAAGGGGAGATCTTCGATACGCTTGCGGGTGTCCTCCTGCAGGCCGGATGAGCAAAGCCACGCGTGCCGGCGGAGTGCAACCGAGCCAACCATCACCCTCGAAGCGACCTCCACAGCGTGCTTCGAGGAGAAGATCTGCTGGCTGGAGATCGCTACGGCCTCGTTGTAGAGTTTGGAGGCAGTAGCGTGGTTCTCCTCCGGGAGGCTGGTCAGGAGAGGGGCGAGCTGGTCGAGAATTTTACGCTGGTATGCCGTGAGGCATGCCTGCGTATTAGACACTCTGATGTTAAGGGAGGAGGCGGTGTAGAACCTCCTCCCGAAAGTGTCTAGCTTGCAGCCCTCTCGGTCCGGCGGCGTGGTGTGGGCCCTGTCGCCTCCCTTGACCTGCGCGGACTCCACCACCATGGAGTTCGGTACTGGATGGTTGAAGAGGAAGTCCGCCTTCCCTTCTGCGTCCGGTACAGGTGCTCCAGTCAAGGAGGGATCGGCTGAGCGGACGCCGGTTTGTCCCATGGCTGCTTGACGGCCTTAAGCAGCTTTGGTAAGAGAGGGAATGGGGCAGCGGCCTGCTGCCGGGTCTCCACCAGCTCGAAAACTGGGTCCTCCTCCTCAGGTTCAGGCTGTGCCACCTTCAGGCCGAGGGTCTCCGCCATCCGTAGAAGTATGGTCGAGAGGTGTTGGACATCTTCGGGCGCTGTCTCCGGCGTTGGTTCACCGAAGACCAGCGGGGGCGACTCGTGTGAGGCCGGTGTCAGGTCCTCCGACTCAGTTCCCAAGTTGGACTGGGGAGAAGATGACCCAGAGGGCTCTGGAGACTTTGCCGGGGAAGCCTGCGGTGCGGGGCGCCGGGGGAGCGGTGAAGTGGTACCACTGGTGTTGCGGTCGGTACCGTAGCTGCAGTGGTCTGGGTGGTCGAGGTGACGGGAACCACTGCCGAGCACACCTTCACAGCCACCGATGTCGTCACCGTTGTGGCCACTGTCTGAGTGGCTATGGACTCGACGGGGTGAGTGGCAGTAGATGTAACCCTCGGGGATGGTGAGATCGCTCGGTATCGCGCCAGTGGTTCTCTCTCCCTACGGTATCAAGGGGATGGAGATCTGGTACGCGAGCGCTCGCGCCTCCGCTCGTGCCTGGAGGGTGACCGGGCCCGCCTGTAGGGCACCCAATGCCGGACGTCATAATGGTACCGATCTCTATTTGATGGCGAATAGGACCGGTACTCCGCCGGGTAATGTCTCCATTCCGGTTCCCGCAGGGACCTGCCGACATAGGAGGCCGAGGTGTAGCGAGAATCCTGTGAGTGGCGCGGGTATGGGTCTTCGGACACCTCTCGGCGCCGGGGTGACGGTGGCCTGACTCTACGCTCTGGGGGTGAGAGTAGCTCCTGTCCGAGGCAGATCGATGCCTGGACGAAGGCCGAGTAGTGTTCGGTCACCTCCTCTGCCCGAGCCTCCGAGCTATGGTGGGTAGGCTGGGGCTCCACCTCCATGGGAACCTGCGGTTCGGGTGAGGGCAAGGTCTCCACGACCGGCTCCTCATCGGACAGCTCTAAGATCTCCTCCAGAAGATCTTCCAGGAGCTGGGTAGGAGGTGGGGTTGGCGGGCGAGTCTCCTTAGGAAAGGAGCGCCGCTTCTCCTTCCTCTTCTTTTTCCACTCCTTCTCTTTTTCTTTCCCGTTGTCCGGGGCGGGATGCTTCCCTCTGCGCCTTGGTCGGTGCCCTCGGCGCTTCTGAGGGCTGGTCCATCGCTGAAGTTTCCTTCGCTGCCTTGGCCGCTGAAGACAGCTTCGGAATCCGTGGGAGCGCCGCGATGGGCGTGCGCTGTGTCGGTACCGAGCCCGATACCAATGAAGTTGACGCGACGGCAGCCGCCGTTACCGTCGAGGACGGTCTCGATGCCTCGGCTATCTCTGCATGTGGCGGGTCCTCCAGAGCCCGGAGCGACTGTTCCCAACAAAAGGACTTGAGTCGGGACAGCCAGTTCCTCATAATTTGGGCGGTGAACTCCCTGCAAATTGGGCAAGACCGAGTGTTGTGGGTCTCGCCCAAGCAAAAAACACACAGGGAATGTTTGTCGGCAAGAGCGACTTTCCGCCCGCAGGACATGCAGTTTTTGAAAAGAGCCACCGACATAGACGGAAAAGACAAAAACGAAGAAGAAGGAGAGGAGGAAAGACGAAGAGTCACTAAATCTTGTCCGAAATCCAAGCCGAGGTCGAAAACGAGCCGAAAATCCAAAAAAAGCCAAGCAACGCAGTCCGAATAGTGAGGAACAAGCCAAGAACCTTCCGTTCGCAATGGCGGATGAGAAAGAACTGGGGAGTGGCCGCTGCTCGGCGGGAGGAGCGTGTGCAGTACCGGCATGGGGGAGGGGTCCCACCAAGCAGCCAAAAGCTACTAGAATCTTCCGAACGCTCCCGCGAATGCACGAAAGCTCCTAGTGTATGAAGGCACAGAGACCATGAAGAAAAAAGTACAATTCAGGGTTTGTTTGTTGGTTTTTTTCCTTTTTTAAAAAAATATTTACAACTGCTTCCTTCAGGCAAGTTGGAACTCTGCTTCATCATGAAGTGGCATTATTCACTTCCCTTAGTCAGCCAGTCCTCTTCTAGCTTGTTTAATAAGCCAGGAAGGGCAAGGGTCTAGTACACATGTGGTGGCTCTTCCTCTCCAAGGATCCTGTCTACATTCTTGGACTGCACAAACTGAAAAGTATCCATCATCACCAGACAAGCACGAGCCAAGGTTACATTCTCTGGGACCTGTCATCAACTCTGGCATCCCAGTCAGAGTGAATCTGAGCAATTTTAGTATGAAGTGTTGGGAAATTCTTCATAGTGTGATTAGAAGGGCCAGACTGTAACAGATTCCTCGCTACTCAAAACAGCTCCACTGGATGGTTCTATGCTGTTGCAGTAGCATTAAACAAAGAAGCCTCTTTTTTGGCTACCCATATTGCCCCACCATAGATCTTCAGATAGATTTTAGTCTGTTTTTGATAGAACTTGCTCTGAGTTTCTGCCACTGTCACTCTAGACTCCACCTCACTTGTTTCATTATTGCCAGCTCCTTAGGAAATCAGGGGAGTGGCTTAGCTCCACTCTGTGAGAAGGAATGCTTAGGAGCAATTGTATCCACTGCCCTGGTCATTTCCCCATTCCAGAGACCAACCAGGCTTTGACAGGATCACCTGTCAAGGCAATAGGAAACTCCCCAAGAGCCAACAGGAATCCATCCAGATCCACAAGCCTCCTGGGACAGACCATCTTAATTGGTCCCTCACTCCTGCAGGGGCTCTGAGTCCCAGTAAATCTAAACCGGACAACGATGTGATCTATCCATGGCAATAGAACAAACAAAAGCTCCTCCATTCCCAGATCACCATCATTCCATCCATCCTGTACAAAAAAAACATGATCTAGAATGTTTCCAACAGCTTGAGTGAGCCAGACACCACTTGGGGCAGGCTCATGGTTATCATGGCAGATATGAAGTCCAGAGCCATTCCCAATGGAGTAGCCTTAGCATGGATGTTGAAGTCCTCTGGTATCACAAGCACTGGGGACTCCAATATCACCTCTGAGACCATCCTGGCTAGCTCAGGGAAACTACTGAGCAGTGCAGTGGGCAGTACACCCATCTCTCCCAGCCACCCATCTCCAAATAAATTCATTCAAACCCTGTATATGAGGGATAGGGCACCTGTTCAGGAGCTATTATCCTGACAGACAACTGCAACTCTGCTCTTCATCCCCACCCCCATCTGGGTCTTGCCCACTGCTGCACAAGGAATCCTGGTGGGCAAAAGCTGACAATCATTACCCTCTCGCCTCATCCAACCAGGACTCTGCAATACATGGCAGTTCAGCATTCACTGACCTGACATTAAATAGCAGATTTAATAAATAATGCACAAATAAAACTTAGCAAGGAACTACAGGCTTTTGTTTTGGCCTCCAAACATTTTTTTTTTAAAAAACTAGTTATCACTTATTTGATATATACCTTAACCTTTCATTCAAAAGTGAGATTCAAAAGTAGCTCACAAGGACACTAAAACAAGCCCAGGGGCTTCATCTATGCAATGCCCTCTTCAGCTGTGCTCACCTGTCACCAAAATAACTGCTTTGTAACCACTAGAGACTTAAAAAAATAGCCATCCATTCCTTCTGAACCATTTCATAGCAATATTATTATTATAATTTATTAGCTGCTCATGTTATTTGATTTATTTGGCGACCATAATGCTGCTTGTATTTGGCTACCATGATGCCGCTTGTATGAAAATCCATTAATTTTCAAAGTGCATTATTTCAAACCCTGTAAATTCTCATAGAAATTTGCTTTGGCAGGGAAGAGAGTTGCAATACTTTAAGAGTGAAAAATGATGTTAATAAGTGTTAAGTTAAAAGGAATCCAGCTCTCCTTGCAAAATAGTTCTGGATTTTTAACCTAGAGTTATGGATCCATACTGCTCAAATTCAGATATACTGTGAATTTACGATCATGGCACTATTACTACAACCACCTCACAAAGAACCCACCTTAAACTTGAGGGAGCTCTTCCAACTGATAGTGGCATGGGTGAGTGCGGTGTCTCAGGATGAAATGGTTATTCTCTTCCTGCCTGAAGCTACGGTGCAATGAGCAGAAGGTTCTGCTTGCTTTACAACTTCTTGGGGATGGGAGTGGGATCATCATACCATGGCTTGGAAAGAGGAAGTGACTAACTGGTCATCCTGAAGGAGGCCATTCACCTGCAACATAAAGCTCTATCACTCAGAGTGGGTCCCCCAAATTTAGGGTGGGTTGATTTCTTAGGTCATTCAAAACTATGTTAATGCAGTTACAAATGTGGTATAGGACCTCAGCCATAGCCTCCTACTGGTTGCATGCATACATGGCTCAGGTTTTATCTCACTGTCACTATGGACCACGTTAAGTAGTTTCAGTAGAACATACCCATGCCACACAAGTTGCCAGTATCCTCTCTAGATCAGTCAGTTCTGATGTTTCTTATCATGTCAAATTCAATTCCTGTGAATATTTAATATTTTTTCCAAATTTCCAAAAATTTTCAATATATGCATTTTTTGCATACTGCTAGATGTCGATTTTTTATACCATTCTGAAAAAAAATATTGGAGAACTTCTTTGCAAAGTTTAAATAAGTCCAAGTTTTAAAAGTTAACCATTGCTATTTGAGCATTGGTTCAAAAGTACAATGTTAGAGAAGTTCATATTAAAATGAATTATGAAACGTGAGCTGGAATTACAATGTGAACTGAAATTTTTCATCTATTCATAATCCTATTGAAATTACCCAAAGGGCAAAGGGCTCAAAAGGAAAAAGAGGCATTCAAACCAGAAAGCAGACCTTTGAACCATTCTTTGTTACCAGAATGATTTCCCATAGAAATGTCTACAGCAGCTTGCTAAGATACCCTTTGTTCCCCCCACTTTGGACTTTCACTTACAGATTAACAATGTAAGTCAGTCTTATTTGCATAACAAGGCTCTCTATCTGATGGTTTTACAAAGGTCATATACATATGCCTTTCATGTATAGGACCCAATGTTATTTGCCCCAGTTCACTAGCAGAACAAAACTTAGGAACAGATTACTCCTGTTTGCATTTGTAAACATGAATGCACATTGTTAAATCAATACATTTATGACCTTCTATGACCGATGTTAATCTAAAGCAGGGGACTCATATGACCCCATCTATTGCCTACATCGATCAGAGGGCAATCTTTTATTAGAACACTGTTTGCCTTCCAAGATGGGAAAGAAAGTGGCCATCCTTGGTCTGTAATATGAAAGCAGGTGAAATCTTGAAACAAAACAATTCCACTCCCAATATAGTCACCCAGCTGAACCTTCTGCAACCAGAGAATCTGAAAGCATAAAAGGGAGGGGGGAGAGAGAGGGGAGAGAAAAGAACACTTTTGAGTAGATCATCTATAGAGCCCTGGGCAGGAAAGTGAAGAGTTTAGAGATACAGGTTGTATTCTTTCCAATTCTACCAGCGATAGAGGATTGTGCAGAAATAGCAAGATGCTGAAGGTGAATGACTGCAAAAGATATCAAGAGGAGAGGTTAGGTTTCTGGGACCACTTCCTAGAAAGAGGACTACTGGCTATGGGACTATTGGCTACAGATGGGATGCACTTCATGAAGATGGGGAAGAATATCTTTGGCAAAAGCATGGTAAATCAGATCAAGAGATCTTTGGGGGATGGGATTGGGGCTGACAGATTAAAACATCTGTACAAAATATTTCTTGTACAGAAATCCATGCAAATGATCAAAATTCGGTAATGAGCATTGGATCGGTACTGAGCATTGGGGTAAATAAATGGAGAGAAAGAAATAAAAACAACACTGTGATAAGAATTAACTACTACCACTGGTCAGAATCTCATGGCTAGAGATGCTAAGAGAAAAAGGCACTCAGCATGGGTGAGATTTCATGAAGAAGTAACTGCTAAAAGCAATCACAAACAATCCTATGGAAGAAGAAAAATGAGAAATGTCTGAAAAATCCCATGTGGCTGCACAGTAAACTTGATGAAGTGAAAAGAAAAAAAGAGCATGCATAATGAATGGAAGGAAGTACAAAACACCAAGGAAGAATACAGGTGTGTAGCCCAAGTTTGCAAGAATAGTGTAAGGAAAGCTAAAGCTCAAAATAAGCTGAGACTGACTAGACAAGCAAGGAGAAAAAATAGTCTTTTTTTCAAATAATTGAAACAAGAGAATGATGAAATGTTGTGCCTCTTACTTAGCAAAGATAGAAAATGCTAACAGATCACAATGAAAAGGCAGAACTGCTAAATACTTATTTTGCTTCAGTTTTTCCCCAAAAGAGGACTGTGCTGCCCCAGCAGAGACCTTGGAAAGAAAATCAAGACTGATAAGGAATTAGTAAGGAATCACCTAGTTAACCTAAATGAGTCCAAATCTGCAGGACCAGATGAACTGTACCCCAGGGTAGCGAAGGAACTTCCTGGCATACTAACACAACCACCTGCCATCATTTTTTAGACATCTTGGAGAATGAGCAAGGTGCCAGAGGACAGAAGAAGCAAACATTGTTCCTCTCTTTAAAAAAAAAAAAAAGTCTAAGAAATTACAGGACAGTTAGCCTGATCTCAATACTGGGGGGGGAGGATTCAAATGGATTATACAGGAGTAGGTTTGCAAGTATCTGGATGACAATGCAGTGATTAGTAAAAGCCAGGATGGGTTTGTCAAGAACAAATTCTGCCAAATTAATCTAGTATCTTTTTTAAAACATGGATCACTAGTTATATCAGAGCTTTTCAAACTTTTCATGTTGGTGACACATTTTTTGCACATGCATCATTTCGTGACACAGTAAGTCAGTTTTACTAACAAATCAGAGGTTAAACTGACCCCTTATAAGAGATACAGACACATAAATTGTAATGTGTGGGGACACAACATACCACATGAAAATGTTTCATATATTTTTTAAAATGTATGATTTATATATTATGATTTATATATAATAACATACATTTCCAAGATTGTAGGCGACACATCTACACACTTCAGGTGACACACTAACATGTCGTGGCACACCATTTGGAAACCCCTGAGTTATATGGATTCAAATGATACAGGTGTCATTTATCTGGGTTTTAGTAAAGCAGTTGATAAGGCCCTTCATATTTTGATTAACAAACTGACTAAGTATGGAATGGATAGAACACTATAAAATAGATCCATAATTGGTTGGAAGACCTTGCTCAAAGAGTTGTCATCAATGGCTATGCTTCAAACTGGAAGGAGATCTTAAGTGGAATGCCACAGGGTTCTGTCAGGGAACCAACACTCTTAAATATTTTTACCTAGGATTTAGATGATGGGGTAGAAGGAATCCTTATAAAATTTGCAGGTAACAGAAAAGTAGAAGAGGTAGCTAATACATTGGAAGAGATGAACAGGATTCAAACAGACCCAGTTAGACCAGAATATTGGGCTGAAATTAATAAAATGAAATTCAATAGAGACAAATGCAACATTTTACATTTAGGCCACAAAACCAAATGTGCAGGTATATGATGAGGGATATATGGCTCAGCAATACTACACATGAAAAGGACCCTGGGATTACTGTTGACCATAAGTATGTCAGCAGTGTGATGCTGCAGCAAAGAAAACAAACCCTACCTTAACTTGAATTAACAGAACCATCATTTTGAAATCAAGGGAAGTAGTAGTCCCACTATATTATGCACTGTTTGAGCCTCATCTGGAGTTCTACATTCAGCTCTCGGCACGTCATTTTAAGATGGATATAGACAACTTGGAGCCAGTTCAGGGAGGGGCAACGAGGATGATAAGACGTATGGAGAATAAAACATGAAGAGAGGTTGCAGTATCTGGGTATGCTCATCTTGGTGAAATTTTGGATTGCCTCAAACTTTGAGGGTTGTCACAAGAGGAGTGCAACCTTGCTCTTTGATGCCTCGGAGCATAGAATTAGGTTTAATGCTCTTAAGTTACCAAGGGTAGATTTCAACTGAACATTAGAAAGAACTCCTTGACACTGAGAGTGAATGAGCAGTGGAACCAACTGTCTAGAGAGCTGGTGGGATCCTCTTCCCTGGACATCTTCAGAATGAGGCTGGAAAGCTACCTGCTGGGATGCTCTCGCTGGAGATTCTGCATTGAGTAGGACCTTGGACCTGATGGTCCATAGGGCCCCTTTCCAACTCTAGGCTTCTATAATTCTATCCTTCTTAAAGCAGGGATGGAAAACTTCTAGGGTTCAGGGACACATCATTCTTTCCAAATAAGGGTGGGTCAGATTCCTACAACAAAATTGACACTTCCCTCTAGCTGTTTTTGAGCCACAACTCCCAAAATTTCCTACTGTCTAGGGCAGCTTAGAGCTGCAAATCAACATCAGGAGCGCCACACAATTTTAATTCTTAATTTGCCATAGGCTAGCACTTCCAGGAATCTGAACTTCTTGCACAGAAGACACATAGGGAGCATTCACCTTCATTTATTCAATTTACACCCTGGTTTTCTTCCACTAAGACACCCAAAAGAAAATTTAAAATATAAGTTGATTAAAATGGACATTACAAAATCTAAAAAAACAGATGATACTATCAAAAACAGATAATTAAATATAGTTTAAAATATATTTAAAGCATAATTAAAAATAGAATAAAAACACACCACACCACTATCAATGCTGTTCTTCCACATAATTAAAAAAAATCACAAGCATATGTAAATAAAAAAGTCTTTTAACTTGTCAGCAGAAAGAGAGCAGTCAAGTGGCTAACTGACCTCCTATGGAAGGGAGATCCACAACCTGCGAGCAACCACTGAGAAGGCTTTCTTCAATGTTCTCACCAAATGAATATCTGATGGTGTTAGCACTGAGGAAACCTTCCTGAGGTTCTTATAACTTTGACAGGCTCATACAGGGAGATATAGTTTTTCAACTTATCTGAAAGGAGGAAAGCAAAAACCCTAGTTTTAAAGGTAAAACAGACAGCTTTTATGGTGGCAAAGGCAGATGAGGATTTTTGGCCAAGGCACAAAAATAAACGGTAGACTGCTTTCAAACCAAATGTTGCTCATCCCTGCTTTAAAATAATCCGAGCCAATGGACACTGACATATTCTTTGACAGACAATTATGTAAGTTACTTCTGAGAAAAAGCACTTCCATTTCTATAAATACACATGCAATTGGACACATGTGTTTATTCATTTAATGAAAGATGTACCAAATCCCTACAGAGATATTGTGCTGTTTGGGTCAAAACACTTCCCCATTTCTATATAAGATTTGCTATGCAGAATTTGCTGGAGCAAGTAGCTGAATAAGGAAAGGAGCTAAGTTATAGAACTGTGGAGATGCAAATGTTTGCACACAGAATGAAAAATCAGACATTTTCTCTTCACCGACTGAGATCACAATAGGTTTTGAACATTTTTAATGGTTTTTAATATTTAGGGACTTTTTCTGCAAATCTTGACAAAACATGTTTTCATGTAAAAAAATATTTGCAAGAATGCTGTAGTCTCCACAAAACACATTTGTGTGTATAGGTAAAAACTCACTCATTAACTTTTCACTCAAAGACACAATCTGTCTGTCTTTCTCTGTTCCTTCTTGTGGTGGCTTGCAATTTTTTCTACTGAGTGGCAAACAATTAGCATGGATAGGAGCATTTGAGAGTATTCTTTAGATTCTTATACAATATATGCTTTGCATGCATTAGCCCTTAAGTTCAATCAGAGCACTGTGTGTGTGTGTATGTGTATATGTGTCTGTGTGTGTGTTCAAAATAAGAACATGCAATTTCTACTAGAACAAACCTCAAACTATATTTTTAGCATGATCCTGACCAGTCATAAGAGATGGAAACCAGGGAAGTTTCAGGGTTTTGTTCATTTGAATGCAAAGTAAAATGATTTGTTGGGTTGATGTGCACAAAAATTTATTTTAAAAGGTAAAACATAGTAATGGGAATTTTCACACAGATTCATGTAGTCATAGGATTAACTGATTTTGCAATGACCATGTGAAAAATTGATGAAAATCAAAAACAGACAGGTTGATCCAACCTTTATGGAAAGTCCAAAACTATGATAGTGTTAATTTCCCAGGTACTGTTACTTCCATATTCATCCAGATTGTGATGCAGTGGAGGTGAGCACAATTGAGACACAGGATGGGATGAGATGAAGAGAGTGGGAAGAGTTGCAGGACAGTGAGTAGGGAGAGAGTTGAGCATCCCTCTCTTACATTAACTTTTCTCTATTAAAACAAATACACACTCACTGTAGGGAGCCGGAGTGATGTATTGGTTTGAGCTTTGGACTACAGCGCTGGAGACCAGGACAAAACAGCAAAATGCATGGCCATAGGGTGTTGAGAGTGTTTTTAATCCTAAAGAGGAGAATACCACAGTGGTATTCTGGGCACCCCAATTCAAAAAGGACATGGTCAAGCTGGAGCAAGTCCAGAGGAGGGCTCCAATATACTATGCATTTTTTTCAGATTTATTAGACTATTGACCAAACTGTGGTGGATTACCTAATACAAACATCCTCCCACTCATAAAGCATTTTTCTTTTCAATATTACTTTTGTTGTGGATGCCCACCAGAGTCAGGCACAGAATATATTCAGATGAGTGTGTTGAATCCATAGCACCAATACCTACATAGTATAAGCAACTACTCCTTTAGCATGGAATCTGTGTTGCTCCAAGAGAGATACTTGAGCTTCTGATGAATATGAAACAAATGCAGCAATGTTTTCTTCTTTCCTCAACAAACGACTGTCTCAAGAAAAAAAATACTGTGTCCATTATTGACTATTAGCAATAGCAGGTATCAAATATATGTAAAAGACAATAACAGAAAGATTATTATATGTATGGTAGAAGTTTGGTTTGTTTGCAGGTAGTACTAGCAAAAATCAAAGGTTTTGCCCAGAAGGAATAACTGTTGTCCAAGATCATATTTTATTCAAAGCCTAGATTTAGAGGATGATGGAGTCTTCTTGACACATTGCTCAAAGGATCAGAAATCTAATTATGCAGGCTTGTGTCTGGCTTAAATAATTTTTAGGTTAAATCTTTATATATTAAATGGTGCTATGGACAGAGATCATCTAGCAGAATTCACTTATTTTTCCAGATCCAGAATTAGTGCAATTGATTACATAATTACATCTAGGGATCTTCTCATGTATGTCAAAGATTTGGAAGTTACTACTAAGTTTGATAGTGATCATTTCCCAATTATTCTGCAGTGAAATAATTTTATACAAGAGTCGTTGAGAAGAGTCATAAGAGAGTTCTTATCAATTTCCCTTTATGTCAGAAGGAAGACCTTATTGTAGAGCTAAATGGACCTCTCATTTAAACCAGATGATAACCAAATGATTGGCCACAGATTGCTTTCAGTGTTTTCAATTTGCCTTGATATCAGTTGAGCTGCCAGTTGCACTTCTAGGGAATTATATCATATTTATCCGAGAGTTACACCAGTATTTATCAAATAATGGTAGCACACAACTGAGATTACAACAGGATTATTCTAAACCATGGTTTGATATGGATTGTGTTAAAAGACAAAAAAAAAAAAAAAAGCTCTACTGCCACTTATCAGGCCTTTGTAACTAAGGCCATTTCCACATGACAAAGCTCTTCTGCATTGTCTCGCTGCAGTCCCAGGTCCAGAAGGGAGAGCGTCAGCAACACTCCCCTCTGCACCCACTTGCTCCATGTGGAAGAGAATGCAATGGCGCACGTCTTCCTTCTGAAGCACAGCTGGGCTTCTTCCATTGCTGCACTACAGAAGGAAGCATTGCCAATGCGCTTCCACATCTTCCGCATGGCCAGAAGTGACAGGAGCGCTGCGCAATCACAAGTGTGAAACGGATTTTTTCCGTTTTGAAAAAACTGTGCAAGCGCGACGCTCTCCAACAGGATGGCAGTGGGATGACGACGATGTCATGCGGAAGTGTGACCTGCCGACTGCTGCCATCCTGTCGCAAAAACGCAACAGTGACGTCATGCGGAAAGGGCCTAACACTTCATCAGTAGCTGTATTGGAACTCCTTCAGAAGACGAGATAGTACTAACAATTATTAGAGTATAAAAACAAAGAAGCCATGAAGGACAATTGGTCATGTCTTATTCAGGCTGCTAAATTTAATGACTCAGCTCTTTTTTCAGATATCGCACCAAGCTTGCAAGATAGTGGTTTTCCTAAAGTGGACTGTCACATTTCTCCAGATATCTGGAAGGTATATTTTCATGAACTATATCCAGACACAATAGCTGGAGAAGGAGGCTTTATTCAAACTATATATGTGTCCTATGTGTCCACCACTGTCAGTGTCAAAATTAATACTCTTGTAGGCTAATTAAGATCAGGAAAGGCCCCAGGAGAGGAATTAGTTCTGCCAGAACTAACCTGGTTTTCTGAGGCCTATCCTGGTTTCCCTTTCATAGAATAATAGAATCATAGAAATGTAGAGTTGGAAGAGACCACATGGGCCATCCAGTCCAACCCCCTGCCATGCAGAAACACCCTCAAAGAACTCCCAATAGATGGCCATCTAGCCTCTGCTTAAAAACCTCCAAAGAAGGAGACTCCACATCACTCCGAAGCAGCAGATTCCACTGCCGGACAGCCCTGACTGTCAGGAAATTCTTCCTAAGGTCCAGGTGGAATCTCCTTTCCTGCAGCTTGAATCCATTGCTCCTTGTCCTGGTCTCTGGAGCAGCAGAAAACAAGCCCTCTCCCTCCTCTATATGGCATCCCTTCAAATATTTAAACATAGCTATCATGTCCCTTCTAAACCTTCTCTTCTACAGACTAAACATACCCAGCTCTCAAAGTCTATCCTCATAGGGCATGGCTTCCAGGCCTCTCACCATTTTGGTCGCCCTCCTCTGGACTTGCTCCAGCTTGTCAATATCCTTCTTGAATTGGGGTGCCCAGAACTGGACACAGTATTCAAGATGGGGTCTAACCAAAGCAGAGTAGAGTGGTACCAGTACCTCTCTCGATCTAGACACCATACTCCTATTGATGCAGCCGAGAACTGCATTGGCTTTCTTGGCTGCCGCATCACACTGCTGACTCATGTTCAGCTTGTGGTCTATGAAGACTCCTAGATCCCCTTCACACATACTGCCATCCAGCCATGTGTTCCCCATCCTGTATTTCTGTATTCCATTTTTTTTTAACCTAAGTTTAGGAGCTTACACTTCTCTCTGTTGAATTTCATTTTGTTCGCCTTGGCCCAGCTCTCCAATCTGTCAAGGTCATTTTGAATTATGATCCTCTCCTCTGGCATATTAGCAACCCGTCTCAATTTGGTGTCATCTGCAAATTTGATGAGCATGCCCTCTATTCCTTCATCCAAGTCATTGATAAAAATATTGAACAGCACTGGGCCCAGGACAGAACCCTCTGGCACCCCGCTAGTCACTTCTCTCCAGGATGAAAAGCAGCCATTCGTGATCACCCTTTGGGTTCGGTCGGTCAACCAATTACAAATCCAACTAACAGTAACAGTCCAGCCCGCATTTTACTAGCTTCGTTGCAAGAATGTCATGGGGAACTTTGTCAAAGGCCTTACTGAAATCGAGATAAGCTACATCCACAGCATTCCCTTCATCTATCAAGCTAGTAACTCTATCATAAAAAGAGATAAGATTAGTCTGGCATGACTTATTTTTGAGAAATCAATGTTGACTTCTCGTGATTACCGCTTTGCTTTCTAAATGATTAGAAACTGACTGCTTAATGATCTGCTCCAGGATCTTTCCGGGTACTGATGTCAGGCTGACTGGGCGATAATTATTTGGGTCCTCTTTTTTCCTCTTCTTGAAGATGGGGACAACATTTGCCCTCTTCCAGTCTGCTGGAACTTCTCCTGTCCTCCAAGATTTCTCAAAGATTATAGCAAGCGGTTCCAAAATGACCTCTGCCAGCTCTTTTAATATCCTAGGATGCAATTCATCTGGCCCTAGAGACTTGAATTCATCCAGTGTGGCCAGGTATTCCTGTACCACCTTTCTACCTATTATGTGTCTCATTTCCCCTGCTTCCTCCCCTGCTCCCCAACCGCCAGGTTGAGTGCTTGTATCCTTCTGGGAAAAAACTGAGGGAAAGAAGGTGCTAAGCAGTTCTGCCTTTTCTCTTCCCCCTGTGAGTAATTCGCCATCTTCTCTGCGCAGCGACCCTATCGTCTCCTTCTTTTTCCTTTCGCTGCGGACATATTTTAAAAAGCCCTTTTTATTGTTTTTAATGTCCCTGGCCAGCCTAAGTTCGTTCTGTGCTTTAGCCTTTCTGACCTCCTCCCTACATCTCCTGGCTACTTGCTTAAATTATTCTTTGGTGGTTTTCCCCTTCTTCCATTTCCTGTACATGTTTTTCTTAACACTGAGCTCAGCTGAGAGTTCTTTAGTCAACCATTCTGGTTTCTTCAGATGCCTTCCATTTTTCCTCCTTATTGGCACAGTTTTAGACTGTGCCTTCAGTATCTCCCTTTTAAGGAACTCCCATGCCTCCTGAACTCCTTTCCCTTTCACTATTCTTGACCACGGAATTCCAGCAAGCAGCTCCCTAAGTTTACAGAAGTCCGCTTTTTTAAAATCTAAGATGAGTGTCTGGCTACACTTATCTTCTCCTTCCCACTGAATGCCAAATTCCAAGAGGGCATGGTCACTCCCCCCTAAAGATCCAGCCACTTCTACCTCATTTACAAGGTCATCCCTGTTGGTCAGGATCAGATCTAGAATATTTGATCCCCTTGTGGCCTCTTCCACCTTCTGGACCATGAAACTGTCTGCAAGACAAGCAAGAAACTTGCTGGACCTTGCTGTCTTGGCAGAGTTTGACTGCCAACATATATCCAAGTAATTGAAATCTCCTATATTGACATATATGGACGAGTCCCCATCAACTGGAGGCTGGTAGTCATTGTTCCTATTCATTAAAAAGGGAAAAAAGATGATGCGGCTAAATATAGACCAGTTGACTACTTAATACAATCGGCAAACTTTAGGTAAGACATCTACATGGGAAATTTCTGGATTGGATGAAACGAGAACATTCTTGCGGAGGAGCAAGCTGGCTTTAGCGAAGGCCAATCTTTAGTAATGAGCAATGTTTAGTATTACATCACTTGATTGAAAAATACTCCTGTTGTAATAAAACTTCTCTGTATGTCTATAGATTTCAAAGCAGTATTTGATTTCCTATCTTGAACTATATTGTGGAGAAAACTGGAGGCATCCTTGATTGATAGACAATTGCTTTATCTAATACAAATACTGCATGAAGAGACCTCCCTTAAAGTAAGATGTAACCCTCAGGGCCATCTTACTACAGTTCTCTCTCCACATTCGTGGGTCTCACTTTCACGAATTTGATTATTTGCGAAGTGCCTGCTTGCCCCCTCATTCTGCCACTCCCACTCCATTCCCACCCCAACTGCTTCTCCTCTTTTCCTTGCCCCGGTGCGGATGTGCGCAGTGCAGTAGCATGAACAGCCAAGGAAGTCGATTGTAGCTTCCCTGCACTCCTCACACTACCCTGCTGCAGCCGTGGGTGCAGGTGCGGCCTGCACAGGTGGCACGAAGGCCCAGGGAAGCCGTTGGCAGGTTCCCTGTGCTCCTAGCGCTGCCCCGCTGCAGGTACAGGCGTGGCCCACGCAGGTGGCATGAAGGCCCAGGGAGGCCTATCGCCGGTTCCCTGTGCTCTTTGCACGACCCCACCGCCAATGCAGGTACAGGTGCACCCCGCACAGGCAGCATGAAGGCCCAGGGAGGCCGATTGCCAGTTCCCGGCACTCCTCATGCCACCCTGCAGCTGCCAGCATGGGTTCTCTGCCTTCCTATTCCCGCCTGGGTAGGTGAACTGGCTGGGCAGAAGTCTGTAGGGGAGGCACTCTATATGCAATTATTTGACATTCGTAAGGAATTTGTGTCCCTATCCCTCACGAATGTGGATGGCCCACTGTAGAGCGATAAAAACAGAAAGGAGTTAAGCAAGGCTGTATATTGGTGCCACTCTTATTCAATTTTACATTAATTCTATGGTAAGCCATCTTTATAACACTAATTTTCACTCCCCAAAACTGGCTGGAAGAAACATCGCTATGCTGCTTTATGTGGATGACGCAGCTACTCCTTCAAGAACACCTACTGGCCTTAAAAGAGGACTGAGAACACTGTCTCAGTGCTACAAACAAGATCATTTAGCTCTCAATCATTTTTAAAAAACTAAAATTATGGCATTTACTTGCTTCAAATATCTGGGTTTAATTTTCCATTCTACTGGAAACAGGGGATTATTAAGCAGTTCATAGGTATTATGTTCCCTATTTTTGCACCATTAGCATTTATATAATCTAAATTTCTGAGATCACTATTTCAGGTCCTAAAAATGTGTTGAAGGGAGGCTGATGAAAACAGAGACTAGAGTATGGATGTCCATGCTCTATTATTGGCTCAGACTATCCTTTTCACCTATGAGTCTTGCCCCATAAGTTTTGAAGGACAAGGTGCAATCCAAATGGAATCAAATAATTGCAACTAAAATTCTTTCTTTATGTTTCTCCCCTGACTTTCTGCTTAGTAGGGAACGTGGTCAAGCCAAAATATCTATTAAACAACATATTATTGCTATAGAGTGCCTAATGTATCCACCTCTTCCTTTATTGCCAGCGAGAACAGTGGGTATCTTACAGTTCCTGTGGCATATATAAGTGATCTAAAAGCGCTAAATACTGGAATGCCTTTCTTTTGGCTTGTTATCATGTTCTTCCTCCAGCTGTTCTTGAAGGATGCTATAGGAAGGCCCCATATTTGAAGATAACACTGCTGCTGTGATTCTGGTCAAATAGAAACAGTGGAATAAGAGCTTTTTCAATGTTTACACTATAGAGATCTATGTACTGATCTTATTTTGCCAATACTCCACAAATATCCATGACATTCAAAACAATTATATATATTTTTTGCTTCTCTCAGATACCAACCGTATTACAGCCTATAAAGTGGCTAAATTTTGTGCAGCAGCATTAAAATTTGTTGGGTGATGACTTGCACCATGGATTAGTATAATGATAGTCTAATTGGGCTCTGTTAGGACTAGTTGGTTCTGTTATCTAACAGATTAATACCTTGTATTAATACCTATTTGGATTTGGATGTGCATCTCTTTTGTAAATTTATATGTATTTTTATTTGGATTTTATTGCTCTTATGATGCTCTATGACGATAAAAAACTATCTATCTATCTACCTGTCTATTCTAGTTTATATGAGTAAGAGCACTTTCAAGAAAATGATTGAAGACACAGCATTTAATTCTTTGAATTGTTCCAAGTATTAGTCAAAAAGAGGGGGAAAAACACCTTGTCTGAGTCAGGATAGAATCAGATGTCTGAAATCTCAGAAACCAAATCATACTGCTTCCCAAATATTTAACTGCCTTTCTTAATTAAAGGCTATTTTCCCCCAAATGCCCCATTCTGTTATTTTTGCTATTCAATAATCAAGAATGTTGTGCTTGGGAAGAAAAAGAGGGAAAAAAAACATTTCGCAGAGACAGCAAAGTGAACATACACATTTGCTATATTTTACATAAACCATATTCTAGCAAAAGTCCAACATAATGTTATACTGAACCGTGCCACCTCTGGTAACATCTTATAAATCTCTCACACACAAGAACATAAAATGCTATCATATATCTGGTCAGAATATTCATCCAACTAGCTTAATGCTGCCTACTTTCACTGTGGTCTTAGGCAAAAGTCTTTGGAATCCATTTTAAAGAGGCAGACTCCAGATTCATAGAGTCATAGAATCATAGAAATGTAGAGTTGGAAGAGACCATGAAAAGCCTGCTTTTGTCACTGCATTAGGACAGCAAAGTGTTCATAGAATCATAGAAATGTAGAGTTGGAAGAGACCACAGGGGCCATCCAGTCCAACCCCCTGCCATGCAGGAACACCCTCAAAGTACTTCCGACAGATGACCATCAATCCTCTGCTTAAAAACCTCCAAGGAAGGAGACTCCACTACACTCCGAGGCAGCAGATTCCACTGCCGGACAGCCCTGGCTGTCAGGAAGTTCTTCCTGAGGTTCAGGTGGAATCTCCTTTCCTGCAGCTTGAATCCATTGCTCCTTGTCCTGGTCTCTGAAGCAGCAGAAAACAAGCCCTCTCCCTCCTCTACATGGTATCCCTTCAAATATTTAAACATGGCTATCATGTCCCCTCTTAACCTTCTCTTCTGCAGACTAAACATACCCAGCTCTCTAAGTCTATCCTCATAGGGCATGGCTTCCAGGCCTCTCACCATTTTGGTCACCTTCCTCTGGACTTGCTCCAGCTTGTCAATATCCTTCTTGAATTGGGGTGCCCAGAACTGGACACAGTATTCAAGATGGGGTCTAACCAAAGCAGAGTAGAGTGGTACCAGTACCTCTCTCGATCTAGACACCATACTCCTATTGATGCAGCCGAGAATTGCATTGGCTTTCTTGGCCGCCGCATCACACTGCTGACTCATGTTCAGCTTGTGATCTATGAAGACTCCTAGATCCCTTTCACACATACTGCTATCCAGCCACGTGTCCCCCATCCTATATTTCTGTATTCCATTTTTTTTAACTAAGTGTAGGACCTTACACTTCTCTCTGTTGAATTTCATTTTGTTCGCCTTGGCCCAGCTCTCCAATCTGTCAAGGTCATTTTGAATTTTATTCCTGTCCTCTGGCGTATTAGCAACCCCTCCCAATTTGGTATCATCTGCAAATTTGATGAGCATGCCCTCTATTCCTTCATCCAAGTCATTGATAAAAATATTGAACAGCACTGGGCCCAGGACAGAACCCTGTGGCACCCCACTAGTCACTTCTCTCCAGGATGAAAAGCAGCCATTCGTGATCACCCTTTGGGTTCGGTCGGTCAACCAATTACAAATCCAACTAACAGTAGCCCCGTCCAGCCCACATTTTACTAGCTTCATTGCAAGAATGTCATGGGGAACTTTGTCAAAGGCCTTAATGAAATCGAGATATGCTACATCCACAGCATTCCCTTCATCTATCAAGCTAGTAACTCTATCATAAAAAGAGATAAGATTAGTCTGGCATGACTTATTTTTGAGAAATCCATGTTGATTTCTCGTGATTACCGTGTTGCTTTCTAAATGATTAGAAACTGACTGCTTAATGATCTGCTCCAGGATCTTTCCGGGTACTGATGTCAGGCTGACTGGGCGATAATTATTTGGGTCCTCTTTTTTTCCCTTCTTGAAGATGGGGATAACATTTGCCCTCTTCCAGTCTGCTGGAACTTCTATAAGATTTCTCAAAAATTATAGCAAGCGGTTCCGAAATGACCTCTGCCAGCTCTTTTAATATCCTAGGATGCAATTCATCTGGCCCTGGAGACTTGAATTCATCCAGTGTGGCCAGGTATTCCTGTACCACCTCTCTACCTATTATGTGCCTCATTTCCTCTGCTTCCTCCCCTGCTCCCCAACCACCAGGTTGAGTGCTTGTATCCTTCTGGGAAAAAACTGAGGCAAAGAAGGTGTTCAGTAGCTCTGCCTTTTCTCTTCCCCCTGTGAGTAATTCGCCATCTTCTCTGCGCAGCAACCCTATCGTCTCCTTCTTTTTTCTTTTGCTGCGGACATATTTAAAAAAAACCTTTTTATTGTTTTTAATGTCTCTGGCCAGCCTAAGTTCGTTCTGTGCTTTAGCCTTTCTGACTTCCTCCCTACATCTCCTAGCTACTTGCTTAAATTCTTCTTTGGTGGTTTCCCCCTTCTTCCATTTCCTATACATGTTTCTCTTAACACTTAGCTCAGCTGAGAGTTCTTTAGTCAACCATTCTTTAGTTCAACAGACCCTCGATCCCAAAAACTGATAGGTTTGAATAAGAAAAATGACAAACATTCTAACATTACAAGACGTTAAAACTTTGGAGGGCAGACTGTATTTTCATTGCTTAATGTCAAATGAAGTGTCACAGGAAAATGGATGTGGGGAGGACATGTAATTATCAATCCTGGCTAGTGGCAGCCATGCCAACAGAGCGATGGCCAGGGCTCATTCAGACTGCCATTAGTTGAAGTCAACTTGACGGCAAATGACAATAGCAAAAACTTTAAAGAGCCTATCCCCTAAGGGTTCAGCAACTTGAATAGCAACTTCCAAAGTTAGATTAAAACTCAGAGCAGATTCGCCACTCCACTGGCATCAGAGCCATTAGTCACCACCAGTAATTTTACCACCAATAATAGTTTTATCTCTTTTAGAAGCCTTTTTTTAAAATTCTTGAATTTAAAGTGAAATTTTAGGCAAAATGGAGTGAGGCCTCATTTTACACAAGGATGACATCCTAAATATCTGGATACTCTTCCGTTTGACAGAGGGGACATATTTGTTCATAACTAGATGAGAAAAAGCAATACTTATTTTAAACATCTGGAAAATGCCCATGCTCAGATCACAGTTACTTCCCACAGGGGAAAAAAATGAAGGAGCATCTCCACTATCAGACCACATGTGGTGTACTAATTGGAACGGAATTCTTGTTAGAGTGGGGAAAAATGGGTTTCATAGATGAGATGCAATATTTAAATCTGACAGGAACTTGTTTTGATGTTGGAATATGGCTATCTAAATGATGAACTGCTACTCCGAGCATTACTCAACATTTGCTACTCTGGTTAAGACTGCTGGGAGCTGTAATCCAACAAAATCTGGAGGGCTGCATGATTGCTTCCCTCAGCTCACAACATCTTTACTTGGGCTTTTAATTACCCTTGTTCATTGAAAATCCTGTTCAGCTCCTCGCTTTGGATTGCTAAGTTCTCTTGCTCTTAAAGTGCTTGCTCTCCATCAAAGGCAGCAGTCCTACAAGATGCAGACAGAGCACAGCAATGCAATACTGGTGTGGAGAAGAATGAAGTGCATCTTTCCCTCATGTTAAGCTCAGTGAGATGAAAGGAAACATGTTGCAGGAGCACCCATGCTGCCAGCAGAAACATGAGAGGAGTATCGGAACTGAATGACATATTTTTACATTTTCAAGATTCCATTTGTGCAATTATGAGGACTAACCCCTCTCGTATAAAAGTGGCTCAGTATCCTAAATTCAGCACCAGGAACAAAACTTGCACTTGTCTTAAGTGATCAGAGATACACAGGAAATTCAGCACTTTGAATTAAATATTAAATATAATAATCCTAATTGGAAGAAACATTTATTGTCAGAGGAGTTTAAGGTTAAACTATTTGGCTTTGCTACTATGCACTGAAAATGCCCATCTGCTTAAAAACATTTATATCCAAGGCAATGATGCGTTTCATTTTGCACACACATACTTCTCTCTCTCTCTCTCTCTCACACACACACACACACACACACACACACCTCCCTCCCATCCATGTCTGAGTTTTTGGGAGAAACGGGGGTGCGAAGGCTGAGCTGAAAACATTTCAGATATATTATGATTGTCATCCATTTCATAATCACATGCTGCATTAACTTCCCCGATAAACTGGTAACACTCAGAAAATAGAGGGCAAAGTAAGGAAGGAAATGGCCATGTCCCTTGTTTGAGTAGCAGAGGTGCCGAATGAGGACAAAGAGCATGGAACAAAAGGTGAAGCACTCCTTGCAGATAAGATGTCTGCTTCAATTTACTTAGATGAAAAAACTACAGGCCATTAAAAAGTCCATAATGCAGCAAAATGGCACAGATTGGTATTAAAAACAGTACTTACCATTAGCAATTAAAGCAATAGAGCAGTGCAACACTTGAAAGGATCAGCATAACTAGACTGTATTTTGGGTTTGTTTTTAATGGAGAAAAGTATCTGTACTGGGAATACTTATAGCAATGGTGAAGTGGGATTTCTTTGGCTGGTATACAGAGAAGCCAATTTTACATTCTGATACATACAGTAATACCCATAAAACTGATTCAAACCCACACATGTGAATTGGTCCTCAGCTTACCCAAGAAAACCTATCTTGATATTTTATTTTCTTATACTCTGTCCCTCTCCCCTTCCTTCAATCATTTGGATGGAAAGAATATTAAAAATATTTGGAAAAAAATGGTTGAAAAACAGGTTTCTTGAGCGTTGGGAAACTCTAACAAGGTGAATACTAGATGTGTGAAAATCTATATAGTCTGGGACTTATTCAACATGGACAATGCCTGTGTTGTTTTCTGCACAGAAATGCTATTTTCTGCAAATAAAATGCTATTTTCTGTGCCAGAAACTTGTTTTCTGTGTGGAAAATACCATAATCGGAGTAAAAAAAACCTCTTTTCTGTGCAGAAAACAGTATGTCTTTTTTGCATCAAATAAGTCCCAAATGGTAAGTAGTCTTCAAAAACTACACAGTTTTTGATGACTTTCCTGCAGCATAGAGAAAAAGCGTAATTTTGCTCTTGCTCCTGAGGACAAAATTTACAATAATATGCAACACTACCCATCGAGAACCAAATTTACAATAATGTACAACCACATCCATCCTTCTTTCTTTAAACATCTTCTCCACCACCACCACATTTTTTTAAAAAAACAAGCCTACCCTTCATTTTTTTCTTCTATGAAGCAAATGTATAAATAATCATTGTATTTTCAGCAATTAAACTCATCTCTAATTACAAACACTGCCCTGCTTACAGTGAATGCATTTTGCATGGCAGCAATGTTATTCAGTAATGCTAGGCAATTTTTAAAAAATGAATCAAACAAGTGGAGGAAGACATATAGCAAACGGGGAAATGATGGACCTAGAATCATAAGGGGAAAATGTATATGAAGAAATCCCTCTACTGATTGCTTTTCCAAGCTATTTAATCAGAATGCATGACTTACTATGGATTTATTTTTAAATACTGCATGCCATTTTTTAGAGAAACAGCAAGTGTGTACAGAGCTAGAGAAATCTCTTCAAAGGCACTGTAAACTAAATGTGACAAAACCACATTTATATAATTCTATTTCAAATTAAGATAGTTAGTCTTCATGGTGCCTATGAATCCCTTGTCAGAAGAAATGTATGGTATAAATTAAATATATATTTTTAAAAAATGAAATAACAAATGCCTATGTTTGTAAATTACATTAAGTCCATGGTTCTGGCTGTGACATAATGATGTGGTAAATCCATTTGCATCCTTATCATTTTGCTCATATCAGGGATGGGGGAGACATGTTACATCCAAAACTGGGATTATAGTTTAAGTGTATCCAGCAAGTCAGGATTTGTAAGCCAACTCTGTCTCTCAAAACTGGGGATCAGACAAATCCATGGAACTTAAAAGTCATGGATGGCTTTGAGTCATGACTATTATATTTCTTCCCCAGTATCAGAGGCAGACGCTGTGTATCAGTTGATGGGAATGGAAGACAGAAGATGCAGTTGCATTTTTGTCCTTTTGGGGGGGGGGTGTCCAGAAGCAATGGGTTGCCTTCTCTGTGAACAGAATGATGGACTTAAACTTTGGGTCTGATCCAGCATGACTCTATAATCTTGGATTCAGAAGCAATCTTTCAGGTTCATTATCCACTGATGCAAAGGGTTAATGTGAGATGAAAAGGGCTGTGTAGGTGTGCATTAGTTAAACCATTATGTTTCTTTTAATCTTGCTTTAAAAAAGTGAGGATTCCCAAGGTGCTGTCTGAATGCAACCAATTTCCATTGTTGTTGCTGCTTGCTACTGCTCTTCCAAGTAAGGAAAAGTATATGAGATTTGTGGCTTAGCATTCATACCTTAGACTTCAATTTCCAGAGTTCTAATCACAAATTTAAGCTTGCTAGCTACATCTTTTTAAGCACACACACTCAGATGATAGACAAAAATAATCTTTTAAAATTACAATAACCATATCCAAAATCAAATGACACATAACCTTCTGCCTGCCTTAGAGGATAGCTTTCTAAACATTAATATATTTGTGAAACAGGCTGTCAAAAGAAAATGCAAGGATGAAAAGACTGGGGGTGGGGAAGATGATGAAGGACAAGTGAATCTAAGCTAAGCACAGCTTTGCTTTCCAGCATACACAAATGGCAAATATGTCCCTCTAAAATAGGATTGCAAGATTACAGTTGTAATACTGTTAGGAGAAAAAATGTATTTTAATATTGGTTTCTTGCTCTAGCCGTCTTAAGGCCATTTCAAAATGAGTACGTAGCATGTGCCATTTCCTGCCCTTGCTCTTGTTTCCATGTGATGGTGAATTAAGGGCTCAACTTTACAATATTTTTGTACCCTCATCCACAAAGAACATGCAAACATTACAGAGGCTTAATTCTATCATGCTGCAACTAATCCATCTGATTTCCAGTTTACCATGTTATTCAGGGCATACCAGATGCTCCCTCCAAGAGGAATATTTTAATTATTATTGTATTTGGTTTTTATTTATTTATTTACTAAATGTCTTTCTCACATCTTCAGCTCCTAGAGATTCCCAGGCAGCGAACAATACATGATAAAATACAGTAGAAAAAAAATAAAATGTACAAAAAATAAATATGACAAAACTGTAAAAGAAATATATATTAATATGTCAGATTAAGGTAGGAACATGTTAGACATTAGGTGAATGCAAAGGTGCTTATAAGGGCTTCCAAAACATCCACCTCTCCACTGCACTACTTAATCTGGATGCATTTGACCCTGGTTTTGGCCAGGATACACTATTGAGGCCATTTCCGCACTAGACTTTTATAGTGCTATGATTCCACTTTCAACATCCTATGGAATCGTGGGATTGCAGTTTAGGGAGGGGCCCAGCGGCCCCTCCCGAAACCACAAACCCCAGAATTCCATAGGATGTTGAAAGTGGAATCATAGTGCTGTAACAGTCTAGAGTGGAAATGGCCTGAGACAGTTTTGGTTGCCCTGATTAATTACCTATTCCAGGGGAAAGACAAGAGGAACAATTACTCTTTTAATTGGCAGTTTTTAACATTATTGATCGTGATTTATTGGCAGTTTTTAACATTATTGATCGTGACATTCTACTGGACCAGCTCCATCAGGTGGAAGTGGGAGGCATTGTGTTTCAGTGGTTCTGCTGCTATCTTTGAGTGTGGTTCCAGAAAGCAGCAATGGAGCACTCCACTTCAGCCCTACAGCCATTGTACTATGGGCTTTCACAGGCTTTGTCTGGTTTCCCACCCAGGTCTCCATTGTGGGAGATCATCTGGAATCAGGAGGATGGGCACCAATGCTCTATGTCTTCTTGTCATCAGAATCAACTAGGTCTGTGAAAATAGTGAATGGATGGATGCTAGGTGCTATAATGGACTCATTGAGGATCAAAAAACCTGAAATTGAACCCTGATGAGACAGAGACTATGTGGATTGGTGGTTCTCAAGTCTACGAATTTGTTAAGGGATCTGCCCTGGATGGGGTTTCATTCTCCCAAAGGCAGCAAGTATATAGTTTGGGAATAGTTGTTACTGCATTTGCTAGCCCGGATTTGGGGATGCTAGATATTATTTTGATATCAATAATTTGGCTCTCTTCCACCATCCCTCTCCACATGTTTGTGAGGCCCCCGGACAAGCACAGAACTAGGCTTGGCCATCAAACGCTGCAATATCCCAACACAATACAGGCAGGCCAGAAATAGCCAGATCGCCGCTTTAGGAGACCTCTCTGCAAACACCCTCATTATGTATGCACGCTGCTTACAAAGAACTCCCTGCCCTGAGCAGGCAACTTGGCAAGCTGAATACTCAAATGCCAAGCACTCTGCGTTTGCATACTGTCTACCTCTTTGTCAATTCGGACCTAACTCAATCGTGCTAAATTTTGACCTTTCCAAAGCTTTGTCTCACGCCCGAAACTAATTGCTTTCCCCACGTGTGGAACAGCCTGCAGTTACATTTCTCCCTATAAAAACCCCTGATTCCGAGACCTTCCTCAGATTGCCCCGGACTTCCATCCAGCCTTGCTGCCACTTTGTTTGGCGAGCTGTCCCCTCAGTCCCATGTACTAAGACTCCATACCAACGAACTCAATCTTCAGGACAGGTGTCGTATCACCCAATTCAACAATCCCTCTCAAAATCCCTCTATACCACTCCAACTTTTATTTTCTATAGTTATCTGAGTGGGTGTGTTGCATACACGGTTTGTCTGCATTTAATAAAAATCTCAATTATTCTTAAACTTGGTGTGCTCCTTGGCTTGGCCTGACCCTGTAGACATTGGGTAAAAGATTCCGCTGCTATGCCCTGCCTCTCGCATTGCTAACTTGTGCTCTAGCTAATTTCCCCAAACTTAGTTAATTGAGAGTGCATATAGGTGTCCCTCCCGGGACCCTCAGTAAACAGGGTAACATAGTTCTTGATCAGTTCTGTCGCTAGAAGCTCAGGCAGACCCCATGAGTGCCTAGGGCTAGCTTTGACTCATCCAGCAGCTACAGCCTTTCCTGGATAGGGATAACTTACCCACAGTAGTCCATGTCCTAATAACTTCCAGATTATATTATTGCAGTTCACTCTATGAGGGACTCCCCTTGAAGATGATTGAAAAACTGCAGTTAGTGCAAAATGCAGCTGATTAGGATACCATATAGAAACCATGTAACATTGTTTTTAAAGGAACTGTACTGGCCGCCCAAACAGTGATCTAACACACAGTAAGGCTTTAATGGTTAAAAAATAATATTTTGAACTATGCTTCAGGAACAAAAGTTTGTTTCAGTATATCCATGGCATGACCATGAGATGGGGCTTCTTTCATCAGTACAGTCACAGTATTGAACTAGCTGCCATTTCTATGCCCCAAAGTCCCATGTAAAGCAAATGATCAATGGCAGATAGGGTTGAAAACACTCATGTGTTAAAAATAAGTTCACAACAGAGGTAAGATGTGAGCTGGTGGGACCTCTGCATAGTACACACACATAATTGCTATACATCACCTGAAGGAGTGAAGGAGTGTGTATTTCAGTTACACAGTAACATTTGCCTCATAAGGGACTCTGTTTGGGAATTCAGCAAAAAGTTCAGGTCTGAACTGCTACAAGAACTTAATAAATTTGGACTTGTTAAACCTATAATTTTTCTGTCCAATGGACTTCTCAGAAATACACAAGTAAAGAATTATGAACGCAACATTTCATATATCTCAGAAAGTTACAAATAACACATATTAAGAACAGCTAAAAAGCATAAACGGTAGGAAAGATGTGTCAAAACTATGTTGAATTTTCATGCAAAATTTTGAGCTGTAAGCACGGTCATACAGGTTTCCTGCACTTATCAGATGGATTAGGGACTGGAGAATGATCAGAAAGAGGAAATGCTCAAAAAAGTGGAACCTATCTATTGTAGGGAACATGAAGGTTCATGTCCATGGAGGTTCACATGGGACTGATTGTGCACGTGTACTGCTGGTAAAGACTCTTAATTGGTTTGATGCATTTCCCCCCATCTGAACTCACTTTGCAGTCCCAAAGAAGCTTCTGTAGGCAGGAAGAACTGATGGAAGTCTATTTCAGTGCCTGCAATACAGACAACTTCCATTAATTTGATCGAGGGACCATTTTTTCCCATAGGCAAGATTTGGGACCACATGCAGGTGGCAGTAATCCCAAGCAAGCCTCTGTAGGCAAGAAGAACTAATGAAAAAGCAGACCCCACATTGAATTAGTGGAATTTGTCCTTAATTTGGAAGCACTGAAACAGCAAGTTGTGAGATAATGGAGTGTTGAAAGACGGGGGCTCCCTATATTTACAAACTGAGACACAAGTAGAATTTGAAGTTTAGGAAATGAGAAATCAAGCAAAATGTAATCCATAAAGTCACCTCTCCCAATGCTACTGTTGCATTGGTGGTAGTAGTGTTGAAAAATCCCATTTTTTTAAAAAAAGCTAAACCAGTACTATTTATACGGAGCTGTACATCCACTACAAGAAAGAAAAACATACGTGAACATTGAATTAGAAATAGGAACATTTAAGAAAAAGTTGTTGTCTACTTCCTTTTTCCATCTATCTAGAACACTATTTACATGCTTTCCCCCCATATATGCGTGAAACTCCCTACTACTTCATTCTAAATATATTCAAATAGTTTGAGTGCACTCTTTCCCTTATAATTCTTTACGTATCTTATTTGTTTATCAACACTTTTTTCCCTAAGTGTAAAGAGAAGCTAATATCGTAATTTGATTCAATTTACCTTTTAGTCCTCCATACATAATACATATATCCATCTTCTAAAATTAATATCTATGTATTATTAATTAAAGTATACATTTTGCTATGTTATTCCTTTTTATCTTATATATCAACACCCCATCTCTTATTTACGTATGTTGTCACAGGCTCCCAATCTTTTTCTAATTGATCAATTTGTTTTCCCTTTATATAATGGGCAAGTAAGTCATATTCTTTCAGTTCTATTATTTTTGATAACCATTAATCTATATCTGGCATATTTGTTTTTTTCCAAATGTTTGCAAACTTTATTCTCGCTGCTGTAAAATCCCATTTTTCACCACTCTTTTCAACTTTAAACAGCTTCAGCTTTAACCAACTTTAAAACTAATGAAGAATGGTAGAGTTTCTTTCCCTCCAATCTAGCTGTTCAGAAAGAGCACATCTTAAGATTTCTGCTGTATGATGGGTAGATATCTCCTTCTTTTACATTCTTCCCTTTGAGCATTCTTAGAGAAAGTGAAATGTCACACATGCCATCTATTTGCTCCAATGAAAACTTTGCACAGTGTGGGAACAGTCAAATAGAACAATTTAGCAGCAACACAGCCCCTGTGGGGCACTTCATGTTAAGAGCACAAAATGTTTTGCCATTTACTTACCCTGGAATTGTCTACAGAGTCTAATGATTTTTCTAGACTTTTTTTTATGTGCTTCTGCTTTGGGCAGTAGGAATGGGGAGCAGGGTGGAAGAAAAATATTACAGTCACAGTTTTTGACTCTAGTCTCTCAGATAAGCTGAAATTTGTCAAAGGTCTTATTACACATAAAACATAAGGGCAAACATTTTATGGCTATAGTTTTGGCTTTAGCCATCAACACATTAGAATTTCAGAAGGCCTATAGGAGAACTTAAAGGTTTAGCTGTCATTTTAACCAACTTCCATGTGTTTCCTTTTGGTTGGAAGTCTGCAGATCTAGAATGACTCTGGCACACATTTCTGTATGAAAAATATTGATCTCAGAAACACATTTGGTGTTTGTGTGCAACAAACACATTTTATTCAAATACTATGTGCTTTTAGAAGCTGTGTACTTTTTTTGCATAAAAACAAATGTTTCTAGAAACAGATATTTTTGTACAAAATGTGTGTTTTTTGTTTACTTATTGCATACAAAAGTATGTTCGTGGCAATGTTTTGTGTGAAAACATTATTTTTTGTGAAAACCACACAATTTTTACATATATACCATCCTGTGCAGAATACACTCCTAAAATATCCAGATGAAAACTACCAAAATATTCATTTTCTTCCATAGCAGGGTGCAAGGATGAAATAGCTGAAAAATTGTACCCCTAGTGTGAAACACTCTGTTCCGCATTCAATGGTCCTACAAAGAATGTAGGCTGTTGTCATGCTAGGCCTTGGTTTGGCCAAAAGGCCAACTGTCAGCCTCACACATCAATGTTAGGTGGGATCATGGGAATTGCACATACCTCCATGGACCCAGTAAGCATGGCATTTTCTCCTGCCCCTTGTTGATTCTTAGCACCTGGGTTGGAGGGAATGGGATGAGTGGGAAGAAGACAGGATGACCTACCTCTTTGCTCTACGCCTTGTCAAAATTATGAGTTGTGTTCATAACCAGTATGGCCTTTCTATAGTCACAATTTCTTTGTACCTTCCCGCTTTCCTCCTGACTCATATGTTTTTATCTTTGTTTTGTTTTAATCCGGATGTGTTACAAAGTGTGCATACTATACACTGCCCTAAGATCCCATAATGTGGGATATAAATACTTTAATTAATAAATAAGTAAGCCACACACAAGCAAAGAATTCCTGAACTGAAGCTATAAATCACAGATGGGTACCATGTGGCCCTCCTGTTGTGGCTAGCCTGCAACTGCCATCAGACTCAACCATTTATAATCAATTTTGATGGGATTTGCAGTCTAATATCTGGAGGGCCACATATTATTTACTCCATCTCACTATTAAAAAAGACTTCCTGATGAGTATGTTTGCCAAAGAACAGGCTAATGCAAGCCAGCATGATCCTTTTGTGCAAAGACTAAACTGCAGGACAAGTCAGTCTAGGTTAGACTATCTTTATTGGTGGCCCAATCTTCCTAAGAGATGATAAGATTATGCAAGAACACTGAGCAAAAATTAGACAGTGGGGTTGTGATGAAAACATTAAGATTCAAAAAAATAAGCCAGCCTCTGGATGAGGCCATCAAGATCTCATGAGCTTTTCAGTATTTTCTTATGCTTTTAAGAAGATGGAAGCTGTCTGCTCATCTTTAGCAATAACACATTAATTTGGGAAGATAAAATTCATCATGCTTTCAAGCCCCTGAGATCATTCTCTTTCATTAAACAATAAATAGAATCTACTGTTTAAACATATTCAGAGAGAAAACTATATGTAATAAAATGTTCCATTTTCATCTATGATTTTATTCTTGCAGCTAATGAAGGAAAAAGTAGGTTAAGATTTCACCTCTCCAACATACATTTAAAAAAACTCAAAGCCTTGTAGCATATTGCAACTGCTCCTACTTAATAGTACTTTTTAAGTATATGGTACCTTTCATCCTGAAAGATCCCCAAAGTGCTTTATAGGCACTAAGTGGAGGGACTGTTTCTCACATCACTGAAATTCTGTGCCAGCAACAGGGCACTAAAGTGGCTTTGGGAAAAGAATTGAGAAATAATTTATCCAATTGAAATTCTAGGGCAGGGGAATTCAGTAAGGGCAGAAGCCAATTACTGAAAATCACCAAGACTGTTCCTTCTTTTGAGGCTGCTACAACTCGATACTGTTCAGCCCCAGTGATGTCGTTCTTCAGCTTCAACAATAGCAACAAAAATTTCCGGGGGGAATATTTATTGGATGAACGTTTTGTGAGTTCAGATAGTTGCCCCTAAAGTTTCCAGGAACTGCGGTGAAAGTAGAGAGTTGTCCTTTTTTTTTTATTACCCATGTTTACCTAATATTTGTCAATTACCATTCATAAATAGGATCATAACTATTCTCAGGAAGCATAGAAAAATGAGCTTTTTACAATTACCACTGCTTCTCTACCCCAATTGTTTGAGGTGATGCTCTTGCCATCCCTGCCATGAAAGGAATGGAGATAATTGGCTGGCTTTCTCGACCATAAGACTGCCAATGGAGGAGTGCCATGTGATGTTATTACAAGGCAGTCCCATCTCTCTGCTATTCACGGTGCTTGTGGTCTTATTTTGGACCATACAGGAAGTTTTGAGGGGGCTATAACAACTGATCAGAGATCATCTTTTTCATCTACTTTATACTATGCCTCAGGGGACAATAGTTTCTTGATTCGAACTGCTGATTTGACTATTTAGATCACTGATTCATTGGGTTATGCTCACACTGAAGACAATGGGATGTACTTCTGGACTCAATCTTGAACCTAGAGGCCAAGGTTTCAGCAGTCCCTAGGAGCTAGTGTGCCAACTATGTTCCCAAAGATATCAATCTGGCCACAATGACACACACCTTAATGACATCCCGTTTGGATTAATCTAATGCTCTCTAGTTAGGGCTGCCTTTGATAAGTGTTTGGAAACTTCAGTTGACCCAAAGAACTTCACTCAGAACAAGCTACTGTCTAGTCCAGAGCTCACTATCTTGTTTGCAAGAATACGATGGGGGAATTTTGTTTTTAAAAAATACAGAAATCATATTACATTGACAGCACTCTGTGATCCACCAAGCTTGTTAAAAAGAAGACTTTTTTGTTTGTTTGGAAAAACCTGTGCTAATAACCATAGCATTGCTTTCTAAGTGTTGCACAGACTGACCTGATCTGTTCTAGAACCTTTCTTTCTATAGACATCAAACTGATGGGTCTGCTGTTGCTTGGGTCCTCTTTTTTGTGCTTTTTGAAGATTGGGACAATATTCATCATGTTCCAATCTGTTAGGACCTCTCCTGTTCTCCAAGAATTCTCAAATACAGTAGTGCTGAGGTTGCACCTTCAAGTTCCTTTAGTACTTTTGGATAGAGTCTTCAATTCATTTAGGGTAGCTAGGTTTACCTGTTCTGGGCTGTAGTTCCTTTACTGCATGATTTATTATATATTTACCAGTTGGAACACTGTTTTCCTTCTGGGAGAAGACTGAGGCAAAGGAGGTATTAAACAGTTTGTCCTTCTCTCTATCCTCAGTTAGCATTTCATCATTTTCTCTACTCAGTGGCCCTTCTGCTTCCTTGTTCTTCTAAACATAGCTGGGGGAAAAAACCCTCTTTTTTATTATATTGAACCTCTCTATTGTGCCTGAGTGCATTCTGAGCTTTAGCTTTTCTAACTTTCCTCCTACAAGTTTTTGCTATTTGTTTGTATTCTTTGGTGATTCCACTTTCTTTAATTTCTTATGTATGTCTCTTTTAAGTCTCAGCTCATTTAAAAGTTTCTTTAGACACTTCCCACTTTTTTCCTCATTCGATTTGTTTGCAGCTGTGCCTTTAATATCTAACATTTAAGAAACTCATAAGCATTATGAACTACCTCTCCTTTGACTATTTCTGGCCATTGGATCTCACCTGGTATTTCCGTAAGCTTACTGAAATCAGCTTTCTTGTATCCCAAGAGTTTGTCTTGCTATGTTTGGCTTCCCTTTTCCTATATATAACAAATCCCTAGAGAAGATGGTCACTCTCACACACGATGCCCACTACTTCCACTCTGTTCACCAGTTCTTCCCTGGTGATTAGGATCAGGTGCAAAACAGTTTACCCCTTGTTACCATCTCTACCTTTTGGACAATGAAATTGTGTGCAAGGCAAGTTGAGAATTTGTTGGACCTTCCATTCTTGGGAGAATATGATTTCCAACAAATTTTAGGGTGGTTGAACTCTCCCATTACTACTATCTTTCTCCTTTTTTGAGTATTTTGGTCATTTGTTTTAGGAAGACATCATCTGAATCTTCAGTCTGGCAAGGGGGTTAAAGTAGACACCCACAATGAGACCACTATTGTTTCTCTCCTGTTTAATCTTTCTTCTATGGTCTAAATCATGGATCTTCTCACAGGTGTACATATCCTTGACGTATAATGCTACTCCTCCTCCTTTCCTGTTTGGTCTTTTTTTCCCCCCAAGGTTGTATCATTCCATTACTATGGTACTATCATGAGACTCATCTTACCAGGTTTCAATGATGCCTATTAAAGCATATTTGCTTTCTTGTGTTGAAATGTCCAGTTCATTCTGCTGATTTCCCATGTTCTATGCATTAGTGTAGAAACATCTAAGTTCATGGGTTCTCTCCATCTGATTCGTTGTTGTTGTTGTTGTTGCTTTCACTGTTGTTAGGCCTAAGTCCTCTGGTTTTGTTCGGGCCACAGTCCCCAGTACTTGTTGCCCTCCTGCCTTCTGGAATACTTTCTCCCTCCCTCAAGTAGCTCAGTTTAAAGCCTTTCTGATTAGATATGCAAGACTCCTAGTGAATATATTCTTTTCAAATGCTGTGAAGTGCAATCCATCTCTTTCCAGAAGTCCTTCTTCATGGAAGTGCTGACCATTGTCCAAGAAGCTAAAACTTTCTTGAGGGCACATACTGTGGAGCCAGCTATTGACTTCTAGTATTCTTCTTCCTCCTCCTGTGCAACAGGAAGGAGTGATGAAATAACAACTTGTGTCAGAAAGGTCCTTTAGCTTCCTCCTTAGAGCCTCGTAGATTCTTGCAATACGTTGAAGACTATATGTTGCAGTATCTTTTTTTCCAACATTTATCAGAAGGAAGGGGTAATGGTCAGTTGACTTGTAGAACGACCGCATGCAGTAGCAACCACAACTATGCAGTCTCTAGGAATGTGCAGCTGCTTGCAAAACTTTTATTAGCATAGTGAGCCAAAAGAATTCCAACAATATAGCCACAATTCTGTCTTAATCATAAAAATAGGAGATAAAAAAAGCCTTTCTTTTAAAAAGTATACATTTAATTCTCTCTCTGTGTCTTTCAAGGATTAGGCTGGGGGGCTTTGTGTGAATAAGATAGACTTGTGATGATTAATCTTTGAAAGAGAGGTATTTATTCTTTCCTAAATTCCACATACACACACATACACACACACAGTCTGAATGAACTTCCCACCCAGAAAAAAAAGGGTTTTACTGTTTTCATTTTTGTGCTTAAAGTGGAGACACAGCACTATCATGATTCTTCCTCTCCTTTCTAAAATGACTTGACCCAGCACAGATGAGAAAAATACTGTTAACAAAACAGCAAACCTGTCTAGTCCATTTGTTAAAGTAACCATGGGAGATGCAATCTCTTCTGAAATAGGATTTTCATTGTCTTCCAAACTGCCTTATACTCATACAATTTCCTGTACTTCACATTTCTCTATTTATTCTTTCTGCTCAAACTAAGAACAGTAAGTCAGAATTACTGTGAAGCATAGCCTCAAAATAGCAAATCAGGTTTCTAATGCATGTTGGCAAAGCATACTGGAAAGGCCATTTCATTTCCACATATAGCAACACCTCACTAATGAACAACTCACATTAAGAAGAGCCTTGAAATATTTGGCAAGGGGACACAGAATGAGCACACAAGAGGAGTCAGGCTGCACTCCTAAGGAGAAGGATCCTTAACAAGGCAATATTCCACTGTCAGAGCCTCTGATATTGCAGAAGCCCTATTGGACTCTAGCTGGGCATGCAGAATTAAGAACAAAGCCAGTTTTATGTCATCTGTCCCCACACTGCATTTAAAAACTTCACAATAACATGCAGACTCAGAAGCAATCAAAACTATCCTGTGTTAGTGGTTGAGCTGGAGACATAAGATGACTGTGTGTATCCACATCCTTGCACTTTCTGCTCACTATTCTGCACCACTTTTTGTAGTATGATGTTCTTCCTTAAAATGGAACAGAAATTATTTCAGTCAAAGAATACAAACTAGGATATATAATATTCTTAGCAAATTTGGATACTCAGCAGTGGTTCTTAACTTTCTTTGTGTAATGCTACCCTTTCTGATCAGATGGATCAGCTCTGCAAAAAAAATGCACATCAATATATACATACAAAATTCTGTATACAACATATTTTATTCTGCTTGAAACTAAGTTTTCCACAGGCTAATTAATTATAAGTAATTATAAGAATACTTCAAAAGATTACATTTTTACCTTAAATCTCATTCTGGTCAGAAAAAAAAAATCAAAATAACAGGATGAAAATCGAGAAAGGAAAAATAACTATTTGTACCTGCTTCACAGACCCCCTGAAGTCCAACCATGTACTCCAGTTTAAAAATCTCTAAAAGTAGTCAATGCATACAACATTCCTGTTGGCGTTGCTACATACTGTCAGGTTGACTATGACTTGTGGCAACCCTACAAATGAGAGACCTCCAAGAGATGCTGTTTTTAACAGCCCTGAAGAGGTCCTGCAAACACAGGGCTGTGGCTTTCCGATAGAGCCAATTCACCAGCAACGTGACCTCCTTATTTTCCTACTGAAGCATGGAGAGGAGAAGACTAAAAGGTGATACGATATCAATCTCTAAACATCTGAAGGGAGAAGATGAAGCAAGCTTGTTCTCTGCTGCTTTAGAGACTAGAACATGAACCAAGCTATTCAAATTACAAGAAGAGATTCCACTTAACATTTTATTGTAAGAGCTCTTTGACAGTGGAATAGATTGTTTCAGAGAGTGGTTAACACTCTGTCTTTGGAGATCTTTAAACAGAGATTTGTTGTGTATCTTTCACTAGTGCTTTAGTTGTGTATTTCTGCAAGGCAGGGGGTTAGACTAGATGGGCTCTTGTGATCCCTTCCAACTGCATAATCCAATTATTCTACTAGGTTGTGCTTTATCAACCATTATCACCTTTAGCAATGTGACACGTTGTCTCATGTTATCCCCAAAGTAAAGGAGCTCCAGTTTAATCATTTAGCATCTAGCAAGCTTTCGGCCTAAATTTGCATTGTGACCTATCTATTTATTTGTCTTTGTGGTGGATCATGGTATCCATAGAACTGTTCTCCAGCTCTACACATAAAATTAATCTGGTCATGTAAGAGTAGCCCACAGCAGACTTTAATCTCATCCAGAATTCTTCATGATTGCCACAACAGCCATTCAGATTATCCAGGGAAAATTGTAAGCAGGATGCCAAGATAACAAGTCTTCCTGTCTGTTATTCTTGAATAATTAGGATAGGTATATCTTCCTCCATTAATTTATTTAGTTGCTTTTTAGAGACACCTCAGCTAGCAGATTTGCTCACTTCTTACACTAGTGAACTCCTTTAACTGCTTCCATGAAGTGCTTCTTAGCTTCTCTAAGTTTGTACTCCCAAATAAATTTTAAAAAATTGTCTCTCAATTCCAAATGAAAAATGGGAGAAAGATCGTTCTCAAAACATATCTAGTTTCATAAACTTCTATTGCAAAAATCTGGAGATGTGTAGAAGTTGGCAGAGGGTGCAAGGGAACCAGAAATATTTAGGGCCCTTTGTTTCCAGAAAATCAAAAAAAAGAGATTGTGGAATATTTTCATTTAGAAAGATGAATAGAATACAATATCTAAGACAAGGGGTTCATATATTTATTCCATCCTACAAACATTTTTTGTTGAAAAACAAACAAAAAGTACTGTGTAACAGGAAGATACAAGAGATAGTTTTAGGTATCTCACTTTAGTGGAATTCTTACTGGTCTAGGTTTCCTTTTCTCAATACTTCTTACAAAAATGAGTACTTTATGTCTATAGAGTACTACAAGAAACCAATTGTTTTTGTTTGTTTGTTTTTTCTTGCACCTCTTAAACCAGCAAAAGGAAAACAGTTCCTTTATAGTTCAGGCTTTCCTCACAGTGCCGAACTTTCCAGTTTAGTTTTAATTTAAACAAAAAAATCAAGAAAGTAAACAGAATTTGTAATCATTTTCTGAATAAGCTATACTTTTACAATATCAAATATGACAATTTTGTGCCAAACCAAATTATACATAATGCATTTTATTTTTCTAAAATGAGAAAATGATTTTCTGAAGTAACAAAGTAAATCTTTAAAACATGCTAATATTGCATTTTTTTCATTTTCCCCAAAATTTTCCATTAAAAAAACATAAAAATCATTACACCCTTAATGGCTTCAATATTTGAAGACCTTTTACATCACTACAACAAGCTTTAGCCTCCCTTCCCTGAATTAGAAAGGCCATAAATTTTCCTTATATGGAAGGTATCCAAATCCCATGATAAATGCACTTGTGTTTTTCTGTACCATTCCCAAACAAACAGAATACCTTTATGAGACCCATCCACACCAATTCTATCCATAATTTCTCCAAATCTTGAAAAGTTTTGACCAAATAGAAACCTTAGGTTTTGTTTTATTTTAATCTGAAATTCAATAGCAAGTCTATTTTTCTTTTAACATATATTTTTCCTGTGCCTCTGCCATAAACAGTATGATTAACATCCCAGTCTTACACTGGGAAGCAACAGATTCAACAGATAGATATAAAACAACATTTTTGAGATAATCCAGGCATTTTACAAGTCTCCTTGACTTTTATAACCCTTCATATTTTTAGTGAAAACACATGCAAAGAACTTCTACCTTCTTGAATTCTGATAAAACTGACCTGATCCACATTTTCCAGATTAACATTTGTATAGGCACCTAGTTATCTATTTGTGCCCTTTCATAATGTTCTGTCTGAGTTTGCACATGTCATGTTCATATTTCAGTGAAGCAAAAGACATGCTTTACATCCATGGCTAAATTCAATCTATCTGGAGAAGACCCAGTGAAATCAACTGGACTTTGGCTACTTGTGACAAACAAGACTCATCTTTTTAATGGTTCTACACACTGGATTTAATCTATCAGTCTTTCTTATTGTTATTTTGATAACTTGGAAGTATCAGAGGAAGACGCAAGGGATAAAGGAGTTCTTAAAATACAAATTCAAATCTCATTAGCAGATTTGCTTATACTAAACCCAATTACTGTTGCCTGGGCATATTTGAACAATACTTGACAGGGTAAAATGACCCATAATCAACATTCGTTAGACATTTATTTTCTACTAGCTTCTGCTTGGATCTGGCTTGCTCCACCTGTGTTCTGAAAAGCATGCTTAAGATGCTCTTTACATGTTGGCACAAGGGATGGGGCATCATCTCTACACAATCTAGTTCTACCCAATCTAGGTTACCGGAAAAGGACTTCTGTCTTCATGAATACTGATAAAAATACTGATCCAGTCCACGTCTTTCAGGCTAATGGAAGGCTAATGTTTGTGCACAGTTACTTACTTTTGTACTTTCCAAATGATCTGGCCAAGTTCTCAGCTCAACAAACATATCCAAATGTATTTAAAATGCATATTTGCAGAGTTCATGCCTTTTACATACAGTAGAATAGGTATCAAAAACCAAATTTTCTAGGGGTGGTAGAAATAGTCAGGAAAAATGTCTGCCAAAAATCCATCTAGGCAGAGACAAATCAATATAATGTTTGTATCATTTCCTAGAGGGAAGGGTTTCTGACATGAAGCAATACACAACAACACAAAGTCATTAAGAAGCTTCTTTCCTGGATTATTAAAATCATCTTAAAATATTACAGCCCAACTCAAAGACTTGCTGCACCAGCAAATAAGTGCTTAGCTTATTTATGAAGATTTTATGGGTCAATCTACATCAATGTTGCAGGGGTGAATAGCTTGAACCAAGTGGTCAGGTGTGAGCATTACATGCTTGCATTCACGAATTTTGGTATTCACTGAGGCTCACACAAGGAAATCAAACTGTTTATATAGTAACTGCCCTTAGAATTCCCATTGAGATACTGTTTCTTTGTTTTTATTGTATTAAAAAAATTGACAAGACCACTTGCAAATAAATAAGTATCAAAGGAAACACAACTGTAAAGCTGAAAAATAAATGTGTAGGGGTGGTTTTGATATTATTATCAATGGTATTATTAATGATACTACTACTACTACTACTACTACTACTATTATTATTATTATTATTATTATTATTATTATTATTATTATTATTTTCTCTAAAGAGGTGTTTCCTCCCGCGTGCTCTCTCTCTCTTCTCTCTCTCTCTCTCACACACACACACACACACACACACACAAAAGAACAGATATACAAGTTATCATCCTGTTGGCTAGGCCCAAACAGAACAGACTCATTCAATGAACTGTTGATTGACTCAGCACATTGATTCAATGACTGCACTCTAATTAAGGACCAACAACAGAATTCAGACTATTATTTGCAGATGCCATACTGCTGTCTTTTAAGCGTGGTGACCAAACTGAATTTGGAAATGACATATGACACACTGGAAACATTTGGTAAAATAAGAAATATAGAACATAAGGTTCTATGTTGCTGAAATGTTTCCAGATCAGAGAAAAACCACCACAATCGTCACATTGCTTAATTTATAAAATGAAAATAGCAGTGTTCAAAAATGAGACAGCAGAGTTGGTGCAATGGAGGAAGTACAACAGTATCAATGAAACTCTAAAACACAACAGATTGTTCTGTATTAAACTCCAGAACTTCCCATCCTCAAAAAGATCAAGATTGTAATGCATTGAGGAGATACTCATTCTGTTCCTTATATTTACTGTTAAGGTGGCATAGGCTGTCTCCCGCCTAGGGATGTAATTCTTAATTAACGTTCTTCCTGAAGGAAGCAACAAGTACTTCTAGCATTGTTCTTCTTGTTCTGAGCAAATATTTGTAAACTATAGTTCTTAAAATCTATTTGCAATTTAGAACTTATTCTGGCAAAATTTACATTATTTTCTGCTCAGACAATACTACTTCTAGAAATATTAATTCTGTGCAGAAAAAAAGTTGTTTCTTGCACAGAAAATGCTGTTTTCTATGCAAACCGTTCATGTGTGAATTTTTCACAGAGTAAATCCCAGGTTATAGCATGTTTATACATTTTTTTCCTGAAGAAAAATTTGTATTTCTGCATAGAAATATTATTTTCCGTACAGTAAATACTTACCTGGTCCTGTATGATGCAGTTGCTGCATGGGAGCGTAAAAATTTGATGGTTTCCATATCAGAGGCCAGGGTGTGGCTGTGACTGGTGTTTACTGCCAGATCACAACACATGAAATGGAGGGGCTTGGTCTCTTTATGCTAGTCTACCCTGGCATGTGTCATTATGGATTCTTTAGTCAACCATCCCTCCCACTCTCAGTGCAGTGTGAGTTTATCTGGTCCCTTTTTTGGCCAGACAGAAATTTTTCCCCTCCTGTTACCAGGAGGTTTTTGGGTTTTTTTCCACCCCATCCCATACTGTAGCTGATGGCATTGGGACACTGGGCTTGGAGTGATGTCTTAAATAGGTTTTCATTAGTCAGGTAATAGGGAGAATAAGAATTCAGTGTTCACCTCTTGGTATCCTTTTGGTGTAGGATAGGGCTCTGGACCTCCCTCTTTAGCGCCCTGCATCCAAGAGGGTCAAGCAAGGAGGCTACTCTTGAGGTTCACCTGGGAACTCAGGCTCTCACTTGCCAGGCCTTGCGGTTTGGGTGGGAGTCCCCTAGGTGGCCTTCTAGTTATGCTGGGCTGGGGAGCAATCAAAACAATTTGGATTGCCCTCAGGGCTGAGGTGTTTTGCCCATGGGAAAATGGAAGAGATTGTAACTTGGTGACATCTGCCCCAGCTGGACCCTAATCAGGTTGATCCCCTTTATTGCTCCTTTCCAGGCCAATACAACTTCAAATAGATCAGTTTAAATAAAGCAGCCCATATTATCCAATTTTGTGCCTGGTCGTGTTATTTCAGGATTGTAAAGAAAATGCTATTTTTCTGTGCAAACCAAGCAAAAGGAAACTTTGTACAGAGTAAGTGCTGAAATGCAAATACTCTCATCAGTCCAGAATTCTTTTCATCAGGGTCTCTTAACACTCCAAATACATGTTTTTAATAGTCTTTTCACCTTTACTACTGCCAGTGTAAGATCACCCAGTAAACTTCAAAGACAAGTGGGGATTTCGTACAAAGTTGAACACATTCTATAGGTTCTCTGTACTTCACTTAGTAAAGCAACCTGCTGGGGGCAGTTTCAGTTTGACGGACAGAAATAATAATTTGCAGCCAACTGTTGTTTTCTACCTGCACCTAAGTAATAAATCAGTTAGGAAAGTGGGAAGTAAAGCCAGCTTCAGAAACCAAAAAGCTTCAAGCAATCGTATGGACAGGGGGTAGAAGGCATGTTTTTTCCCCTCATTCATTTGTGATGCTATACTAAATAGTTTTGTATGTGAATGAATGAAGCAAATGCTTGTTCAAGACAGCTTTACTAACTTGGGATTTAATATGAACTGGTTTCTTGTGAAGCAAAAGCAGGTATTTTTGCTCTCTTCCTCCTGAACATGAAGAGGAATGGAAGAGCACATGGTCTGGAGGTTCTGCATTTCATTTGTATGGATTAGTTGCTCTTTCATTGTCCTAAATGTCAGTGGAAGAATTTTTCTTCTCCCATTATAAGCAACTAGAAGAATAAATGCTTCAATAGTATGCCCAGGAATTACTTTTTTTTTTTTTAATAACTGGTCTTTTTAAAACAGTCCTATCCATTGTAAAGATACTTCTCAGTTTGGAAAAGAAAATAGAACACAGCATGCTTGCCTTCTCTTAGAGGCACCAAGATGTGACTTCACTATATACCAGAAGAATGAAAATGATGCAAGGCATAATTGTTCAGCTTTCAAAAAGCTCCAAGAAACTGTTCATAGAAAAGCTTTCAGACAATGAAGGGAGGAGGGGAGAAGGAACTAGCCCTAGCAATTTCAGCACATTATGGTTTTCATTGTTATCTTCTCAAATCATGCAAAAATTTCCATTCGTCAAGAGGCTACCCAAACCTATTAGAAGGAATCCCATTGTTACATCTTTATGGGCCATTTGCTAATACATGAAGTCAGTGAAAGTATCTGTTCCTGCTTCTTATCAAACTCCTGTTACTCCCACTCCTGGATAACAATTATCTCCCTAAAACTGACAGAGAAACACAGATACATCACATCAGACTTATAGCACTTCTAAGAGAATGAATAGGGAAGGACTATGAAAATGTGACCATGGCTGTTGTTTTTCTCTAACTAATGTGAAATCACCTGTATTAGGAATGCCAGCACCAGCTGTTGGGAATCCATCTGAAGAAACTGGCCAGAGTTAAAATAATCCAAAAGAACAAGCTGGCCAGAATTAGCAGACACGAGGGCCAGCATGGTATAGTGATTTGAGTGTTGGACTATGACCCTGGAGACCAGGGTTTGATTCCAAGCTTGGCCATGGAAACCCACTACTTGACCTAGGGTGTATCACACACTCTTGGCCCCCCAAAAACCCATAACAGGTTCACTTTAGAGTTGCCATAAGTCAGAAATGACTTGAAGACACAATACAATTTGCATTTTTTTTCATTCCTAATGAGAAAGAGTACTTCCACTCACTGAGACACACTACCAAAAAAAAGGGGGAAAAAAGGCAATTGCCATGGAGGACATTTGGCAAATTTTGAGGGGAACGTTTTATTTGCATAAAATCCTTTTTACTTTGTTAAGAAGTCCACAAATGCAGAAAATAATTTTTTTTAAAAAAGCGCATAAAACCCCTGTAATAAGGAGGGAGAAAACTTTTTATAATGTTTTTATTAATATAATATTGAGATAATATAAAACAACATATGGGGAACAAATAAGGAAGACAAACCTATCTATGAGACTAAACTACCCTACTAGACAAACAGACTACAAACTAACAAACTAAACTACAGCAAGTGTGACCACGGTTCTGTCATGCCTGGTGATAGCGCTAGATATCTCTTGATATCAAACTTATTTGGCCTTCACTTGACCTTTCTCTGCCATCCTGCTCCACATGTTTGCAAGGGCTACCGGACAAGCACGTAAACAGGTGAGGCTGTTAATGGCTGGACATTCCAATCCTCATTTAGGTAGGCAGATTAATGCCTCTCCGTTGCTTCAGGGACCATTTTCTTGCAGACACACCTTAAGCGTGGCTTTACACAAAGACGCTCAGCCGAGAGCCGGCACTTTCTTTATGCTGAGCTATTTGCATACTGGCTATACTATTGTCATCCAGCGCTAAACTCATCATGTAAAACCTGACCTTTTCTAACGCTTTTGTCCTGCTCCAAATTTCCTTTGTTCTCACCGAGCATGGCATGGCCTGTAGGCACAATCCACCCTATAAAAGGTCCCCAATTCCGAGTCCTCCTCGGATCGCTCCTGAGTTTCATCCAGCCTTGCTGTCGGTTTGTCCAGAGAGCTCCCCTCAGTGGACCACGCTGAGCTTTCTTCCCTGCAAGCTCTACTTTTCTCCAGGACTACGAGAAAAGGTGTCGTATCACCTATCCCCCCGAAAACTTTTATTTCTAATTTCTAGTTAGCTGTGTGCTTATGATGTCTTTTCTGTTGTTTGTCTTTTAATAAAACTATTATTTTTACTATTTTAAAACCTTGTCTAACTGCTCTTCTGACCCAATGCTGTATACATAGGGTTAAAAGATCCCAGCTAAAGTTACCCTGCCTCTCGTTAGCTTAAGAAAGTGCTCAAGTTAATTTCCCCATCTTGTGTTTTTGCTTGGTTATTTGGGCATCCCCTCAGGACCCCCACAATACAGGGTAACACAAGCATCAACTACAAAGGATATAAATCTAACTTCTGATTCCTTATTAAAAAGACTGGTATTGTTACTATAGCAAACTGCCTACCAAAGTCATTTTTATGTATATACATATGTTAAGGGGAAGTGAACTTCCATCTGAACATAACATTGTATAATATTAATATTACTAAATTAAAAGAAAACTTAAGTCCTATTACATTTCTGTAACTTAGTATCAATATTAAATACTGATCCTCTTCTACCAAAACCGTCACATTCTTCACCTTTATCATTAATCAAAACCACTTACAGCTTGTTTTCCTTCAGTTCATCATAGAAATATCATGATCATCTCCCATTGTTGCTTGTATTTGATAAGAAAGCCATCTCTTATTAAAGACTTATCCATTTCTACCATATCCAATAATTTGATAATCTAGCCTTCTTGAGATGGAAATTCAGAGTCCTTCTAATTCTGAGCATGGAGTACTCACACCACCACTAGTATATATTGTATTACTGTTGCACAGTTCTTGTTTATCTGTTCAGCCATTTGTCTCAACAAAAAAGCTCAGGTTCTGTTTGGAATTTAATTTTCAGAATCTTCTCCATCAATCTATGTATCATCACTCAGGGAGAAAACTTTTGACATTCTTCACAATGGCATGTGTCCCTAGCAGACTCAATTTCCATATAATATCAGCAATGCAGGTTATCTATCAAAATCTGTATCCTAACATGCACCCAGTAGTGATCACCAGAGCCCTTTCCCCTATCATCATCACTGTTGCTGCCCACTTACCTGTGCAGTCTATGCATATGAGCAGGTGCAAAACAGCTGCCACATTCTGCCTTATTCTCCAATTCAGAGCAGTGTTGAATCCCGGGTTCAGAAAACAACAAGGAAATGGGCAGTGGCTCTACTGGTAACAGAGGTGGATACACTCAAAGCTCAAAATATGCACCACACGCATGCTGCCTAAACTCAAGCCAACACTGCCAAGACAATGTGAGTGTAGAAGACTGCATATTAATAGTGGAAGTCTGATGACTGGACACATGCCAAAATTTTTATTTCCTGAGTAATGTTCCCCAAAATGTTCCTGTCCAATGTGTTCCTCACAAGGAAAATACAGGGTTAGGAGCTCCATCTCTCAAGCATCAGATCTATACGCAAAATTGCCAGAATACTTCTGACTAAGAACAAACATATCTGCTTTACTTTCTGCAACATTTCCATTGTTTCAAGTACATGATAATTCAGTCTCATCTTTGCATACATTTACAATTATTATATAGTTTTCCTAAATATAAACATTTTTGTGAGTAACTTTCTCCTAATGTGTAGATGTCTGTGTGCAGGAAGACAGACAGATGATTTTCAATTTTTAGCATGTTCTTCAATCAACAAACCATAGCAGTTTTTAAAAAAATCAGTATTCAGATGGTTGCTACACCTTCAAGCTTATTATCTAGAAGACATGTGATATAAGGAATAGAAATGGGAGGAAGAAAAAATTACATTTAGACACAATGTATATAAAGTCATTCTGATTTTCATATTAGTTTGCAAAATCTGAATTAGATCCCCCAAACTCATTTTATAATTAGAACCAAACCAATGTTGTAAAAACTCTAATTCTTACATGTGCAGACCTCAGAGTTAGGTGTTTGCAATTGGTCCATATTTCACACAACCATGGCAATCTTTTGAGCATCTAGAATCTCACAGATTTCCTGAAGTCTTTTAAGATCTTCCCATTCTTTCCAAACCAACATTCACATTCAGCATGCATCATTTATACAGAGGCAGAATTTGCCACAATGTTCCACATGCCAAAAATTAAAATTAAAAAAAAGAAAAAATTAAAAAATTAAAAATGCATACAGCCAAAAAATGCCAGATCAGGAATCTAGTTTATGAATTTGCCCTAGCCTTAAAAAACAAACAAACAAAAGAACAACAGGTACTTTAGTTATTAATTATTTTATCTAATGGTTGTTGCTGTTTTTTTCCTTCTCTAAAGCCATTGTTCCCCATCCGTTGCTCCTCAGTTCCCCAGCTTTGGGAACTTGAAGAGTAAGCCAAGCCACCCATCAGAACCTCACCTTACTCTTATCTAATGTCAGATCAGTCTAAATAAAATACATATAATTTATGATCTCCCTCAAAAAGGAGGATGGTGACCTGGTATGCTTTACAGAAACTTGGCTGGGGGATGACCATGGCCTGACATAGATTCAGACTCTCCTAGCTGGGTACTATATTAGTGAACAAGTAAGGAAACATGGGCAGGAGGATGGGGTGGCTGTGGTCTATAAAGATCATCTTAATCCGATCAGAATACCTACTAATGACCTAACCCACATTGAGTGTGTCTACCTAAGTCTGAAAACCAGGCATAGTCTGGGGATTCTGCCACTGTACTGTGCACCCCATTGCCTAACAGACTCCCTGGCCAAGGTCACAGAACTGGTCTCGGGCCTGTTGTCAGAGTCTTCCAGACTTTTGCTTCTGGGCCATTTCAACATATTGTCGGAGGCCAGTTTGTTAGGTGCAGGTTGGGAGTTCAGGGTACCCATGACAAATATGGGCCTATCCCAATTGGTTTCAGGACCTGCACATTCAAGCAGGTCATACCCTTGATGTGGTTTTCAGTTTGGAACACATGGCTCTGTGGTCGGAGGTGATTAATACCTCTGATCTTTCACAGAACATTTTCTGGTCAGGGCTAGCATCACAGCTACAGACTTCCCCTGTAGGGGTGGAGGACCTATTAAAATGGTCCACCCTCGAAGGCGAATGGATCCTTGAAGATTCCAGGAGTCCTTAGAGGGTTTTCGATCCTGTTTGGTTAACAAGTGGAAGCTTTGGTTAACAAGTGGAATCAAAATCTAACCAGTCTATTAGTGTGGTCGCCTCTAAACATCCTCTCCAACTTGTTAGTAAACAGGCTCCCTGGTATATAGAGACCCTCAGGGAGCTTGAACAGGAAGGATGACAACTAGAGCACAGATGGAGGAAAACTTGACTTCTATGTGACAAGACACAACATTTTTTTTAATTTATTTATTTGTATCCCGCCTCTCCATATGGATCGAGGCGGCGAACAACTTAGAAATAGCATGTATTTCGATACATTTTTCTATACATGCCCCCAACAAGCTGGATACTCATTTTACCGATCTATGGAAGGATGGAAGGCTGAGTCAACCTTGGAGCCCGGCAGGATCGAACTCATAACCTTGTGGCTTGCAGTACTGGCATTTAACCACTGCGCCACCATAACTCTTCTGGCAGACCTACCTAGTCTATTTTTAATTATGATATATTTTAATTATGATATACTTGTATTTAGAATAGTTTTATGTGTTTTAGTGTATTTTAACCACAGTGTCTTTTTAATTGTATTTTAATTTATGTTAATTTATGTTATGCCTTGGGGAGAGGCGGGTAACAAATAAAAATGTATCATGATGATGATGATGATGATGATGATGATGATGTTGATTGGCACTGTGACCAATCTGCTGGTCTACAGACAGAAAATTAAATTTACAGATTTATTTGGAATGTGCAACTAAACATATATTAAAGAAGTCACTTCATTTTGAGAATAAAAAGCAATGGCAGGATATTCAGTCCCTGCAAAGTTGATCATTTTAAAGAGAAAAAAAATCAGGAGCAACGGATTCATCAGCACCACAACCAACTTCTTATTATCACTGATCCAAGAAAGGCACACACTGTAGAAAATGAAACTAAATGGAAAAATAGGTGAAACCCAGAACCCAACAATGCTCATGCATTTCAGAACTCTGCAAGTCTTCCTAGGATATTTCCCTCCTCCCAAACCCAGCACCCAGCATGGTCAGATTCACAAACCTGCTGAGACATATGAATCTTAGGAAGGAAAGGCAAAGCAGCTTCTAGCAAAACTACTGAGTAAGTTTCTAAAATAGGACAATCCCAGCAGGCCTAACTACTTCAGCAACAAGTATTTTTAAAACTGCAGGTGTTCATTATTTTTAAAGAGAGAGGAACAATTATGAAGACTTTAGGGAGGTTGTAATGAAGTATGGCAATTATCATAAGACACAGTGAGCTTGTGTGCTGCTTTTAGAGGGAAAACAATTGTTCAGCCTGACAGAAAGGATATCTGCACTGCACTGGTATAGCTGGTTGACCTCACTTTAACTGTTGTGGCTTCAAACTATGGAATTCCAGGATATCTTGTCTGATGAGACACTTAGCATTTTATCCTATAGAGCAATATTGCCATCTCCACAAATTAGACCAGATAATTCTAAGTATCTTCTCAAATTACACTGTTCTTGTTGTGTCCCTTCAAGTCCTTTTCATCTTAAGATGACCCTAGCACAAACCTATCACAGAGTTTTCTTGGCAAGATTTCTTCAGGTGGGGTATACCCTCACCTTCACCTGAGGCTGAGAAAGTGTGACTTGATCAAGGTCATCCAGCGGGCTTCCACTGCTGAATAGTGATTTGAACCCTAGCTTCCAGAGTCTTAGCCCAATGCTATAACTACTACCTTACATAACTCCACCACATATCTCTCATTACAAGTCTATATTGCATATCTTTCAGGATTTCACATGTCAAGAGCCATGGCAGTTAAAGTGGCATCCAACTGCTACAAAACTGTTGTATAGATAAAATCCTAGTCACCAAGTGTGTGTGTATTCATTCTTGGTTTCTTTTTAAGATTCAGTCAGCTTTTTGTTTGTTTTTACCACATTAAAAGGTTTGCTTAATTTGAATGAACACTTTCTCCCAGAAGCAACTGTTTGCTCAGGTAATTTTAGACTCTGGACTTTTTACACCTAACCTACTCTTTAGAAAGCAGTGTGCATTATTTCAATTACTTTAGAATATGTAAGCGAGTCCTGGTTGTGGGTGTTTGTTTGTTTTTTGAGGGGGGGCTGCTACTTAGTCTGTTAAGAGGTGTTCTGAACCTACCCTGACTGTGCCCCTGGAATAAAAAAGCAGAACTGACAAAAGATAGAACTTTCTTGAAAAATCATGAACTTTCATCTCACATCAGGGCCATTTCCACACTAGATTGTTATAGCGCTATTATTCTACTTGCAACATCCTATGGAATCCTGGCATATGCAGTTTCGGGAGGGGCCATGCGGTCCTCCCTAAACTGCAAACCCCAGGATTCCATAGGATGTCGCAAGTGGAATAATAGTGCTGTAACAGTCTAGTGTGGAAATGGCCCAGGTTTGGATTCACCACTATGGTCAGACAACTGCAGAGTAAAGGTCTTAGCTTTGCAGCTGTATGTTCCCCACCATCACCACCACCACCCTTTTTATCTTTCTGTTACCACCTTTTTTTTCTCCCTCTTGGGCATGCTATCTGGAAAGCGAAAAACAGTTCTTGTCAGTAGTCTGCAGTGAGTGCATGCAGAGCACTTTTGAAATACACCTGACAGACACATGCAACTAAGCCCTGGGCTACATACTACCCTAGGGATGTAGGTTGCTGAAATTTATAGTGATGGCAATTATGCAATATTTCCCAAAGTCTGTGCTTTCATAACTTGAGCTTCAAAGCATAATTTCAGTTTGTTATAGTAACAAAATTATGTAGTTAACATTAAACCATCAAAATATTCCCTGTAACAACAAACCGCAACTCTCTCTCTCTCTCTCTCTCCCTCTCTTTCTCTCACTGCAGCTAAATATTCAGTTGGCTGAAAAGCACATTTCTACTATGAAAAGAGCGGCAAAGAGGCAAAGAAAGAACAGAAACTCTTGGGCCTTAACAGAAACTCCAAACATGAGGCAATCTTAGCCTGTCAGAAATGAGAGGTAGAAAAAGCTTTTATGCACCCTGGGATTAGATAAATGTAGCAAGAAGAAAAAACTGAAAAGAGTCCTAGCCTTTGCTTTCTCTTCTCTGTTTCGTTGCTATATTCAATAAAGAGACAGGTAATTGGGGGGAAGATGACACAGTGTTTGCCCGTTAGTCTGAAGAAGGTGTTTTGTCACCATTATGGTTCATTATATAAAATTGTCACCCTCTGTAAGATATAGATGAGATGCTCCAAATTAACACCATTTCTTCCTCTGCTGATGCCAAGAGAAATAATCAAGATGAAAGACAGGGCAGTAGCCAGTTCATTTTTCTCTCTCCATGCTACACCCCAACCCCAATTTTCATACGCAAAATATTGTTTGGTGGAAGCCAGTGTTTCCTAGACATATAATGTACAACAGAATTCTGCAGTCTAAAGAGTGTTATTCTAGAACTGCTTCATTAAAGGAATCAGGAAGTGCATTTGTTATTATATGGTTCAATTCTGCCTGGACATGAGAGATGCATGAACTCACCTCCAAATATTTAGTTTTTGTAAACTGTGAACTGTACACAGTGTACTGTGTGTACAGGGCAGAAGGTTAAGGTCATGTGCATAAGCAGGCAAACACGCTCTCTTTTACATTCAAAGTGTAGTTTCTAGAAAATGTCATTTTCTAAAGATACTTAAAGCACAGTCACCTACTGATACTTATCCAGCTGATGTATTTACATTTCTATGCAGTTATGAGAGCCAAAGTGGAGCAGTGGTTTGAGCACTGGATTACATTTCTGGAGACCAGGGCTCAAATTTCAGTTCAGCCATGGAGATGTGCTGGGTAATCTTGAGCAAGTAACACTCTCTCAGCCTCAGAGGAAGGTAAAAGCAATCCCCTTCTGAACAAACCTTTCCAAGAAAACAGATGCTACGGGAGCCACAAGTCAGAAATAACAGCTACCAGAAGACACTGCTTTTTTTTTGTAGCACTATGCAGTGAAACTCTGAAACTATTCAGTTGCCTTTATATATTAATTCTTTCATATAGTCAAGTGAATACAGATTGGGCAATAACGGCCCTCACCCTAATAGATTAGCTGTTCTAACATTGCTGCCCCAAACATATCTATCTCCAATAGATGTTAGCTCATCACAACCATCACTTCAGATTTTCCCAAGAACACAAGTACATAAAATGTCTCTCTCAGGTACACAGAGCACAAGCAAATGTACACTTTGCATGGCACAGACAACAGGCCATTCATTCATGGGACATTTCAATCCATGAAAATAGAGGCTCCAAATCAACACTTCACAAGAAAGATTTAAAATCAGGTGCAGCTCTCCCCTTCCACCAAGTTCATGTTGGACTACACACAGCTTTTTGTCAGAGGAAGCTACAACAGAGGACAAACCTTAAAGGCACTTCACAGTTCCCTGAAAGACCATTGAACTCAATGGGATGTATGTTCAAGTAGGCATATGAATGATCGCACTGTTAGGCTCACCAAAGCAATACAGAATTTATGAAATGCAAAACTGCATAATGTATTAGTTATATCATATAACAGCAGCAGAAATGAAATAAAAACGAACAAGTCTATTAAAAAGAAAACTGGCTGTCTTTGTATATCATGGTACACCATCAGTACAAGCTTAATAAACCATGTTGTACAAAGCAGTGTGAGTTTGTGAAAAGCCCATTTGTTCCACTTTTCCTCCCCCTTCTGCAGACATTTACATCAACTAGGAAAATAAGACATAGTTTCCTGTTCTGTTCAATTTGATCCGTTCTGGATCAGAAGCCAGCTTTAAAGTTTGGGTAGAAAAAAAAAATTCTTTGGACTAAACAGTTTTGATGAAAGTACAGTAAGTCCTCAGCTTCTGCTAGATCAGTATCTGTGGTTTCACTCACCCATGATCCACTCCAGGACCATGGTTGCCAACTCTGGGGGCGCTATGTGTATCTTTCTCAAGAAGGAGTCTCTCTCCATCCCCGACTGACACAGTTGCAAGGCAAGGTGCAATTGGGTTTTTAATGCCTCTCTTGGCTGAGGGAGGAGTCTCCCACCCTGAGAGGCACACAGCTCTTTCCATGTTTCTCTCGGCTAAGGAAGGAGATGGAAACTCCTTCCTCACCTGAGAAAGGAATGGGAAGCCCACCTCCACAAAGTCAGGTTTCCCTCTCAGCTGAGGAAGGAGATGGACATTCTTTCTTTGCCAAGAAAGGCACATGGCTCCAAGCACCTAGACCTCTCATCAGATTTGTTTCCCAGGGAGGAGGCTGCTTACCGGCCCCACTGGGAAAGAAGGCAGGAAGGATGGAGGAGTTGGGCAGTCACTGTCTTGCCAGGCCTGGGGATCAAACTATAATTTTTTTCACCATCCATGTTAAGTCTGGGAAGTTTCCCTCACAGATATGGGGGACCTACTGTAGTATTTTCCAACTGATACCTCTTGGAAAAAATGCATACCTTTTCTCGAATATTTACGTATTTGTGTGACTTACTGCACATTTCTAAGAAACAATATTGACATAAAAATAATGTGCATATTTAAAAATGAGAATGGTTCAGAAGTTCATTTAAAAAAACACTGCGGAATGCTTTAGCCAATGGGTAAGTTTGTAAACCAAGTAAACTACAGAAATAAAACTCACGCATGCCAAAAAAAAAGTGTTAAAATTGTGCAAATTTCAATGTAGCAAGAAAGCACAATGGCCAAGATCCTATCTAGTTTGGACAGAGTAGAACACTATTCTGGTATAATACTGGCAATATTATACCAGATCATCCAGCACATGCCTTCCAGTAGCTGCTTGATTCTTTAGCACCAGGCTCCAACTGGTACTCATAGCAAATGAGAATGGGAAGAGTGGTCTGGGAATTCATCTGTGCACTTTTGACAGGTAAGTTCCAAAGCCACCCCTCTCATAGTGCTTTGGACGAAAGGACAGAACAGACTGAAGCATTAACAAAGAAGACACTTCTCAACAGATCTACTATATAAAAGTCAAAGTTTGTCTCTTTGTCTGTGTCAGGCAAAGACCTCATATGATTAGCTGTGTAAGGCAAAGATCTCATATGATTGGCTGCCTAAGAAGATTCTATGGAATCCTGGGGTTGGCAGTTTAGGGAGGGGGTCTTTATAATTAGCCAGAGATCTCTTGGGCCTCAGGCTGGTTGTAATGGAGACAAGGCCTAGAAGCAAGGAGGAAGGCAGTGCATTCCCTAAGGAACCCAACCTCTGTATGTTAATAACTCTGACTACAGATTCGATTGGGGAATGTGGGGAAAAGTTACCCTACTGGAGAAGACAGTCTAGGGAATTAGAAACACAGGATCTCAAATTTTTCTAACAAGTATTACCTATGAGAAAATAAAATCCCAGGCAATTCCAGGTATATATGCTAGTGCCTTGTAAAGGTAGAGCATCTGACCAAAGCTGTCATCAATTATCATTGCCACTCTACTGCCACTCATGAAGAGATGTCTTAGAAATTTTAATTGTGCAAAAAGCACAGATATCAAACCACTGTTACACAAGGAAGGGAAGAAAATGTATATGAAATTCCTACTGAGTAAGTAGTTTGTCAGAGCAGGATAACCACCAAAAAAAATAAATAAATAAATAAATAAATAAATATTTTTTAAAAAAAAAATTGTTTAATCCTGGCTTTCTTAACTAGACTATGCTTTTCTATACAATATTACTATATTTAACACATTGTATTTTTATAACTATTAACTTTTTATACCTATATTTATATTGTTAATGTCAATGCCCTAATGTGCTGTTTTAAAATGGTATTTAACATCCTGTTTTAATTTTCTGTCAACTGTAAAGAAGTCAGTGGGCCCTTGGCATCTGCTGGAGTTTCGTTTCAGGACCTCCCATAGGTACCAAAATCTGTGGATACTCATGTCCTATTATATACAGTGGTGCAGTAAAACGGTATCCCTTATATAAAATGGCAAAATCCAAGTTTGCTTTTTGGATTATTTTTTTTTCAAAATTTTTGAGCTGTGGTTGGTTGAATCTGTGGGTGCAGAATCTGTGGAAATGGAGAGCCAACTGTAATGTTTATACATGGAACTCAAAGAAACTGAAGTGAAATGGATTTTCATATCTCTATTTTAAACCATGGTTAAAGCTGGATTATGTATCCTGTCTTGTTTGAAAGCAATGAACCATTGTCTAGATGCAACAGAAGGCTTCCAGCTTCCTGGCTTGCCTGCTCCCACCTCTGCTAAGTGGAAGCAATCAGGCTGTATGTACCAGAATGCTGGGTACACATCACGGTTTCTTAAACAAAGACTGATGGCTCGCCATTGACATCAAGTTTGGGGTTTTTTAAAACATGAACAGGACTGACTCAACAGCAGTGGCTGTTATGATTTCACTTGAGCACATTTACTTTAGCAACTGTGGAGATTCGCATGCTGTTCTCTATAGCAATGGACATGTCTGCTTTTCAACATAGGATCACAAGCCTTGCAATCCAAAGGAGAAGGGACAGAAACACTAACATCAGTTTTAACAGTCACAACATTCTTACTGGTTTAAGAACTTCTTAGTTGCACCACTTCCTTCCAAAGATGGCATTTTGCATTGTACTTTATAAACAAATGTCTATTAGCACAAAATCTACATAAAGGGAGCAAAGGAGAATGAAAATATGGCTTCTGTTCTGCTTTTATCCCTTGTATCCCACACGTAAGGAATGAATTTTACTTCAGGGGAAAGCAGGGCCTACACTATTTTATTTCTGGGGGAGTAACACACTGATTCTAGGTTTTACAAATTTTAAATAATGCTAAATCTACATGTAATTCAAACTCTACACATCCTAGGTTTTCAAGATAAAATATAGGATATTTAGAAACATCTTCAGTAAACCAGAACCCCAAAAACCAAGGAATAATCTATAAAAATTATTTGGGGGGGCAGGGTGGAAGATATTTCAAAGCCAGAAAGGGAAGACACATGAGCAGTATCAGATACCAAAATCTGGAAACTCCTAATGTCAGCAGGCAGAATTCTCTTATAAAAATGAGTGTGGGGGAGTCTCCGGTCGATTTTCACACTGAGCACTTTGACCTGAATTGGACTTAATTAATGCTTTAATTTTGCTGTACCACTGTGAGCCTACAGCTGATTTCTTCTACAGCCAAGAGCACACAGGTACACATTGTAAAGATGTATAAGCTCAATTTATTTCAGACTTCCTATTCAAATGGAATTAATGTAGGGGCTTTTCTAATAGTTTGGCTTATTTAAAGTTTGTCTTTAAAGAAAACAGAGGCACACAATATTTTCCTTCTATTTTTTCCCCTAAGTCACAAATAATATCTCTTTTGCTAGTGTCGAATATTTGGAATATATTTTTTACCTTTATTGCACACTTTAAGGGGAAAATGTAGACTACTCGCTACTTAAAATCTTAACAATATATTCATATATGCATTTAAATTTTTGTCAGGTAATTTCAGATAATTTGCTGCATTTCTTGCTACAGGACTGGCAACCATTTCCCCCCTCCTAAGAAAAGTGTCTGACCCCTTTTAAATGTATTTTACAAGCTAAGATTATTGCTTAACAGCAGCTGAAGCAGCATTTTTTTTTTTTTTTTGGATCCTGGCACTAAAATCTCACTGCCACCACCATCACAAGACTCTTGATTCTCCATTCATATTAAGCAACTTTGACTTGCTATTATAATGAACTGACAATAACCCCTGCCCTTTACCAACTCATCTTCTCACCAGACATGCAATTTCCATCAACAATTGGTACCATAATGATCTGTATTTAATTAGTGCACACAATGGTTTCTTTATTGATTTTGCTGAAATATGTCTAGTTACAGAACTATGCTAATTAAATAATTGATCATGGGAGGTACTTGCTGAGTTATAAAAATCTTGTAGCAAATGCAGCCCTAATGTTAAACAAGTCTTCTCAAATTCAGCCAGCTACTTCCAAGTCTCTGTCCCTGAAACACTATTATAGGATGTTAGTCAAGTACCATATTTTGTACAGTTTTTTAAAAAAAGTATGCAATTATAGTTCTTCCATGTCCCAATACACTTCAACATTCTGGATATAACATAACCAAACAATCACCTTTTGAATATGAAAAGTTTCAGAAGTCTTCATCAAAGCTCACTTTAATAGCAGTCAGTGTTGATTATTATTCTTGTTTTATGCCTTTAAATCGTTTCTGTCTTATGGCAACCCTAATGACAAACCTTTCACAGGGTTTTCTGGGGCTAAGAGTGTGCGATACACTCAAGGTCACCCAGTGGGTTTCAGTGGCTGAACAGGGAATCAAATCTTGGTCACAGTCCAATGCTCAAACCACCACAACTTGCTGCCAACTTATACAGCACATTTCAAAGACTCAGATTTCATTTCTTAGGCCCTTTCCACACGTGAAGGAAAAAACGTCCTGAGACGTTCTGAAACGGAGCTTACCTGAGTCCGTCACCACGTGGAGCAGCGCATTTTCGCTGCTCCACACTCCTCGGCGTCCTGCGGCGTCCTGCAGGGCTCAAAATGGCGGCTTACGACTGGCGGAGGCTCTCCACCAACCGGAGAAGCTCGCCAGCCAGAAAGCCCGCCCCCGGAAGATCTGCAGGCACGCCCTTGCGCGCGCCTGCAAATCCACACCAGGCGCTGTGACGGGGCTGCATGGTCATCCTTTTTAAAGACCACATGAAAAGTGGTTTTCAAAAAGCACGCGGCGGCGCCACTTCCAGTCGCCCTAGTGCGGATTGGGGTGTGGAACTACGCAAAAGTAGTCTGCCTCAATCCACTTTACGGTGTAGACGACCTCCATCAGAGGTCGCGCTACACCATTTTAATACCCCCGTGTGGAAAGGGCCTTAATTTAGTCAAAAACCAGTTTCCTCATCACCATTAAAAATAAAAAGCGTCGAGACTTAGAAAATGGTCATCAATCTAGAACTTGAGAAATACAATCCCTAAAAGGGTTTGACATGTACTGCTGCCAAGATGCATATCCATATAGTATTCCTGAATGTTTGATCATCATTATTACCATCAATTATTACGGTCTTATGGGGGGGGGGTACAGAACTCTGTGCCTGCATTGAATTTCATTCTATCAGCATAATGTACAGCATACTGTAATAACATAATTTCATAGTTTCTAGACTCACAGTTTCTCTATGTATATATGCATCATACACAATGAAAGACAGTCCAATGATCAGGAATATCTATCTTCCACTTCAAAATCCAGAGGCTTCTATGGCCAACCAAGCTGCTTTAATGTACTGTCTTGACACTTGAGAAGCATGGAACAGAAGCCACAAACAGTAATTCCTAGAACAGAGTAGTGGGTTTTTAAAAAATAACTCAGGGAAACAGATTCTGTATAATTATCCATGTTGTGATTTTTTGTAACCAAATTTCCATGTGGCCCAATGCAGTGCACAGTCCAAAAGCTGAAGGATATGGCTATTATATCTGGGCCTGGCAGCAGCTCCCAACATGCTGAGGTAAATTCCAAAGCCCCAGCAGAACTCACCAGGAGAGTAACTGCAGCCAGTAGTTAGTGAAGTTAAAGGAAGTTGCACAAAATGGAATTTAGGGCTTCATTTTTGTCTATGTAGTAGATGGTCCAGTCCTCAGTGGCACATTGGGTTAGTATCAACACCATTAACATGGTGTCACTGAAGAGTACATATATCATCCTGGAGCTTCCTATGGTAACATAACCATATTAAGTTGGATGTGGGAGAGAAGGGAGAATGCTGCAAACATGTGCCTGTTCACAGTCCACTGAAGGGCACCAGAGAGATGGGAAAATGCCTGATAGTCAAGCAGCATACAACTATTTCTAAGTCATCCAACCACTTAGGTTACTAGTGTACAAATTCACTCACAGAGAAAGAGAGAGAGACTAAACCGCCCACATCAATAAGGCATCTTTAGCTATGAATAATTTTCTTCGGCAAATACTATATTTCCCTATTTATCTATTTTCTATCTGCTTTGTTACACCCACAAGAAGAAAAGATAAATACCCTACTTAGACACAAATACCCTACTTAAGAGGTAGAGACATTTCATTTAACATAATGTAGTACGCAAGAATTTCCATCTTGAAACCATGAACTGTAGTTAAAAAGACTCCAGTTAGACATTAAACAATCTGTGGTTTTAAAACAGAGTAAAACATGAAATATACACACTTAGAAAATACATGTTGCTATGTTTTGCTTAGCAACACAATATAAATAGGCAATGGGAGAGACAACATAGTATTAGAGGAGAGCTTGTTGTGGAAATGCAGAACAATCCTTGTAAAGAAATCTTCACAAAGAGCAGCTTAAACAGAAACAACTGTAGGAAACAGATCTAGTTCAAGAGAGCAACAAGTGATACTCCTTTGCAAATACTGCAGCATCCTCATTGCATTCCCTAGGTTCCTTCAAACAGTACTTAGTTCCTTCCTTAATTTTGCACACTACAGATGTGTGCTTTGGGTTCCTCCAAACTCCAAATTCAGAACCTATTCAGATGTCTGAACTGAAGCAGGACTGAAATTAACTGAAACAGAGCACTCCTGAAGATCAGTTAGCAATTTCAGTTCAGTGGGGCACAGTGTGTATCTTGGATTACACTTCTCCCCAAGCAGAACCCATAAAGGAAAACATCAGAATGAGGAAAGGAAAGGTAAAGGAGATATACAGTTTGAGGTTGAAAGCTCTAGCTTCTAATCAGTGACTGGTTTCACCAGGGCCCTCCAGTCCCAGTGCTTCTATGAGACAGATGTTGAACGAATACACAGCAGGACTGAATTAGTATTCACAGATCTTTGGGAGGAAAATGTTAAAAGCATGCTGGAGATTGTTGAGATGTGGGAGGGTAGCTTGGGTGCTTCTTGGGAATACTGAAGCTCCAGTATTTCCTGCCTTTTTCATTGTATGCTCCACATCTATCATCCACTCTTTCCTATATAACTGGAACTTCGGTATCAATTAGATTAAAAAATAGTACATGCAATTTACATTTGACCTGCTGGTGGGGAGGAGAACTACTGGAGGTGGCAAATAGGAAGCTCATCACTTTACTGCTTTTAGCTTTTGACCATCACTATAGCCATTTCCGCACTAGACAGTTATAGTGCTATTATTCCACTTTCAACAGCCTCAAAGGCCCCTCCCTAAAGTGCAAACCCTAGGAGTCCATAGGATGTTGAAAGTGGAATAATAGCACTATAACTGTCTAGTGTAGAAATGGCCTATGTGTTTAAATGTGTAATGTTTGCCCCTTTAGATGCTGGGCTAGAGCTCATATTAGCTGGGGGAAAAACAACCAACAGCATTATTTGCGGACAGAACCTGGATTACAAAAGGATACTATAAAACCTGAAGCTGATTTAATAAAAAAAATTTAAAATTATTGAAAACAGGTATTTATAAAGAGCACCAAACATTTTCAGCTTCCACCTTCCTTGGTGATGTCCACTGGAATGGGAGAGATAAACAACATCTCATGACAGCTATAGAAGTCTTGGGGTCTAAAAATGAAATTCAGAGGATGTTCTAGAGGGAAAAGTGATCTTGTACTCTAAATTAAGGCATTATAAAGTCAAGTCAGTAGATCCATAAGTTTTCTTTTCTTTTTTACAGGTATGGTTGGATCATGGGGTTTTCCCTACTGGAAGTACAGCCATACTGAAAAGCTGTGTCCCTCAGAATTAGTAACAATAGCAACAGATAGTTCCAACTTTTTTGGTGGTGATTGCTTATAGTTCCTGAATCTTGTGCATAGACCAGTGCTGTATTTTCCCCCACATACTGCATGTTGTATCTAGTGTACTGGTATTCAACCACACATATGATGCTAGTGAAACTGCAAGTCATTTTGTTTAATGTGATAGATTTTCACTGTGATTCTACCTTCAAAAGTTGTTCTGTCATGCAGATATGTACAACTGATAACAATGCCTTAGATGCAGAGTGATCTGATTAAGGATTTTCAGTGGCTATTTTTATTGCAGCTATCATCACCAGCATCTTTAGAGTTGACAGAATAAATGATATATATCTACCAGCTGAAACAGCCTACCATGGTTTTTTTCTTTTCCTCATTCCAACGAAAGAAATGAAGGCAGCAAATTCTGGGAATTGTTTGAATTTCTCTATTCTTCCCTCAGCACACTCATGTTATCAGATTAGCAAAAGAATTCATGGAGAAAAAACAAGTCCAGATCTATGTTCTATGAGGCATTCTGTGAGACAACTGAATACAGAATGAAAATCAAAAGCAGGGGTGAGGCATGGGAGGAGTGGGGCTGCATCACCTCTAAAGAGAATAAGAACATAAGAAGTACTCTGTCTGACTGAGCCAGATCAAAGGCCCATCTAGTCCAGAACTGCAAAATAGGCAAACCAGATTCTTCTGGGAAGCCCAGCTGGTTAGGAAGACCTCTCCTCTTGTTACTCCCCAACAATTAGTACTGAGATGAAAATTACTTCTGAACCGAGAGGACAAGAGAATTGCATATTTTGCTGTCAGGGTATAGCAATTCCTGTTGATGGCAAAATGGGTTAAAGGGTCTAACAAGATCACAGATTTAGGGAAAGCTTGCCTGACAGAAGCTGAACTACAACTTCCAGCATTCTTCATCATTAAGGGAGCTTTAATAGTGTGAGAATTCTCTCTCTAGAAATCAAGTTTCTTCGAGGTTTTTTTTTTGAGCATGTTGAATAATTTAGTATTTTTAACGTTAATAATTTAAGGAAACACAAAGTAGCAAAACAGCAGGGCGTGTTGGAGGGGGAAAGAGGAAGAGGTATCAGTTCAAGTTAGATCTGCCTTAGTAACAAAAAGCTGAAATGCTTTGATCTATTTATAATGAGTATTCTAAGGGTTTGCTAATTATGTGAGACCCGGAGAAAAAAAAGAAAAGGAATTCATTGTCCACCCCCTTTCCCAAATCTGAAATAAAACGAAAGAGACGAGAAGAAGTGCTGCAGAAAAGAAGGAAGGAAACAGTAATGAAGACCATATTAGTTTTTATCTATGAAATTTCCCTATGAATATGTTGTTTCTACTGTTGTTTTTTATCAATGACAAACAGGGTATCTCTAAAACAGAGGGTTTTTTTCCCTGGGATAACCTGGCAGAGCCCCACCACTACAAAACAGTGTTTACTTTTGTAGATGTGCCATCCATAGATAATCCAAAGAAGTTTCTTACTGGCCCTTCTTTTTCCATTCCACATCACCTGGCTGCAAGTCCTGCAAGATGTGATTCCTGCTGCACTGCCCATTTCCACCTAGGCAGGAATGGCAAGGCTCTAAATCCAACATCTGAAGATACCGGAATACTAGTGAGGTATTGTGTCTTGAGGGACCAGATTCCTTTCCCATTGTCTTGTTCACAACTCCCTGGTTTGGGAAGGACCCTAACTAGTTATAAAGATGGCAGATGCTAGGAGACCCTGAGGATGAGGTTTTCTTTGATGTCTGTAGCCTGAAATAAAGTGTACTGAGAATAAAGCATATAGTATTGGTTTTAATTTTCTTTGTATTATAGTTGGCCCTCCACTTCCACTGCAATTAGGTGCACAGGCCCTCTGCAAAAATGGAAAAACTATAAATATCAAAATATGCTTGTGTGTGTCTGTGGGAAGGGAGTTAAGGCATGGTGGAAAATGCAGGCACCCAGGGTCCATACCAGGGAAGGCAGATAGGTCACCATGATGGCCCTATACTTCCTTTCTTGCCCATCTCATCCCTTGGGTGTACATGGGGCATTGGGAGAAGGTTTGTGGTGCTGAGAAACTGAGCTGAGAAACTGAGCCTTAGCTGGTCAGGAAGAGGCTGGTGGAGCAGGAGGAGGAGGACAAGGAAGAAGAGAAACAGGTTTTTAAAAGCGTGTGTGGCCTGACTGGAACCACCAAGAGGGAAGGTTCCCCAGGAAAAGAAGTGCTTGAGGCAGGGGAGCAGTGGTTCGAGAAATGCACAAATAATCAAATCCATGGAAGTTAAACCTGCAAATGTGGAGGCCTAACTGTCCTTTTGATTATTTTTTTCTATTCATCTTGCTTTTCTTTAATTAAATTTTAGTATGAATCATTAATGGATTGATTAAACTTAATAAATATTACTAGTAAGATGTTCAGCCCATTTGTATAACTAAGTTGCATTACCTGTTAATCTATTTTGGAAAGTTGCTGCTTTGATAACCAGAAGCTGCTTTGGTGGTTTTACAAAGGAAGCACAGAATACAAATAAACATGATGATTATGATTATGGATGACAGAAGTGTATTTCCATTTCAGTTTTTATATTATAGAGAGTCTCTTTATTTTTATTAATTAAAATGCATATTTCACCTCTCATATAAAACCTTGGATATGTCACAGTACACAAATAAAAACATTAAAATAGAACAGAAACACCAATTATTTGGTGGGATTTTATCACCAAGACTGAATGAAAGGAAATAAAGAGTGGATGACTTTCTTCTGATTTAAGAGCTCTGGTAATAGAAGTTCAACGAGTTCATATTTTTGTAGTTATTTACCAGTCTGAAACTGCTGAACATCTAACAAAAAAGCACCCCATGTACTGGAATCCCGCAACTGCAAGTCTCTGTACACCCCCAAAAAGTACAGAAAATACGTATACTGTATTTTAAAAACCAAAGTACAAAACTGTGTATGTTTAGGGTAAGAATGTACAGATTAGAGGAAACTGCAGGGGGGGGGAATGCACACACTAGAAAATTTTCATTTACAGGTTGACTGACTGTAGCAGGTTTGCCACAGATCATTACAGCTGTTCCAGCTCTTCCACTGCAGAGATGTCTGAAACAGGGCTGGCAGGGAGCTGGTTGCCTGGTGACACCTCAGGGGCTCAGGTGCCACTGCTCAGGGAATTAGGCCAGGGGAAGATAGAAGCCTCCGGGACAACAGAACAAGGCAGTGGGAGGTCAGAGGAAGCAGACAGGGAAGTTCAGAAGACTGCACCAGGCCAAGAGGTTGCATCTACGGCATTCCAACCCCAGGCACAGAAGTATACCAGGGAGAGGATTGAGAGGTCTGGGAAGCCAGCAGCCAGAACAATGCCAGGAGGAACCCACCAGCCCTTCTTTCTGTAACCCAAGGTGAGACCATGGAGGAGAGAGGACTGGTGCCCAAGAGACAACTGGCCAGGAATCAGGTTGGACAATTAAAGAATGGCCAAACAAACCCTTCTATCCCTCGGGACACAAGCACAAACCCAATGGAGGAACAGTGGCCAACAACGCTTGATAAAAAGGCAGCAACTCATGAATGAGCAGCAGCTTCTTAGGGCAGGGTACAATGGATCCAGTGTTTGTCTTTGGACCAATGATATTTTCTCCAAGGCAGAATGAAGTTCAAATGTCCACTCAGTCATGACGATTGCCAGACAACTCACTTCTTGTCAAGCTCATATATGCCAAAGGACTGTTGCAAGAGTTAAGTATTACCTTACATACCAAACTGTTCAAACTCTAGTAGGTAAGAGTCCTATATTAGACAATCTCAAATTCTGCAGTGCATCTCAGCTCAGAGCACGCCCTGAAATCACATGATTGAAATAACAGTACACCAATGTTTAAGAAAGATTTCTACAAACAACCCCTACATTCAATTATTTCACAAAATGTGAAATACAAAAAAGTGTTTTTGATTTCAGTAAGGGAAAAATCTCCTTAATGCCTGGTGTTAATGTAACAGCATAGAATTTACATATCAATCACCTCATTTCATCACCTAATGCAACCAAAATAGTACCCAAGCTAATTGTTACATCGAAGCAAACAGGCAATTCATTCATTTGCACAAACAAAACAAGAAAGAAAACCCATCTGAATGTCTAAATGGTTTGCAACTATTTATTTAGCAACCACAGTATCCATTTTTCAGCTGTTTGTAAAGTGCATTTTGCATTAACCTTTTATGCAGATTCCAATAAGATTTCATTGCTTCCAGCCTGGGGTGTGCTGGGTTACTACAATAGCATTTCACAGGAGGTAAACGGTGAATCAAATGTAAAAGTCTGATTTTTCTAAGGTATGACTAACTCACACCATTACATTCAGTTTTTGTTTCTCAGATGGCTTCATGAACCGTTCTTAACAAGGGAGAATACACAGTTCTGATGAACGTGAGTTCATGCCACATTACATGACCTGATTTATATCTTACATTATATCAGAAGTAGACATCTGTGGCTCATCAGATTTTTTTTTAGACTACAACTCCCATCATCCCTAACCATTGGCTAAGGCTACTGAGAAATGCAGCCTCCAAATATCCAGAGTGCCACAATTGTCTGCCCCTGCATATAGGAATGAAAATTTACAAGCTTTTTGTAAAATGCTTAATTCACGTGTATGCAGCAGTGCCAAATACAAGATGCTGGAGAACCCTGTTTGTGGGGTAACTAACATTCAAACCAAGCCTAAGAATCAGTTTTTAAAAGTTCATGAGTCTTGGTTGGCAATATTGTAAAAACAGAAGATGAAAAATAGAAATAGAAGATGAAAATAAAGGTACTGCGAAAATAAAACAAGTTAAGGGAGATTGCATCATCTACAAAGAAATGGAAGATTAGTGGACATTCTGCATTGCAGCAGCACTGCAGCTCTATATAAATACAGACTAGAATTGCCACGAAATTTTCAAGGATTTCTAAGCACACTCCAGAGCCTTCTGCTTGGCTGAAGCAACTATACAAATGTTGGAAGAACAGCAACATTTTTTTTTCATAGAAAGAGATGCCTCCAATCTTAGATCTCCAAGTGTAGTTTTAAAAATGCGAAGCACTCAGGTTCAAGCCTATCTGAAAGCTACTGTCTGAAATACTATACTAGAATCTGGAAAAAAATCAAGAGAATACCAAAAGAACAACAACATCACTATTCACATAATGTCTCAAGAGTAACCACAATGGTTTATTTCAAATATTTCCAAACTATGCATTTTTGTAAATAAAACGGTGTATAAGATGAATATGAGATAAGCATAAATCCAGTGTAATATAAAAACATTAGCACAGGAAGCATGTAACTATACATATGCAATGGGGAAACTGTAATCTTGCAGACAAAGCTTAGCAAATATGGTGCCTGGTGCATCTTTCTGGAAACTCAAGAAGGATACTCCTTAAGCAAAACATTACAATCAAAAAAGTCTTTTCCCCAGTCACTAACAATCTCAACTCCAAAAAGAGAAACACTTTGGAGATGGTACCTTTGACAACAAAACATGTAATTACAATATCTGAATCTTTGTCAAAGGCCATTTCCACACTACGGTGTTAAAGTGCTGCTATTCCACTTTCAACACCCTGTGGAATTCTGGGATTTGTAGTTTATTGAGACCAAAGAGCTCTTTGGTTGAGAATTCAAAGTGCCCTTCCCTAAACTACAAACCCCAGAATTCCATAGGAGGTTGATAGTGGAATAGCAGCACTTTAACACTGTAGTGCGGAAACGGTGAAAATAGTAATACAAATATTAAAAAGTTGCAAATACAGACAATAAAAAAGTGAGTGATTTCTCTGAGGAAGTATGTTGACTATCTTTAGGCAAAGATTTCCATTTACAAAGAACCTAGAATTATAGTTACGCATGCAAGTTGCTTCCACATTGATCTGGAAAATCTACTGGCAAAATATCTCTACTATGACGCCATCACTGTGAAGGCAGGCACATTGCACCAAAAGGGAGGCCAGCACCATTGCTACCAGGCCATAGCAGCAGATCAGAGAGAAAGTCTTGGGACAGCTGGGACTCTTAGCTATTGTAATATTCCAGTGCATTCTCTCAGCCAAGACCTCACACATAGGCCCTTTTTGCACGGCATCTGCCATGCGAAAGAGGGCCTGGTGCCTCACACAATTGCGAGGAGCGATCTGCATGACGCCCTTGCAATTGCATAAGGCTCCAGGGGCCGGCAGGCAACAATCGTGCACCTTTGCATTTTCGGCTTTCAGCCAAAAATGGTGCATGATTGTGCATTGCTCCTGGGTCCTACGCGCACTTACCTGGTGTGCAGAGCCTCAGGAGCTGAGCTGGGCTGGTCGCACTTCCTGTCTCAGTGCAGCCTGGGAAGGTCCCATGCTGCACTGCTGCACTGTGAAAGGAAGAGGCGGGGCTCTCATGTGAGCAGGAAGCTCGTGCAGAGCTGAAGAAGCAGGGAAGCAAGAGCCTCTCACAAGAGGCTGCTCATGCGATCACCGCACCCCAGCACAGAGAAAAGGTGGGATGCGGAAAGGGTCATAGTCTCGCAGCACTGCAGGTGGCCTGAGAATACTTTTCTCATCATTTTTGGCCAAACCTTCTAGAAACTGTTATTGCATGAGTCGGCCACATCTCAATCCATATTCAAGAATCATGTCAGATCTGCCAGGCTGGTCAGCTGTCACTCCTGTCCTGGAATATTGCAGGCTGGCGTAGCAAAATTGTAGACCATTCCTTCTGCAATTTTATTGGAAGCTATGATATTCTTTTTCTCCAAGAGACATAGGAATGTGACAGTTTAGATTTAAATGGTTATGAAACATACCTCCTGAAAGCAGATCCTAGTGTCAGAGGAGGCCACCCTAAGGGAGGCTTTGGAATATTAATCTCCACCAAGCTTCGTGTTAAAATCTATGGCACTGATCACCTACCCAATATCGCACTTGCTCTGGTTATCAAACAGCATTCACTCCTGTTGCTGTTAATAAATGTTTATTTTCCCCCGTTATAGAATCATAAAATCATAGAAATGTAGAGTTGGAAGAGACCACAGGGGCCATCCAGTCCAACCCCCTGCCATGCAGGAACACCCTCAAATCAATCCCGACAGATGGCCATCAAGCCTCTGCTTAAAAACCTCCAAGGAAGGAGACTCCACTACACTCCTAAAAATAGGTGGATAAAGTTACAAGAATTAATAAAATGACTGCTATGTACCTAGAAGCACTTGGGATCTTGGCAAGTGATTTTAATGCCAGATCAGGCCTAAATAATGAAACAATTTACAACCATTACGATGAGTACCCCCCTGAAATAGAAGCAGGTCATCTGATACCTGTCAGGCAATTTAAAGACAAGGTATGCAACTTTTCTGGTTTGTGTCTTCTGCAAATGTTGAACAACTTAGATTTTGTAATGTTGAACAGTGGGGTTGATGGAGATAAACCTGGTGAATTCACATTTGGCACTGGGGCTTCAACGATTGACTATATAATGGTTTCTTATAGTTTGTTAAATCTGGTTTCAAGTTACAGGGTGGAGGTACGTACTGAAAGTGACCAACTCCCTTTAATTGCTGTACTAAATCTTGAGATACAAGACCTTCACGCTGAGTTCGAACCTGGGTTAAGTCTGGAGGGTGATTTAAGATTTTCCTGCATCTGATGGAATGTAAATCTAGAGGAAGCACCAACTAAACTCCTTCACTCAGAAAGTTGTCTTAGATTAAGAGACTCTATTTTATCTGTAAGAACACCAGAAGAGGCCTTATGTCTGTACCAGAATCTAACTGAACACCTACAGAATTGTTTGCTATGCAATAACACCCCTCCCCAGAAAACATTTTCACTCCCTCAAATCCAAACCCTGGTTTGACCAGGAATGCCTGGAGATGAAGCAAACTTTACTCAGAAAATATAAAGAATATAGGGAGTTGGATATGACATTATTACCTGTGGAATGGCTGTGGTTAAAGAAAAAATATAAAAACCTAATTAAGGGGAAAAAAGAGACAGGCACTGAGATTGAACTGGCAGAAGCTAATCACTGCATCAGACACATGATTCAGCTGTTTTCTGGAAAATAGTGTCTAGGGGCTGCAAAACAACGTACATGGACTAGATTTTCACATCCCTGTGAAGACTTGGGAATCATATTTTAGTGCCATGTATGCTGGCAGGCAAGTTGGAGACTTACAATCTCTACAAGACCTCAGGGGGCTTCCTGATGGGCCCCCTGTCACTTCATCTGAAATTGGCAGTCTCATTTCTAGATTAAAATTGGGTAAAGCCCCAGGCAGCGATTATATACCTTCTGAATTGCTTAAGTCAAACTCGGAGTGGTGGGCACCGGTGTTAGCCATTCTCTTTACTTGCATCAACCGGACTACTTGCATTCCATCTGACTGGGGACTTGCAATAATTATCCCCATCTATAAGAAAGGTAAAAGATCAGATCCTGCCAATTATAGACCAGTTAGTCTGCTAAGTATTATTCGTAAGTTGTACGCCAGTCACCTTCTAGAGAAATTACAAAGTTAGATGGAAGAAGAAAATTTTCTGGAGGCAGAACAAGCAGGCTTCAGGTCTGGGTATTCCTCTGCTGACCAGGGGTTAGTATTACAGCATTTATTAGAAAAGTATTCCTTCTTGACTGGGGGGGCACTGTATTCAGCCTTTATAGGCTTTAAGTCTGCTTTTGATACGATTTCAAGAGACAGACTATGGTGCAAGCTCGAGGCTACCAATGTGGATAGGTGTCTACTGATTCTTTTTCACAGTCTTTACGATAAAACATACCTGCGAGTAAGATGTAACCAGGAAGGACATTTGTACAGTTTAATACCAACATACATTGAAGTAAAACAAGGCTGCATCCTTGCCCCCACCTTGTTTAGTATTTATATTAATTCCCTGGTCAAAACACTATCTGAAACAAATTCTCATCCACCTAAATTGGCAGGGAGACCTGTGAGTGTTTTATTGTATGCAGATGATGCCGTACTTCTGTCACTGTCATGTGTAGGTTTGAGACGGCTCCTAAGAGCGTTAGATGCCTATTGTAGCACCGAAGAGTTGGAAATCAATTATGATAAAACCAAAGTTCTAGTTTTCACTCGGAAACAGTGTAAACACCGCTGGCAACTAAATGGCCATTTAATTGAACAGGTTAAATTTTATAAGTATTTGGGAGTAATTTTTCAATCTACTGGTTTTTGGAAAGCTCAAGTGTCTTATGCCATTGCAAATGTACAACGGAGTTATAATTCATTGATTTCATTTTTCTACACCAAGGGAGGCCAGTCTGTACCAGCAGCAATACAGGCGTTCAATAGTAAGATCTTACCACAAATGCTTTACAGAGCACAATTGTGCACGTTCAGAAATACTGCGGCTTTAGAATCTGTTCAAACAAAATTCGTGAGAACTATTCTCGGTCTTCCTGTGTGTCAAACGTACTCACACGGCTAGAGACGGGTCAACTTACTATTACATCCCAGATATGGATCTATAAGTTAAATTACTGGTTAAAATTGTTATTTATGCCCAAAGGTCTGGCTCCTCTGACACTAACCGACTCTTTCCAATCAAGGTGGGGGAAAAAAGTTGGAGAGAAAGTGTCAAAGTTAGGATTTCACAAGGTGCTATTCTTGCCATGGGTTATGCAAAAGCAAAAGAAACTATGTGCCAGGGTATTCGGGATGAGTTGCAAGATTATGTAAGCGCACCCTCCATCTACCCAGTTTTTAAAGATAGAGGGCTGGCCCTCCGCCCTGCTGCTTATTTGAAAAATTTAATTACCCCTAAATATAGGAGAGCTTTTTCCATACTGTGATCGTTTCTGCCCTTGCGAGGAGGAGAAGATAGAAACAGTGGGACATGTTTTATTGTATTGTTCTTTTTATCGAGATCTTCGATGCCACTTTATTACTCCAATTTTACAAGGTATACCAGGAAGATCAGACACATTTTATATAGATTACCTTTTGGCGGACCAGTCCCCTGAAATCACAGCTAAGGTAGCGACCTTTTGCTTGGCAGCTACTACCTGTCGGCGTAGGATGTTACCTTAGCACAAATGAGATCACGATACTACGCTCTGTTCTTATTACACTAATTTAATTCATATACTTCATATTCATATTCAAAATGTAAAATATTTTATATTCAGGTTTTAAAATTTCTACCTTGTAATTTAGTATTTTTCTAAAACTGTGTCTTCCAGGATTCTTATTATTGTATTGTATCTTATTATTGTATTTCGCTTTTTAGATTAATTATTTGCTATGTTGGACTAAAAAATAAATGTATACATGGACACACACACACATATAAAATTTCAAATTTTTATAAATTTATAAATTATGTTTTTTTAATCTCCATTTTAAGTTCAAATGTTAAGGCTATCTTGTTATTTTTATGTCTGATGTTTCTAGAAAATTTTAACGTAATCAATTATTGTTCCAATTGTATTGTTTTAATTCTGTTCTAATTTGCTGGCTGCTTGTCGTAATAAATTCTCATTCATATTCAAGAAATTCTTTAGCTCTTATGTATGGTGCAGTAGCTAAACTCTTACACCCGCCCCCACAAGACATACATGAATAAGAAACTGGCAGTTGTTCCAGTCCAAAACCACAGGTCATTTTCCATGCATCCCTTGATAAATTGTGGGACAATTTTGTACAGTGAGGGTCTTTGCTTTCAAAATCAACCCTCTTTCTGCCCTTTAAAGTAAATATTATGCATCAGAAGATGCATGATATCACATGGCTGATACTGAGGCCCCTGATTAATTTTAGCAGGAGATGAGATACATAGATTAACCTGATGGCTGTGTTTACAATCAGAATGCTGATTATACAAATTGCTGGAACACGAGGTAGGGAGCAGGGGAAAGTATACAAGAGTCAGCAACTCAATCCAGTTTGTAATATCCTGTTTTTTGTAAGATAGGACTCCAATAAGAAGAGCTATGCAATCTTAATTCCAGTATTTTTATTGTTGTTTCACCAAAGGTCAAAATGATTATACCTCTGTATGACACTGCATGCTTCAGGCTTCCTGAATACTTATTCCTCCATAAATGATGCACACTTATATAAAATAAACTTCTCTGGTATTTTAATGCATAGCATTCAGATTTATAGCACAAATATAAAGCATTAAGGTTCCAAAACAGATTCTTGGCCATTTTAATGAGAAAGTGCTATCTGAAAGGTATCTTATTGTGGTCTCCAAAAATGATCATTTCATTCAGTCTGGCACAAACCAACCTAACAAAACTAAGACATACAAACTTTTACACAGAACTCATAATTCTTAACTTCAGCATGGGTCTGGAAGCCTTTCCCTTTGCCATAGAAAGTAAGCCCTCACTCCCTCAGTGCGAAACATGCAATCATGTTTGTACGAGGTATATGAATGTGAAGCATTCTGCCCTCTGCCCTATTACTTTGCATCAGAAAAGTGGGAATTGTGCAGTCCACAAGAATCATGTGGCCTGGGGTGGTGGTGGGCATCCACTGTAACCCTCCAAACCACTACTATTTCCCCAAGCATCCAAAAAGAAAACTGGGACATGAAATGGCCAAAAAATGTTTCCCAATTGCAAAAACACTAAAATGGTCTGGACTGCTGAAATATTCAAAAGGCAACTGAGAATGACACATTACTGTTTTGCTTTCTTTTAATGGCAGTCATAAAGGGACAGCTGTGGCCCTCTAGAGGCACCCTCAGATCAATAGCTGCTGCCCTCCAGGCTCCAGGGCATACGCATACCATTCCCAAAGCAAGAGAAGAATCATGTAGTACCTTAAATACTGGCAAAAGTATGCCATGTAGTACCCTAAATACTGGCAAAAGTACGCCACTAAGCCCGCTAGTCAAAATTTACTTTACCTACAAAACCAATTTTGGGTGACAGTGATTCCACTCCAGTGTTTGCTTATATCAACTAATAGAAACAGCAAACTGGATTTATTCTTTGAATGATAGTCACCAGACAATTATCAAACGACTTTCATTATTTGAGACTATAGATCAAATGCCAAAGAAATGTGAAATGTGTGGCAATATATATTACATATGGGATGCCATTTCTAATAAACATTTTCATTTTGCATCATTTTGTAGTCCAAGGCCCCCTAAAGGAAACTTGTTTATAAAATGAGCATAATCAAGTTAACTTTTTATGAACTAAACTATTTTTATGATACAATGCAGCTCTAGATTTTACCATTTCATGTTACAGGCAAAGATGTTTGCATGTCCAAATAATTTCTCTTGGAAAACATCCAAACATGCATGTCAGACAGAATAGTCCAATGTAGACCATTTCCTTATATGCTGGGATAAAGTGTCGGCCAATAACACCATATGAAAACACATATGATGATTAACAATCATTATAGATCTATGTAGAGACTGGAAAACCAAGTCATCCACCAAGATTTGCACTCCTCCAAATTTTGCTCACACAAACACATAAATATAAATTAGCAGAAAATATATAATACTTGGTTACTGTTAACTGCCATCAAATTGGCTACAACTTATAGCAACCCTATGAGCAACAGGCTTCAAGACACCCTGTTATTAACAGGCCTGTTAGGATCTAGCTGGCTCAGGGTCTCAGCCTCCTTGATTGAGTCTATCGAACTGTTATACATCCTTTCTATTTCCAACTGCCCTTCCCTCTGCTGAGCATAGTCATCTTTGCTAATGCCATCTCATAGTATGTCGAAAATATGATAGCCTCAGTTTAGTCACTTTGGCTTCTAATGATTTGCTCAAGGTCCCATTTATTTGTCTTTCTGGCAGTTTCTGGCAGTCCATGGTATCCACAGAACTCTCCTCCAGCACCACAGTTCAACATGTTCAATGTTTCAGTGAGCTGATTTCCCTTCCATCAGCTTTCCTCACATTGTCCAGCTTTCACAATCACACAAAGAAATTGGAAATACTAGGGCATGAGGGAGCTTGCTTTTGGTGTTCAATGATAAATCTTCATAGTTGACGATATTATCTAGTCCCTTCATAGTTTCCCTTCCAAGTCCTAGACGCCTTCTGCTTTTTTTTTCCCACTACAGTTTCCATTTTGATTTATGACTAAGCCAAGGTATAGAAAATCTTTATTTACTGAATGATGAAGACACCAAAATAGTTACATATATTACCATCAAAACATTAGCAAAAATTGCTTGCAGACATACGTGTTAGATAAAACACGTACAAACTTTAATAGAACATCAGGACAAAATGCACTTAAGACTGAGAGAATAAGAAACAAAAATTGACAGATTTGTCCCTCCTAGGAACTGTTCTCCATTATCATATACATATTTATGGACAATATCCATAAACAGGCATGTTTGGTCAATGGCTAAAAACCATATTAGGTAATTAAAACCTCTGTGTTCAGAGGAAGTATTTGAATGAATACTTATCTACTGTGGAGTAGCCACAAGGGAGAGCTAGTTCTGAAAAGAGTGATTAATCAATGATGATAATCTATGTAAAGTGTACGAACACCCTCTAGGTGTGAGCCAGGAAAGGAATTACAAACACCTTTGAGACTACAGTGTGCTTCATGTGATCTTCAACTCCCCGCTCTTTCTTCTCCCAGCACGAGCACAGGGAACTTAGAACTTTCACCTCCATTTTTCATTACCCATATTTAGCACTGATGAAATAATCCATAGTTACAAGATAATTCTGGTTAATTTTAAAAAAGAAGAAAATGCTTCTAATAGTACCCTTCTGGCCACTGCAGAATAGAAGAGGACAGCACACATCATAAGCAACCATGGTTTATCAGGAGTGGCCAAACTGTCAGCAAATAAATACCATAAGGATGAAACTTCCACAGAATGCAAGTCCCCCAGTGTCAAATGATAGACCTTGATGTTTCAAGTGTGTTAAACTACACCCAATCACTACACAGAGAGTCAAATAGTCCACAATCGTAAATGAATACTAAGATTCCAGCTTAAAATGGGCCAAAGAACAAAGTGACAGATTGCTATGGGAATCTGCTGAAGTTTTGGAAGTCAGCAGTAGTTTATCAATCAATGTGTTCTTTGCTGTCAGGGAAACAGCTGACAAGATGAAATTTTATTTTTTATTTTTTCTGCCAAAAGGAGGTTTTTGTATGGTTGAGAAATTACTCAAATAAAGGGAAATTCATAGTGGTATAATAAAAGGATTACTTCATCAGATTTTGATGACATTCACATATTCTTTTGTCAAGAAAGATTTGCGGAGTCTCACAGTACTGACAGAGGCTACTCGACAACATAGGAATTTAAGCATTCCAGTCTTGTCAGTATACTGCCTCTATACATAATTACTTAATCCCCAGAAGCCCTAAGCCAGCTAGAAATAATATTGCAAGCCTTGTACACAATCATGGTGTTCACAGTGTAATGAGATGTATCCAAAATGCATTATTCAAGTAACAGTGTTCTTTTATTAATATTACTCTGTTAGCCAATTTGGTGAAAAGGCAACAATATTGTTGCTGTTGTTGTTGCTGTTATTTATTAATTTGAATAAAAAATATGCACTGTTAGCAAAGTTAGTCTTAACACACATCAGAGGAAAGCTATCAAAACAAAAAGCAGAAGGAAGAGCATAGAAAGTACATCCATTTGTAGATGTTCTGCCAGACTAAAAGGAGATTACACAAAGAAAAGAAGCACACGTTTTTATTGTGAGTAATAAAATTATATTAAATTTTCAGTAGAGTTTGTTGGGCATTTATTGAGAAGGAATATTCTGAACAATATCTTCCAAAACTACATTGCTAAAACAACTGAATGGGACCTATTCTAGCAAGTTCATTTTGGCTTTCACCAGGCTAGGTCCCATGATTGTTTCAAGGATTATATGGGGAGGGCCCAGACAGGCCCAATTCCTTGGACAAAAGCGGCAATTAAAATTTAATTAAGCTTGAGCATGCTTCAACGATACATCCTCTCTACTGTCCAATATGCAGCACAATCTTTACAAGTTCTCTGTCCTAATAGATTTAATTAAAAAAGGAGATGCAGTGAAATCCTATGCACGCTTACTTGGAACTTCATCCAGTGGGACCTTCTCCTGAGTAGATGGGTTTAGTAATGCAACCAAACAAGGAAAACCAATACATATCAACTGAGAAGTAAGCCTCATAGAGTTATTTTCTGAATAATGTGCACAGAACTGTTGCCTAAGAAACTTGTGGAATCCTCAGGATTGGGGTCAAGGGGAGAGGTTGTGGTCCTTTCCAATACTAAAAGCATTTTTCAACAGTCTTCTAACCTTCCAGAGGATGCTTTTATGACACTTAGGGGGACAAATGTATAGGCGTATAGAAATATTGCCATCCCTTTACAATGGCTTCAATTCTAAATTCCCAGAATTGGATACAGCTGTGTCTTCCACAAGTAGTACTGCCAGTAATTATCAGCTGGGGACAATTATAAGCTGTAATTTGTATATTTGAAGTTTTGAAAAAATAGAATATTCAAAGCGAGAGAGATTTCAGATATTGTAAAGAACTGCTTCCTAAAACCACTTGTCATAGAATCAATCAGAAGGCAGGCAACTCTGGACTTATCTGTAATTCCTGAGACCTAGTATGATACATGAGAACGCTGATATCAATTAGAAATAATCATCACAATGTTGTCAAATTTATAAGTAAGTATGAAAGTGCCAGGAAACTTCAGCATCATTCTGTCAACACCTGAAATGAGGGAACTTGTTCAAAAATAATCTGGTTGTGAGCTGGCCAGTTTTCTGATGTGAAAGTTCCCTGGAACTCCTTGGCATGTTCACATTGGACAGTTGTGCTGATGACACTATATTATTTCACATAATGAGGGGAAGGAGTGCAAAGAACCCCAAAAGAATCTTTCCAGACTCAGAGAACAGTCAGTAAAATGGCAAATGATATTCAAGTAAGCAAGTGTAAAGTGATATACGCTCGGACAAATAAAATCCCAGCTTCACATATGAAGTGATGAGATCTGAATTGCAGTCACTTTGTGAACAGCATTTGTTGTTGTGTTTCTGACTTATGGAGACCCTAAGGCGAACCTATCACAAGGTTTTGTTGGCAAAATTTGTTCAGAGGCAAGTTAGTCTTTGTCTTCCTCTGAGGTTGAGAGAGTATGGCCCTTTCTGCATGGCATTTTCCATGCGAAAGGGCACCTGGAGCGTTGCGCAATTGTAAGGAGTGATCTGCATGACGCACTCACAATCGCACAACACTCCAGGGCCAGCAGGTGCCAATCGCGCACCTTTTCATTTTCGGCTAGAAGCCAAAAATGGTGCGCGATCGCGCATTGCTCCCGGGCCCCGCACGCATTTACCTGGTGTGCAGAGCCTTCGGAGCCACACCAGTTGCCCTTCCTGTCCCAGGCTGGACTGTGGAAGGAAGAGGCGGGGTTCTCGCCCAAGCAGGCAGTTGTGCAAAGCTGAAGGATCCCAGACGTGAGAGCCTCTCACCAGAGGCTGCTCATGCAATCACCACACCCCAGCGTCAGAAGGTGAGGAAAGGGCCTATGACTTGCCCAAAGTCACCTAGTGGGTTTCCATGACTGAACCAGGAGTCAAATCCTGGCTTCCCAGTGTCCTGGTTGAACACTCAACACATTGTTTTTTAAGGCATTTTAAAAAACACAGAATATTCAAAAGGAAAGAAAAAAACCTGTAGCTATTGTGAAGGATTATATTCTGAAACCACTAATCATAGAAGCAACACTGAACAGGAGTAGAAAAGCTTTGATTTTATCCAAGTTGGTTTTTCATATATTCTTATAGTTCACACATGCACCAATGTAGCAATAACTTAGTGATTCACATGTACACATCTGTCATAAGAGATGCAAGCATGTATTTTCATAGCCAAATCAAATTTCAAAAGAACCACACAAGTCAATTTTGTTCATTCAGGAAAATGTAGATTACTAGCGTTTCATTTCATACTAAGTATTTCCCACAATCTGGGAAGGGCAAGGAAATCAAACCAATCCCCAAAAGTGTCACTAATTTTCTCAGCTATTAAATCTACTTCTCTAGACATTTCTACAGGAGATATTTTTACCCTGCAACAGGATTTTCCACATTTGCTTCAAGTTTTCTCCTTTTGCCTTTAAAAATACTTGCTGTGACATTAAGGGCAACATTGTGGAATGGAGAAAATGGCAGAGAATGGAAAATGGCAAAGGAGAATAAATAATTAAAGAGGAGGAGGAGAAAGGGCAGAAGGTATAAGGCTTTGATAGACATATTTTAGCAGAACATGCTGCTCAAGAAGAAAAAGCAACAAAACAAGTTCTGTTTCCAAGACTGCTCTGTACCCATTCATCTGTCTCTGTATTTCAGTTTTACTTGATCTTTAACAACTCACACATACTAATACAACACACAGTCTAGTGGCTAATCCCATCAGCTACAAATGTTCCTTATTTAAATCCTCCCCAACATAGTCAATATTCTTTCATGTGCAAAAAATATGGAGTTAACAGCAAGCTACTTCACAGAATCATTCCAAGAATAATATCTGAGAACAGCATTGAACACTATAAACTCTACAAAGTATTTCATTTATGTGCCACCTCCCATGGAGAGGTAGCATGGGTCAATGGGAGAGCACTTCCTACAAACAGCTACCTACCATCACTAAAGTGGCTTTGCCAAGAACAATTACTCCTGTTTAGTCAGCTGTACAGGTAAGTTTTCACATACTGTATAACTATGTGTCCCACACAAGAAAAGGAGTCTCTCCTGGCACACAGACAGTTGTTTGCCCCTTCCCCTCCTCATATATCCGAAACCAACTCCAATGCTAGATGGAAAACTTTCTTTTAATTATTCACATTAAAAAGGGATCTCAGTTAAATACAATAATGTTCAGTATAACAAAAGCAGGCAAATAAAAACACAAAAGGAGGAAAAATAACCACATTGGTCACAAGTTTCTTTAAAAGCTGACCAAAGTTCAAAATATAAGTTGCTTTCAAATTTTTGTTTACACATCAGTCTTTCAAATGTTCCAAGCACTGATAGATCATCTATCTATTGGATAACAGGTGGAGAAAAATTATCTTTCCATTAATGAAGTATCAATCTTTTAGCAGTCAAAACAGCATGAAAAATTCAGTTCCATTGGCCATTAGTTAATTTCCAAGAAACAGTTATATATTTGAAACATCCAAGAAACAGTTACATAATCGAAAAGAGTATGTATGTCCTTGAACATCAAGGAACTTGATACTCATGCGGTCACTTCCTCCGAAAATGTACTTCCTATTAGACAGCTCCAAACCAGCGTGTTACAGAAGCATTAGAGTATTATTATCTCCAATAATTTGCTGATTTGGAAAGCCCTTTCTTGAATAGACACTATGGTGACCAATATACTTGAAAAAGCAATTTCTGCTGTATAAGACATGGTCAGAGATTCATAGTCATACTAGTTATAGACGTCAAAACCGACAGCCATTGATTAGTCAGAACGGGATATTCCAATTCTCAATTTCATTCTTCCTATAAACCCCTCATGTCATATTTATTTATAGATAACAGAAATATCTATATATTCTGAGGTTTATATTGGAAGAAATGCCTATGTGCCATTTTCTTTGAAACTATTAATTCATATGAGATGCTATTATACTGTTACCCCAAAACACAGGTGCCGCAAGGGCCACCCTGCAATGCCAAATACCTCCTTGAAAAAGTGGGGAATTAATTAGCTCAAAATCAGGAGGCTGCGAGAGGGGGCAATTTAGCGAGATCTTTTCTACCAGTGTTTACAGGCACACGCAGGAAAAGAACCAGCCAAAGATTCAAAAGTAAGCTAAAAATGTGTTTTATTGAGGGGAATTCGCTCATGCATGCACACAAGATACACACAAACACACATTCACACAAGAGCTAGCTGAAAGAAAAAGGGAGAAAAAAATTATATAGAGGCTGAGGGATTTGGGGGATTTATAATTACCAGTCCAGGAGAGTAGTGAAGAGCAGAAATGTGTTTTGACTTAGGTAGGACCTAAGGGCAGTTCTCATTCAGGATCCAGATGGACAGAGTGACTGGTAGACCTTTGGGAGACTGCCCTCGGCATCCTGAAATCAGCGGTATTTGTACCCTGAAAATAGCCTGTAGCAGTGAAGTTTCCAGATGCAAGACAAAGGGAACCTATTATGGACAATGGGTCTTTCGCCTGTTGATGGGCTTAGTGCTTTGATTGACAAAGACATGATGGATGTTGTAATTAGCTGTCTATTGTGGGTGCTGTGAGGACAGAGGAAAGAATCCATGTGTACAAGGGATGGATATCTGTCAATCAGTGTCCCGGTGGGCTCCTCATAGTTGGATTCCCTGGAAAATTCCAGTTTCTGTTTAAGCCTATTATTCACAGAAATGGTGTGTATTTGCCTGACAAATGACTCAGGCCCCTTTCGCAGCACCAGCGCTCGCGCGACGGAGGAGGGTGGCTTGCGCAAGAAGCCTTCTCCGGGAGGCTGCCGCTTCCCCCTCCTTCCTTCCGCAGGCGAAGGAACGAGCGGGGAAGCGGCAGCCTCCCGGAGGCGGCGGCGACGGCTCGCGCATCCGTCCATCCCCCCCCGCGCGCGCGAGAAAGGCGCTTGTCCCGTCCATCCCCCCGCACGCGCGAAAAAGGCGCTTGTCCCGTCCATCCCCCCTGCGCGCGCGAAGCAGGATGTGTCGCGTCCGTCGCGCTAGCGCCCCGCCCCGTCCCTTCCTTCCGCAGGGGCAAGGGAATGAAGCGCAACCCGGCCGGCTCCCCGACGCTCCGCACAAGAGGTAAGTGTGCGCGGGCGCCGGGAGCGTTGCGCGAGCGCGGGTGATTTTCGCTTTGAAGCAAAAATCAAAAAACCCGCGCTCGCGCCGCTTCAGCCCCGTGAGCCCGGCGGAAGTGGGAGTGCATCGTGTGGAGCGACGCTCCCACTCCCGCGAGGCTCACAGGGCTGTCGCGCGAGGAAAGGCCCGTGCGAGAAGGGCCTCAGTCTTACCTGGAAGAAGTTTTGAGTTGACTTATCCTTCTCACATTTACAGTCAAATTCTTTCCCTTGCTCAGTTTGACCTTTCCGTCACCTCTCAGGCTTGAATTTGATATCAAAGCCAATAAAATGTGTTACCAATTTCATATGATGCCAATTAGGTATGGTGCCCATCCAAACCATACTAATATCAGGGACTCCCAAAGCGGTGCCTTACAATACCACCAGATAAACTAATTCTTACTGCATGACTGACATAATTTCTCTATTTTTTAGTGCTGTATGAAGCAGAAACTAAGGCCCTTTTCGCACTCAGTTGTTGTTGTTTTTTGCGCGAGGGCTCCTTGAGCATCGCGTGAATGGGAGCGTTGGTCCGTACAACGCACTCCCACTCACGCGACGCTCACAAGCCTAAAGTGGGCCGCGTGCGCATTTTTTTATTTTCGGCTGTAAGCCCAAATTACTGCGCGGTTGCGCAATGCTCGCAGGGCCCCTGCGCACTTACCTGCGTGCGGTGCACCGAACAAGCCGGCCCGGTCGCGCTTCCTCTCCCAGTGCAGCCTACAGCTCCCAGGCTGCGCTGCGAAAGGAAGGGGCGGGGTGCTAGCGTGATGGTTGCGCAACCGGCAAGCCGCTGCGGGAGGCAGAAGGGTTGCCATGAGCGGCTCGTGCAAACGGCTGCTCGCGTGAGTGCCGCTCCCCACTGCCGCAACGAAGGTAAGGTGTGAAAAGGGCCTAAGAGAAGTCATTGAGTTCTTGACAAAAAAAGGACAGTGCTGCTGGCATCCATTGAAGGCTCAGAAATGTATAGGGTGAGGTGACAACTGACAAAGGTAATGTGCACAGATGGGTGAAAAAGGCAAAACTGGTGTTGAAGACAAACCATGCAGTAGAAGACCATAAACAACAGTCACTGATGAAAACCAAAACAGGTCGGACAACATTAAAATCACCAACAACAATCAAACAATTGTATTCTAGGTCAACAAGGTTACTAAAACAATTATGAAACATCTCTGGTGAATTAGGACTATTCCTAATTCTAATGAACTATTAGGAGCAGAAATAAGTGCTGAAAAGCACTAATAGTGAACCAGCAGGGGAAAAAATAGGTTCCAAGTGATTAGAAATAATCCAATTTTATTCTATAAAAAGCCCATCACTATTAGGCCCATAAGTATTAATCAAAACAATTAAATTTTCAAACTATCTAACAAGGAAAATAACAAAACTATCCATCTGGATCTATCATAGAAACAGAAAGAGGTTTGTGGATAAGGAATGCCACACTTTTACATTGTCAAGAAACATTTGTAACACAGACTTTATCAAACTGATTTTTATAAAGGCCATCAAAAAGGTTTCTTGTAAGAATGCAATGTCAGTCATAAATTCTTTTAACTTAGAAAACACTTGTTTTCTTTTGTTTACATCTTGCAGCCTCCTGACATTCCATGAAACAATATTAAGCATTAAACCACCAGTACATTTGAGCATCTACATCACACTCATGATTTATAGAACTGTATGTTTAAAAAAGCTTGCATAACATGGCATATATTTCCTAACTTGTGATCTGTAGTTATTAATTCCATAAATCATCACTTCGCTTCTTATATTATTTATTGCAATTTTAATTATTAATAATTCACAGAAACCTTATACAGGAAGTCCCCATCTTCTAATTTCCCATTATCTGATTTGCTCTTTTGACACTTCCAAATTAAGGACAAGTTCCATTAATTTTATGAGGGTTACACTCTTTATGCTATTTTGTCAGTTCTTCTTGCCTACAGAAGTTCACCTGGAACTACTCACATGCTTGCAAAATGAGCTGAGAGGAGAAAAAAGGTGCTAAGTCAGCTGAGAGACTTGCACTCATGATTGGTCCCAAGTGAGCCTCTGTTGAGTCCTTCATGCTCCCTACAGTATGTTACATGGGTTCTGCCTTTCAATCAGTGCTCCAGTCCCTATCAGATAAGTGGGGGAAGACCGCACAATCACAATAAATACAATGAAAAAAATAGCACCGAAAAATAACACAGGTGGTTGAAAAAAAGATGGGAAAAAAGTGTCCACAATTTCCTCCCCCCGAAAAATTAAACAAATGCAAAAAAAAAAAAAGTGAAAATAGAAAAAAGAAGAAACCACATGGACTTCCTGTTGGAGAAAGCATTGTGATCCACTGTTCTTCCTCTCTTTAACCAATTGGTCTCACAGAACACCCTCAATAGAGAGGGAGTGGGAGAATAAAAAAAACAGAATAGGTAAAATAAATGGAACTTTAATAATGATTGAACTAATAGAATGCAATAAAATGAATAAAACAGACAAAAATGGGGAAAAAACAGAGAGTAGGAAATAAAATGAAGGAAGAAAACAACAAAGGAAAAAATAAACAAAGGAAGTAGAGAAAGAGAGAAAAGGAAATTGATCCATAGATTGAAACTAGTACATGTCAGACTGAAAACTTCTTGTAAAATTAAGGAAAGCTGAAAAATAATTTGAGAGACAACATGGAATCAGCTGGTCACAGTCAAGAATTTAATGGAACTGTTCAAGCTCAAGAATATTTTTGATCTTCACCCTGTACACAACTGAGCATTTTCTGCATTCACTGCATCTTCTTTCATCATCAACTGCCACTTCATGCTAATATTACCAACACAGAATACTGCTACAAAATACTCTTTTCTGGCACACTCTCATGCTATATGGTTCACCCTATGGTTCTCATAGGAAAATTTCGCTGGCATCAACAGGCTAGCAAGCTTCCCTGTAAACAGTCAACACCAAACAATTTTTTTAAATAGATAGATATAGACATAATCATGCCAACCATGCCTTTTCCTATTTTACTTATCAGTTGAATTAGAAGCTGCTCTTCCGCAACATATACTTCATCACCTCTAACTTGGATCTTGAAAAAAAAATAATCAAATGCACCTGAAGTGGAAAACAGCAGAACAGGATATGGACTTCTCTATAATTATACAATTTGTACTGTTGGCAACAACTGTATAATAATGCCAGTGCCTATTAAGTTGAATGTGACTGTGTGGAGGTGTATCTGTCAGGATTGTCAGGGTGCCAGCTGATGTTTCAGGGAACTTCTGTGCCTCTTTGGCTCTCCAGGCAAAGAGAAAAATCTCCAGGCCATTTAACTATATGAACTGGCCTAAAAGCCAGAGTATCCATCTATATGCACTCTTAGTCAGTGCTCGGTCTCTCCAGCTCAGAACAAAGATATGTTACGCATGTGAAGTGCTGGCGATCTAAAAAACTAGGAGGCAGAGTAACTGGGGAGAGAGATGGTGACTGCATACAGTTGGACACATCTCAGGCTATTTGGAGAAAGATAAAGAGTGGTAGTAACTCACGAGCTTTCTTGTGCATTGCTGCTGCTGCTGCTGCTGTTGTGTGCCCTCAAGTACTTATGACAATCCTAAGGGAATCTTTCATAGGATTTTCTGGGTTAGAGAGTGTATCACTTGCCGAACGCCACCTTGTTGAGTTCCATGGCCGAGCCTGGAACGAAACCGTGGTCTCCAGAGTTGTAAGTGAACACTCAAACCATTAAACAATAAGGATTTCAGGCCAGGGAATGAGAGGAACCGTCAGACTGACAGTGAGCTTTCTATAAGCCTCAGCAGCCAGGTAGGGCTTGCAAAAAAACCCAACATGTCACAGGTACATTAACATGTCACAGGTAAGGTGTGAGCCCACAAGTGAACACATGACTGGACTCACATGGAGCTATATGCCATGGGCAAGAGTACTGCTTCAGTGCCCTCCATGGCAGAGACCAGAGTTCTCTGCAGCTGGAACTTGGCACCAGAGCACAGCACATGATGGAGGTGGGGTAATCTACTATACAAAAGTCAAAGTTTGTGAGTGACTTTGTTTGTCTGTGTCAGGCATACGAAGACCTCATATGATTGGCTATGTCAGGCAAGAAGACCCCATAGGACTGGCTGCCTGTGAAGATTCTACGGAATGCTGGGGTTGGTGGTTTAGGGAGGGACCTTTAGAATTCTCAGCCAGTTGCTATGGAGATGAGGCCTAGCAGCAAGGAGAAGACCAGTGTACTCCCTCAGAAACCAAAGCTTTGTATGTTACCAACTCTGAATAAAGATTGAATGGGGGCCTATGGGGAAAAGTTACAGATACTGGACAGGGCAGTCTGGGGAACTACAGACACAGGATCTCAAATCTGTGTACTTCAACTGCATCTAATTCCTAAAGTAAGGTAAGGTAATTCCTAAGGTATTTATAACAATTATTACCTATGAGAAAATGAAATTCCAGGCAACGCCAGGCAAATACACTAGTAAGTTATAAATTATCAGTGTGCCCCTTCAGATGCCTCATTCTTTGCCTTTGTTCAGCCTATCCACCCAACTCCATTACAGTGTGAGCTCCGAGGAATTTTTCCCCTAAATAGGTTGTAATTGCACAAATAGCAGGGGAAGAATAAGACTTTGGTGTACACCTTTGGCATCCTTTTGGTATAGAGTTGTACTCTGGAGCTTCCTCTTTAATGTTCTGAGGCCTTGGAGGTGGGGAAAGAGACTACCCTTGAGGTTAACCAGGGATTCAGGTTCTCACTTCTATAGTTCTGAGTCTTGGGTGAGGGTTACTTTTCACTTACGGCTGCTGGGGGAGCATCTCAATTTCTGGATTGCCCTTGGGGCTCAGGTGTGTCACCCAAGGGAAGGCTGAGGAGGTAGTCATGAAGTCACACCTGGCCTCTGCTTGACCCACATCAGGCTGTTCCCTGCCCTAAATCTATTTTCAGGCCAACTCAACCTAAATAGGTTAGTCAAATAAAGTGGCCCTTATTTAACCCAGCTTCCTGTGTCTGGTCTCATTATTCCATGGTTAGTCATCAAAGGCAGAAAGTGCTGCACCCACAGGTTGCATTTTGCCAAATGTGCCCTCCGTCTGTGGCTCTCAATTGCTGCAGTTCCTGGCTAGCTGGGTTTTACCCAAACTTTTAGATATTTCCCCAAACTACTGTTATGCCTATTTTCATAATCAGTTGATTCAGAAGCCAAGATGTTTCAGTTCCAAACCTTGTATACCCCATTTCTGTCTGCATAATGGAATTGTGCTAGTATTGTTAAAAGGTATTACAAGTACCCACTCTTTATTCTCAGACTTTAGTTTTGAAGTCTCAGGAAATTCAATGTTGCTGACCTGGTATCCCTAATAAACATAAATATATGCAAATAAATAGGAAACCACACATATAAAGTTAAAATCAATTTGCCTTGACGATTTAAACATATATTTAAATGTACCATGCAGCTAACTAAGTCATACACATACATGCATGTGTGTGTATGCTGTCTGGTTAAGCATACCAGCAGTTTCTGGATACAGAAAAATGAAGCTGATTTCACTCTGTATCACATTTTTTAAAGGTATATAATCTAATAAGATTTGGAAATTGATAACAATCCTACATTTAAAGCCATGGAATGAAAAATGTGTCCTCAAACTGTAGATTAAAACTTGTTAAAAACTTCTTTACGAGTGAAAGAGTTGTTCCAAAAGTATAGCTGTGTGCACATGTTAGTAACTTTCTTCTTCTTTTTTCCTTCAAAAGAAGAAAAGGGGAAAACCAAAATAAAAGAAAAGGGGAAATTCCAATTTTTTTTTTTTTGAAATACATGTAGCCTCTTCCACACATGAGAAATTTTACACTACTAACTTGTCATGCAAGGAGATCTTTGTGTTCATAAAAGGGTTCCACAGACAGGCATATCTAAGTTAAAGCCTCTGACAAAGAAGCTTTTTTTTTTTTAGTCTTTTTATCATATCTTTCTTGTCCTCTGTCTAGTTGTTACGATTTATAGTATCACTGGCACTGAAAGAATGAGGAAGGAGCACTGAAAAAACCCTGCCTTTTGGTGTTGGGTGGTAGCAATATGTCTGCAGTAGACAATGCAATAAAGCTTGAGTTGGCAATGAATGAGATTTTACTCTAGCCTATCCTAATGTAGCCATGTGCACCTGTCTGAAACAGGCAGGACAAACAGAAGCTGTCTCCATAATCCATTACTGAACAGGTGTGAATTGCAGAACAGCAAGAAAACTGGGAAAGCAGATATGCCTGCCTCACCAAGTTCCCTGTAACATGTTTAGAAATAAATTGATTTATTGCTTGCCTACCAAAACAGAAATTGTAAGAAAGTAGAGGCTGATAAAAGAAAATGCATTTTGGGGGAAGCTTTCTGGTAGTCTCTAAAAGGCTCGAAATGTTTTCATTTACTTACACGAGGCTTACCTATCTGATCATTGTATTTCATATACGAATACTGTTAATTCTGAATAAAAAGTTCACTTAAAGATGCTGAGCTGCTCTTTTTTGTGGTACAAAAACCTACGCCTGTTGTTTGCCTGTTGCTTCAACCACCGAAGCAAATTTTCTGTTAAAATAGTAATACCCAGGAATTAATTGCTTCACTAAGAGATATACCTGTATAAGTAAACACAGAGTTCTCCAAATCAGATCATAAAAATGTTTTTTTCCCAACTATACGCAAATCACCAGGGTCTAATAGGATCTGACTAAAAGGGGGGAAAGCTTTTGCATCAGACACTTCTATCAAACCAGATACAAGTACATGGACAGATAGGTATATCAAAGCATAAGAAATAGAGAATACATCAGTACGCTGGCATTTTTTGCACTCATAAAATGTAGTAGGTTGCTATAGTTACTGTTTTTCAAATCCAGCCCTCCATAGACAAGTCAATTGTATTCCATAAACAGTTGTAGAACTGAAATACAAATCAAAGTTAATGAAAATTATGGAGTAATCTTAGTTCAGACATCTCCTCCTGCTCCCACTAGTCAAACAGGAATCTTTTCAGAAGAATATTGGTGAAATAATATCAGTAAATAATGCTAGTATTAATTATTTGGTCAAAGCCTTCTCCAATTTTTCACTATGTACATGAAGACTGGTAAAAATAAACATTTTGCAAATCTTAGCACACTAGAGATACACATAAAACAAACAGGAATACTCTTCTTCCATGGCAGAGGAAGCCATGACACACGGTGACTTCACACCGACACACACAATTGACTTCACATACAGAATTGTAGTCCAGCTGGTTTCCTAACCATGGCCTTTTTCGCAACCCAATCCTGTTCCAAAATGGCCTCGGGAACATTGTGCAATTGCAAGGACCATTCCACATGACATCCTTGCAATCGTGCAATGCTCCCAAGGCCATTAGGGGGCGATCATGCATGATATTATTTTCGGCTTGTTTGTCAGGACCCTGGCGCTCCAGGACTCAAGCTCTGAGTCTGAACCAGAGGACTTCAAAGCCATGGGGCCTGCTGTACCCACAGAGCCCACCCCAGAGGCTGCCCTGGACACAGCCCCAGCCCCAGCAGCGGAGCCAGGGGCTGCCTCAGACTCAGCCCAGCCAGAAGAGTAAGATGATGAGGTTCAAGAGCAGGTGCCTACTTACCAGCAGCATTGGGAGCAAAAGAGTGCTCTCAGAAGGTCAGAGTGTTTAAGCAGGAAATGCCAGGTAATCAGACTCCAGCTGAGATAGCACCTGGGGGAAGGGCTTGCCTATAAAGACACTCACTCAGCCTTGGGTCTTTGTCGGCTCACAACCGTCCATTTTGGGTATACCTGCTGGACCAGCGTGGACCCTTGCTTCCCTCCCAGACTGCTGCCCAACCTGCTGGAGCATCGTCTCTCAACTTCTCTTGCTTAAAGACAGACTCAAGGTACCTGGACTGACTGTTGTTCTGCCTGGCTGCGACGCAACTGCCAGGGAATTTCTTTGCTGCAGAAAGCTCTTTTATTTATTGCCAGCCTTATCTGTTCATTACCGTTTTGCTGAAGTAAAGCTCTTTTATTTATTGCCTGCCTTATCTTTAACAAGCCCTGCTAACCGGCTCTTGGCTGCCCGCCAAGCCCTGGCGTTGACATTGTTGCCAAAAATGATGTGCGATCGCATGTCCCTCCTGTGCCCCACACACACTTACCTTGCATGTGGAGGCTCCAGACCCATGACCATCACGCTTCTTCCCCCAGCGCAGCCTAGGAAAGTACCCACATCGCTCACGCTTCCTTCTTACCAGCACTGAGCTGGTGCAGAAGGGAAGCGGAGGGGACGTGAGTGCCTCCTGGACTAGTCTTTTCCTACAATCCCTGCATGATGCCAGTTAACATGCAAAAAGACTAGAATAAAATGCATTTTTTTAGGCTAGCTTAAACTGCAGTGATTTTTAGGACATCCTCCACTCCTACTGTTTTGTGCAGTTCTAGTTATCAGTAAAAGTAAGGAGTTGCATAACAAAACAAGGAACTTTATTTAGATAAGTCTACAGTCAATTCCTAAGAGTTTTCTCCCTCAAGCTCAGTCTTTCTATCAGTGTGCATCCTGCATCCTTTCCTGGTAGCTGTTTTCTTACCCTGTGTCTTACCTTTGTGTCCCCAGGTTTTAATTCCCACCTGCTGCCTTAACCTTCCTACTTATTGTTGTTGTGCGCATTCAAGTCACTTCTGACTTATGGTGAACGTAACATGGCATTTTCTTGACAAGATTTGTTCAGAGGAGGTTTGCCCTTGCACTCCTTTGAAACTGAGAGAGTGTGACTTTCCCAGTGGGTTTCCACGGCTGAGCAGGGATTCCAACACTGGCTTCCAGAGTCATAGTTCAACACTCAAACCACTATATCATGCCGGATCTAACCTTCCTACTTAGTTCCACATATATTGATACACCTTTCTTTTTATAACTTTAACAAAATAAACTGTTTCAAAACTATTAAATGTTCATAGTGTTCCCCCTAGAATAAGTTTAAGTAACTTGAGTAATTAAGTAATTAACATAGTCTTTTAGGTGATGGTGCTTCTGCATGAACTGGCCTGGATAAGTCTTAAAACTGTTTTGCTGCAGGTGATGTTCTTTGCATCACCTGCAACCTGCAACATCTCAACAAGATTGAGCTGAATGTGATCTGAACAATCTCTCATTCACTTGGGCCAGAGAATCTGAGCATCCTTTCGCTCATGAACCAACTGCTGAATTGGCATCCCCTCCCTCCCTCCCTCCCGAAGCTGCTTCTCTTGTCATAGTGGTTCTGATATTATTATAGGCTGACTGCTGTTCTGTAATTGCCTTTGTTTACTCCTCAAAACTTGGCCCACCTCAAAAGAACATGGTTCCACTTGCCTTTAGAACTCTTCCCTTTTCCCATTCCTTAGTGTTTCAATCTGTTGGCTGTATCCAATCCTGTTCAGCCATGTCTAGTTTAATAGATCTTTAGCTGACTTGTTATAATCATATGCCTTTCTTGATTGTTGTTCTGCTAGCAGTTCAGCTCAACTGATGTAATCCCCTGGATGAAGCAGATTGCCCCTCATTGGTTGTAGAGTCTTTGGCTTTTCGCTCATCAATCCCTGTGCTGAACTTTCATTCAAATCATTAGAAGGTTTAGTCCTGTGATCCAGGATAGCTACGTAGGTATCAATTCCTGCTTTCCTGGCTTTGGTCAAAATTGTCCTAGCCATTTTGATGACTGATTCAACCTTCCCATTACTTTGTAGACAGGAGAAGGAAAATATGTGATGATTAAATTTCTATTGGTTCTGGAATGTTCTGAAGTGTGAAGGGTGGTTCATTATCAGAGAATACAGTATCTTCTATTTCATAGCAAGCAAAAAGGTTTTTTAGCTCCCTTATGGCTATCTCAAAACTAGTATCTGGCAGTGAATCTCTCTCCCAAAAGCTGTCATAGTAGTCTATTGTTATGAGGTAGTGTTTCTCTTCCCTCGTAAAAAAAGTAGACTCCCAGAGTCTACTTTTCCCAGGGCCAGCTTGGTACCTCCTGTGGCTGTAAAATCTCCTTTTATTGTCTTTCTCCATATGGGTTACAGATCTCACATTGTTCTGTGCATGTTTTCAATTGCACATCCATACCAGACCAGAATACACATCCTCTCTCTCTCTGGAAACATCTCTCAGTTCTCATATGTGAGGAATGTACCCTTTTCATGATGTCTGACAGAAAAATATGCATACCATCTTGTATGCTGAGCCCGTCTCCCACTGAAAAGCAGGGTACTGTTTCTACTGATCGTCCAGGTTTTTCTTCTGGCCCACATTCTGAGATAACATCCTTAACTATCTGTAGACGTCCATCCTGAGCTGCACTCCCCTTTATTGTCTTTAAACAAAGTCCAAAAATTGGTGTGCACTCTGTCGCTTCAAGTCATCTGTCACCCTAGGGTGAACGTATCACCAGGTTTTCTGGGGTTGAGAGTGTGTGATGTGCCCAAGGTCACTCAGTGGGACCACTAATATTCAGTATACTTATTCTTGAAAAAAAAGTTTTAACAGACTCCAGTCTTCAGGTAAAGGTCTCCAGTTCTTCTCTCTTATCAATATTGTTGATTTGTCCATTCCAACTAAGTCCAACAATTTAACTAGCTCGTCATCTTCTGATGGAATCTCAATACTTTTCCATTTCTGAGCATATAACAATCTTGCTGCGGTTGTCACATATCGCCGTATCTTACTGCATCTTCCACTAGTCCCAACAAATACACAGTTGTAATTTCATTTGAATATTAATTTTCAAAACTTTTTGTAATATAATAGATACTGTTTCAGGTTTTTATTTTTATTTTATTGCCTTATCACAAGTCTACCACATGTGGTAAAAATGTTCCCACATGCTGTTCAGATTTCCAGCATCTACTAGATACATTTTTGTGCATGTTGGCCAACTCTGTGCATTTTGGCCAACAATACGTACTAGTTTGTGATGAACCCAAGTTTTCAATTGCCCCAAACAGTGGTTGTAGTAACTTGGGTTCTTGGATGAATAGAAAATGGACCTCTGAGCCTCAGAATCTGCCCACTCCAATTTAACACGATCAGAGTTGAAATTCAACCGAGGAAAGAAGCAGCCATTGGCCTACAGTCTAATTTCAGAGGTTGTATTTGCCTGCAGACATCCTTACATTCTACTGACAATTCTATGTCTAAATTCTTTGCTATGTTTTCTATATCTGCAACTGTTCAAAACTAGGAATACTACAAACATTTTTAAGTATAAAATGCAACACATTTGCTATTGTAGACAAGTTTCCTAGATAGGTCTGATAAGATTATAATGAGAGATAATGAGGAAAAGAACGCCAATGAAATGCCTAAAGCAATGTGCAATTAAGTCAGCAATGTACAACACTCACCCGGATCTGCACTGTATACCTTACAACCAGATTGTCCAATTCAAATGGTGGGGAGGGAGGGACAGGTTTTTTTTTGGGGGGGGGAAATAAAATGGTGGAATGCTGCAAAGCAACATTCTATATTCAGACCTATATCTTTCCTTCCAAATTTCATATAAGCCCTAGAGGCATTCTTAATAAATGTGTATAGTTTCAGCATAGTGCTTCATTCTGAAGAGCAGCCAGGAATAAACAAAAGCAAAACTCAAGGGAACATCTTATACATTAAGGAACTGTAAGGATGCAAGGAGGTTAGGTAACTTTTACTTTTGTTTCATTTAAAGATGTGAGCTTTGCCTGGTGTGTGTGTGTTGGAATAGGAATGTTCTGTCCATGTCTCCAAGCATTCTGTAAAATATCTTCTGTAAAAATGGGAATTATTTCACTTTGTGGGTGAAAACAAGAATTTGATGCTTTCATTTTATCAAGTACAAAATTGTTCTATCCTATTTCTGACTCAGTGTTTGATTTTTTTTTAAAACCCACACACACAATGCATCTTTATAGGATTTTCATGAATTTTCTCTAATACACATTTTTCTATGTGCATCAACACACTATAGCCATCTTCACAGCAGACCCCTCGGCAACAAATTGTTATCCAACAAACATTCTCCTTACAGGATAAAGAATCCTGCATTAACTCAGTACAGGATACTCAATATCTGACCTGAAGGTGACTATCCTTCAACAGAAGAACATCTAAGACCAATTCCAATGTGAATGGCTAGAAAATAAAATTATCAAGAGGCTTAGTACTATCTGCTGTGGCCTGGATAATGACAAAGGCTTTTTATCTTGCTACATCTGTTAACCTGTTCATCTATGTAGGTTTGCCTGTATTACCACCTAACTTGCTTGGATTTTTAGGTTGTACTACCACCACACCTGTTGCATTTCCTTTTTCATCATTCTCCCCTACCCTGGCATATACATAAAGGTGGTAGTAAAGGGAGTCAGGGATGCTGAACTGAGTGAGTCTGTGAAATGAAAAGAAAAGAGATTTCATCTAAACATTAGGACCCAGTGTTTGCCAATAAGAGCTTCTTTGAAAATGGAATCAACTGCCTCAGAGACTGATAGATTCTCCTTCTTTGGAGATCTTTAAACAGAGGTTGTAGAGGTATTTCTCAGTGCACAGGGTTGGATTTAGATGGCCCTTGCTGCCCATTCTAACTCCATGAAATTGTAAGAAAAAGAACTTTTCTACAGTAAGAGAACTGTTCCACAGTGGAATATGGAACCCCTGGAGGGTGGTGGGCTCTCTTGCTTTGAGGTTGCATGGACATCTTTTAGGAGTGCTTTAGTTGTGTATTTCTGCAGGGCAAGTGATTAAACCAGATGGCCTTTGCAGCCCCTTCCAATCAGAGGCATATCTAAGGTGGGGCAAGTAGGGTCCGTGCCCTGGGTGTCAATGTCGGGGTGTGTGCAAAAAAGCAGTGCCGGAAGTGGCAGAGGAGGAGGAGGAGGAGGAAGAGGGAACAGCCCTGGAGGTTGTCCTAGGTGCTTTTTCTGCTAGATACGCCTCTGCTTCCAACTCTATGTTTCTATGAAACTACAAGAAAAGAGACTCCAGCTAAACATTACGAAGACTTCTTTCCTCCAAAGCTGTTTACAATTAGAATGGTCTGCCTTGGAAAGCAGTGGACTCTCCTTCTTTTGAGGTCTTTAAACAGAAGTTGGATCACCTTCTCTCAGGAATGCAACTCATTAAGTGAACCAGAGTGCACTGAAGCTAATGCTCATAATAACTTTTTGGTTTTTGGGGATAACAGACTACCATAGCTAACTCGTGCCTGAACCATTTCTTTCAGGTATTTCCCCATACCATAGGTCTTTCTACTTGCTATTTCACGTCAAAGGCCTTTTCCGCATGACACTCTTATAGCACGATTATTCCACTTTCAACCTCCTAGGGAATCCTGGGGTTTGCAGCTTTGAGAGGGGCCGGGCGGCCCCTCTGAAGCTGCAAACCCCAGGATTCCCTAGGAGGTTGAAAGTGGAATAATTGCGCTATAAGAGTGTCATGCGGAAAAGGCCAAAGACAATTCTCCTTAATTCACCCACTTCTTGTGTACATTTTTTTTAATCCAAGAAAGGCATTCCAAAATTCAGACAAGTGTGAAAGCTGAAGGACAGTTGCATTCTGGTTCATGTACATTATAGATGAAGCTTGTTCATATTAAAATGTTAATTAAATAAATTTCGTAGCCATCACTAATGCCTGAGATGTTCATTGATAGCAGGAACCTAAAGATAAGATACTAGCTGAATGACTAACACGTATGTGCACACAGACACCCTCTGGGAGGTAAAAATTCAGGCCATCTAAAGTATGCTATGATGCTTTTGGGTGGGAAACATGATACATACAAACACACACACACACATACGTATATATATATACACACACACACACAAAACAGACTTGTCTAGATATTGTTTGGCAATGTGGTGCTGCACAAAGAAAGAAAGAAAGAAAGAAAGAAAGAAAGAAAGAAAGAAAGAACACACAAGCTTTTTTTTTTCCTTGAACAACTCGAATTCTCTCCTCCCTCTACAGGACATGTGGGAAGTGGGGAAGGAGATCCTGCTTCGATAGCAGTAATGTAGCCTGTCTTGACTCTCCATAGTTCAATGGAACAGACAGATACAGGAGTAAAGGATATTTTTCTATACCAGTTTACACCAGTGGAAGATAAGGCCCCAAAGTCTGTCAAATTTATCAAGTGCACAAAACTGTTATTACTCCAAGGGAAAGTGTAAAATGGGTAGAGTTGCTCACAATGGCTGAAACAAAGGCTCCCAGCTTCTTTCCGACTTCACATCTGAGGGCAGGGTCAGTTAGAGAGATGTTTTCACACAAAGACCTTTAAAAACGAAGCAGCCAGCAGGAGCGCTGGCTGAAACTTCAGCACTCATCTTGACACTAGCCTAGAGGTTGGAGCTTTCTTACACAGCTTGGGCAGAAAGACTGTATCCTTACCTTTTGAGGAAAATATTAATGCAGTTAACAGCTACAACAGTGCTATAAACAAGCATGTGTGTGTGTGTAACTTAACACACATTTTACAAGAGACTTTCTGCAGCTTCAGGCTGCTCAAAGTTCAGATTGATTATCATGGCATTTAAAACAAACAGATCTCCACTGAGATACCCTGCTGCCTTGGTTCCTCTCCAAGTTTGCTTCTGGCACTTTCCTCATTCAGGAGTTTGCCTTGAGAGACTTTGCTTCAGCTTACTGCCAAGGCATTGCCTATTTAATCTATGTTGCAATACCTTCCTTTCCTATTCCTACAAGGACATCAATGTTCATTTCAATTTTGGCATCCCTTCAGTGTCTATGCCAGAAGATTCTCTGCTTCCTATTCTGCAGTTTTGCAACTATAATAAACTGCTTACAATACTGACCACTGCTAGATAGACCTTTACTGACACTTTTACTAACACCGCGAAGTGTCTTGTACCATATCTGATCATTACTCCATGCTATTGGAAATGTTTTTGAGCCTCAACCTCTACCTCTGTTCTCTGAGGTAGAGAATGAAGGATCTATGATGTTTGGCTAATTTGCTCTGGCCTCTTAACAATAATTCACCTATAACACAGTTATAAAAGAGAAAATCAGACTAGGAATATGTCCAGTCCAAGTCTCTTCATCAATACCTTGCTGAATAAAATCTAACTAACCAACTCAGACTCCTTCACTATCCACCAAAGCAGGATAAATGATAGGGACAATAACAATGATGCTGATGGAAAAACTAATAAGAGACAAAATGCATTCAACTATAAGTACTGCCCTTTCCTGCATAAACGGCTTCAAACAAGGGCGCATAAGAATTTTCTTTAATTTGTTTCTGGATATGAGCTTTCCAAAATCCATGGATTTCTTCATAAATCTAGCAGAAAAAAAACTGAATTTGAAAAGAAATGAATTTAGCAGAAAGCAAATCTAAGAGATGTTGGCAGGCATAGACCATTTATCATATAAGCATGGGTTATACTTGTTAAGGTATTTACTCTGTGAACTAATTCATATTTAAGAAAGCAACAGTTTCAAAGTTCTTTTCAAAGATAATGTGACATTTGACTTACTTCTTTAAATAGACGACTGTTAGACAGTCTTATAACAAGGTGATATGTTGCTGGCCAATTCACTAGGCATTAAAATAGGAGCAAGAATAATAACAAAGACTTCTCTAACTGGTAGCAGGAAACAATTTATTAACAGAATGAGGGGTTTGGGGAAGGTAAAATCTTATTAGAGGGCCACCAGTTTCACAAAACAATAGAGAGTTTAGATAATGGAAACATGAATGTGCCTGTGAGTAAACTAAATATTTGAGTGTAGCTCCCAAACTCTCAGCATACACCAATAATGATGATGATGATGATGATGATGATGATGATATAAAAATTACCAGCTCTCCTGACAGAACCAAAGAGGAGTTTACTTGTCAAGAATGCTTTACACACATACACAGTATATCTACTTGTTTAATACTAGTTTAATTGTCACTATGCCATGCTATGGAATCCAGGAATCTGTATTTTGGTAAGGTACTTAAAATACTCTTCCAGAGAACTTTAGGACATTTCCCCAAACTAGCACTTTGTTGATGAGAATTCTGAGCACCTCTCTAAGTTATAAGTCTTGGGATTTTATAAGATACAGCCATGACAATTTTAAAGTGACATCAAATGGCTGTAACTGTGTAGGATAGAAACATTTACAGAGCAAGAAATTAAGCTTTCAAAGAATGATCAAAAGAAAATGAAATACCTAAGACTTATACTCAAATGAGAAGGACTGCAATCAAAAGTCAACTACAGAGCAATCCAAGTAAGATTATCTGATGATTTTGCAGGGGAAGTGATCTTGTACTTACTAACAGGCTTTTCAGTTATGAAAAGTTGAACTGATTAAATCATAGACTGAACTCCATTCAAGGCAGTGCTGGCCAAGAATTTTTGTTATCTGAGGCAAAGGACAAGACCACGCCCATTTCATATACAGAAGCCAACTGCATCTTACTAAAACAGGTTAAAGAAAATGTCCTCCACCAGTACCTGAGGGCACATTAGGTAACAAGAAGCAAGGCTTTGAAATGGAAAGACAAGGAAAATAAGACACAGCTCTTATCTTCCACCAGCTTTTCACAGCTCTCTGCTTGTACACATTCACTCACCCACTGAGGTGGCTACCTTATTCTGACTCACACCAAAACCAGTCTGGAGTCAAGCTTTAACTGACAGAGAAGATATTGTGTGGGTTGTTGCTGTTTGGATAATTTCTTCTTACATTACTAGCTTTTTAGAGAGTCTAACAATAAGAACTATCAAAGGCAGTATATTAAAAAAAAGCACAGAGAGACAAAAAATGATCGTTGTCAGCACAATGGCCACCAAACATTCAGTGCCAATAGCACCTCCTCTTTTCTGAACATGCATCACATACACAGGACAAGATCTTGCACAGTTTAACAGAGCACAGATATATTCTAGTGTTGTTCCTCTAAATTCCAAAGTTACCTAACTAATTCCACAAAAGGTGCCAAGTTCTAACTTCAACTTACCCAATGGCACAATGGTCACATAAATCTCTGGCAAAGAACTGAGTGTGTGGTTGTGTGATCATTGGCTGTGCTTGCATGAAACAACTTGTAAGAAAGAGGGGAATTATTTTATGCTGACGTAATCCCTCAACAAAATTCTGGATATGCTAAGGATATGAGAGCCAGTGTAGTACAGTGGTTTGAGCACTGGACTGTAACTCTAGAGTCCAGGATTCAAATCCCTGCTCAGACATGGAAACCCACTAAGTGAGCTTGGGCAAATCACACTCTTTCTGCCTCAGAGGAAGGCAAAGGCAGACACCCATTGAACAAATCTTACCAAGAAAAACCCATGATATGACTGCCTGAAGGTGAACCTAAGTCAGAAGTAACTTGTGGCACACAACAAACTACATGTCTATATTAGAAATACATATCCGTTAGATAATTTTTTACAATATATTTGACAACACTTTAAAAACTGACAGTATGAAGATTACAAAGAACAGATAAAATCCAGGCTTATTTTTTTTAAGTGTATAGCTGTGGGGATAAACCACAGTTCAACATTTTCTTGCTTAAAATGGCCAGCTTCTAAGACCAATCTTGTGACAAACTATATTTTTCACAGATGTGGGAAAGACACTTAGCGTATGCCCAGTGACAGCTTTTTCTTTCTACATATATCCTACAACTGCTTCAATTGTTATACTCACACATTAGAGACTGAAACATTGGCCATAATTATGTACCAACACAAAGTATTCTGAGAACACCAAAAAGAAATGTATGGAGATATTTAAGGCTTTTTTTTTTTAAACTTGGTGATTAAGGCAGTAAAGAGTTATACTGTCTCCCAAGTCAGCCATTATTCCAGTTTGTAGTGGGTAAAAGTGATGTTCTTGCTTTTGGCTATCTCACTACTTCATGAAGATGAAGGTGTCTAGAGAGAAGGAGCTTGCTGTGCACATTACTCGTAAGGATGGCACTGGGCAAGTGGAAAAATCTCTTAGAAAGCCCAGTGGATGCAAAACCTTGTTGCATTATTCCAACACAGTTGCATCTAAGCAGAGAACATATTTTGTTGACATCAAAGTTTACAGCATATTTGTTTCCTCCATTAAACAATAATGCCAATAAAACATGGTGAATGCTGGCACAAAATTTTTTTTTTTTTGGTACCATACTAAAAAAAAAATCCTGAAAGATGCTGGAAGTAAAGTTGGCTAAAAATAAAATGTCTGTTAAAATTCTTGTATTTCTTTATTTTTCTAACCTAAAGCACTGGAAAACACAGTTCCAAATACATACGTGTTAAGTCTTACCTTGCTTTAATAAATTGTCAAGTTGCTAGGACCCCTCTTCAGTATTAAAAGAAAGAGATAAGTGTATCTGCTGCTTCTTTTTTGTTGTTGTTGTTTTTACTGTCATCATGTGTCTGGAAGCAGCAGCACGCAAAACAGGAGGCAAATTGCCTCACTCTCAAGGCTCTCTGCTACCCTGTTCCAGCTCTGTGTACCGATTGTCCCCTGTTTTCAACTGGCAACTCAAAATGTTGCTACAAAGTTTGCCATTTTCAGAGGGACGACTGTATTCAAGTCTGCATTTAAAAACAGCGGGGGGGGGGACACTGCCCTTCTAGCTATCATCCAGATAGAAGACAGTTTAGTCTACAAGTAGCAAGTGAACTCACATTTAATATGGTTCTGGGTGTCACAAATTAAATCATCAAATCATATGAGCATTGTTATTAATAATGATTAAAACTAATCAAGGTTCATATTTATTCAAGAGCAGATCTTGAAAAAAAAAAAAAGAGGTTAAGATAATTCATTCTCACTTGCCAGTTTATTTTTTAAAAAAGGAGGCAATAGCTAGCCTGAAAAAGGATCAAAATTTATTTTTCTCAAGATTTATTTCCTCTAGAAAGATCTGTTTCAGTTTCAACTTAATTTGCAAAAAGAACATAAAATTACCAAGTGAAGTTTGACCAGGTTGACTATCTGTGTAAAGCAATAAGCTCACACTGATGTGAGCTCGATCCTGTTCTAGCAACTGGTAACACATTCCTCAAGTTTATGCCAATCCAGTTTAAATCACTGTATCTTCTTCCAATGAGTCTGCCAAAGGAAGGTGGGAAAAATTAAATCTGTTCTTTTTGACCTTTTTGTAGCTACCACTACAAAATGCAAACTGAAAAAGCATTTCCTTCTTTTCTAAATACATTTTAGTATATTTCTCCCTCTTTGAAGATAACTCATGGTTTCATCTCCTTTTTCTACTTAATAGGTACTCCCACAGATTATTTACAACATTTTCTACCTTAAGCCTGCTGAATCTCTCAAGAGATTCATTAAAAACCTAAACAGGGATTGCTTCTCTGACAACAAATGATATTCTGGTAATGCCTTCTAATAATGAAGTTGTTCCAAGGGAAATTGGAGTTTGCGATTTCCCTGTGGATAACACAATTCAAGTGAAAGATACAGCCTACAGCAACAGTTGCAAAATTGGACTTGGGTGTTCCAGACTGACTGAGGGAGGAGGCAAGGAGAAGCAAGAAAAGGGTGGCATATGAAAACTGTCATCCAAAGAAAATGGCTGTTTCCAAAAAGTATGAGTGGAGAAACTGTACTTTGTTTCATGAGGAAAAAAAACCAAACCAAACAAGAACAAGCAAACACAAAAACATTCTACAGTAATCAAGAAAAAGCAGAAGTATTGTAACAACACTGAGTCATTCCTCAGGGACAAACCAAGATACATTGCTGTCTGCACAGAATATTAACCCCAGTGTCAAAGTGGATAGTGCCCACAGGCTGGCCAAATTATTTTGGCACCCGAGGCAGGAAATCCTGCATCTTCTTCCTGAGAGTAAAATATAGTAATGCATTATACAAATTATCACAAACAAAATCATCTGCCTTCGGCAGCTGTCTCGCTCCAAGTAGTGGCCTGTTTTTACCACAAGTAGCTCTACTTGTGCTACTTCTTCAAAAAAAAAATTTTTCCTGAGCAAGTGTGGAAGCTCTTTCCTCTCTTGAGTTTCTGTTTGCATCTTCCTGCCAAACAATGAGGATTAGCCAGGAGGATTATCCTTCAGGTTCAAAGGGAGTACATTGCTGCATGCCAATTTTTGAAACCAAGGAACAGCAAAGGGGAAATATTGCTCCATTCCTCCCAGGAACATCTGGTTACCACTGCGGGTCCCAGGTCTGTATCTTTCAGCAGTGTTATTTCTAATTTATCACATTCTTGCCCCTGCGCTCTCTGTACTGCAGATGTATGGCAAAATTCTCCTCAATTTTTTTATTTGGTGTTACTTCCAGCAACACGGGCAAATATCCCATAAAGTGGAACAAGTACTTAACTCCTCCTGTACTGCTGTTTGGAAATAAGCTCAACAGGACGGTGGCTCAACTAAGGCTACCATATTTAAGTCTTCATGTTTAAAATAACCTTTGAACATTGAATTCCCTAGCTTGCTGCTTAGCTTGAATACTAGTTCTCATTAAACAAACTATACACCTGGGTGTACAGAAGGTGTCAGCAATGCTCATATTCTCCCTCGAACAGGTAAAAAGTCTCAAAAATGTTTGCTGAAAAGAAAGGTCTGGATATTGAAATAATTCTAAGACTGTCAATTGTAGCTAGTTTCATTTAAAAGGGTCACAGAAGGGGCAGCACCATGTACATCCCAATTCTAATAGCAACCAGCGGCGTCTTTCAACCCAGAAATCTAATGGAACATACAGCTTCTCACATTTGGTTTGCATTAGAAGATGTAAAATACTCCCCTGCTATTTCACCAATGTTTCAGGGAAATGCCATGTCAAACACCTTGCTAACAATCCAGAGGAAAATTATTTCCTCCCATTTCTATAATATACTTGTCAATCACCTCTCAAGCACATACAATATAAACAGCAATAGGAAACCTTCAACATGTCACCATCTAAACTCTTGTTAAATAATACGATTGCAAACTGCTTCCCACTCACTTGAAAGACAAGTCTGTCTCTCTCTCTCTTTTTTAATTTGTAAAAAAAAATCATATTTGAAAATGCAACTCTAGCCACAAAAGCAAAAACGCTATTTCAGAAGGGCCGTATGATTTTTGGAGCCATGGGGACAGGACTGTGCAAATCACCCTATTCTTACATATGTTCAGTGTAGGGACATGTCAATCAGGGCTGTCACCAATTAAAGTGGTCTTTAACTGTGCAAATTTTGGATCACCCACAGATTGTATTTACCTACAAGTAATGCCAATCTTTCCGAAGTTAAAGCCTTTGGGTTTAAATGATACATTTATGAACCCTAAAAATAAAACTCCAACATCATGCTTCCTTCAGCCCTCAGAAAAAAAGGAGTATGCCTCTCTAGAGAATACAGTTTTTAATAGGCAATCATATTTTTAAAATAAGATACTCTTCCCAATTAACTAGGGCAATTTAAGTGTTAAACAAAATTATTAAATACACTGATTAACACCCTCACCCTTCAATATCCATTTTAAGGTACAATAAACAAAAAGTAATCATGCAGTAACAAATTTGGAAGGCACAATTAGACATGGCTCTATTGCTGAAAACAGGAGTCCTGTGTTTAATTCTCTCTCTTCTCCACCTAGCATGTCATACAGTGTCATTTCTACACCAATGCTAGAGAGTTATAAGAATTCAGGAAAGGTAAATGTGTAGTGGGATGTCCTAACTAAAAAAATATTAGAGATCTCATTGTGCAGGATGTCATTTTCACCATAAGACTGAGAAACACTGAACTTCCAAATGGCTCTTTATTGCTTCTCAGGAAAGCCCAATTCACAACCTTCATTTTGTTTTCAATCCTGGCTTGTCATTTCATTGTCTCTTTCTCCCTCCCGTGCTCCATCACAGACATTGACATGAAGTAATAGCCACCTGCATGCCTCAGTCATACCATTTTGGAGTGTAAGTCCTTTTATGACACCATCCTAATAATTAAAGACGGCTACTGTAGCACTAGGAGACCTAAGCACACTGGACTGAAGTGAAGAATTATTTCTCTGCCAGGTCCAGAATTATGCCATCTCCTCTAAACTGCTGTCTCAGCACAGTGGGTCCTGAGGAATATATGATGTGCTCTTTAGGTGTTTCAGAAAGCATTTCATTGGATACCACTACAGTCTCCTTGAGATTTGATTGTACTTCTTTTTTCAAATATTATGTATCTATGATTGCTGTAGTGAACATATGGTGAACAAAGAAATGAAGTAATAGAACACTTGCTATTCTACCCTAAGTCCTCGTTTAAAAAAGAAGAATTAAAAGAAAAATATCACAGAAGATTCAGTACTTGATCTGAAAAAAAGGTTCAGCTGTTTCTGTTTGATATTGTCAGCCACTAATACCTTCCACAATTTGTTCAGCAGAAGGTGAGGACTTTTTGCCTGACAATGACTAAATCATGACAGAGATCCAATACTCCGAAGTGACAGCATTTTCAGAACTTTGTTAATCCTGCAGTAACCATATAGAACCACCTGCCAGCCTATTCTAAATCATTTACTTTAAAACCTTTTTCAATTATTTCTTTCAAGTTTTCTTTCAAAAAGTTTTAATACAATAAATCCCGGAAGTGGAACACATTCCAAGACAAATCACACACTGAGAGGTGAAACTAAGGGCATATCCAAACAGAAAACTCTGGCAAAATCCTGTTCAGCACTAAGCCATTATTGAAAGGAGAGAAAGAAGAATTACACTCTCTGCAAGGAATACATAAGCTTGGTTGCACCAAGTCAGATGCAAGTCTAGCCTAGTATTCCCACAATGACTAGATGGATGCCTCTAATACTGGAGTGGGCAAAGGGCAGCCCCCCCCCACATATTCTTGGACTGCAGCTTCCAATATTCCTTAACATTGTATATACTATTTAGGGCTGCTGCAAGCCTCAATCCAACACTAACTGGAAGGATACATTTTGCCAACCCATGCCCTACGGAACTCTCTGCAGATATTGTACCCCTCTCTAGTTGCCACTGTGTGTCTACTCGGGATGAAAAAAAGTTTCATTGGACTTGATAGGCTTCAGGGAAGTAGTTGTTCACTGCCTAGGACTTCTTGCAACCAAGCACTCAACTTGCCTCAAGCAGTCACACATTTGTAAGCCTTACTGTATACGCAAACCAATATATATATTTTAAAATGCAATTATTAACATCTGCATGGCTGAAAAATTGTTCAGAAATATATGTAGTCATTGGGTTATAACTGTTTAATTTTAAATAAAATGTACAAATAAGTTTTATAGATTTCAGTTTATAGAGAAAACACATTATCTCTTAGGTCACTGCAAATTCAAAAAGAAAGTATAGGTGGGGTTTGGAGAATCAATGAAACAAAAACAGAGTTTCACATCCCTAATTTCAAGTAGTAGTACACTGGCAACCAACAGTTCATTTAACAGTCACTGTCTGGTGCATTCCTAATTAGAGAACCATCGTTTCTGTAATAACACTGAAAATTCATAGATAACAAGCACACAACGGATTTGAGACATGACAAACTTTGGTCTATCCACCAGAGTTTTCAAAGCAGTTGAAATAGGTATGTCCTACCCAAATGCACAGTAGCTGCGGCCTGACTTTGTAGAACATATCTTTGCAGAAGCATATCTTGATTTCAGTAAGGCCTTTGACAAAGTTACCCATGACATTCTTGCAAAGAAGCTAGTAAAATGTGGGCTGGACAGGGCTACTGTTAGGTGGATTTGTAATTGGTTGACTGAACAAACCCAAAGGATGCTCACCAATGGCTGCTTTTCATCCTGGAGAGAAGTGACTAGTGGGGTGCCACAGGGCTCTCTCCTGGGCCCAGTACTATTAAATGTCTTCATCAATGACTTGGATGAAGGAGTAGAGGGCATGCTAATCAAATCTGCAGGTGACACCAAATTGGGACGGGTTGCTAATATGCCAGAGGACAGGATCAAATTTCAACATGACCTTGACAGATTGGAGAGCTGGGCCGAAGCTAACAAAATGAATTTCAACAGAGAGAAATGTAAGGTCCTACACTCGGGCAGAAAAAATGGAATGCCCAAACACAGGATGCAGGATACGTGGCTGGAATATAGTACATGTGAAAGGGATCTAGGAGTCTTAGTAGATCACAAGCTGAATATGATGAGTTAGCAGTTTGATGTGGCAGCCAAGAAAGCCAACATGATTCTTGGTTGCATCAATAGGAGTATGGTGTCTAGATCAAGGGAGGTAATGGTACCACTCTATTCTGCATTGGTTAGACCTCATTTGGAATACTGTGTCCAGTCCTGGGCATCCTCAATTCAAGAAAGAATTGACAAGCTGGAGCATATCCAGAGGAGGGCAATCAAAATGGTGACAGGTTTGGAAACCATGCAGCGTGAGGAGCTGCTTAGGGAGCTGGATATGTTTAGTTTGCAGAAGAGAAGATTGAGAGGGGACATATTTGAAAAGATGTCATGTCACAGAGGGAGAGGGCTTGTTTTCCACTGCTCCAGAGACTAAGACAAGGAGCAAGGGATTCAAGCTGCAGGAAAGGAAATTCCACCTTAACCTCAGGAAGAACTTCTTGATGGTCAGGGCTATCCAGCAGTGGAATCTACTTCCTCGGAGTGTAGTGGAGTCTCCTCCTTTGGAGGTTTTCAAGCAGAGGCTGGATGGCTATCTGTTGGGAATGCTTTTATGTGTGTTCCTGCTTAGCAGGGGTTTGGACTAGATGGCCCCTGTGGTCTCTTCCACTCTATGAGTCTATGATTCTTTGAACATCAGCTTGGAAACAGTGGTCTGTTGTTGTTGTTGTTGTTCTAGATCATGTATAAGGGAAGGCATATGAGCACTCAACTGTTTGAATCTGATATGATCTAGGGTTTTCAGCTCTCTTGTTTTTCCAACAAAGCTTCCATCAATATAGGATGAAGTTACTAACAGACGTACCTCACAAGAATGAAACTCTTCATCTAATTAACCATTGTTGGGTTGAACATCTCCAGGTCAGAACATGAGAAATTACTGGCCCAGTATAAACAATCTAACTAAACAAGAAATCCAGTGAGCCAGACAAAATAGGAGAGAGGGGGAGAAAAAGAGAGAGAGAGAGAGAGCGAAACACATTCACACACCAGTGTTGCTGCTTTTTTCAGTTTGCTGGATGCTCAAATTAGACACATGCACAGATGGGAAGGAGTTCACAGGTTAGTATATTTATTTTGATGTCTTCATGCTTTAACTCAAAAGCTGAGGGTGAGTAACAACAGTTGTGTAAAAGCTAGACAGCTGTAGCCCAAGGATGTGGCTGGTTGTTTTGAATCAGTACTGCCCCTCCTCATCAAATGCACAAAGCTCTTTCATCCTCTTGTGTCACATTAGGACTCTTATCATTACTCTTCCTGCTCTTGAGCTTCCTGTATCTTAGCCACCCTGTATCTCAGCTTTACACTGAAGGAAACCGATTTTTTTGGCGATATCAAGTAAAGGCATGGGAGAACCCAGCCAGAATAGCAATAGAATCTTGGTGGGGGACAAACTCTCTCCTCCACACACATATTACAATGCCTACCCAGATCAGATCCCCTGCACTTCCCCATTATGTTCTGTGCATGGAGCCATTATCTACAGGAAGATGTAGCTGCTGTATTCATGAAGTAAGGCAGAGTTTGACATGACTCTTGTACAGAGGGAGCACGCTAAATATTCCACTCACATTATCATGAACACGGAGATGCTCTCAGAGATGCGAGTCTCTCTCAGTTTTGCTTTCTCCCATATTTGCGTTATTAAGACTCTTGTTCTTTCCATTCCAAATATTAATCAATTAATAATTCTTGTTTTTTGTCCATTCCTTGTCACTACCACCTTTGTGCCAACAAAGTTCAGGAGATGTAGCTGTTCCAAGAAAGGAAATGACACATTATACCTGCTTGTCATGTAACTATTACAATGTGAGATAGCGATCCAGAAAATAAATAAATAAGTAAGCAAGTAAGTAAGTAAGTAAATGGATATAGCAACCATAATCCAGCACCAACATTATTGAATATGCAGGGATTCAAAGCCAGACGGTCAAGAGTTAGCCAATCAGACCCTAGCTCTGAATGCATGAAGCTGTCAGCCCTTATTTCTCTCACATTTTTTAAAAAGTCAGTTCCTTCTGTCCCAGATACGAAAATGTGTGAATTCCAGTAAGTTGAAAAGTGAATTTCTCACCTATTCCTATAAATGATAGCCTTGTCTGAGAAAACACTATCCCATCTTGACCTTAATTAAGTACACTGCATTTATCCCCTCACTAGATAAATAACTATAAGGAAATAAGCAGAAATACATTTTGACTTTTTTTTTAATATTTGTATAAATTGTAAGGTTTGATAAAGAACAGTGGGTGTACAGTCTAAAACCAAGTGAAGTTAAAACTGAATACTCTTCTCAATGGAAGCAAGGTTACATCTCTTTATTCTTTGTTTCTACATCTTGTTAAATCTCAATGGACAAAACTGAGCCCATCCAGAGCTAGAACATCCTAGCCTTTTGAGCTAGTTCTGAGCAAGGAGCTGTTTGTAGCAGTTTTGATCAGAGGTCTGGTTCACACAAGTGGCAGCTGATGTCAGATGATCACCAGCAGAAATATAACAGGATGTCACAGATTTGCACCTTGGCTGGGATCACATGTATCTATCAACCGGTGTCTTACTTTGCTAACTTAACTGCAGCCCTGCCAGACCAATTCATGCAATAGTAGCAGCACTTTTCTCCAAGGTTAAATACAAGGTTAAGAATGTTTTAGTCAGCTTTATTCGAGGTTCAAAGGCATGCTGCCAGTTTCATGTTTTCAACTCATGCTTGGCTTTTGACATGTCCTGTTTAGGCAAGATGTTGAATAGAATGGCCCAGGAAGAGTTTAGTAGTCTCACTGCTTACCCAGAACTCCAGAGAATATGAGAGGGCAAAACAACGCAGAGACTCCAGAAATATAGAAATGAACATATTATACTGTTTTATACCAAGTCAATCTGAGAAGGCAAGCCAAATGGTATGCCTGTCCTGACTCAGCAATTGCTCTCTGGGCCTTATGTAGAAGTCTCTTCAAAAGGTACTTTTCCTCTGTGAGACAATTTTTAACTCAACCCGGGATTTTATCACCTACAACTGAGCTGTATCACAGAATAAAATAAAAACATAAGCAAGAAGCACACTACCCACAGATGTATCCAGAAGTCTAGTAATTTGACTGGTTTCTCACAGGGCCTTTTCTCCCATAATAACTAATTAGGGAAAAAAAAGGTTAGCAGACACTTCCCCGCAGCAGCTTTGACAGCTAGGCACCTGTGTATACCAGTATTTGGAAATACAGATAGAAGTATCCTCGGATCTTTTACAGAACTTGAAACATCTGCCAAGTACTGACCATGTTGATGTTGACAATTTCATCTATGATCTAAATGAAACAAAAGTCGACTAGTAGCACCATAGTGTCATGGTTTGAATGTTGGACTCTAGATGCCATGATTTGATCCCCTCCCTCAGCATGGAAACCCACTGTCATACTCTTGCAGTCTGAGAGGAAAGCAATGGCAAAGACCCCTCTAAGCAAATCTTGCCAAGAAAACGCTGTGATAGGTTCACCTTATGGTTGCCATAAGTCAGGAATGACTTGAAGGTACACAAAAAACAACAACAATACATACAATCCATAAAAGTTGTTTTGCAAGTCCCATGCAAATGAAACCAAAACCAGCAATTTTGAAAAAAATAATAATATCAGCTTACATCTAAATGCTGAATTTAGTCTAAAACTATTCCTAAATGTGTATTCCAAAACAAAACAATAAAATTCAAAATATACCTTTGGTATATCAAAATTAATTGATGAATTGAGTCCAAAACCTTATTACAATATTTCTTTTGGTCCCATGAGATAATGTACAGTTTTATGAGTTAATCACCAAGCATGTGGTATTTATAGCACAACAGACAAACCCTTTAAATTATAGTACAGATAACTAATGTGAATCATAATGGCAATTTACTTAAATTTTATTCTTCTTGGTGTCCCCACCTCTTCCATTCATAGAAGTCAAGAACACTGCTGAACATTTTTTGGAACTAATGTGTTGAGGGGTTTTTTCTCTTGAAACAGTTCTTCTTACTAATTAAGTACAGTAATTCCCCCCCCCTTATCGACTCAGAATGCATTCCAAGACCCTCTATGGATGCATGAAACAACAGATAGTAATGAACCATATAGTATAAAGGCAAGAGGGAAATTTCCCATTACTTCCAGTGACGCCAGAGCCATTTCCTCTGGTGGCGTTGGCATAGGGGCAGTTAAAATGGGGACAGGCAAGCAGGCCGGCCGGCCAGGTGCAGGTGTCAGGACTCAGAGCAGACTGGATGGGTGCCAGTGTCTGGACTCCGGTATTTCTATTTAACATTCTCAAACTGTGGATAAATGAAACCATGGAAAGTAAGACTGTGGAGGGAGGATTACTGTACTTTTGTAGTCTAGGTATCTTAAAACAAAAGCTACTAGTGGAAGACGGAAAAAAAAAAATACATTGGTCAAGAAGGAGAACTGAGAAAGCAGGAAGCCACTCTGAAAGATCTAAGACTGTCAGACAGAAGAAAAATGGATGCAGGGAAGACAAGAGTCTTGCAGTCTTCTAGGAAATGGTTTCATTATATTAGTAGTAGTGACATGCTCCTTTATAAAGTAGGCTTGCTTAAAACCATTGCCAGATAAATTTTCCAGGGAGTCACTTAAATGACTGACAGAGTAAAAGCAATTACCCCAGTTAATGCACTGCTCTTTTTCTTTCAGTCTTCACATCTACACCTTATCAGGGATTCATTTATGTACTTGCTGTAGATACAGACAGAGAGAAAATTCTACATCATGGTATAAAGCAAGTTAAACGAAAGTCCCAATCTGTTCCCACACTGCAGCATGATAAATTGAACTTCCAAGTCAATTAACTCAGAATATGACATTTTAGTACACAGCCAAGAAGGTTCCAAGATCACTTTCCTTTCTCTTTGACCCTTCTTAAAAGTTAACACACTTTGGTAATTAAAAAAAACAGAATGAAAGTATATGTTAAACTATACTTATACAATGTTTTCTAGAAAGCAATTTGTACCTATGTGTCTTAATCCATCTATTTCACAGCTTAAAACAGTGGTAAGCATAGCACTCCTACTTATAGCACTTTGATGGAGCTCAGTGTTGGCCATGTTTGGATAAACATAAAAAAAAAACAACAACACTGGTTTGGAACTCCCCAGATCTGAAGCCCAACAAAATCTAGGAAACTACATTTGTGAACTGCTGCCTAAGAGAAACAAGAGACTTCTTAAGGCTGCATCCTGTCAAATTCTATTAGTCCCATACTGAGTAGTAGGAAACTAGGAAACAAGAAGAGCGACAGATGTGTACAGCATCACAACAGAATATTCCAAGTGCCCCCACTAATATCACACATATATTTGTGGTTCCCAATGAAATATAGCTCTCTCCACAAGCTTTCTCGTGTGTCATCACTCATCTTTAGTTCAGGATTTACAGCTTTGCTCCCACAATTATCTCCAGGTTGGAAGGGACAAGTAAAATTTAGAGTTCTATTGTCCCCAGTGTATTTAGAAACACACAATGACAAACAGAAACCTTGCAGCCACCGTCATACAGGAACTATAATACTCAGACTAGCTTTTTCTGACTTGTCCAGTATTTAGCTGATATCCAAACAACTGCTTTAAGCTCAGCTGAGGCTTTGTACAAGGTAAGTGGGGACATGTAATACTTCCAAGTCAGCATCGACAGGACAAGTCTTACAAAAAAGGGAATTTTGACTCCCAGCACTCTCTGCTCTTGAAGAAATGGCTGATGCAGAGACTGTATATAATGAAGTCATTCTACACTGCAATAGGCAAGTGAGGTGTCCCTTATTTCTAATAATGCTGCTTAAAGGAAGTAAACACATGCATAAATAACAGTATTAGTCTAGAAAAACTCAGAATTGTTGGGGGGGTATGAGAAAGTGAGCAGAAGTGCATATTTGAGTATAGCAGCTTATGATTTAGAACAAGACAGTGTTTGAATACATTACTTTACTATCACAAATACTTGAGCAGTATTTGTTCAGAATTTTCAAAAGCTGATTCAAATTCTGGAAGTTGGACTACAAGCAAAGATTGCTTTTTTTTTTAAACTCACACATAGATTAGGATAAAGTTCATAGACCTACAGGATATCCAAAATTATCTTTACAATTTCAATTCTATAAATCCGATAGTACACACTTTTGACTATCCTTCCATGCGCACACACATAAACATGCAGAGAGATTGAGAAACAGAGGGAACACCTATTCAGATATTTGTATCCCCACCCCTGCATATCTAAAAAAAAGTACATGGCCACTTCCACACATAAACTGATTATCGCTTTCAGGCTTTTAACAGCCACAGGAGAAGTCAAATGGATCATACATCTTGCATGAATTACGCATACACCTCTGGCTTTACTGTCTGCATTCCATCTTAGTAAGATACGAAGCTGCATTAACTTTCAAGGGCTTCAGACAGACAGTGGTCTTTCCCAGCCCACGTACTAAGAGTTCAATCTAGGACCTTCTACATACAAAACATGTGCTCTGATACTGAGATATCATTGCTTGCAAAGCTTTGCTGTTCTTCTGTGCAAATCCAGACAGCTCACTTTGAACACTGTCCTCACAACAGTCCTCAGCTGTGCTAATATATGGAGCAGCTTGTTACCCAGTGTGCTGAGCAGTAAATTTGAATTCAGTTGAAGTTTTTTTTCCAGATGAAGTCCAGGATTCTTATGAGCACACCACCCTTTTTCTCTTCCATCCTTTTCACTATCATTGGGTGCATGAAGGGAGACAATAGCTAACTGTATGGCAATGGGACAGAGGAAGAGGTCTATAAGAGAAGTCATCAGGTATGAATTCCATCAAGCTATATCAGGCTCTTGGTCGCAAGCCGTAAGTCATGATTCCACCTATTACCACTGCATCAATAATAACAGAATTTCACTTTGCATAATTCTTCTGTGCATCTTCAAAGCAATTAAATTTCATAGAGTGGACTTTAACAAGTGGAATAGAAGCGAGGCCTTAATCAAAGTTATTTTTTTTCTCCTAACCACCTCCTCGTCTCAAAATCTCCACTAACTTTTTATAAGGATAGTTTAAATGTGAAACATTTACTTACCCCAGTATAGTTTGAAGCACCGACTATAGTAGAAGGGGGCTGATAAATACCATATAAATGCCATGAATGATAAATACCATGAAGCAGGAACAGGGAATCTGTGGTATTCCAGATGCGGGGTTCCTGTTCCCATCAGACAGTGGTCAGGGATAATGGGAACTTGATGAGTACAGGTTCCCAAAAACTATTATAAAACAATGCTGCCCTTATAATCATCACAGAAAATAATCTACAGCAAGGTTGGAGTATCCTCTTCAGGTAGGAAAGGGAAAACCAACCTTATTTAATTTAGCATGTCAGCTCCATGTATTCCAAACTATGGTACATTGAAGACCTATATCATTCAATACTTACTAATATCTGGTGGTGACCTGAATGAGCTTTGGATCATGTTTAAGCTACCAAGTGGCCTTACACCGAGTCAGACTATTGGTGCAGACTGTCTAGCATTGCAGACAGCAGTCTTTCCTAAGTATGCAAAGCATGTGTCTGCAATGAACAGTGACTCTTCTCCCTAGGATGGGACCCTTCTTTTCTAGTAAGAAACAAGGAGGAGGTGATCTGATAACTTGGTATCAGACCTCCAAATTAACTCTAAGACTCCCCTCCTTAAAGATTTATTTCCTTTACATTATTTTTCTCCCTTTCAGTTAAATATTTACCTTCTTCTCTCTCAAGTGAAACATAACTGACTCTTATATTCCTGTTCCTTCAATGTTTCCATGGAGGAGGGGATTTTGCTATGCTATATTCAAGAAAGCTAGATTTCTCTAACGAATTAGGCATGCCGGTAAGAAAATATGTTTTTGTTTCCTTTGTGGGGGAGTTACAGTTAGATTCCAGGCAGAGACGGTTAATGATATTCTTCTGAGTCCACTTTTATTCATTCCACAACACACAAATAAGAGGTACAAGTGATATTTAAAACCTTCTAACAGAGATTTTATAAACAGAGAAAGGGCAAGAGCAAGCTACACAATTTCCATCAAAGCTCTCCAATAAATTCAGGGACAAAAATTGAAAGAGACTAATTTTGAGACAATTTGTAATAATGAAAAGCAGTTTGCTCTTCATAATCTTTATGAGATAATGAAATGTACCTTTCCAATTTACATTTTTTTCTGTTCCATATTTCATTTTTGTATTCAAGCCATTCATTCTGCCAGGAGTGACTCCATGAGGTTCAATCTCACAGACTTGGCCACTGTGGGCGATACAATGGCTGCAGTACTCTACACAAATCATGAGGGACATGTACCAATGACATCACCAGGACTTGTTCCCAAGCAGAAAGACTGCAGGAAGCATGACACTTTTGTACCACATTTGTTTCATGGTGGAAAGATCTTCCAAGATATCAATCCTAGTCATATTTAATCAATATGAATGAGATTTCTAAAAGAACTAAGAATCAGGTATCTGAGTTTTGAAATTGCTAGTCCATGCTAAGCACAAAGAAACACCATCTTCCTAACGATGTGCACTCAACCAAGGGCAAATGCTTCTGTAACTGAAAACCAAGGGCTCCGCCATCCTCCCATCTTCCCTAGACTCAGTCAGGAATGCTACACTTGGAGGAATATAGTGCCAGATTTTGGCCACAGACAGAAGAAATGCTTCTCTACCTATTAGATTAATAGCACTGCTACAAAGGTTCTCTAGGTAACCAAAAGAGTACCTCCTTGAATCATTTTTTTGGTAGCAGATGAGGACGCACCAATAGATACGCTTTGCCGCAACTAGTCTAAAGGCTACAAAATGAGAAGTTCAAAATGCCCAATCTGCTATAGTATGAATCTCTACTGCAGAACCTAAGTTATCCATATACACGATGCATACAGAGCTCTAACACTCCAGCCGTTGCACAGAACTATGGCAGAAGAAACAAACATGCAGACTAGGAAACATTAGGACTTCCACCAAGCACAGTGTTGTGTAGAAATGATAATGATAATGTTAGTGATAATAATAATAATATTGAGCTAGTTACTAAATATGATTCATATGACACTGAAGCAGCCTACCAAGATCATATTATAAAATGACTTCAGAGTAAGAATGCCTGGACTAATGCTATAAAAATATGAGAAATATCTGTACAGGACTCTGCTCTAGACAGAATCCAGGACAGAGGATAGCTCCCTTCTATGTCTGTGCAGAATGCTCCCTATTTCATTCTGTCCTTGGTGCAAATAAGGGTCTACAGCAAGACAGTTCTCCAATTGAGTATCCTTGTTAAACTGTATGCTACCTTAATTATGTCAGCTTGAACAGAGGTATGGTATAACACACTGTTTACAAATCATGTGTCCTTGACATTATTATACCACGATGAAACTGTTTTATCGCTTTCCCTTCTAAATATTGTCCTATATTACCACAGTGCCCCTTGGTTATGTTTTTGAAATCGACCATAACATAGTCTCAAATGAAGCATCAGACATTATATTAAACAGACCAATGTCCCCAGAGGGAGGCAAAACTTAAAACAACAAAACCTGAAGTTTCATACTAGCCCCTTACCTCAAGGCAGCTGAGTGATGTTTTGTCTCCAAAAGTACGACTAACTAGATGATTATCTATAACAACCTCTGGAATAAAGAGGATAGGGTGACCAGTAACTTTAAATTAACACATTTCCCCAATCCTCAGCTTTTCATCACTTTGTGTTTCATAGTCACCCTCAGAAAAAAACTTTGAAAAACTATGTATATATAAAAGGTGTAGGCTGCATTTTGATTCCTATCAGTAAATTCTTATTACAGCTCACAGCACAATTTGTAGGGCTGTATTATGAAACACTAAGCAAACGGGTGTTAGAAATAATGGAAAGAGACTGACACAATCTTGACTATGAGAGAGGAAAGAAGGACTGGCAGAATGCTGCCTCTAGACCCACACAGAATACAAATGCCTCACAAAACTATAGGTCCAAATCTTTGATCTACCTTTTTGCAGAGGCTCTGATGTATAAAACCAATTGTACTGAGCAGACAGTCCTATGTTGAATATAAATTATCCTTTAACTACAGCAAGAAATTCCATTGCTCACTTTTTTTTTAAGAGAAAAAGAAGCTTCGCCAGGAGAAACTGTTGAGCCATGAAGCAGTAAGAAGACCTCTTATTATGGGGTGGGGGAGAGAAAAACACAAACAAAGATGGGTAGCAAGATCTGGTGAGGGGGGAGAAATAGATGTGTGACTTAACTGTTTTATTTGACAGGAGGATTTAAACAGAAAACATTCACGCATCCAGCAAAAGCAGAAATGTTTGGTTACCCGCACCCATGAGAGGGTTGATGTGCCATAGCCTTAAAAGAAAAATATCACAAGAACAATTTACTTAAGTAATGTTCAGTTTTATTTGCTGATTTGACTACAGACGGAGTTGAAACAAAACATGTCTAGAAATTTAAAAACCTCTCCCTGCCAGCTCACTCTTGCGTTTTGCCTATCAAGCTAAATCCTTGCATCCCCAGGGTTTAAGTCATTAATATTCTGATCCAGTCTTTGCAATTACCACACACACTTACCAGTTTTCCTTTTTCATATCAACCCTCTCTCTGATAAGGATGTAGATGGAATTATTTTTGTCTAAATGAATTACTTTCTACTGTTTATGCCTCATGCAAACCCATGCTTCCCTTGCTTTCACCTTTATCTTATGTAAAATTTACGGTTTTGAAAGCATTCAAGTATGAAGGCATAACTCAAGCTCCCCTTCATACTTCAGATGTGAAAACAAACTGTTTTTGACAACCCAACAGAGGCTTATTTGAATTTATTCACTGAATCCACTGCGTTTTAAGAACTCTGCCTTCTTGCAGAGCACTACTGCATGGCAGTATAATAAAAGAGGTGTCTGTGGCTCGATTTTTGCCTGCTGAAGAATTCTATGTGGTGCACAAGCTTACATACTTCCTTTCACAGAAAATGTTGTCCGACATTCTGAAACCAGCGTAAGAACTATAGCTAAGACTTTTCAACCTATACATTAAGGTAGAATTTTTAATATACTGTGGTTATACAAAAGTCAGGTTTCTGGAAAGATGAAAGAAAAAACAGCTTTCTACCTCCCCACCTCCCAACTCACCTTTAAAACATATGCTTGCATTTTACTCATCCTATCTATTTCTACCTCTCATTTGTTAACCATACCAAAAAGGAGGGGGGAGTTCCTTTGTTCAAGGCAATAGTTCTGTTTCTATATTTATAAGAGCTAGAAAATACTACCAAAAGCAAATAGGTGGTGAATTTGCTTCTAGAACAAGTACCTTCCATCTCTAATGGATCAAGATTTCTGCACCACCAATATCTTCACTGCTCTATCAGACCTGGATGTCTGAAAGTGTAAGGCTCATCCAAGACAGCAGTCCTCCATCATTTTTAAAATATAGTTCAGCTCAAGCTACTTTGAAGCAAAGCTATATTCACATGGTCCACACCCCTCCTCCCCCCCCACACCACAGCCATGCAACAGCGAATACCTTCTCCCTGTTACAGACCGTTAGAGTCACTTCTTACAAGTTATTACTCTGCTAAGCTTGGAAGTAGCAAAATGAGAAGAAGAGAGAGACTCTCTGTTCTGCGGCCAATCTACATTGCAGCCAGCAGGTAGTAAGATCCATGCCATAACCAATTTCTAGCAAAGAGGGAAAAGAATGCCATAAACCTGGCTTATTCACTTTCTTTCAACACCACCCAAACGAGAAAAAGAAGTGACTCGCTCAGTGCTCCTGGAAAAGCTCACCTCCTTTTGCCTTTCCTGGCTGGCACATACGCACAGATGTCATCCCAATCACCGCAACGGATGGATTTCCAGTCCCACCAAATGCAGAGAGGACTCGAGGAAGCATGCATGTGCGTGCACGTGTGTGTGTGTGTGCGTGTGCATTCTGTTGCTCCTCCCTCCCATCCGATCTGCTTTACATCTTATTCCTCTGCTCCAAATCTACAGCAACTCTAAGCTCGTCGCCAGACTTTCCATCAGGGAACTTCTGCCACCACCGAGCAGCCCATCGCGAGGGCTTTTTCACTCCCTCCCGCCCCCCGCCCCCCCTGCTGCCGCCAACTAAGGTTTTTAATGCAATCCCCCCTCTAATGCAGTCTCCATTACAGGATTACAATGGCATCGATAAAATGCTCCATATGTTTTCTCCTCCACCCCTTTTCTCTGCCTCCCCACTAAGTACTCTGCACTGTGTCTGATAACCCAAATCTGAACTGTTTCTTTTTCTTTTCTTTTTTTTTAAAAACGAGAGTATCCGTGTTGCAGTGCACGAGGGAGGGGAGGGAGGGGAGGGCAGGGCTGCTCTCCTTCCGAGGAGGAAATAGCTCTTCCCCGCAGCACATCGCGGGGTCTGGGGCTGGCTTCTCCCCTCCAGCCTCAAACGGAAGCCACGACCGCCCGCCCCAGGCACCGGGCGCCACAGGGGCCGCCCCCACGCTCCGGGAGGGACGGGCCACGCGTCCCCCACTCCTAGCGAGTCCTCGCATCCTCCGCACTGGAGGCATCTCTCTCCCCGGGGATGCTTCACGCGGAGGAGGGAGGGAGGTCGGGTGATCGGGGGGAGCAAAGACGGGGGGACCCCCTTCGCTTTCTCGGAGATCTCCGGGGCTTTCCAAGCCAAGCCTCCCCGGCTCCCTCCCCCGGCTTCGCCTTACCTCGGAGCCGCCCTCGCTACGCCCGGTCCTCGGCCATGCCGCTCCGCCGCCTTCCAGCCAGACCCCGCGCGCCCCACGGGAAAATCCTGCTCCTGCTCCAAATTTAAAGAGGAGGGCGGGATCAATCGGAGAGTTGCTCAAGTCCGCCAAGTTCCGGGGAGGCGGAAAGCGATGCCTCGGAGCCCCTGGAAGCCCCTCCTGCTCGCGCGCCCCGAGGAGGCTCCACGAAGACGCCGCCGCCGCCGCCGCCGAGCCCGGGCAGCCGCCGAGCGCTCGCCCGTCGAACTTGCGCCGGGGGACGGCAACTTGGAGGACCGGAGAGAAATCCGCCCGGTTTTGCGTGAGTCGCCGCGGCGCCTGACTCTTTTTGTGTGCGTGCGTTCTTTGCAGAATGAAGCTTCCTCGAGCCTCGCCTGGCGGGGACCCCAGAGGCGGCCAAAGCGACCCAATATACGTATATCCCCCCGCCACAGACACGACCCCCGCGCGGGCGAGGAGGAGACGCGGGGAAAGCCTCCCCCGGACCCTCGCTCCGCCGGCCCGAGCGCTGCTGCCTCCCGCGCAGGGCTTTCCGCGGCCAGAGAGAGCGAACGCGCGACCCGCAGCTCCCCGCGGCCGTCGCCTCCGGCCCGCGCCTCCGACTGCCGCCGTCTGAGCGCGGCTCTCCCCGGCAGGACCAGCCAGCCCTCGCCGGGACTGACATCACCGCCAAGGGGGCGGGGAGTGGTGGGGGGGCGGGAAGGCGGCGGAGCCGCGGCGGGGACGGCGAGCCTCAGAGAGGCTGCGAGAGCGGGAGGGAGGGAGGGAGGGAGATAAATATTCTGGTCGGGATCTGCCGGGATTCGGTGCGCGGTGGCTGCCAGCTCTGCGGAAACGTCCCCGGCAGGACCCAGATGGGATTGTTTCTTTCGGCTCTTTCGAAGGGCGACAATAAAGCCACGAAGCAACTCGGGAGGCGGGAGGGAGTTGCTTCCACCGTTTCCCCACTTCAGTCTTGGAAGTCAGGCCATTTCCGCACGAGGCTGGCATAGCGCTATTATTCCGCTTTCAACCACCGATGGCATCCTGGGGTTTGCCGTTTAAGGAGGGGCCTTTGAACGCCAGGATTCCGTAGGGTGCTGAAAGTGGAATAATAGCACTATAACAGTCCGGTGCAGAAATGGCCTCGGAGAGAAAGCTGGGCTCAAGATGCCCACTGTTTTTGTCTTATGCAATTTTTTTTTTTTTTTAAATAATCAGTTGTCTTCCATGAGGTTCAGATGAAGCACCTCTCTTCCTTCACCAGCAGCCTTTTTGTCTGGCAGCTCTCAAGGGTGAGGGAGAGGAAGGAGGGGGAGGATGGAGGAGAGGGAGGATGACTGGTCCAAGGTCGCCTGTGGAGTTTTCAACTGAAGTCTTTCTGTTTCTGATCTGACCCCATCCCAGATCGATCATTAGGTGGAATGAAACTGCCACCTCAAGCAGCTGATTTGGGGTGTCCTGAAAGGGCAATAATCCCTTAGCCAATCACTTTGCCATTTTATGGAGCCAGTGGGGTTTTCTGCCTCTTGATCCAAAATAACTTGGTTTGGCCTTAAGGAGGCAGGGAGAATGTTGCTTACTTCCCTCCCTCCCTCGGGCAGCCAAATGGCCCTGGTCTTACTGCCACCAGGAGTGCTACAGTCTTCCAGTCATATGGTAAGAGGCATCAAACAACCTAGGATTACTGTAGATTTACTAGTGAATATGTGTCTTTACTTAGAGGTTAATCCCACTGAGACTTCAAATGGAACATCAAATTGCCATGGCAGGAAATCTGTTTGATTTCAAGGACGTTGTTATCTTCAGAATGATGAGTAGTCACCTGGCTACGGGCTCAACTTCAAGAGGACTCACTATGTTTCACTTCACTTGCCACTAGTATGGTAAAATGTTTAGAGTGGTGGATTAGAATTTATGAGGCCTGGGTTCAAATATCCACAGATACATGAAATTCACTGGATGAACTAAGGCTGCTCACTATTTTTTAACATGTGCTCTAACGTGAGGATAAAACAGAGGTGAAAGTCAAGTACCGTACATTTAAGAATCTAGGGATCTTAAGAGATCACAACCTAAGCATGAGTCAACAGTGTGATGTGGCAGCCAAAAAAGCCAATGCAATTCAAGGCTGCATTAACAGAAGCATACCATCCAGATCAAGGGAAGTAGTAGTCCTTTGCTTTGGTCAGAGCTCACCTGATATATTGTGTCCAATTCTGGACATGACAGTTTGAGAAAGATCTGGACAAGCTGGAACGTGTCAAGAGCGGGGTGATCAAGATATTCAAAGGTCTGGAAGCCAAGCCTTATGAGAAATGACTCGAGGAGCTGGATATGTTTAGCTTCCAACAGAGAAATCTGAGAGGTGACATAATAGGCAGCTTCAAATATCTGAAAGGATGTCATGTGGAAGATGGAACAAGATTGTTTTCTTGTGATTCAGAGACTAGAGCACAAACCAATTGATTCAAATTAAAAGAAAGAGAGAAACAGTGAAAAACAGAGAAAAAGAGAAAATCTATCTAAACATTAGGAAGAACTTCTTTACTGCAAAAACTGTTCAACAGTGCAGTAGACTACTTGGAGGGTTGTTATCTTTCATGTGTACCATAGTTGTGCACCCTACATGGTCTTGTACCCTCTTCCAAGATTCTATGATTAAATCCCTTGGAGGAAAGATGGGATATCAGTGATGATTATCTTTAAAAGAGCAAATGGTTAACTATTAATAGCAGCATACATGTAAGATTATCAGCTGAGAGGGGGAAAAAATTGACAAGTTGTTCTTAGAATTTTAATGACAACTTGTTACCTGTAAATGAAGCTTCCCTCCTCCCAGAAATAAGAATTAGCATGCGATAACAGATACACTCCTGGCTGATGTGTGAAGCACTGCTAAAACTGGAGGGAACTCTACAGCTCTGTAGATGTTGTTGAATTGCAATGCCCACCGGCTCTAGCAAGCACAGTCAGTGGTAAACGAGTCTAGGAGCTGCATTCCAACAGTACCTGGAAATCCCAAGGCCCACCCTTGTTTTAAAGGAACTGGATGAAACCCTGGTAACCAAACTTGGAAAGCCAGTGTTATACAGTGGCTAGAGGGCTTGACTGGGACTTGGGAAATCCAATTCCAGCCCCTACTGAACCATGAAGCTTCCTGGATAACCTTGGGCCAATCAGTCTCTCTCAGCTTGACCAAATTATGAGGAATGTGAAGGCATTAGGGATAGGTGAGAGAAAAATGCTTTTTTTCCCACTGCTTATTTCTGAAGACCCCATTCTCAGACAAATTGAAATAAATGGATTATGGAATATTTTCTTTTAAAATGATAAATGAATTATTATAAGAAGGCATTAACTTATTACTGCCCCAAAATTATTTCTAAAATCTATGTAAGAAGAATACTTTTATGGAAGATTGGCCATAAAAGTTCAGTTCAGTGGTAGAGCATGTGTTGTGTGTACCAGGCTTAATCTGTGTTGTTTTCATTGTTGTTGAGTATTCATTCATATTCTACCTTTTTCCTAAGACAGGGACTCATGACAGCTTACCAAAAAAACTGAATTAAAAAAGTGCCACACATCAAAGCACATGCACAAGTAAAAACAAAGAAAAAATTATTTTGGAACTGCAATTAAACTAGCCCTGAAATTGGAACGCCAGTGTGTTGCAGTGGTTTGAGCATTGGGCTACAACCCTGAAGACCAGAGTTTGATTCATCACTCAGCTATGGAAACCCACTGGGTGATCTTGTGCACATCACACACTCTCAGCTCCAGAAAACTCCATAATAGATTCACCTTGGGGTCACTAAAAGTAGGAAGTGACTTGAATACCCCCAACAATAACAACAACAACAACATTAAAACCATTAAAGCAATTTCATTAAAAAGGCAAAAGTCTCTGGCTTCCACTTTGAATTCAAAGATGATATGTATATTCTTAAATGGCCTAAGACCTTGATCTATATATACCTGGCTGAGGACAGTGGTCTGCACTTCTCTTTCTCAGCAAGAGGGGCCCACTTCCCTGGGGAAAGTGACTTGTGGGCCATGACAACCCCATTTTGTAAGGCATAAATTCTGGTTTCTTTCTAGTGTGAAGTCAAAACATGACTTTTCATGAAAGTCCTTTGGGCCTAATTTACATTTAAATGTACATGTATATTGTTTCTCAGATAAAGTTTTTCATGGCATGAAGAAAAAATAGCCCCAGCTGCTAACTGGTTGAGATAAACGTGTTCTGAAAGGTGCATGGTGCATCTAGAGACACAAACCTAAGAAGTATCAGATTTCACAAAGTCTTTACAACAACAACAACAAACAAAAGCCTTGCACTATCAAAAACATTGATCATACCCCATTTTTGTATAGCTCACCAGTTCACTTGTGTCCAGCCAACAAGTGATGATTTTTGAGTTGATTTCTGATAGCACTGAAGAATTATCAATAACTGCCATGTGTAAATTGTTATTAAAGAGCACCAGAGTGAAAAAAGAAAAAGAGGCGACAACCCAACTTATTCTAGACAGAACCAAGTCTGAGAAGCCTTTCTAAAGCTAGTATGGGGTTTCAGTGCCTCTTTGATGATATCTCAGTTCTTTCTCCACCCAGAAAATTACTGTGAAAATTATATGCTGCCTATTTTATTCTTCAGCATCTAGCCTGGATGTTGTTAGTCTATGTAAATTACATATATATATATATATATATATATATATATAAACTGGTTTACATTGGTGCTATTTGTATACTGCTCTGAGATCTTTTGCTATAGGATAAGCTAAAAACACGGAAAGAAAAGAAAAGAAAAGGAGCTTGGATGCCTTTAAGGCCCTTTCCGCACCAGGCAATTAGAACGGGGCAGTGCATCCTCTCACGGGGGTCGTCTGCACCTTGGAGCGGACTAGGAGTGGACTACTTACCAGAGATCTGCACCTCAGTCCGCTCCAAAACGACCCTAAGTGGTCCTCCAGTGTGTTTTTGAAAGACTGGAAAAAACAGGCCTTTGTTTTCCTGGAACGCGACATTGCATTCCTGCTCCCTTGTGCAGATTTGCACCAATGTGAGCCTGTGATCTGTGGAGGGCGGGCTTTAGGTGTGGCAAGCTTCAGCGGTTGGTCGGGACCCACGACCAACCAGAAACTGCCATTTTGGAAGTTGGAAGCTGCCATTTTGGAAGCTGGAAGTGGCCATTTTGGAAGCCAGAGCCATCATTTTGGAAGCTGGAAGCTGCCATTTTGGAAGCCAGAGCAGTGCGGATCTACAGACCTCGCACTGCTCCAATTCTCCCTGGACCAAGGAAGAGCCCTGTGGAAGGGCTTCAGGGACAGTCCACATTGCTTCGGACCCCAGAAGAAGCGGTAGGTAACGGCACAGAGTGATTCCATCGCCTCGTGCAGAAAGGGCCTAAGACTTTCTTGACCATCAGTGTTCCAGGAGGTATCTGTTCTCACCATCTGCTGAAGAAGCCAAAAGAGCATTTTTTTTATTTTTTTGAGGGGGAGGCTAGTCATGCAGTTCTGAAAGGTCCGAAGGTCCCGATTGGGGGGGGGGTTGTGGGGGGGAGAGTTATGTCTACATTCAGTGGGATAAAAGGTATATATCAATTACCTGGTACATTGTAGATGTTTACACTCAGTTCCCATCAGTCCCAGGGCCATTCCCACACTATAGTCTTATAGTGCTATTATTCCACTTTCAACATCCTGTGGAATTCTGGGGTTTGTAGTTTACTGAGGCCAAAGAGCTTTTTGGCTGACAATTCTAAACGCCCCTCCCTAAACTGAAAACCACAGAATTGCATAGGAATAATAGCACTATAACACTGCAGTGTGAAAAAGCACCCAGTCACTGGGAGCTGTGGTCAAAAACATCCAGACAAGATTAATTGAGGAAGACTGTTCTACACTGTTGTGCTTTCACTGTAAAGCCACTTTTCAAATGGTTAACTTTGAAATACTTTCTCTGATTTCAGGAAGCCAAACTCTGACCACATACAAGGAAGCCCTGCTGTGTTCAGCAGGCCTTGTTCCAAGCAAACATTTATAGCAGGTATGATCAAATATGGCCCTTCAAATTATTTTGGGCTCATCATCATTTTATTGTACAGTCACATACCCATTATAACAAATAGAGGAATAAAAGCATAGTTATTAAAAACATTAAAAGCATGGTCATTAGCTGTACAATCATTAAAATATATGCATCTTTAAAATACATATACTTCTTTAAAATGCATACATGTTTCAATGTACAATATAATACAGAACATAAAAGCATGAGATAGTGATTGTGATTAGGAAGGAGAAATAGTGTGAGACCTTTGACCAGAGAAGAGGAATTTAGCAACTAATTCTGTCATCAACTTGTTTTTATCAGCCAAGAAATGTTCCAAGTACCAAATGAGCATCCTTCCAGGGTCTTTCCTCATAATAGGGCAAAGCAGCCTATTAGGTTCTTGTGAAAAGATTAAATTAAAAAGAGATGTGACCTAAAGTTTCAACTACTTCATCTCCATAGGGAGTCAGATGATCTTCATGTGGGACTTTCTGGTAGCATCATTTCTGTACTGCAGAAGGCAGGCAATTAAATCTGGCCTTGGAAAAAGCATGGCAATGCTTAGGGATGGTGAAATTATGATGTATCTAGTATGTTCAGGACATTCAAAACTTAAAGCCAAATGTATTGGAGGCTTTTGATACAGAATAATGGAAATCAATACCTTTAATATGCTCTTTTATAATACCTTTTACAGTAGCATAGTATTGTATATGGAAAAGAGGTGAAGTAGATGTAATTTAATGATGAAACATTTAAACAATAAACTAACAAAAATATCTTTTTGTAACTGGTGGAGAAAACCCATGGATGGGTCAACTTATAAAACCTTTAACCAATATTGGAAAGTAAAGAGTTATCTATACAAGGAGAGCTGCAATCCATAACTCAGCTGGTGGCACCTATTTTGGCATCCCAGAAAGAGGATGAAAGAAGTTAGAAAGAACATTCTTGAGTTAAATCCCTGTATCCATTCTGGAACATCACACAGTAATAGGGACAGAAGTTTGGCTTTGACAGAAGAAATAAATTGTGCCTCCTTAGTATATAAAACAATGAAATATCATTTTACTGGTATTCTGAACAGTTTGCATTATCCAAGTATCTGAACTTCTATACGGCAAGCATCTGTGAGCCATATGTTTATTACTCTGTGTCTAGAACAAAGATGATCTTTGTTTTGCTAAAGTTTTCTTTTCAATAAATGATAAAAAGATATTATAAATATTTAAGTCTTATTTTAGATAATAACATGGGGCAGCAGCATATACATAAAATCCAAATAGTGGGATTATAGTCGCTGCCAATTTGGGTATAGGTTTTGTCATATTATCCTTTAACCTACATCTTACTCACCAAATAGTATGTTGATAAAGGAACATATTAAGATAAAGCAATCTTTTGTCAGTGGAGGAACGGTTTAATGTAACCCACAGTCTTTCTTGACTTGTATCGAAAGCAGATTTCAAATCTGTGAAAGCAATAAACAAGCCATTTCCAAAAGAGTCCATGCGTTTCTCTACAAGATGAATCAGGATGTGACAATGGTAGACAGCTCACTTGCCCTTCCTGAATCTTGCCTCTTCATTCTCCAGTATAGTTTCATCCTCTGTCCAAGTGCTAACGTATCCAGAAATTTTGGGCTACACCTACAATCACCCTTCCCCATTGACTTTGGCCATTTCTGCCCTGCACTGTTACAGTCCTATTATTCCAGTTTCAGCATCCTGTGGAATTCTGAGGTTTGTAGTTCACTGAGGCCAACGAGCTCTCTGGCTGAGAATTCTAAATGCCCCTCCCCAAAGTGCAAACCCCAGGATTCCACAGGATGTTGAAAGTGGAATAACAGCACTATAACTGTAGTGTAGTGTAGAAACGGCCTAAAGTTATCTAGAGAACTGCAGTTCATGAGCATCTAAAGCAGGAATAGGAACTCTACTGGTTTTCAAATGTTAAACTTCAGCTGCCCTGTTCATTCCTTTCTTTTGGATTTACTGACTAGGGGTTTGCAAGCCAGTACCTGGAAGGCTGCAAAATTCCCATCCCTCATCTAGAGGGCCACAGTGGCTCAATTCTGTTTTAAAAGATTGCCCCTTGTCTTTCCTCAGAATCAAGCCCCATTGCCCACTGTGTTCATTGACTTTACTTGCTGGAAAAGCCCAAATTCTTTACTACTGTGAAGTTCGATATCAGAAGAAAATTTTGTTTCCAAGAACAGTTATGCCCATTCCTCTCCATCAACTTCACAGGGATTACAGTTTTTTAAAAATTGCAGCTTGTACTTAATGTATAGTGTTTATTTTAACAATTTGGGTTATTTGCTGAGATTTGTGGTCTGCCTCAAGTATGGAGCTTGCTAAACAACATAATTAAGATGTGCTTTAGTATTCTCTTTTCTGAACTTTGCTATCTGGAGAAGCAAAGAATAAACAAATTAAGAATAAACAAATCTTAATAAAGAAACAAAAATGAAGGAAGCTGGGAGAGCTGGATTGTAGCAATACACATCCTTCTTCATCACTTGAGGACACATACTCATTCATCATTATAGAGTATGGAATACAAAATAACAAGAAAAGTTTTCCAGTATGTGAGATAGAAATACTAAAGGTGTTCTGAGGAAGTTCTTTCAGATACCTAATCTCCCCAAGCAGGATTCATGCTCCCCACTTACTGATGATGTAGAGAAAAAAAAAATTACCATTGTATACTAGGTTTTCCAAATATATTGCTATGCTAATCTTCCCTGACCTTTTTCAGACTACTAACTCTATCTGCACTACTAAAAACATTTACCGTATATGTATAACAACCCCATTAAGAGAGTGAAACATACTTTTGGGTGGACATCCACAGAATTGCATTGTTTGAAAATATAGTAAGCTACATGTAGACACCTGTTTTATTCTCTGTTGCATCATGCATTTTGCACAATTCTGTTCAGTTTGCTGCCTGACAAGAACAGATTGCTGAGAGTGACAATTAAACTGCTTCCACAGTGGTGATGGCTCAGTGTCTTCCATCACACCTGAAGGCAAGGATCTTCATGGAGTGAAAGGCAAGCCCACAAGGGGACACAGAACCCTGCCCTAAAAATTTCTCCACACCACATTCCACACCAAAATATCTACTGTCTCCTTTTGCTTAAAGGCAAGATGGACCTTCATTGTCATTGGGCAAAAAGGGAGCCAACCACCATGAATGACAGATATGATTGCAGAATAATGGGGAATTGCCAGACACCAACTTGTACCTCACCAAGTTATACTATCATGTATGATGGATGAATCAAGGAGAACTTCTATAATAATCAGTGCAGAGAAACAGAAGAGGGCAACAAAAAAGGAAGAACAAGAGACCTCTTCCACAAGGTCAGAGACATCAAAAGAAAATATAATCATGACTGAGGATGCTCTACAGTCAGTAGAGGAACACATTTCAAGCTCAAATAGAAACAAAAAGTTGATGGAAACAATATGCTGAACAACTATATAAAAGAGAAGGGAGGATGACTCTTTTATTCAAGGAAAAACCATTTGAAGATGAATTTAATGATTTTGGAAAGTGAAGTATAAGCTGCACTGAGAGCACTAGGTAGAAAAAGATTGCCAGGAATAGATGGCATACCAACAGAGCTGCTTCAAGCTATAAAGATGGAATCTACTCTACTTCTAACTAAATATGGAAAACAAAAACAATGACCAGAGATTGGAAACTCTTCTTATACATTCCAATTCCCATAAAAAGGGACACCAGGGATTGCAGCAACCACAGGACCATTGCATTAATGTCTTATACATGCAAACTGATGCTCAAATGCTACAACAGAGAGTTTGCCCATATATGGAGCAAGAAACGTCAGTAGTCCAAGCTGGGTTTAAGAAATAAAGAGGCACTAGGGATCATATTGCAAACATATCTTGGATAATGGTATGCACCAAAAATTTCAGAAGAAAATCAGTCTGCTCTTTATAAATTATAGCAAAGCCTTTGATTGTGTAGATCATGAAAAACTATGGATTTCTCCAAAAGTAATGGGTGTGCCACAACATTTGATTGGCCTGATGTTTAACCTGTACTCAGAACAATAGGCTGCTAGAGAAACGGAATGGATTCCAATTGGCAAGTGGGACAGGCAAGGATGCATGTTATCACCCCATCTCTTTAACAAGTATGCTGAACATATCATACATAAAGCAGGATCAGATACAGAGGAGGGAGGTGTGAAAACTTGAGGAAAGAATATCAGCAATTTAAGATATGCAGATGACATCATACTACTAGCAGAAAATAGCTTGGAATGAAAGGAAGAAAGTACAAAGGCAGGGCAGAAAGTGCAGGAGCAGGCTTACAGCTGAACATTAAGAAAGCAAAAATAATGACCACAGGTGATTTACATAACTTTAATTCAAACGATGAAGACATTGAAATAGTTCAAGATTTTCCATATCTTGGCTCAGTCATTCATCCTAATGGAAGCTGCAGACAAGAAATCAGAAGAATATTAGAAAGTGGAAAGGCTGCTATGAAGAAACTAGACAAGATCCTTAAGTGTAAAGAATACTAAAGTTAGGATTGTCCATGCCATAGCATTTCCAGTTTCTATGTATGGATGTGAAAGCATTTGAACTGTGATGTTGGAGAAGAGTTCTACAGATTCCCTGGGTTGCTAAAAAGACAAAAGAATTGGTCCTAAAGCAAATCAAGCCTGAACTCTGTTTAGAAGCCAAGATGACTAAACTGAAGCCCTTTTCGCATGTGGTGAGTGAATCGCTCTGTGCTGTTACTTACCGGTCCTTCTCTCTTCGAAGCAACGCGGACTTTCCCTTAAACCCTTCTGCAGGGCTCCTCTCTTGTTGCAGGGAGAATCAGAGTGGAGCGAGGTCCATAGATCCGCACTGCTCAGGCTGAAAATGGTGACTTCCTGTTCTTCGTGGGTCCGGACCAACCGCTGACACTGACTACACCCATGGCCCGCGCTCCGCTAATCGCAGGCTCGCATTGGTGTGAGCCCGCGCATTTGCACAAGTGAGTAGGTATGAAATGGCACGCTCCAGAAGATTGAAAGGCTGGATTTTTCCAGTCTTAACTTAGTGCACTGGAGGACCACTTGGGGGCATTTTGGATCGGACTAAGGTAAGGAACTAAGGTAAATAGTCCGAACCTAGTCCGATCCAGGGTGCGGACGATCTCCATGACAGGACACCTTGGCCCGTTTTAGCTTCCTTATGCGGAAAGGGCCTGAGACTGTTGTACTTTTGACCTATCATGAGAAGACATGACTCTGTAGAAAAGACAATAATATTGGTAAGGTAGAATGACTTGAAGGCACACAACAACAACAGTAGCAGTAGCAAAAGAAGGTAATAAGAAAAGAAGAAGACAACATTACACATGGATAGATGCAATCAAGGAAGCCAGGGCCCTAAATGTGAAGACCTGAGGCCCCTCCCTAAAGTGCAAACCCCAGGATTCCATAGGATGATGAACATGGAATAATAGCATTACCACAGGTTAGTACAGAAATGGTCAAAGTAACTTTGAGGTCCCTCATTCATGGGATCACCATATGTCACAGTCAGTTTGAAAGCAGGTAACTGCAAAATGAATGATGAAGGATGCTGTCATCCTACTTCCCGTACTGAAATAAGATTGTGTAAGCTTTCTTTTCATAAAATTGATCTGGGAGGAAGACAAGTCTCAGGCAATGAAATGACATGGTGCTTCTTAGCAGGGTAGTATAAATGAACTAAGATAGTTCCACCATCTGCATGCATTCACAGATTACTGCTAGGTGTATTTTCTCCTATTTTATATGACCCTTTAATTTTGTGCTGCTTTAGGCTTTGAACATAGGAGATAATTTAATTTAGAATAATTAAATCAACATAATAAAATCATAAAACAAATTAGGAGACACTAATAACAACTAGCATCAAGAATAAAAAATTGTTTTTGGAGAGCTAGCAAAAAGTAAACAAACAAGAACCAAGAAAGGAACAGAGATGCAGACTTTAAAGAATAGGAACAAAAATAGTTTTATCGTCTATTAAAACAGAAAAGGAATGCATCACATGGACAACAGGGTAACTGAACCTGTTGTCTCCGTTAAGATAGTCTCCATTTAAGATAGCCCGTTAAGATAGCCTGTTAAGATAGCCCTGTTGCACGTATCTACCAAGCTAATCTCAGAGGATGGTGGGATGCTGCACTTCAAATGGGCAGTCAGTATCATATTAAGCAGCATCTCAGTTGACACAATTCCAAAGTATACCTCAGGGTGAGGTATAGAATACCATTCTGCCTTAGACGGCACAGCCAACGATACAGGATTGTAGAAGATGCAGTCCAAAAATATCTGCAAGGCCAGAATTGCGCCTATTGAGTATCCATTTTGCATCATAGAAGGTGCTTATTGAGTGGGGCACAAAATCCAATAAAACTCTCTGAAGGTGATTTGATGACCAACCATGGAATGAAGTGACCAGACACAGAAAGCTGAGTTTAATAACAGCCACTTTATTTGGCCTAATCTATTTAAGTTGTGTTGACTAGGAAATGGATCGGGGGTGGGGGGAGACAACCTGATGCAGATCCAACTGAAGCCACTCTAAGACTACTTCTTCAGCCTTCCCTTGTATGACACACCCGAGCCCGAGGGTTATTCAGAAATTGGGGTGCTCCCCCAGCAGCCATAACTGGAAAGTAACCCAAAGCACTCTGACCCAAGCATCAGAACTGTAGAAGTGAGCACCAGGATCCCTGGTTAACTTCAAGGGTAACCTCCTTCCCCACCTCCAAGGCCTAAGAACCCCTAACAAGAAGCTCCAGAGCACTACCCCTCACCAAAAGGGTGCTAAAGATGTACACCAAAGTCTTATAGTCTCCCCCTGTTATCTCTCAATGGCAACTTCAAAGCCAATGGTCCAGGTATCTGAAATATAATATGGAGTAGGCAGGAAAAAAAGAGGGGTGAATAAAAGGGAAAAAATTCCCTGGCTCAGAAGAACTGAGCAAAGCTCACACTGTAATAAAAGCAGTGAGTAGGTCCAGTGAAGGCTATAAAAGGGGCATGTGAAGGGGTGTGCAGACAATTTAGAAAACCTAGCACCCCACCCTTCTAAGATATTTGTCCTCTGGTGGCAAGTGCCAGCCACAGAGAACCCTTGACTCTGCCATGGAGGTCATCACATCAGTAGGTTCCCCTGCAGTGTCTAATGGCACATGAGTACAAGTACATATTTCCACCATAGTGTTTCGTCACCTGTATTAGCCCACCTGCCAGAAATGAGAATTCTGTCAAGATTCTCATGCAGAAAAAAAATGGGCTGAAATTCTTGTTTATATTCACAAAGAGCCCTTTTCCTATCAAACTATTTGCATAGTAATAGGTTATTATTGTGTAACTGATGGGTTAACTATGTGCCTATACTCATAAAAAAGCAAGAGCCATATGAATTTTCCCACCTAGTGAAGAACCATTTGGAAAGCCAAGTCAGAACTAACACCCTTTGATATTTACTGGCTGAAAACATTTTTTAATGTTCTGGACTATTGCGGTTCATTACATTGTTTAAATTGTTTTATATTGTTTTATCTTTTATTATTTGGTATTATTTTAAGCTACAGTTGTATACCATCTTCAGCACTATTATGAAGCCAATGCAGAGGATTTTTTTTTTATAAAAAAGAATTAATTCATAAGGAACATTTTATCATCAGGTACAAATAAAAATATTTTAAGGAGTATCCTACAGTGTGTGCAATGTTTGTCTTCCTGCCAGAAAACCTCACTAACTACACTTGCAGCAAATGCAAACTGGTGGCTCTTTTGGAAGAGAAGGTCAATGCACTGCAGTTACTTCTTGAGATTCTTCAGAGAACACAAGGACTTCCTGAATAGAACAGATGAGGAACTGATCCTACACAATGAACAGGAAGAAACTGCCAATGAAAACAAAGAAGAGTGGTAACTCTAGGGGAGCACCCTGCAGGACAGTCACCACCAGAAACAGACCATGCACAGGGGACTTGCAACTGCTCTAACTAAGGCCATTTCCACACTAGACTGTTATGGTGCTATTATTCCACTTTCAACATCCTATGGAATCCTGGGGTTTGCAGTTTAGAGAGGGGCATTTAGAATTCTCAGCTAGAGAACTCTTTGGCTTCAGTAAACTACACACTCCAGAATTCTTCCTGTTCTGTATTTTATTATGTATTTTATTTATGAGAATATCACCTGTGCCTCTGAACTCTTCACTTTCCTGCCCAGGCCTTCATAATCCAAGATGATGTGCTCAAAACTGTTCTTTGCAGTGTTGTTGGTGGAATGATAGTGCTGAAAGTAGAATGATAGCGCTATAACACTACTACAGAAATGGCCTAAGCTATTACTTTCTACATCTTCCTGAGGATAACGCTGGTGAAGAGGCACAAGCAGGTGACAAGCAGCAAGAAACACTGCATGTCAGGGAAGGAAACAACCTAAGCAACAACTGCAGCAAGCAGAAAAGAAAGGTGCTGGTGATAGGGGATTCATTGCTGTGGGGTATGGAGCCAGCCAGCCAAGATGAATTGGGAAGCGTGCTATCTGCCTGGTGCATGTATCCAGGATGTCATTGAGAAGTTGCCAAAGCTCATCAAGAATACATAGCAGTATCCCTTTCTTACGATTCATGTGCACACCAACAACACTGCAAAGAATAGTTTTGAGCACATCATCTTGGATTATGAAGGCCTGGGCAGGAAAGTGAAGAGTTCAGAGGCACAGGTGGTATTCTCAGCAATTCTACCAATAAAATACAGAACAGGAAGATACTGCAGGTGAATGACTGGCTATGCAGAGGGTGTCAATGGGAGAGGTTTAGCCTCTCAGACCGTCATCTTCACTTTCTATGTGAAGGACTACTGACTACAGATGGGCTATACCTCATGAAGACTGGGAAAAAATGTCTTAGGCAATAATATTGCAAATCTGATCAAGAGGGCTTTAAACTAAATCCTTCAGTGGGGTGGGGTGGGGTGGTTAGAAAAGGTGAGGAAGAGAATGGGAGTCATAATAAAACTAAGAGTAGAAAAAAAGATGACAAGAAGCAAAGCTTGAGGTGTATATGCACCAGTGCCTAGAGTCTGGGAAGCAAGCAAGATGAGCTTGATGTCCCAGTCCAAGGAGGTAAACATGACTTTCTAGGCATAACTTGATAGGGTCATTCCCATGACTGAAATATGACAATTGAGGGATACGATCTGTTCAAAAATAAAGATGGAGAAGAAAAGAAGGGGAAGCAACATTATATGTCAAAGACAAATTCACTTGTATATAAATCCACACAACCAACTGAACCGGGTCAGTGGAGAGCATTTGGGTAAAAAAAAAAGGAGAAAGAAATAAAAACAATTTTGTTGTTGAAGTTTACCACAGGCCACCAAACCAAGACAATATGGTGGATGATGCTTTTCTGAAACAATCTCAGAAATCTCTAAAAAGCGATAGCTAGTAGTTATGGGAGATTTGAATTATCCTGACATCTGCTGAGAGACTAGATCTGCTACACATAGGTTCTTCACCTAATTCCTGTTGTGCCTTGCAGATAATTTTCTCTGTCCAAAGCTGGAAGAAGGAACAAGGAAATCAACAATCCTGGACTTGATCCTAACCAACAAAGAAGAACTGATTATTGGAATCAAAGACATTTGTACTTTAGGTTGGGGTGACCATGTAATACTATAGTTCATAAGTGTGGGACAGACCAAATGAGAGTATGGTCAAACAGGACTGGTCCCAGTGCTATTCGATATCATTATCAATTATTTGGATGAGAGAACAGAAGATGTTTTTATCAAATTTGCAGATGACATGCAGCGGTTAAGAAAGCCAATATGATAATTCACTTCATCAATAGGAGTATAGTGTCTAGGTAAAGGGAAGTGATAATACCACTCTATTCTGCTCTGATCAAACTCCACCTAGAATACTGTGTCCAGTTCTGACCACCACAGTTCAGAAATGATATTGACAATGTTACTGTGATCAATAACCCTTTCCCGGGGTCTACAGTTTATCAAACTATAATATCAAAATGATATCTCCACATGACTAAAATTACAAGCCTCTCCACGTGTCTGAAAGGGTCCCTGGCTGAGCACATAGACAGGAGCGGCCAAACGGCCAATATTAGGAAAATCCCTGTCTGGCCAGTGACTTAATCTGTCATGTAGCCCCAAGGAGCCTCCTAGACATAACAACCATTAAGCACACAAAAAGATCTTCGGTCTCGAGATGATAGCTTGACGGGATCAGTGCTCTTGACAATCGGCCTGTCAAGCCAGGGCAATTTCCATACTGCCGAAGCCTTTGTCCACCTTTGGCAGAGTCAATTAAGCCCCGTCAAAACCCATCAAGCCAGAGATGTCCATCGTTAAGGGCCTTCTTTTAGCCCTCCTCACTATTGTTCTCCCCAGGAAAGGATTAGTGCTCCGGATACCTTTCCCCCCGTTTCAAGCAGTTCCTCGGATTGCTCTTGGCTTCCTCCCCACTTGCCGCCGCTCTGTTTCCTGAGCGTTTCCCCTCAGCCTCCACGTGCTGAGCCTCGCCGCTCCCGATTCTCTGTCTCCATTTCAGCTTCCCAGACATCTGGATCAGGTAGAGTATTACCCCAAAGAACCCTCTTCAAAGTCCCCTATCTATTTTCCTCCCTTTTTATTTCTTCTATTCTATTTCTTCTATTATTTCTTTTAGGCTCTGTGTGGGTGAGTATGAATGGGTGCAAGTGCACAATGACTAACTTTATAAAAATAAAATAAAAATCATTCTTAGACCTTTTTCGTTTGGTTTTTGGTCCAGCCTGACCTGGTATATATTGGGCTCAAAGATCCTTCCTAGTTACCCTGCCTCTCACTTTGCCAGCCTGTGCTCAGGCTAATTCCCAATCCCCATATAATATCGGGCACAGTGACCGGGACCCCTGGACATCAGGGTAACCTACACAGTGACAGGGACCCCTGCACATTAGGGTAACAACAAGCTGGAACATGTCCAGAGGAGGGTTACCAAAATAGTAGAAGGCCTGGAAACCATGCCATGTTAGTTGAGAGGCTTAGGGAGTTGAGTATGGTTAGCCTGGAGAAGAGAAGTTTAAGAGGTGACGTGATAGCTATGTTTAAATATTTGAAGAGATGTCATATGGAGGATTTTGATTTAATATCTCAAAAATCATTATGAATAAGAGTGGAGAAAGAAGGCACCCTTGTCTAGTTCCTTTTTCATCTTGAATGTGTTTGTTTTTTCATTGTTTATTATTATTTGGGCTTGCTCTTTGTAAATTGCATCAATCCATGGTTAAAAAAAAAAAATTGACCCGAATCCATTCTTTTCAGTAATTCTTTTAGAAATGTCCAATTCACCATATCAAAAGCCTTCTTCATATAAAAAATAAATAACTAAAAATAATAAAAATAAATAAATAAATAATCATAAATAGTTTTTTCTCATTATGTTTGTCAAAATGTTTTATTATATTAAGCACTGTTCTGGTGCTATTTTTGAGATGTCTCCTAAGTAGGAAACTATTTTGATTTTCATGTATTAAGGTGGAGAGAACTTTTTGAAATCTTTCAGTCAGTAGTGATGTAAATACTTCATAATCAACATTTAACAATGAAATTGGCCTGTAGTTTTTGGGTTCCAACAATCTTTCCCATCTTTTGGAATAATAATTATATTGACATTATTCCATGTGTTCAGTTTCTCTTTTTTTAAGAATTTCATTATGTGTTCTCTGGAGAGGGAGAGTTATTTCACCCTCAAGGGTCTTATAGTATCTAGCTGAAAAACCATCAGGGCCTGATGCTTTGAGTGACTTCAGCTTTCTGATCAGTTCAGATGCCTCTGCCACTGTTACTGGAGAATTTAATTTATTTTTGTTTGTTTTTCTGAGAATTTCAAAATGTCCTGCTTATCTAAGTATGATGACAACTGATTATTTTTGCTATGTGAGCCAATATGGTTTTATCAAGAATAAACCCTGCCAAACTAAACTTACTTTTTTTTTTTAATAGGTCACTAGTTCAGTAGTTTAGAAGATGGTAGAATTGCTGTGGATGCCATTTAACTGGATTTTAGCAAAGCATTTGATAAGATTCCTCATGATATTTTGAGTAACAAACTGACTAAATAGACAACATATGGAAACCCATCAGCTAGACTCATAACTGGTTGCCAAACTGGGCTCAAAGAGTGTCATCAGTGGTTGTGCTTCAAACTGAAAGGAGTGCCAGAGAGGTCTGTCCTAGGGCTGACACTCTTCAATATTTTTATCAGTTATTTCTATTATGGAGTCGAGGGGATCCTCATTAAATTTGCTGAGGATACAAAACAAGAGGGGTAACTTACACATTCTGGAAGATAGGAAAAGAATTTAATGAACCTTGATAAACTAGAATACTGGGCTGAAATTAATAAAATGAAATTCAGCAGACACAAGTGCAAAATTCTACACTTAGGTCACCACACACACACACTTAAAAAATGCACAGGTATAGTGTGGAGGATACTTGCCTCAGCTGTACTACATATGAAAAGGACCTTGGGATTTCTGTTGATCATATGAGCCAGCAGCATGATGCTGCAGCAAAGAAAGCAAATGCTGTCTTAGCCTGCAGTAATAGAAGTATGGTTTCCAAGTTGAGGGAAGTAGTAGTCTCCCTATATTCTGTGCTGGTTATGCCTCATCTGGAGTACTGTGTTCAGTTCTGGGTTCTTCATTTTATGATGGATATAAACAAGTTGGAATGACTTCAGAGAAGGGCAATCAGGATGATAAGATGTACGGAGAACAAAACATATGAGGAGAGGTTGAAAGAGATGGGCATGTTCAGTTTCGTGAAGAGAAGACTGAGAGGTGACATGCCTGCATTCTTTAAATACTTCAAGGGCTGCCACAGGAGGGTGCAGGCTTGTTTTCTGCCAGCTCAGAGGCTTGATTTAGGTTTAATGGTTTTAAATTAAAGGAGAGTAGATTTTGATTGAATGTTAGAAGAAATATCTTGACCATGAGCATGGGTTGGCAATGGAATCAATTACCCACCGAGGTTGTAGGGTCACTTTCTCTGGAAGTCTGGGGCTGGACAGCTACCAGCTGGGAATGCTCCAACAGGAGGTCCTGCACTGAGAAGGGGGTGGACCTAATGGTCTAGGGTGCCCTTTCTAATGCTATGATTCTATGCTTCTACATGTGTGGTAAGTGGGCTCATCTGCATTCATTATCTGTCTTATGCCACCAAGTTGCCAGGAAAAACCTCCTGTAGATAATTTTAAAAGCTGAAGAAATAAGAAGAATTTTTACCATACATCTGGTACAGATAAACATGTAGGCCAGTATTCTACGTCAGCTGTTTAGTTAAGTATACTGAACTAAGCAAGTAACATAGCAAAGTGATACCCCTGGAAGGAAACATCATATGGTCACACTTTCACTGGTAGAACAGACCTCCTTCTCCCCATAGAGCTGATCATGGCAATATTGTCACAATTGTGACCAGGAAGCTATAGTGAATATAGTACAGTTATGGATGAGTAAATCTACGTAACTGTTCTGTATTCATGAAAGCTACTTAGTACTTAACTAAGCAGCTGATGGAGAATACTGGCACATATTTAAGGAAATAATGAAAGTTTTACCACACAGGTGTTTGTACTACAGGTGTGTAGTAAAATGTGTGTTAAATTAGCTCATCGGCATCCATTCTCTGTCTTTGCCAAGTTGTGTGGAAAATGCATCATTCCCCTAGATTTCCAATTAGTTGCAGATGTGAGGTAAAAGTCTCCCCAGAATTCTTCAGGATTGTTCTGTCCCCATGAAGTAGTAGCCACACCTGTCTTTTATCTGAGACCTTGGAGAATAAACTTAAACACTGACCAAGAGTTGGATTTTAATTATATGTAATGGAGGGGGGGGCACACAAACTATAAACACTTGCTTCATGAAGCAAATGATCTAGCTAGCAGATGACAATGTAATTACTTTTCACTTTCTTTATAGCAAATGAAGCTCTATAAACACAAAGAAAATGAATTGACAAAGACATCACTGTTTGGAGCTGCCTACTTAAATAAATGCTTCATGCTTTATAATATCAGCAGGCATAATTGCCCTCAAATTTTCATTGTGTTTATGGGCAAGGACAGCATGTCACTAACTATTCTTCAAAAATTATGGAAAAGTTACAAATTACTTTTCTGCCATTGTTCAAAGGTTCACCTATGTAGAGATGCAACAGTGATGTAATATAACTGCTGGAAAGCAGGTGAGGTGCCAAAGCATTGGAGAAGGGGTTTTTAATAAGCCTTTTTTAATAAAGGCAAAAAAGAAGATCCAGGAAACTACAGACCAGTCAGTCTGACATCAACATCAGGAAAAAATATTAGAATGGATTATACAGGAGTCTGTCTGCAAGTATCTTGACTAAAATACAGTGATCAGTAGGAACCAGCATACGTTTCTTAGGAATAAATCTTGCCAAACCAACGTTGTATATATTTTTTAACCAAATCACTAATTTATTAGATGGTGGGGATGTTGTGGATTCTATTTATCTTGGTTTCAGTAAAGCATTTGATAAGGTCCCCTATAATATTTTGATTAGCAAACTGATTAAATGTGGAATGCATAGAAACATCATTATGGCCCATAATTGGGTGGAAAACTATGATCAAAGAGTTGTTATTAGTGTCCGTGCTTCAAATTGGAAGGAGGTCGCCAGCAAAGTGTCGCCATTATTCTTTTTTTTTTTTTTAAATCAGTGACTTAGAAGACAGGGTGGAGGAAATTCTCATTGAGTTTTCAGATGACACAAAACTGGGAAGGGTGGCTAACACATTGGAAGACAGGAACAGAATGCAAAAGGACTTAGCGAAACTAGAAAATTTGGCAGACATTTATAAAGTGAAATTCTGTAGAGACAAATGCAAAATTTTACATTTAGGCCACAAAAATTAAATGTACAGGAATGGGATGGGGGATACTTGGCTCAGCAATGCTACATGTAAAGAGGAGTATGGGATTATTGTCGATCATAAGTTGAACATGTTGAGCAGAATGATGCCACAGTAAAGAAGATGAATGCTACTTTAGCCTGCATGAATAGAAGCAAAGTTTCCAAGTTGAGAGAAATGATAGTCCCACTACAGGTTGCACTGGCCAGGCCTCATCTGGAGTAGTGCATTCAGTTCTGAGTGCCTCATTTTAAGAAGTTGGAGTGAGTTCAGAGAAGGGCAACCAGGATGATAAGGAACATGGAGGACAAAACATACGAAGAAAAGTTGAAGGAGCCAGGCTTCTTCAGCTTGGTGAAGAGAAGACTGAATGGTGACATGATTGCACTTTTTAAACACTTCAAGAGCTGTCACAGAAAGGAATGGCCAGACCTGTTCTCTGCTGCTCCAGAGAGTAGGACCAGGTCTAATCATTTGCTGTTACAGGAGAGTAGATTTTATTGAACATTAGATGAATGCTTTTGACAATCAGAGTGGTTTGGCAATGGAACCAATTGCCTGTCTCCTTCTTTGGATGTCTTCAAAAAAGGCTAGACAGCTGCTGCTGGGAATGCTTTAGCAGATGATGCTGGACTGGGCAGGAGTTTAGACTCAATGGACCATGAAGCCCTTTCCAATTCTATACTTTAATTATTCTATTAACTGTGAATTATAATTAGTGTTATTCAGGTCAGCCACAGAGCATCTCTGTTTTCTTCTCTGACAGAGTCCTGATGGAAGGTTATGATTTAGATTTTATTTGTGTGCCTTCATGTATTCCTGCATGGCAGGGGGTTGGGCTCATGGCTCTTGTGGTCTCTTCCAGTTCTATGATTCCATGATTCAACTTGTGGTGACCCTAAGAACCTATCATGGGGTTTTCTGAGGCTCAGAGTATGTGATGTAGCCAAGGTCACTCAATGGGTTTCCATGGCTGAGTGGAGAATTGAACCCTGGCCTCCAGAGTTGTAGTCCAATGCTTAAACTATTACACCATGCTAGTTCTGACAGTGTAGGGCAGAAAGTCCCTGAGACCAACTTAAGTAAATACAGGCAGGCAGCAACAAGTTACAAACTAAATTACTTTACTAATTACTTTTAGAATGCATATACACTTGAAGTACCTATATCCTAACTAACTAAAGAAAAGATTAGAAGATTAGGAAGAGAAATAGAGAGAGCGAGAGCCCGAGGAAACTTTAAAACTTTTAACTCACCATCTTGGAGCTGAGAACAAAGGAAAGAGTGAAGCAAACAAGAAGCTGATAGGGAATGGGATGTTTCTGCGGTCCAATGGCCTTGTTGTTTGGATAAAATAAAGTATTCATGACTGTGCATTGCAATAGATAGAAGAGCAAATGGGGAAGTCTGAACAAAAGAACTCAGAATGAGTATAGGCATGCAGGGGGCCTATAGTATCTAAAATTCCCAATTGCTCTAGCACCTGTGAAGAGGGGGAAATAAGAGAGAACGCTTAATTTTCCAACTCCTTGACCACTGGCTATGCTGCCTAGGGCTTAAAAAGGGCTGCAGTCCAATAGCCAAAATTCACCTTCACTAGTTTAAACTATGGGTGAAAGAATATGGCCAATTCCTCGCTACACTGTTATAGTGCTTTTATTCCACTTTCAACATCCTGTGGAATTCTGGGGTTTGTAGTTTACTGAGGCCAAAGAGCTCTCTGGCTGAGGATTCTAAATGTTGCTCCCTAAAATGCCAACCCCAGAATTTCACAAGAGTTTGAAAGCAGAACAACAGCACTATAACAGTGTAGTGCAGAAACCATCTGTGTGTCATTTGCTGTTGTGCCTCAATCAGAAAAGTACATTTGGTCCTCTGTGCATATGGGTGTAAAGACGGGGTGGAAAACTGTGGATCTCCAGATTTTGGGGGGTTTCAAGTACCATAATACTTTTGTTCTAGGCCTAAAGCATCTGAGATGCAATAGTTGCCCATTCTCTGTCTATACACAGAGACTTCCTTGTATCTGGAATCTGGATCACACAGAATTCTAGTTGCTAGGAAGCCTCTATGTATGCATGTGGATTTCCTTCTTCAGTCATTCATGATTAATACAAGCATGTTGAAGGAGGAATGAGGCAAGGGCAAGCAGTGCAATGCCGGGACAGGAGCCAACTGAACATTCCCACTCATCAATAAGAACATGATGACCCTTTCACATTCATAATTAGTGAAAAGGAAAGGAAAAGAAAAAAAATCATAACCATCCAACCCACAAAGCATTGAACGGTTACAATTTTTAATGTGAACACTTTCTTCCTCTTTCCTTAATCTTTTAGCTAAAAGAATTTTAGAGGACCTGTATTTTGATTTTAGAAAGTGGTTAACACAAATACATAATCATCAGTACTGCTGAGTCAAATATGGGATCCATGGGGGATACATTCATGGACTTACCATGGGTAATGAAAAACATGGACAATGAAACACTATTTTTTTTTTCCAATGAGATGGATGATAGAATCATAGAAATGTAGAGTTGGAAGAGACCACACGGGCCATCCAGTCCAACCCCCTACCATGCAGGAACACTCTCAAAGCACGCCCGACAGATGGCCATCAAGCCTCTGCTTAAAAACCTCCAAGGAAGGAGACTCCACTACACTCCGAGGCAGCAGATTCCACTGCTGGACAGCCCTGACTGTCAGGAAGTTCTTCCTGAGGTTCAGGTGGAATCTCCTTTCCTGCAGCTTGAATCCATTGCTCCTTGTCCTGTTATCTGGAGCAGCAGAAAACAAGCCCTCTCCCTCCTCTACGTGGCATCCCTTCAAATATTTAAACATGGCTATCATGTCCCCTCTTAACCTTCTCTTCTGTAGACTAAACATACCCAGCTCTCTAAGTCTATCCTCATAGGGCATGTCTTCCAGGCCTCTCACCATTTTGGTCGCCCTCCTCTGGACTTGCTCCAGCTTGTCAATATCCTTCTTGAATTGGGGTGCCCAGAACTGGACACAGTATTCAAGATGGGATCTAACCAAAGCAGAGTAGAGTGGTACCAGTACCTCCCTCGATCTAGACACCATACTCCTATTGATGCAGTCGAGAATTGCATCGGCTTTCTTGGCTGCCGCATCACACTGCTGACTCATGTTCAGCTTGTGGTCTATGAAGACTCCTAGATCCCTTTCACACGTACTGCCATCCAGCCACGTGTTCCCCCATCCTATATTTCTGTATTCCATTTTTTTTAACTAAGTGTAGGACCTTACGCTTCTCTCTGTTGAATTTCATTTTGTTCGCCCTGGCCCAGCTCTCCAATCTATCCAGGTCATTTTGAATTTTGATCCTGTCCTCTGGTGTATTAGCAACCCCTCCCAATTTGTTATCATCTGCAAATTTGATCAGCATGCCCTCTATTCCTTCATCCAAGTCATTGATAAAAATGTTGAACAGCACTGGGTCCAGGACAGAACCCTGTGGCACCCCGCTAGTCACTTCTCTCCAGGATGAAAACCAGCCATTCATGATCACCCTTTGGGTTCGGTTGGTCAACCAATTACAAATCCAACTAACAGTAGCTCTGTCCAGCCCACATTTTACTAGCTTCTTTGCAAAAATGTCATGGGGAACTTTGTCAGAGGCCTTACTGAAATCGAGATATGCTACATCCACAGCATTCCCTTCATCTATCAAGCTAGTAACTCTATCATAAAAAGAGATAAGATTAGTCTGGCATGACTTATTTTTGAGAAATCCATGTTGACTTCTCGTGATTACTGCATTGCTTTCTAAATGATTAGAAACTGACTGCTTAATGATCTGCACCAGGATCTTTCCGAGTACTGGTGTCAGGCTGACTGGGCGATAATTATTTGGGTCCTCTTTTTTCCCCTTCTTGAAGATGGGGACAACATTTGCCCTCTTCCAGTCTGCTGGAATTTCTCCTGTCCTCCAAGATTTCTCAAAGATTATAGCAAGCGGTTCCAAAATGACCTCTGCCAGTTCTTTTAATATCCTAGGATGCAATTCATCTGGCCCTAGAGACTTGAATTCATCCAGTGTGGCCAGGTATTCCTGTACCACCTCTCTACCTATTATGTGTCTCATTTCCCCTGCTTCCTCCCTTGCTCCCCAACTGCCAGGTTGAGTGCTTGTATCCTTCTGGGAAAAAACTGAGGGAAAGAAGGTGCTAAGCAGTTCTGCCTTTTCTCTTCCCCCTGTGAGTAATTCGCCATCTTCTCTGCGCAGCGACCCTATCGTCTCCTTCTTTTTCCTTTTGCTGCGGACATATTTTAAAAAGCCCTTTTTATTGTTTTTAATGTCTCTGGCCAGCCTAAGTTCGTTCTGTGCTTTAGCCTTTCTGACCTCCTCCCTACATCTCCTAGCTACTTGCTTAAATTCTTCTTTGGTGGTTTCCCCTTCTTCCATTTCCTATACATGTTTCTCTTAACACTGAGCTCAGCTGAGAGTTCTTTAGTCAACCATTCTGGTTTCTTCAGATGCCTTCTATTTTTCCTCCTTATTGGCACAATTTTAGACTGTGCCTTCAGTATCTCCTTTTTAAGGAACTCCCATGCCTCCTGAACTCCTTTCCCTTTCACTATTCCTGACCACGGAATTCCAGCAAGCAGCTCCCTAAGTTTACAGAAGTCCGCTTTTTTAAAATCTAAGATGAGTGTCTCGGTACACTTATCTTCTCCTTCCCACTGAATGCCAAATTCCAACAGGGCATGGTCACTCCCCCCTAAAGATCCAACCACTTCTACCTCATTAACAAGGTCATCCCTGTTGGTCAGGATCAGATCTAGAATATTTGATCCCCTTGTCTCCTTTTCCACCTTCTGGATCATGAAGTTGTCTGCAAGACAAGCAAGAAACTTGCTGGACCTTGCTATCTTGGCAGAGTTTGACTGCCAGCATATATCCAGGTAATTGAAATCTCCTATTATTACTGTATCTCTCCTGTTTGAATGTGCAGTCATTTGATTGAGGAAGGCATCATCAAAGTCCTCAGCCTGGGTTGGAGGTCTGTAGTAAACCCCCACCAGAATATCCCTATTGTTTCTCGCTGCCTTAATTCTTACCCAAATGCTCTCGACCTGGCTTTCTTGGTTTAAGTCCTGGATCTCTTCACAGGTGAAAACATCCTTGACATACAAGGCTACTCCTCCTCCTTTCTTGTTTGGTCTGTTTTTACAAAATAGGCTATACACCTCTATTCCTATATTCCAGTCATGAGACTCATCCCACCAGGTCTCAGTGATGCCTATCAAATCGTATTTATTTTGTTGTACTAGGAGTACAAGTTCATCCTGCTTGTTTCCCATGCTCCTTGCATTAGTGTAGAGACACTTAAGTCCCTGGGCCATTCCTAGAAGTCCTGTACTATTGTTTCTACTCCTCCCACCATTGGCCGCTTGTACTACTTGTCCAGTATCATTTGGGCCTTTTCCCCCTGCGCTCTTCGAGTTCTTGCCCTGAATGATATTGTCTCCCTCCCCAGCGGAACTTAGTTTAAAGACCTCTTAATCCTCCATGCAAGACTGTTTGCAAAAACATTCCTGCCCAGTTTTGTGAGGTGCAGCCCATCCCTCACCAGAAGCCCACGTTCATGGAAATTCAGGCCATGTTCCAAAAACCCAAACCGTTGCCGGTGGCACCATGTGCGGAGCCAGTAGTTGACCTCTGCTATTGCCCTTTCCCTACGTGCGCCATATCCTTGAACAGGGAGGAGGGACGAAATAACCACCTACGCACCAAGGTCCTTAAGCCTGGTCCCCATAAGCTTGTAGTCCTTTGCGATGTGGTAAAAGCTGCTCCTTGCAGTGTCATTGGTTCCGACATGAACCAAAATGAGGGGCTTATGGTCAGTGGGTTTGACCAGCCTGGTTAGCCTCTCCGTTATGTGGTTGATCCTGGCCCCAGGAAGACAACAGACCTCTCGATTGAGCTTGTCCGGTTTGCAAATTGCCGTTTCGGTTCCTCTGAGCAAAGAGTCCCCAACAACCAGAACTCTCCTCCTCTGAGACTTGTCCTGGGCTCCTCGACGAGCATGTTCTGCTAGGTCTGATGTTGGCATTAAAATGAGTAAGCAGCTTGGACAGAAGGCCCTGAAATGTGACAAAACTTTAGAATTTAAGAGAAAGAAGGCTTTGCAACCATTATTTGCAGTCTGAAGTCAGTGTACAACTGATAAAAAACACAAAAAATAACAGCTTGAGGTCCAAAAAAGAGTTGGGAACAAAATATTTTTAGACACTATTTCAGCATAGGTAAGTGAAATCATGGGTAGTGGTCCTGTGGATGTGAGGGATCTACTATACTGACAAATCTCTCTTTCCCTCAGAATTTTACTACCTCATTCACAGTCAATAAAGATGGAGTGTGATCATTTTGATAATCTTCTGGGGAAAGCTACTTGAACTTGGGCCATTTCTTTACTAGACTGTTATAGTGCTATTATTCTACTTTCAACATCCTATGGAATCCTGGGGTTTGCAGTTTAGGGAGGGGCCAGGCTGCCCCTCCCCAAACTGCAAACCCCAGGATTCCATAGGATGTTGAAAATGGAATAATAGCACTATAATAGTCTAGTGTGGAAATGGCCTTGGAGATCATCATTCCCCAACCCATCTCCCATATTAAAGTGACCATGGTTTCTTGGAGAAAATTGAAGCTACCAGCCAAAAGAGGAAACACCTCTGCAGACCTAATAAAGTTTCAGGGCACCCTCCAGGCCTTCTGACTCCACTACCCCCCCCCCAAATTTGGTGTGGGTAGCAAAGAAGAATTTTAAAGTCAGTCTTGATTAGGGATGGAAAGAAATTTTGTTGGACTGGAAAGTCATGAGTAAATCAGCACAAGCACACTTCTTGGGATTACAGGATGTTTCCAAGAAATAAAATATGGACAAAGGAATGCATATTTTAAAAGGCAATAGGTAAACCACGGACAGATAAGTATATGGAGAAAAATACCTTAGTCAGTGATGAAACATTGCATAAATGGGGTACAATGCAAAAATAAATGTGCAAAATAAAAGAAAATACATGTTTTAACAAACCAAGTATGAATCTCAAGACAAGAAGAAGAAAAAATCTTACAGTCCATACAAAACAAGACAGAAAGACAGTGCATTTGGGATTTGGAAGAACTCAATATGACAGAGACAGAGATATTTACATCTAATTTAATGTTACTGCCATGTGACACAAAGCCTGGCCCTGCACTTATTATTCAGGAAAGATTCTGACTGTGTTCAATGAAGCTACTCCAAAGTTTTCAGCTGCCAAGTATGCTTCAGCTATAACTTCTGCCTGTCACTGCTGTTTCAAATGATTTTCGTTATCTTAATTCTTCACGCAAGTGTTTCATTTGTTGTTTTATTGATAATATTGTTTTGTTTTGTTTCAGGAGTATTTCATTGGAAGCATTGTGGTGTTGCTGCTCTTGTTCAAAATTAAATAAGTAAGCTTGCTCTCTGGCATTGTGCCAGGAACAGTTTGTTTCTGCCCCTCTCAGAGAAGTGAAGACTCTCAAGGGGGATGGATACCAAAAGGTGTAAAGGGCTGCTGTCATGTGGCTTGGAAGAGGTCTGTATAAGGCCCTCCATCATTATGCCTGTTGCCTCCCAGACTTCGCAGTGCTGAAGGATCAGATATCTGATCTTTCTCTTCCTTGCTGTTTTGGTGAGATGATGCAATCTTGCTCTCACATGTTCTCAATAATCAAAAGTGAGGCCACTCAATTATTCTCTGAGACTAAAGCAAGAGATATATCAACAAAGAAGGAAAGTAATTGTAAGAATCCACAAAGTTTAACACATATAAAGCAATTATTGCAAAACTGAATTTTGATAAACCCTTAAAGAGTAGAATTAAGTAACAAAGGTAAGGATGCTGTCTTATACTTACTCTTAAACTTTGGTCCATGTAGCCAATATGAGCAACAGTAATAGGCAAGATCTCTGAAGGCTTTCAGGGACAATTCTTTCCTAGCCATTCCTAGTCTTTCATTTAATTACTAACAAGGCTCAACCCTGTTTAGCTCCAAAATCAGATGCAATCATATGTGTTCAGAGTGGTATGGCAGTATTTGTTTCCTTCTTGTGGGCTTCTCATAGGCATCTAGTTGCCCACTGTGGACAAGGATGCTGGACTGGAATGGCTTTTGACTTAATCTAGTCCAGGTCTTCTTCTGTTCATAATATTTCACATAAAACTTCTCAAGAATGATTTAGAATGAGGGCCTTTCTGCACCACACTATTATAGTACTATTATTCCACTTTCAACATCCTATGGAATTCTGCAGTTTGCACTTTACTGAGACCAAAGAGCTCTCTGGCTGAGAATTCTAATGGCCCCTCCCTAACCTAAAAACCCCAGGATTCCATAGGATGTTGAAAGTGGAGTAATAGCACTATAACAGTGTAGTGCAGAAAGGCCCTTAGAGCCTTCCAAGGAGGCAACCTGATGCCCCCTGACACAACACCCCCCCCAACATTCAGTCATGTGCCACCTTTATTTCTTGTGGAGATATATATATATATATATATTTCTCCATTGAATTCACTGGATACTCTCAAATATTTTGAATTTGTCTTGCAAACTGTAAAAGCAGAGCTTAATGAGTGGCTCAGAGTAGTAGTTTTACTTGCATTCTGGTCTGCAGGCAATCTTTAAAAAGCAACCATGAAAGAAGAATTATAACACTGGAAACTGCTATGGGTGAAAGGTCAGGCACCTTGAAAGTCACAGGACAAAGGGTGATTACAGTCCTTATCAAGTTTCCCTTTCTCTTTCTGTCCTTGCTTAAAAGGCCCTTGATGGCACAATGAAAGGCCACTTCAATTCTGCATTGAAATTAACTTTTTAAACTTTTCATGTTCTGCACAACTCTGCTCTCTGAATGTTTAAAGATCTCTGGGGGTTAATGACTTGTAAAATAATAGCAATCTATGAGAACCTGGAAATATATTGTCTCTTTGCTATGCTTTATGACACAGCTTAGGAAGGAAAAAAATTAGACCCCAAGAGCAGTCTAGACATGCAAAAATGCTAGAACAAACAATACCTTTATTGTAACATTAAATTAGCTTTTACAGGGAAGCTATAAATTTTCAACTAATGCATGCTAACAAGGCACTGCTTGTTGTAGGTATCCTATGCATTTCATTCTTTCTTTAAAAGGTATTTTCAGTCAGAAAGGATTCTGTTACCTGCTATTTTAGTTTAAGATTATGTCAGTACCCAGCAATTACAGGGAGATTCATTTAAAATCCTCTCCTTAGAATGTCTTTCATTTCTTTGATTACTGTTCTATGGTAGGCCTTAGAACAGAATAGGTTTTTCACCTACTAGAAATTCATCAATTGGTCAGCAAGAGAATGGACTGATTGGATAAATAATGGTCCCAGGTCTTCCTTTGTGTGTGTGTGTAAGGTAGCTAAGTTCATTAGGACACAATAAGATATGAGGTCTAGTTAAAAATAACAATTGGACTGAACTTTACAACTTTGAGCTATCTGTGTCTTAAGCAGTATGTTACTCAATAAATAGACAAGAGATCTCTGAAGGACAGTGTCTCTTTATTGGTTGTTAAAAACTTACTAATGGAAAATGTTGATGAAACTTGTTTTCTAAGTTTAGATTGATTGGGTCCAGATGCACTGAGCAATTCTTGATCTTGCTTACACATCCTACCATACAAAGGATTTGGATGTTTCAAGGCCCTTTGTGCATACATTCCTATGCATGCAGCTTTCAATCTGTTTTATGAAACTGGAGCAAATAGAGAACTTCAAAACTGATTTATAGATATATGTTCTGGAACCTATAACATGTCCTACAAATAGTGAGGGGAGCACATATGGTCAGTTCCTGAACAACATCCTGCCCTTGAGATTACAGGTGCCATTGTAGTGGAATTGAGATAGAGACCCACGGTTTTAGAAAAAAGATTTATTGTGCACAATGTCTCAGTGAGATACCTCTCAAAAGTCTGGGCCCCGCCTCCTTACATTCAGAGCATTTTATACATTTCCCATACAAATACATCACATGTCCAAGAAGAGAAACTGACACATACAAATGGTTCCCACCATTCTCTTGCCTAATCTTACTAATGTTGCAAAGTAAGGGAAGCTTTGTGAGGCACATTCCATCCTCCCTAACACTGTCTCACAGAGTACCATTGTATTCCTTTCAAACACAGAGAGATTTCAATTGCAGAGGAAATTAACTAATTTTCCTCACTTCCTGAGGTCATCTAGGCTGACCCACTTTACCATATGATACCATGTATCATCTATCTGCGATAGAAAGATGTTTACAAAGTTTTAGATGGTCTTATCACACTATATAGCTCCAAGAAAACGACAAATTTACCATATGCTAATAATCTGTGCCATCACTATTGCTGAGCTAATCTACATTCTTACAAAATTGCATTTTCAATTGCTGTAAAATTTGCTCAGGTTAATCCCAATGTTCTTCTATACCTATCCTCTTATCACAGACTTATTTTAGTACAATGTTTTACTTTTCACATTGAAATTCCTATAAATTATATGTAAACACAAAAAGCCCACTCCTACTTACATAGCACCTGAATACAGGAGTGGTCTAGACGTTTAATTATATATATATTATTCCCACATCCCTGTCATGCATCATTTTCATGAGGTCAACAGTTTTTGCAGAGATACTTTCACATGGTAACTCTGAAATTAATATTTCCTAGAAATCCACTTAACGCTAAAAGTTCTGTGGAGCATATTAAGTCTCACAGTTCAGTATTGGTCTAAGATACCTATGTACAGGAACCCTTCATTGGTTCAGCAATACCAATGGCAGATGAAGCCTTTTTTAGCATGCAAGTTCTCAGACTTGCAAAATAGGTTGACCTTTTAGGGACTTTTTGAAAGTCACAGCAGCCACCAACCCATTGACCAATTTAGGATATAGTCATTGTTGTACGATAAATAATGGGATCAGTGTAGTATCTATTTGCCTTTTGGTTTGTCACAAGTTCTTTCTATCCATTTCTGACAGTTATATTGGCAAGAGGATTATGAAATTCTATAGCCTAGGGATAAGCTCACACATTTGTGTTATGTAGTTTTATAAAACGTCCATCTTGCAATAGTTCAGTACCTGGAAAGCTCCTCCCAAGAAATATTGCATGCCTTAAAACAAAGGAACCCTATTGATATTCTGCAACATTAGCTTCTGTAGCAGGAACATTCTCTGTTTTCTTGCTGCCTGGATGAATTTCAGTTTCACAATGGATTTGGATAAAAGCTGTTTAAAAGCTACCAAACTGAGCTGGTGAGGAAGGGTTCACTTGTTCCTTGCATACTGCTTTTTGTGTAAGTGTAGATCTGAGTATGTGTATATGGAAGAGACACATACTGGATGTGATTGTCCCACACATCGAATCTGAATTTATCTACTAAATACAGAGGAATTGCCCTCTGCTTGGTCTATAAAACCCAACAGAAGCCTTTGACTCTGAAAAGTGGCATAAAAATAGTGAAACAAATGGATGAAATAATTAAAAATCGCAGAGGATGCTGGCCATAGATGCTAGCTACTTTTCAAACAATTATCCTATTGGAAATGGGCTAAGACATAATGAGTGACACATTGAAGATGCAATGACTGCATGTTTAGCTATTCCTTCCAGCCTGTACTTAACTTGGGCCCCAGCAATAGCATAAACTTTACTAGGATTGCTTTCTTCTGAGGAAGAATACATCAGTGTGTGGATAAGATGCTGCATCCATATCTCTACTGTCCACAACATCACCAGCTTCTTGTAGAATCCTGCACTGAATTGCTATAATGATTTAAAAATTATTTTGTCTCTTCTGTCCCTAGATATATTGAATGGATAATATGACCCCACCTTCTGTTGTGTCAGAGGCAAGCTCTAACTAGCAAAATGATTTCTTGAAAAGCACAATGGAGTTTGGTAAAGCCAGGAAGTCATCCATACCGTACCATTCCAGCCAAGTAGAGTAATCTTAGCTGCTTTGTCAAAATGCAGTGAAGGAAGTGAGGAGAAAAGCAGATTCTCCACCCGGTGGATGTGCCCAGAATCCCAGATGAGTAGGATGCAGCATCCTAATGAGGCACTGATTTGAAGAAGCCCATTGACAAAAGATTGCTGAAGCGCTCCCATTTTTCAAAGCAAAAGGCAGTTCTTTATAATGGCGGTCATTTGCTTTCTTATGAACACTCATTTGCAAGGGCACCTATACATTTATAGAAAGAAAAAAAAATGCAATGACAAACATTTATATAATTATGAAAGGCACAAAGTGAAAGGAAAAAGTGGATCATTCATTATGGGAACTTGAAGTTACCCAGTGAAGTTGGGCAGCGGTGTACTATGTTCTGAAATGACAAAGGAGGATGACTTCACACAACACATAATTAGGTCATACATTTTGCAACTACAAGGTCACTGATGGCTGCTGACTTAGACTACTGTTAGAAAGGATTATACAACTACGTGGAACATCACTCGTTCATTGTGCTAGCTATAGTAACAAACAGAAACTCCATGGACAAATTTTCTGAATATTAGGCATGGGAGTAGGCAGGAACAGCCAAGAGTGGATGGACATCATCTTAATACCTACTTTTAAATTTGCATGGGTTCCTGGACCATTGTATGAAACACTGGAGAGCTGCAGTCAGTCAGAGTACTACTGTAGATACAATGATATAACACTGGACATGTTTGAGGAATATTCACAATGCATTTATTCTGAGGTTTATGGATCTGCATTGTTTGGAAGAAGGACCCTAGCAGTGGCACAGCAAAAAGTCTCCAGCAAGAGTTATGAGAACTAGAAAGATGCTGCCAGTCAATGCTGATAACAGTGGCTAGATGGATTAATATTCTGACTCAATAAAAAGTAGCTTCAAAACTGGACTGGGGAAAGAGGATTAAAAAACATAGCAGGATACAAAAAAGATTGAAATAAAATATATATATAAAGGAAGATATGTTAATTAAAATATAAGGTTCACATAGCTACTGTATGTCTAACTATGGATTATTATGCGTAATTGAGTGAACCTATACATGGGAAATTTGCGACAATCTGCATTTAATGGAATGGGTGATATTTAACTTAAAAATCATGAATTACAGACAGAATGGGAAGACAGAGATCCATTCATCCCTAATAGACCTTCCCATATTCCTGTTGAAAGAAAGTATTGGACTGGATGGGCTTTTTATCTTACCAACATAGAAGTTTGGTCATGGCATGAGCTAACTCCTTGGATAGGCTGCTATTCCTTGATAGTAACAAGAATATGTTTCTCCACAATTCTGTTGGACCTTGGGGAGTGGTAGGTTTCTTGAACTCGCACAGCAGGTCTAGAAGGACTATAACACATTTTAGTGAGACAAGAAGTCATTTTAAATTATAGAAGATAAGGCACAATAGATACATTAGGAAGGTCTGGTCTGATAAAGTACCTTCTTAGAGTGGCCAAAGGATAGTAAAGTAGGACTATTCAGCACTCTGGACAGAGTTCTGAAGGACCTGCTTGGCTGGGCCAAGTTATTCTGAAAGGAACTACTGTCCTCAAAAGGGCACCTCATATGCAGTATGGAGATCACTCAGAACTGGCATTCCCACCAATCCCTAGCTCATGCAACCCTAAACTCTAAATGCCTATGCTCATATATCTGGTCTGTAGTTTCTTCAGGTCTGAGGGGAATGGAGGATTTTGAAGGACTTTCCATGAAAAAAAGAAGGAGATTCTGAACTGTAGTCTCTGTAGACACAAGAAAGGGCCCAGATAATTCCTGAGAGTATCCCTTTAAGGCGATGCTGTTTGCTGAAGCTCAGGAGCCATGACAATGACATGACTTTGAGTTCAGACAAAGCTGAACTTTGCATTTAGGGATAATTCACACACTGAAAAGAACAACTCTGATAACCTATACACCACCACCAATATCTGAGCTTAAATCAGAAAACACTGAATGGGCATCAATTCTGAATCAGTTCTGATTTGGTCCCTAGATTTCTCTACAATAAAAACAGAAGTGCCAATAGGGTAAGAATCAGGGCATCCTGTGTTATCATGGAGAAATTTGCCCTTTTAACTGTGCAGGCACCATTTACGACAAATGGGACTGCATTTCTGACTTTGCCATTCAAAGAGACAAAGACTTCTAGATTTGGCCTTCTTTTGTTATTTTGTGCCTCTTGTCTTCCAGTTTTATGTACTGACTGAATATCAGGGCTTGCTGTAGAAACACGAAAGAACCCTCATTTTCCCCTATGGTTTATTATTTATTGACCTTTTAGACCATTATGGTTTACCATATCAAGGTTTGGTCACGAAATTGATGTGCAAGGAAATTTATTTTGTCAACTAAATATAATCTTTTTTTAGCTGGTAAAAGGAATGGATGTGTTCACCAGTTGATTATCTCCTCTTAAGAATAGCACCTTTTTTTAGCATTTTGAGGAAATGTTTGTAATCGCTAACCCACAAGTTATTTAAACAGTATAGAAAATGCAAAAGTATACATACACTTTTGGGATGCTGTAAACCAACTCACTGCTAATTTTTGTGTATGCTTTTTTCCTGTTAAGTGTAACCAGAAACCTACTCTCTGATCTTCAGATGCCAGATATTATTCTGCAACATTTCTCCCTTCAAGATGGCTAAGATATTGGACACACAAACATACAATTATCTTGAGTGATCTGAGGATATAGTTACATGATCAAACACTTAGCTTAGGAAGAGCCCTAAAGAATAGGTTGGACACTGAGTCCTGGACACTGACAGTGGTGATTAAAATATTTGGAGCTATTTAATTTGGGGTGTGATTTTTGTTGAGGAATTTTGCAGAAACAAGAAACTGACAACCCACAACTTTCAAGTCCTTAGGTAACTGCAGAATCTCTATTGTCAGGCTTGAAACCGAAACCAAAAAAACACCTGCTGAAATCTGAGAAGTCAGGGTTAGTTATGTCAGGTTTACAGTCATCAGGGCATGAACTTTTAATAGTCTATGTATAGTTTGTGCGTGGGAGAATTGCTTTTTGGATTATATCATCAGAATCTTCCAGCTAGGATGGCCAATGATTTGAGGATTCTGGAAGTTTTACTCTAAAAAGTAACTTTTCCTTCCTCTATATCGCTGTCCCTTTCATTTCTAATAATGACTATGACTTTCTCTTACCACTTACCACACACACCCAATAAACAAATACAAGCAAAATATGATGTTTTGAAGAATAATTCTGCACTAAATAATTTTGTCTTTTTTTTTTAGAGTAAAACATCAAAAAACCTGATGGAAATTTGAGGTGTCACAAAGCATAGGGTCTTGAGTTGTGTGCATTGCTTCCTCTTTAATCCCTGCCTACACTTTACATTTTTTAAAAAAGTGGCTTACAAGCGGAGAGGCATGTTTCAAAAAGGAAAGATCACTGAAGAGGATACTAAATTGATTCAACGTTGTATATTTAACAGAACTGTTTAAGTTTTAAAACTTCTGTATTGATAATATTTTAGCTCTGCTTTGTTTTAATTTCATAGAATCATTGAGTCATAGAAACACCATTGAATTGTAAGGGGCTGCAAGGGCCTTCTAGGTCTACCACCTGCCATGCAAGAATACAAAACTGAAAGATGCCCATTCATCCTCTGTTTAAAAACCACTAAACAAAGAAAACTGACTTTCCTCCAAGAAAGTCTATTCAGCTGCCTAGCAGTTGTTACCGTAAAGACACTCTTCCTAATGTTTATGTGGACACACTCTCTCTCTCTCTTTCTCATGTAATTTGGATCCATTGGCTTGTGTTCTAGTCTCTCGACCAGGAGTTAACAAGCCCATCCCATCTTCTATGTGACATTCCATCAGAATTTAATGGTGGCAATCATGTCACCTGGCAGTCTTCTCTTCTCTGCACTAAACATACTGAACCCCCCAAGATGTTCCTGATTACACTTGGTTTCTAAACCTTTGATAATCTAGGTTGTCTTTCACTGGACACAATTTGGGTCCTGTGCCAGGAGAAAGGCAGGATATAAATTAAATATATAAACAATAAGCACATTCAGATACCAAAGCTTTCTGTTAACATGTAGTAGCAAAATAAACAGGTGACCTGATTGTTCTGGGCGGCAGTAGTGGGGTAGAAAGAACCAGTGTGGTGTTGTGCTGTGAAAGCTGGACTAGGACTCCAGGAGATGTGGGTTGAAAGCTCCACTTAGCCATGGAAACTTATGAGGTGATTCTGGGCAAGTCACATCCACTCAGAAAGGCAATGGTAAGTCTCCTCTGAATAAATCAGGCCAAGAAAACCATAGGATAGGATCACCAAAAGTTGGAGTTAACTTGAAGGTGCATAACAACAAAGTGGGATGGAAGGGATTTATGTGGCACTGTTGTTGCAAACAAGGGTGGAACAACTGATGAAGACAATGCAGGAGCCACACAATTGTTGCCCCAGCTGAGTTGATCAAGCTGAGCTTGGTGCTTCATTTGTCCGTCATAGGTGTATGTCTCTCTGCGTGTCTGTCCAGACCTTGGAAATTATTTAAGTCTACAGTAGCTATTCTCTGTGGGTGATTCTGAGGATTGCAGTCCAATACCACCCTCCATTTTCTCCCAAGCTTTTGATGCTATCGTAATATGCTAACTATCTACTTCACATAGACAGGGAACTTAAGCTCAGACTTAAGACTTTCAGGAGACTTAAAAAACAAAACAAAACTAGATATCTTAGTACTGATTTCCCCACAGTGCAGCAATTTTAGAAAGAAATTATGCCATTTAAGAGGTATCCCAGTCTAGTTATCCTAAACAACTAGCTTCTTGTGAATTATATAAGCAAATGTACTCCCCTGACATAGTTATGACTTTCTAACAAATAGCAGTCAAAAGAAAATAATCACAGCAATTGGGATTTCTTCTGCAGCAAACTTTCACTCTTCCCTAAATGCCACATTTTTCTGTTCTTGATTCTACTGTCTAGGTATATGTGATTTATTGCCACACTGTCCTAGCAATGTTGGAAACTCTATTCTGGCTATTGACAAAGAGAAGTAACAAAGGAGAAGGATAGATGCTGCTGTGACAGCTTGCAGAAATGGCTTTCATTTTCATAGTAGCCTCACTAGAGGGAGTTGCTGGCAATATCAGTCAGGGAGAAACAAAGCTGTACAGTTTAATTTTTAAAAAAATGTTTTTTTCCTCTTTTTTTCTAGGATTCATAAGTTTTTTCCAAGCTTTCTATTACTGCAACCAGTGATAACTTCCATGTTTCTTTTATCAGTTTAATGACTCATATTTGAACTTGGAAGAAACTGTATATCAACTTATCACCCTACAATTTGCAATTCTTCAAAGATACATATTTCAGCCTGAGTGGATTCTTGTCATGTCAGACTTGAAGTATGTGTAGATGTGTGCAATTGCTTCCCTCATCTTCCTCTGGCGCTTCTCACTTCATAGGAAGCTGCCTTACACTGAGTCAGCCTGTTTGTCCATCTAGGCCAGTATTGCCTATTCTGACTGGCAAAGGATCACCCCAATGTCTTAAACAGAGCTCTTTCCAATTATCTTATTTGTTTTCCCTTCCTTCTGTCCTTCCTTCTTACGTTCAGTGTGCTGGAGACTGAACCTGCAATCTTTTTCACATGAACCATGTGATATGCTCTGAACATCTTTAGTACAAGTCCTTTCTTACTTCTTGAAATGGCCTGCTGATTGATGCTTACCACCTTGAAACTTAAATAGCTGAGGCTGCAATCCTATAACCTAGGGGCAACCCCCTAGTAAGCTCATTGTGACTTCCTTGTGATTAGACATGTATATGAATTCACTCATCATTCTTTATGGTGTGAGAAGGAAGAAAGTAGACAAGGAAGGATCTACTAGTTAGTTTCTGAGTAATCTCAGCTGATCGCCAATTTTTCTGTCTCCCAAGGGTTTAACAACAGCATCATAAGGAATAATTGTTACTCCAGCTATGGCACTGTTGGTGAGGACCCCAGATATCATTTTGATATCAAACAATTCAGCCTTTGCTTGGCCTTTCTCCAGCCACCTCACTCCACGTGTTTGCGAGGTTCTCCGGATAAGCACGGACAGGGTGCGGCCACTAATGGTTTTACATTCCAAACCCTATTGAGGCCAGCAACTCAAGCCTCGCTCGTAGCTTCAGAGAATTTCCCACTGCAAACCTTACAATAGATGCACGTCTCTCAGCCAAACCAGTCCTTTTAGACAGGACATTTACATACTGGCCAAACTATTGTCGTCGAGCATTAAGCTCATCATGCAAACTTGACCTTTTCGAAATCCTTTGTCCAGCTCTAGACTTACTTTGTTCTCACCTGGCATGCCATAGTCAGTAGGCACAAACTCCCCTATAAAAACCCCTCATTTTCCAAACAGTCTTCGGATCACTTTGGACTGCCACCCCGCCTTGCTGCTGGTCTGTCTAAGGAGCTCCCCTCAGCCAGCCACGCTGAGCTTTCTTCCCCGGAAACCCATCTTTCTCTCCAGGACTACGAGACCAGGTGTCGTATTGCCTTTCCCTAAAAGCCCCATTTTTCTGATTTACAGATAGCTAGTGTACATGTTGTTTTATGTGCTGTTTAACTTTCAATAAAACTATTATTTTTGTTACTTTTAAACTTGCCTGCCTGTTCTCTGACCTGAAGCCGTAGACATTGGGTTAAAAGATCCTTGCTAATGTTACCCTGCCTCTCGTTTAGCCGAGAGAGTGCTCAAGCTAAATTCCCCCAACTTGTGTTTTTATTTGGTCATTTGGGCGTCCCTCCCGGGACCCCCATCATACAGGGCAACATAATTGCTTCTCCCCTTTTAAATTAGGCTTCTTATATGGTAAAACGCTGGCAGAGGGAGGGTCAGGGGTAGGTTTTTCTCTGGCTAAACTGTGAGCTCAGTTTCCGGTAGCTCAGTTCAAGCAAAAAGAAATCCTTGGATAACTGAGCACTCTTCTTCCTTCCTGCGCACCCTCCCTTGCATTTTGCACTGACTCTGGCTGGAGGACCTCAGGGTAAACAACAACAAAAATAAATTAGATGGCATGAGCCTGCTCTTTCTGTATATTGACATACCACTCAACGTTTCAAAATGAATTTTTTAAAAATAACATCAAGGATCATTGTCAAAGCTCTTGCACTTGTGAGGGTGGTGGGACAGAGAGAAGGGCCCCCCGCAGCAGGTCTCAGAGCACGGGCAGTTTTGTAAGGAAGAACGCAATTCTTTAAATAACTTGGACCCAAGCCATATAGGGCTTTATGGGTCAAAACCAGCACTTTCAATTGTGCACCAAAACAGACTGGCAGCCAGTAGAGCTGTTGAAACAAGGGAGTTGTGTGTTTGTTGCCCATATGTTGAGATGGAACACTGGCTGTCCTACAGTATATGTGTTACTGTGGTCCAGGACTACCCAGCGATAACACTTGATATCGTTTTGATATCAAACCATTCGGCCTTCCTCTGCCACCCTGCTCCATGTGTTTGCGAGGCCTCCGGACAAGCACGTAAACAGGCACGGCCGATAATTGCTGGACATTCCATTCCCCACCTAGGCCGAACTGAACTGATTCATCGCTTCAGGGACCTCTCCGGCAAACACCCTTTTGCTTATGCGCGATACTAACAAAGGCACCCCTGCTCCGAGCAGGTAGCCGCACAAAGCTGTGCCAAGCGCTCTGCATTTGCATACTGGTTTCACTATTGTTGATTCGGCGCTAAGCCAATCATGCTAAACTCTGACCTTTCCAAGGCTTTGTCCCTGTCAGGGGCTCTGGCCTTGCCAGCCCCTCCGGAGCCTCGGAGGCCGCCGCGGAAGCAGCTCCTGAGGCGGAGGATGTCCCGGTCTCCTCGCGAGTCACAGCGGAGGCCTCCGGCGCCAGGAACGGCTGCCCGGACGCCGTCGAGGCCACCGCCGCTGTGAAGGAGGCCGCAGATCCTCCCGTCGCGAGGAACGGCCGCTGAGGATGAGGCCACGGGGGCCTCCGCCACTGAGGGAAGCTGCCCAGACCGCGCCAGAACCGCCGCCACCGAGGAACTCACCCGGGAGGCCACTGCTGCTGAAGGAGATGCCAACGAAGCCGCCGTCGCGGAGGGGAGCCGCCCGGACGCCGCTGAGGACGACGACGAGGCTGCCGTCGCCGAGGGAGGCCGATCGGGTGTTCTCCTGGGGTGGGCAGGCCCAGGCTCCACTCTGGGACACCGCCCACCCGCGGGCCCGATCCTGAAGAGACCGTTGGCCTCCCTCCCTGCTCCCAGCTGCAGGGCTCCCAGCTGCGCAGCAGCTCCCGGATTGGCCGGCGCCGGCCCCGAAGGCCTACTTAAGGCCAGAAGGAAGCAGGGTTCAGCACCGAGCAACAACCGTTGGTCTTCCGTGTGTTGACCGTCTGTGCTGTGTCCACTGCCTGCCGTGTTCCTGTCCAGAAGCCCTGCCAAGCCAGCTGACCGCCAGTTATCCGGGTGAGGAAACCCTTTTCTTTAGTTACTTCGTTTGCCTGCCGCAAGGACTCTCTTTGTTTGTTATTGGACTGCTGGCTGAGGCTTCTGAGGCGAGTTCCGGCTCAAGCCTGACCCTAGGGCCCAAGTGGCTGCTCAAGTGCAGGAAAACCAGAACCTGCGAGCTCAGGTGGACCAACTGACCCAAGCCCTGCAAAACCTGCAGTATCAGGTGGGACAGCTGCAGGCAGCCCGGCCTCCCGCAGCCAAGATCCCGATCGCTGTGCCACAGCGCTTCTCGGGGGACCCGGCGGACCTCGAGACGTTTATAGCTAATTGCCGCCTCTACATCCAGGTACGCGGCCAAGACTTCCTGAACGAGCGGGCCCAAGTGGCGTTCGTGATAAGTCTGCTGTCCGGTTCGCCCACCAGGTGGGCCACGCCCCTGCTGCGTCAGAACAGCGGTGTCCTGGATAGTATGGTGGCCTTCCTGCAGGCCTTTCAGCCAGCTGCAGCAAGGGAGAGGTTCGGTGCGGGAGTATACCACCGCCTTCCGCTTGCTGGCACAAGACCTGGCCTATAATGATGCCGCCCTCCAAGATCAGTTCTGGGCTGGACTTTCGGCAGAAATCCTGGATGAGCTGGCACGCAGCTCGCCGCCTGCTACCCTGGAGCGGCTGATTCAACAGGCCCTACGACTCAACGGGCGTCTAGAAGCGTGTAGACAGGCTCGTCGGGCGGCGGCTCCTGGCCTGCGTCCAGTAGTGGGGGCGCGCTCCGGAACAGCCATGCCACTAGAGCCGCCTCCTACCCGACCCGGAGTCGGCGCGTCCGGTGGTCCGTCAGACGTGGAGGAACTGATGCAGTTGGGGGGAGCTTGGCCACGGCTGACCCCAGAGGAGAGGGAGCGTTGACGGCGCGCTGAATTATGTTTGTACTGTGGCCTCAGAGGACACTTTGCCCGGGTGTGTCCTGCCAAATCGGCCCCGGCAGGGAAGCCGAGAAATGCCACCGCCCAGGTCTAGAAGGCCTGCGAGGCCTGGGGGAGCCTGGCGACCGAGGTCCTGAAGGCTCGCCGGAGCCCAAGCGAGACCCGCTGTTGGTTGCCGCGACAGTGAGCTTCGGCGTTTCCACACCCGTTCTGGTGGGGGCTATGATAGACTCCGGGGCGTCCAACAATTTCCTCGACACCCAGTTTGCCCAAGACCACCGTATTCCATTGGAGCCGCTGCCCAAGTCTCGACCGGTGGAAACTATAGACGGGTGTCTATTGCGATCGGGGCCTGTTATCCACCAGACGGCCGAGGTGGTGTTGGAGATCCAAGGTCACGTCGAGCACATTCGCTTCCTGGTAACGGCGGTGCCCCACTTTCCGGTAGTTTTGGGGATTCCCTGGCTCTCGCGCCATGACCCACACATCTCCTGGTCACGGCGCGAGGTGCTGTTCGTTTCCCACTTCTGCCAAGAACACTGCTGGCCGGAGTGGCTGATGGCCGCATTGGAGTCCCCGGGAGACGATACCACAGTGGAGTTGCCGCATAAGTACCGGGATTACACGGACGTCTTCAATCTGAAAGAGGCCGACCGCCTGCCTCCACATCGGGTCTACGATTGCGCTATAGACCTGGTCCCGGGCGCCCCGATACCCGCAGGACGGATCTACACCCTTTCCGAACCAGAGCTGGCGGCCCTGAGGGAGTTCTTGGAGAAAAACCTGTGCCGAGGTTTTGTGCGCCCTTCCACGTCGCCGGCAGGGGCCCCTGTGCTGTTTGTGCGGAAAAACTCAGGTGAACTCCGTCTCTGTAATGACTACCGCGCCCTCAACCGGGTCACCATTTGAAATCGATACCCCCTGCCGCTAATCCCGGAACTTCTGGAACGCTTATGACATGCGAGGGTGTTCACGAAGCTGGATCTGCGTGGGGCCTACAACTTGGTGCGCATCCGGGCTAGGGACGAGTGGAAGACGGCATTCCAGACGCGTTACGGGCACTACGAGTACACCGTGATGCCGTTCGGTCTGTGCAACGCCCCGGCCGTCTTCCAGCATTTCGTAAACGATGTATTTCGAGATTTGCTCGACAGCTTCGTGATCATCTGCTTAGATGATTTCCTCATCTACTCACCAAACCAACAGGTGCACGAAGCCCACGTCCGCACTGTCCTGCAGCGGCTGCGGGAGCACCGTCTTTACGCTAAGCTCGAGAAATGCACCTTCGACCTCCGTGAAGTCGATTTCTTGGGCTACCAAGTGACGCAGAGGGATATAGAAATGGATCCGGCCAAAGTGGAAGCGATAGTGTCGTGGCAGCCTCCGGGGTGCCTCAAGGATGTTCAGCGCTTCTTGGGGTTCGCAAACTTCTATCGGAAGTTCATCCCGGAATATGCGGTGTTGGCGGCGCCCATCACCAGCGTTCTCCGGGGCAAGGCACTGTTCCAGTGGACCCCCGAGGCACAGCAGGCCTTTGAGCGCCTAAAGGCCCGGTTCACAACCAAGCCAATCCTGCAACATCCAGACCCCAAACGGCCGTTTGTACTGGAGACTGACGCATCGGATGTGGCGGTCGGGGCAGTCCTGCTCCAGCCTTCCGATCCAGAGGGCCAACTTCTGCCGTGCGCGTACCACTCCCAGCAACTCACTCCTCCCGAGCAGAACTACACCATCTGGGAGAAGGAGCTCCTGGCCGTTAAGGTGGCGTTTGAGGCTTGGCGTCACCTCCTGGAAGAGGCCCAGCATTCGGTACAGGTGCGGACGGATCACCGTAACCTGGAATATCTGCAGACCACCTGCAAGTTGACCCCGCGGCAGATGCGTTGGGCCTAATTCTTCTCCCGCTTCGACTTCCGTCTGCAGTACATCCCACGAGCCCGCAACCGGCGCGCAGACGCCTTGTCGTAAAAACCAGAATACGCTGCAGCCATGGAGTCTGAGGTCCGGGCCACTATTCTACACCCCAAAAACTTCACTGCGGCCGTAGATGTGACAGCCTTATCTCGGCGCATCCGCGCGGCTCAAGCCAGGGAGCCGTTCCAGGGGAGGCTACAAGCGGAAGACCCCGCGTCCCCTTGGTCTCGGCGGGAGGGTCTGCTTTACCATTGGGGCAGGCTGTTTGTTCCGGCGGGCCCTTGCCGGGAGGAGGTCCTTCATCTTTGTCATGACGGGAGACCAGCCGGGCACTTCGGTCTCTTCAAAACCCTACACTTAGTCTTGCGGGAGTTCTGGTGGCCCCGGGTACGGAGCGACGTGAACCGTTACGTACGCTCCTGTCCCGTGTGTCGCCGGGCTAAAGATCCTCCTGGGAAGCCTGCCGGGTTGCTGCATCCCCTACCCTGCGGGGCCCTGGCGGTTGATTTCCATGGACTTTGTAACAGAGTTGCCACCATCCAAGGGCCACACTACCATATTAGTAGTGGTGGATCTTTTCTCGAAGATGGCCCACTTCGTACCATGCCCGGCTCTGCCCACAGCCAAAGAGACGGCCCGTCTGGTCTTACAGCACGTTTTCCGGCTGCACGACCTGCCAGAAGGTATTTTAACAGATCGGGGAGTTCAGTTCACTGCCCGTTTCTGGCAGAGCCTACTACAGCTCTTGGACATTAAGCCACACTTGTCCTCAGCCCACCACCCGCAGACGGACGGCCAGATGGAGCGGACCAACGCTACCCTAGAGCAGTATCTTCGCTGCTACGGCTGCTACCAACAGGACACCTGGAGCGAACTCCTCCCGTTAGCCGAGTTCACGTACAATAACGTCGTTCATGCCTCAACGCAACAGTCCCCATTTATGGTCAACTACAGATACCACCCGAGGTGGTTCCCACCCGTTGGAGCTTCGTCAGCTGTGCCGGCAGCCGACCAGTGGGCGCAGGAACTGCGCGCCCTGCAGACCGTCCTGCGGAATCAGCTCGAGGAGGCCAAAGAGATGTACTAACGAACGGCAGATTCGCATTGGCAGCCAGGGGCTCCGCTGCGGGTTGGGGAGCGGGTTTGGCTGTCCACCCATTTTCTTTCTTCCACCCGCCCCAACCGTAAGTTGGACGCCCGTTATATTGGCCCCTTCACTATCACAGCACAGATCAACCCCGTAGCCTTCCGCCTGCAGCTCCCACGCTCCCTCTGGATCCACCCGGTGTTCCACCGATCGTTGCTTCATTCGGCCGCTGGGGTTCGGCCCAACGTCGGCCCGGGCCCTCCTCCCGGTCCAATCACAATCGACGGGGGGAGGAGTTTGAAGTGGCGGAAATCCTGGACTCCCACCACCGTCGCGGCCGTCTTCAGTATCTAGTCGACTGGCACAGCCATGGGCCAGAGAAACGCTCCTGGGAGGACGCCTCAGACATTCATGCGCCCCGTTTGGTGCAGGCCTTCCACCGCCGGTACCCAGCCAAACCACGGCCGCCCGGGGGGAGGAACGTCCTTGGGGAGGGGAGTGATGTCGGGGGCTTCGGCCTTGCCAGCCCCTCTGGAGCCTCGGAGGCCGCTGCGGAAGCGGCTCCAGAGGCGGAGGATGTCCCGGACTCCTCGCGAGTCACGGCAGAGCCAGGAACGGCTGCCCGGACGCTGTCGAGGCCACCGCCGCTGCAGAGGAGGCCGCGGATCCTCCCGTTGCGAGGAATGGGCGCCCTGGAACCGCCACCGCCGAGGATGAGGCCGCGGGGGCCTCCGCCACCGAGGGAAGCTGCCCAGACCGCACCAGAACCGCCACCGCCGAGGAACTCACCCGAGAGGCCGCCGCCGCTGAAGGAGATTCCAACAAAGCCACCGTTGCGGAGGGGAGCCACCCGGATGCCGCTGAGGACGACGACGAGGCCGCTGTCGCCAGGGGAGGCTGATCGGGCGTTCTCCCGGGGTGGGCGGGGCCCGGGCTCCACTCTGGGACACCGCCCACCCACGGGCCCGATCCTGAGGAGACCGTCGGCCTCCCTCCCACGTTCCTGCAGCGGCGGCAAGCCAAGGAGGCTGCCCACCGCTCCTGTCGGCTGCTGGAGCGTCGGCTGCAGGCTGAGGGCTCTCAGCTGGCCGATGGCTGTCAGCTGTGAGCCCGGCTGAGGGCTCCCAGCTGCGCAGCAGCTCCCGGATTGGCCGGCGCCGGCCCCGAAGGCCTACTTAAGGCCAGAAGGAAGCAGGGTTCAGCACCGAGCAACAACTGTTGGTCTTCCGTGTGTTGACTGTCTGTGCTGTGTCCACTGCCTGCCGTGTTCCTGTCCAGAAGCCCTGCCAAGCCAGCTGACCGCCAGTTATCCGGGTGAGGAAACCCTTTTCTTTAGTTACTTTGTTTGCCTGCCGCAAGGACTCTCTTTGTTTGTTATTGGACTGCTGGCTGAGGCTTCTGAGGCGAGTTCCGACTCAAGCCTGACTCTAGCCTGCCCTGCCCCGGCCTGCCGCTGACAGTCCCGCTCCAAAATCGCATTGTTCTCACTGAGTAAGGTATGGCCTGCAGTCACAATTCACCCTATATAAACCCCCGATTCCGAGACCACCTTGGATCTCTCCTGAGTTCCATCCAGCCTTGCCGCTGCTCCGCTTGGCGAGCTGTCCCCTCAGTTCCAGTGACTGAGCCTGCTCAACCCGGGATCGCTCTCGAGTTCCAGACTGCCTTGCTGCCGCTTTGTTCGGCGAGCTCCTCTCAGGGAACCATGCTGAGCTTCTTCACTGCACCCCAACATCACTCTCAAACTACAGGACTACGAGACAGGTGTCGTATCACTCATTTCCCTCTGAAAATCTCTATTTCCAACTCTTTTGTTAGCTGTGTGACTGTGTCGTCTTTTATTGGTGTCTGTGTTTAATAAAACATCGTTCTGCTATATTAAATAGTCTGTCTGCTTGACTGACCTGACCCCGTAGATGCTGGGTTGCAAGATCCTGCTACGTTACCCTGCCTCTCTCTAGCTTTAGTGAGTGCTCCAGCTAATTTCCCCCAAAGTTGTATTTAGTGTTTGGTTATTTGGGTGCCCCTCCTGGGACCCCGAGAGAACAGGGTAACATATGAATCTTAGTAACTGTCTAACAAACTATGAGAGAAATTAACTGAAAGCAGTTTTCACCAGCAAGTGAAAACTGAGTGTAACTTTTAGATAAGTTAGACCTGGATGGAGCCCCCTTGCAGCAGTGATCCAGCTAAGCAGGACTGAAGAAATGCAAAGAGCTCATCCATTGACTGAGTGTGAAATTGTCAGAGGCAATTGCTACCCAACGCAACAATTTGAATAGGTTATCTGATTTCAGAAGAATACTTGTTAAATATTCTGTGAATCAGCAAACTTCTTTACTGTGTTACTGGTTTCATCTGATTTTGGAAACTAATCAGAGTTGATCCTGTTTAGAGCTTCAAGTGGGGAACACCTGCAAATAAAAGGAGTCTGCTGTCACTCAGACTTAACAATAGTGGACTGGATGACCAGCATATAACTCAGTTTCCTATGTTCCTCTATTTTGCAATGCAGACATGCAGGAGAAGGATCTGTTCATTTTTAAGGTGTGGGGGCTTTTTTAAGGGCTAGAATTTTTGGGAATCATCACATCTCAGTAATTGGACCAGTCCTCTACTCTTTGCTATTTCTTATTGTTCTCTTCTGAAAATGAGAGAGCAAGCAGTAAGTATAAGGTGTAAGCTGCACATACCTTGTCCTCCCGAGGTGGTACATTGTGGGGAAATTGTAGGCCCACTCAGTGAGGGGGTCCACTGAGAATAATTTGTTTAACATCCTAAAAACAAACAAATAAATCCAGCACTGGCAATTTTATAGAAGGAATTAATTTGAATGCCAGGCAAACTTATTGACAGGTTTATGGCATATGACTGTTCAGCACTTGGAAATGATTACAGTTGATGGTATGTGTCTGCATGGGCCATCACAGACCTACGCCAGAGAGACAACTTATGTGTCACCTTAGGGTGCTTGCTTTCTAATTTTTGTACCATTTAACTTGATGGAAAATTCTGAAGAATTTGAAAGCTTGGAGAATACTTTTACAGCATCTTGGTTGGACCTAGTAACGTTGCCCAATTGTGGATTTTTGATTTATTTTTTCATTAATATGCTCAGAGGCAAAATGAAAGTCTGAAGCTTCACATTGTATATAATAAGAGCATGGAATGTCAGAAGCATGAAACAGGGGAATCTAGACACTGCAAAATATATAAACCTAGTAACACTTGAGCTGAATGAACTCAGTTGGAGAGGAATGGGACCTTTTTAATCAGATAATTGTGTAATGTTTTATACTGGAAATCAGAGTAAAACTAAGGAGAAGAAAAAAAAATAATGACCACAGATGATTTATACAACTTAAAAAGGAGATAGTGAAGACATTGAAATAGCTAAAAATGCCCTACTTGTTGGCTCAGTTATAAATAAAAATAAAGCCTATAGCTCATAAAAAAATGATAAAAAAAAAGATCAGAAGAAGGCTATCACTTGGGAGGATAGCTATGAAGAAACTAGATAAGATCCTCAGGTGCAAAGAATATTGTATTAAATACTAAAATCAGAATGAACCATGCCATAGTGTTTCCAGTTTCAGTACATGGTTGTGAGGAAAGCTGATGTCCTTTGGACAAATCATGAGATGAGGTGACTCACTGGAAAAAGACAATAATGCTTGGCAAAGTGCAAATCAGAATGAAAAGAGGTTGAGCACATTACAGATAGATAGACTAATTCAATCAAGGAAGCTACAGTTCTGAGACTACAGGACCTGACCAGTGCTGTTGATGACCTCTTGTGGGTCTTTTATTTCTAGGATTGCCAGAAATTAAAGTCGGTTTGATGTCAAACAGCAACAAGGAAAACAAGCAGCTGGTAGGGCCATACTTGGTGCTTCTGCCTTCTATAAGGCAGACAAGCAGGCCAGCAGGATGATCTAGTGGTACAAGACATGGAAGGAAAGGCAAACAACAGGCAAAGGATCTCAGAATCAAATACTTTGGGGGATTTCCCACATGATGACTATTAGAGCATCCACTGCACTTCTGAAGAAGCAGTGTCAGTATGAGACATACAAAAGAAAACTAAAATAATATGTTTCTAAGGAGTTTCTCACACTCCCCTAAAGCCTAGAATACTGCACTGAATATCATACCTTATAAGAATCTGGGCCAGTGTTAGTTAAATCTCCTTTCTCACTCATGAAAGCATTTATCTCCAAAGGCATAGAAGGAACAGAAGGGCTTAGGTATGTATTTCATATATTCATAATCTTACACATGGAACCACTTTGAGTGGATGCCATTTCAAAATCAAACATCTTTGAGACAAGACAGCCCAGGAGTCTGACATTTTATTGCTGATAAATCTGCGTAGATAAATACCATTGGAAAACATTTTTCTAACCGAAGGGCCCATTATCTCAGGGTATTATACCCCACTGTGGATATGTTACAGACTTCAAAAGTCCCATTGTGAGTGTTCTGGCATATATCCATTTTCAATGATGGCTATGAGCTTATGTGTATTTCAAAATTTGGACAGCAGTATTTACAAAACAGAGTTCTTAAAAACAAGAAATTCTTGCTTTGGATGGAGAAATGAAAATTTGGGTGTACTGCTATCTGATGAGAGTGTGGCTATGTGTAATTCTATCTGTTTTTTTCCAAATGATGGGTGATAGATAAGATGTGAATATCAATAATTTATTTATTTAATTGGTTCCTTTCGTTTGTGTTGTTGTTGTTGTGTGACTTCAAGTAATTTCTGGCTTATGGAGACCCTAAGGCGCTCGCCTATCACCATGTTTCTGGAGTTGAGAGTGGATGACACGCCCCAGGTCAGCCAGTGGGTTCCATGGCCAAGCAGGAAATTGAGCCCTGGTCTCCAACACTCAAACAACTATAGCATGCTGGCTCTTCATTTGGATGCTGACTTTTTCCTGGGTGGAACCCAAGATAGTCCCCTTAGAGAACCAATTGAAAAACCTTAACAATAAAAATTCAGAAACAATTTTAAAATCACCACATTAAACAGTATAAAATCATTTAAAAGACATACAAAAGTTAAAAAAATAAATAAAACACACATTCTGATATACATTAAAAGCTTGCTTAAACAAAAGGTCTTTGCCTGCCAATGAAAGGAAAGCAGAGAGGGGGCCAGCCTAACCTCCCATGGAAAGGAGTAACAGAAGGTGGAAGCAGCCACTTAGGAGGCTCTCTATTGTGTGCTTAACCAAGCAAGCCTGGGATGGTGGCAGGATTGAGAGAAAGCCTTCCCCTGTAGACTTTAAAACTCTGGCAGTTTTGAATAGGGAGATAAGATCTTTCAGACAGTCTGGACCTAAGCTGTATAGGCTTCTTCCCCAACTGCCACTGCTGCAGACTTGAAAGGAGAGAGCAACCGTCAGTCACAGCTCCATTGTGCCCAAGCTGAGGAAAGGCCTTCCCTGCATCCCAACTGTCACTGCTGGGGTGTCAGAAGGGGTAAAGAACCAGCAATGTTTGCAGGACTCAATCCTTCCTCCACCATAGCCGTTTCCTTTCCCTTGTGTGTCATGTCTTATTTTGCAAGATTGTAAGCATGAGGGAAGGGAACTGTCAAATTAACCAATTGTAAGGTACTCTGGGAGTGTTTTCTTGGGGGAGGGGGCAATAAGTACTCTAAATAAAAATAGATATAAATGTATGGGTCATGACGAGACTTTGAATAATGCCTGGAAGCGAACTGGTAGTCAGTGATCGTCTTTGAACAACAGAGTTATATGCTTCCTGCAGCTGGTCCTGGTCAGCATTCTGCCACAGCATTTTGGACTAGCTGAAGTTTCCAAACAGTTTTCAAAGGCAGCTGCATGTAGCACATGTTATAGTAGTCCAAATGGGAGGTAATCAAGGCATGTGTCCCTGTAGCCAGATCTGATATCTCAAGGAGCAGGCACAGTGGCACCCTAGTACAAACAGGACTAGTCCAAATAGTGCATTAGCCCAAAAGGGACATTACAGTAGTTTGAATGGGATGTAATCAAGGCATGTGTCACCATAGCCAGATCTGATGTTTCAAGGAACAGGTACAGCTGGTGTGCTAGTGTTAGCGATGCTGTGTCCATGGACACTTTCTACCATGCACATCTGTTCAGTGTCTGGTCATTTGTTTGGTTGAAGTATTTACTCACTTCCCTTAACCAAACGATTCCTAGAGTGTACAAATAAAACACAGTACACAAGCAGAAAGTTGTGGGTGGAAATGAGGGGGAAAACAAGATGAGCAGCAACTAGGCTCTGGCTGCACTTTTGCTCTCTGACCAGGGTTAGAATTTTTTTGGGGTGGTATTGTTCAGAATGGATAGGAGCAGTCCCTTTCTTCGTCCCACCTGCCAGTTTAATTTTTACCTATTTTCAACTAAATTTGAAAACGACTCTTTTATAAAAGGAATGTAAATCTAGGCTTTTTTGTATGCATTTCTCCACAAATATGCATTGTTGTATGCATTTAGAAACGTATGCATTTCCCCAATAGGATAAAGCTTTGTGCATGTTTCCAAATATGTGTTTGTGTTTGCAAACATGTTTAGATCTACCTATTTTCAAATGAACAGGTCTTGAGCATAATTTTCTGGAAAATAAAAGGATTTTCAGTTGAGGCTGCATTACAGTGAGTCTTTTCAAAAGGGTACGTCTGCCTTTTATATTCCCCTCAAAATGCAGAACCAATGGACTTGTCACTCACTGTGGAATTCCAAACCATAATAGTTGTTCTTTGACTACAGGCAGCAAGTCTCCAAAGAGACAGATTATTTTAAGTGAAGGAGCTACAGGGAAGTCAGTCCAGCTCAAGTCATGCGCAGGTAATCCAAGAAGTTGAAAGGAGGCACAGAGGCAAGGTTTCAGCCAATCCAGAGGTTGTTACACAAAGCCAATAGTCCAGATAGCCAAAGCTAAAAAGGTTTGAGGCAAAGAGTCATTAAACCTAGCCAGTCAAGGGACCAAGAATATCAGAAAACACAGGAGTACCTAGATCACCTGAGCTGAACTGGTTGTACCGTTGTGAATAATAAAATTTCCCTGCAGCTACCAAGAATTTTATAGGTGAGTCTTTATGGATGCCAGGTGCATAATTACACAGCATCTTCTAACAGTTCTTCCTTTTCTCTCCACTGGACTTCAAAAAGATGAGGGTATCTCTTCAGTGTCTGCCAAATCCTGCTGTGGAGGAAGCCCTGCAGCTGCTTCAGCCACCAACTTCTCATATCGAAGGAGGGAGTTGCCTGGAGCGAGAGACTTCTTACAACCCAACTCCTTTGCTCTGGATTCCTCAGCTTCCTGAGGGTGAGTTATGACAGTAGTAGGCAGACAGTGCACATGTTTACTTCTGCCTAGGCAGCCAAAACTCAAATTTGACTAGACGCTTTTATAACCTTTCCTGTTCAAATAAAACCAGTGGTTTATTTGGGGACCAATGGGTTATAATGGGTAAGTGGAATGCTATTGGAGCTTGGAAGAGTGCCATAGCTCTGAAAGTATTTCATACTTAAGCACTGAATGGATCACACCAATTTAAAGGTTCCTAGATCTATTTCAGTAGTTCCTCAGAACTTCCCTGCCCCCATCTATGAAAAAGAGAATGAGAAGGGATTACGGTTTACTCTGAATTACAGATGCTTTTATATCAAGGGATTTTCTTGACATTGTAATAAACCAGAGAACAGAGCTTAAGTGTTTTATTATGTCACTTGGAGCCCTCACCATGTACTTATATCCTTGTTCACATCACTCCGCATTTTTAATTTATGTTACACGAGAAAACAGTTGAAATGTTCCTCATTTCTTCACTGTTTTCTTTCTGAGCATCTGCTTGCTGCTCTCCATCCATCTCTACCAATTTCCAGTCCCTAGCTTCCTCTTTGCGACCCATTTTGAAAAGAAACTTCCGTGCTGATATTCAGTTCCTGGAGCTTTCTTCTCAGATTGTCTAGGAAATATTCTTCCATGGAGGAATATGGGGTTAGCTGCTGGCTGCTAGCAGAATATTTGAGGAATGTCCTTAAATCATGGCACTGAAATACAAGAGGGTGAACCATGTGTATGTCTACACCTTTCCTTGGCTAGTTGTGAGCTCCCATTCATAAATAGCGAAGCCATAAACACTTATTAATTAATTGGCTCATCAATGAGATCACGTTGCTTTCTAAGTTTCAGTTCTAGGGTTTGTTTCACTTTCTGGACAGTTCTAAGTCCCTGATTTGTTTCAACAGACTTTATTTTATTATTCAATCATAAATTGATAATGAACTAATTTACATTTTCTGCAAAAGTGTGCTCTGCATGACAAATCATTCAAGCTTGGCAATTTTTGTTCAGCTGTTGTTTCCTGTAAAGAAAAAAAAATCATTTCAATAGTCCATCAGACAAAAATATCTCATGGAACATAACATTATAACACACAAGGTAGGAAACCCCACTATGCTGTGATAATGGATTTTTCCCATTATCCAGGCAACATAGCTGAAGGAGGATAGTTCTTTCTCCAGGTAAACAAGGGGTTAATGAGGTGTGGGTGTTTAAGTTACATTTATTGGGGATCAGTATCACAGAAGGTCATCAGAGATCATGAGAGACAAGCGGTCAATCATCAAGACCAGCAGGGGAAAAAGGTAAGAAGCTTTCAGACACATCAGGCAAGATGCTATAAAAATGCCTCAAGAGACCACAAGGATAGGGAGAAAAAGGAACATCAAAGGGAGAAAAGGGAGGGGGCAGGCAGCAGGCTGGGCAAGGCTTGACCAGGCTCCTCGGTTCTCCCAGTATCTGGATAGTAATGTGAGTAGAATAGGAATGTTTTAGCTAGTCATGTTAGGGACTTAATGTTCTTTTAAACCTCTAGTTGAAATGGCCTAAGCTTGTCTGTAACTACTAAGCAATGCCTGGAGGGAGGTGCCTTCGTGAACAAGATATCCTTTGTCATTGTATTTGCCTGCTTAGAATAAAAACCTTTCCATCTAAAGATCTCCTTTATCCATGCTCCCCTTCCATGTGCCTTTCCAGTTTGTGCATGCAGACAGGAATCCCCTTTCCCACAGAGGGAGGATAAGGAAAGCTTCTGCAATCAGAGGAACAGGCCTAGAAATTCTTTCCTACAAAATTACTGCATGAAAGGGATTTAAAATCAGTACCTGGTGGCAGCTAGATGATCTCTAGGGGAAAGGGTCTTATCTTCTACTCAAGAGCAGGAGACAGCATTAAATAAAAGAACCCTTCCCCACACACATGCTATGTGTGCCTCATTCTCATGAATCATGTTCATGAGAAACCCATGCATGGAAATGCAGAATTCAAAATAATAGCAGTCTTTCATCAAATTTTGTAACATTGAAGTCACATTATGAATTTTGATTTGGCCAGCTCATTGATCCCCAATCATGAAGTATATGATGGAGATAGCTTCTGTACTGAGTAGAACTCTAGATATTTCCCTTAGAGTTTTTAACTTCTCTCTTCTTATGTCTTTTGCAATATAGCCAGTAAGATATGAATCCTGTACATATTCTTGAGCCATAGCCAGAAAATATTGAAGAAAACTTGCCTACATGCCATCAAAATGAATGATTTTCACTTCCTTGTGTGAAAACATCACAGATCACCAGTGGGCTGACAGGTTGAACTTGCAAAGAGAAGGTGAACAACATGTGTAATGGTGGGTAAGTGCACTGATCTTTTTACCGTCATGAACACCCGACATGATATAAAGTTTGCAAAATTACTCAGTACAAATTCAAGGTCAAAAAGAAAAATGACTTCATAACAAATAGATGCAATGTTTCCCCAAATTCAGTGCCTGGGAGCAGTGAGAAATCAAGAAATCCCACCCCCCATAATACATGCGCATTGCCATGCCCATGCAGAATTCAATTCCATCTGTTTGACATGTTTCCTCAGTTTTAGTCACAGTACAGATGAAACAGATTTGACTGGTAGGAGGAGGAAGAACCAGAGGGTGCACTATTTTTATTTTTTTAAATAAAACTGTAATTGCAGGGTTGTTTTTCAGGGATTCTCACCATAGTGTGGGCATCCTTGGTGACTTGAGCTTCCAGATCTCAGGACCCATACCATCTTCTCCAGTCCTCATCATATGAGGGAAGAATCTCAGGATAAGAGCACATCTTTGAAATGTGGAACTTTCCTCCTTATTTGTTAGACTTTTTGTTTTAAATTATTATCTGAATGACAACTATGGTTTGTGCTGAATAAACCTTGCTTAACAACATATTCATGGGCTGCCTCTTGTCAGAGTAACCTTGTAATATGGTCAGAGCCAACAACCTGTGACATCACAACTGGTTGTCACCAGGTCTCAGGTTTTGATACTGAAATCTGAGGGCCTGGAATAATCTATGGGTCTTTTGAACTTGGCAAATAGCAGAAAGAAAGAAGTCCCAGATAGTAAGGATAATTATGGTTAGAGGCAGAGAAAAAGCAAATGGGCAATGAAGAGACTCATCTAAATCATGGAACAAACATGGAGCACTCAGGGGCTGTGGACTTGAGGCTGTCAATCAAAGGGTAGTTCAAAACAGGCAAAATTCATTCCCTGCATCATAACTCCAAATGTTCCTGTCTCACTATTTCCCATCAACATTTGAAGCAATTTGAACACTTCTCCATGAGTGAAATATGGTAATAATAATAATAATAATAATAATAATAATAATAATAATAATAATAATAAAGTTAAGGCTGTGTGCAAGCAGTCATACCTTGAGTAGGGAACTGACTATGGATCTCTATTTTGCAAAGAAGAACTAAGATCAAGCCCAATCCTCTTATTTCAATTACTGGCCCGCCTTTCTTTCTTTCTTTCTTTCTTTCTTTTAATGATTTTGATTTTGATGCATTGAGTGAATGTTTAGCAGGGATGAAAACCAATGATAGTTTGGTATTAAGCACTTATTAAAGAACGAGAGTAACAGATGCCACTCTATATCAACATCTCTGTATCAGTGCCAAGCCTATTTCCTATCTGTATGTATATTGGGAGAAGGGACCTGAATGGAAAAGAATTTTGGTGCTCTTGCCAAAATTATCCAATTTTATACTTTCTGAGACTCATTGAATGACAAAATCTACGTACCTCAGAAATTCACACTTGCAATGCCTCTTAGAGAAACAAAATATGAAAAACTAAAAATGCCTACAATATGAAAATATGCACAAATAGCTTCTGTTAGTAAGGAAAATGTGTACAGAATTGTACCCCTTCAGAAAAATAGGTACATAAATGTTAGCATTATGGACAGTGAATATGGAAAACCTGTATGAATTTCCCTAAAGGAAGGACAAAATAAAGACTCAGAACAAAAGGAAATGCAGGTAGGAGATACGCAGCAAAAGCAAAACTGAAAGTTTGTCCCCCCGGCTCCTGCGTCTTTTCCAGATGTTAAGACTACAAATCCCATTATCCACAGTCATTGACCATGCTAGCAATGAGTGAATGGGAGTTACAGTCCACCAACTTCTCCCCTTTATCCTAGTTGATTACTTCTGAATGCACCCTAAAAAATCTTGACAAATTTAATAAAATTCCCAAGAGTAGGCATTTAAATCACAGATAGAATGTGAATTAGCTTTAAAAAAATTGAAGCCAGTTTGCTGCATTGTTCAGATCTTCAGGTGCAGGTTTTGTTACTGAAATAAGGAAAGAATGTAGTCAGGGCTGGAATAGTGAGGGATGATTACAAATAGTAATGGGCATGATTGATCCCAGAACATGTACCATTCATGAAAGAGAACACAGGATCTATGTGTGCTAAGGGGCCTTATGAATTGTCTGATCTCCAAGTCATCTCCTATTTATTCATGCACCATTTCAGCTATCTAAAGTATCATTTAGAAGTGGGAAATCTAGCATGTGCACTGAAAAGGGAAATATATTACCCCTTTAATAAAGACTCAAAAAGAAAATGTGATCTTGGATTACAGCAGCATTTGCCTATGACTGTAGATCATTAGTCTGGCAGACCAGATGGAAGCACAGAAAGATTCCTCAGCTTCCGTCCTATTTCTCATACAGCTATTGGATCAAAAAACGTAATTTGAAAGCAGTAGGGGGGAGTGGGCTGACTAAATAACCTTTCATTCATGTCTGGATGAACCACTGTGGGGCAGTCACAACAAGATATTCATAGAAATAACAGCAAAGGTCTTCCACAGAATGTAGTAGATTTGCAAGGAATTAGCACATGAGGAAGAAGTCTTACATTCTGCCAGACAATGAGACAATTAAAATATATTAAGGAAGGGACTTTAAGTCTTTGGTAATAGGATATCCTCACAAGGAGATATTAAATAATTCTGTTGTGATTGGAATTCATAACCCACCCTTCTAATAACGCCAGAGGTAGCTTGCAATATATAATCAAAGAATAAGAATCAATAAAGAATCAAATAAAAATCTGAAAATGTTGTAGATAAAAAGCAGCAGAACCTCAAATCTTTAAAAAAGTTTTATGAATACAAAGGGGATAATAAAAAGATACATGTACAGGATATCAAAATCTATTATGACTTGATAAAACACAGGCTAATAACCAAGATTATGACAGAAAAGTAGTATTCTTCACTAAGCAGAAAAAGATGGTTTATTTTTCAACAGCTGAGTAGGTCAAAGAATAGAATAAGAAGAGTAATTTCTACACAAAATGGGCTGGTAGAACAAGTTACATATTCATGGTATATGAGCCCTGATAATTGTGTCTATTCTTATCCTTGCAATAATGATATAGACAACATAGATGGGGTCTTGCAATATAAACTCCATTAACTTGTTTCTGGGAAATGTGAGAGCTGTATGTGAAAGACACATGTACGTGCGTAACTTTATCACACCACTTTGGGATGTGGGAACATACCACAGTGCATCAGTTTTGAAACTATAAAGTGCAACCTGAAAAGGAACTATCTAAATCTTAATATGCCTATAATACTAAAATATATTCATTGGAGAGTTACCTATACAGAACCTAGCTTTGCTTGCTTCTAAGCAAGTCTCGACCAAAACCTAGACAAGAGCAAGAAGTGTCCCATGCTTTTCATCAAAAGAAGCATACAAACTACATATTTTCAATTTTTTCAAGTCAAATCCATGATCATATGTGTTTTGGACTCATTCTGAGAACCGAACTACATGTTACATTCTAGCTACATATAAAGAAAGCCCAGTGGTTCTGTCTCTATTGCAAAACATTACCAAAGGTGAATACTTTAAAGAATGATAGTGCTGAAAGAAGCCTAGGAGGTCATAGTGTCCAATGATTTGCTCAGTACAGGATTATCAAAGCAGGTTGCAAGTATAGCATCTTCAGCACATGACTAACTTCATACGATCATCTCCAGTGAAGGTGAGGCCACCATCTTTCAAACTGTTCTATTGTCAAATGGTGTAAACATCAGGAATTTTTTTCCAGTGTTTACCCAAAATATAGCCCTCTTCTATATCCACTCATTGATTCTAGCCCTGCTTTCTGGAGGAATCAAAAGCCTGTTCTATCCCTATTATGAACATTTTTCCTTTATGTGAAGAATACCATCACAAATCTCCTTCATCCTCCCTTGTCCAGGCTAAATAGCTTTTAAGCTGTGTAACCAAGCTTCTCTTAAAACTTGGTTTCCGGATCCCTCACAATTGTGAATGGCTTTTTTCTGGACACGCTACAATGTCTTTCATGTAATGTGGAATGCTTAACCTGGTCCGCCCAGAACAGAGTGGCACTAGTGCTTCCTGTAAGCTGGATTGAATGCTTCTGTCCATAAAGTCTAAGGGTGTAGTAGTATGTGCATATGTGTGTATGCCTTGTTTTTGTTTGTGTATTTGTTAATCTGGTAATGAATCAGTAGGATTTCGGTCAAGGACTCTCAGTTCAGCTACATGAGGTCTTTCAACTGAAGATGCTAGGAAGTGAATGCAGAACTGTCAGGGTGTATGTACATGACCCTAACCACTAAGCTACAGTCCCTTTCCATTGAGTTTATTGTAGCAATTTCTGATTCTTGAAATGCAGAGTTTGTGACTATGTTTGGCATCCCTTTTCCTATGTATAACAAATCCCAAGAAGACATGGCCCAGCCAAGGATCCCATTATTTCCACCCCATTGACCAGTTCATCTCTGTTGGTTGGGATAAAAATCCAAAATAGCTAATCTCCTTGTTGCTTCCTCCACTTTTGGTGCAATGAATTGTCTGCAAGGCTGGTGAGGAATTTGTTGAACCTTACACTCTTGGCAGAATGTTACTTCCAACAAATACTAGAGTGGTTGAAATCTTCAATTATTAGTATAGCTCTATTTTACACTATTTGATTATTTGTTTTAGGAAAGCATCATCCATATTACTACGCATTTATTATATTCCCATGTCTCTGATCTTCATTAATTTATTAAATACTATTCTGTACCTTATATAAGTCAAAGGATGGGGGGAGGAGCCAACTACGATGGCAGAGAGAGGCTAAATATTCGACTCCCGGAATAGATGATTATAAAATAATTCCAGAAGCCTTTTTCAAAACAAAGAAAGAATGTGAGTAATTAATTGAATAATGTGGGAAAGAATGTAAGATAAGATAGTGGATTGGTTTCGATTCTTCTCCAACTGGAGGGAAAATAAAAGACTCTGTTTAAACTGCAAATAACTGTTGAAACGGACCGAAAGCAAAACAGTTTTTTTTTCCCCCTTTGTGGTCCTTGAGATATATGCCGCCTAAAAAAAGGTCTATAAACATCCTGTTTGGAAGCGACCTACAGCAACAGATAAAACATATAATCGTCTAGTTAGAGATTTTGAAAATATAAACTTAAACTTTAACGGAGACGAAAAAGTCATTAAAATGGCGGCGAAGAAAGCTACGAACGGAGCTAATGAAGAGATAAAAACTTTTATACACAAGCTTATTACAGAGTCTAATCAAGCTCTTGTTACTACAATAACATCTAATATAAGGGCAGAAATGGGGCAATTGCAGGAAAAAATCTCACAGGAGTTAAAAGCATTGGACCTTAAAGTGGATGATATAAAAAAAACCCAAGGGAATCAGCAGACCAGACTAGCAGAACATGATGGCAGGATTTCTTTGTTAGAGAGACAAATTATCCAGCTCCAAGACCAGAACAGAAGAAACAATGTGAGGATTCGTGGATTCGCAGAGCAGCCACAACAAAGTCAAAAATCCTTGAAAGAGGAAGTTTTAAAATGGCTAAAAAGCATTGTTCCTGAGATTTTATGGGAAGATCATGACATAGAGAGAATTCATCGTGTGTCAGCTGCAAAAAGAGGAATAATTCCCAGAGATATTATAATGAGAATTGTGAATTTCAATAAGAAAGATGATTTGATGAGAGCTGTTAGAAAGAATCCAGGAATATTGAAGTATCGAGATAACACAGTGGAAATTTATAATGACTTATGCCGCGAAACAATAAATTGGAGAAGGGAAATGAAACCCTGCATCATAGTTCTACAGAGAGTTGGGATAAGATACAGTTGGGGATATCCCATCTTTCTGAAATTTCAATATGCTGGCAAATACCACAGAATAAATTCTCTTGAACAAGGATTGCAACTCCTGAAAGAACTGAAACTGATCCAGCAAGAGGAAAAGGAAGAAGAAGGAGCAGTGGGAGGAGCAACTGAGGAAGGAGTAGTGGGAGGAGTAACTGAAGAAGGAGCAGCGGGAGGAGCAACAGGAGGAGCAAAGAAGAAGACTTCGGGAGATAAACGAAAGGACAGAGGCTGAGGAGGACTGGAAGAAACAATATGATATAACAGAAGAAGAAGAAAGAGAACTTCATAGAGTAGGAGAAGGGTAGATGACTACTGAGTAAAATATATTCTTATAGATTATAAATGCATAGAGATAGATTTATATATATATAAAGCAAGAGGGTAGAGAGAGGGAAGGGAGGGGGAAGAGAGGGAAAAAATATGGGAAAGAAAATAAATCGGGAGAGGGTATTGGTCTCTATGCCGGGAGTTGGCATACCTTCACACACACCCCCCCAGGACCATGGCTGGTCGTTTCCAAGGCAGAAGCGCTTTGGAGGAAGAGGGGGGACAAATGTTTGTGTGGGGAGGGGAGGGGAGGGTGGGAAGGGGGAGGGGAGTGGGAGGGGGGAAGGGAAGGGGAAGGGGAGCACCACCACATTAAAGAGCCAATGGGGAGTGGGATTAGAAAATTCAAAATATGAAAAATGGAGAATAGATTGAGAATATCAACATTGAATGTGAAAGGTTTGGGGTCAATAATAAAGAGAAAAAGGATAGAATCGATATTAAAAAAAGATAAGGCCGATATAATTTTTTTACAAGAAACACATGGGAAAAGAGATAAAAAAAATGAGCTTAGATTGAACTGGGTAGCTATTTATGAGGAAGCATTTGGTACATCCAAATCAAGAGGAGTTGCAATAATAATTTCCAAAAGATGCAATTTCATTGTAACAAGTGTGGAGTTAGACGAAAAAGGTAGATATGTAATTATACAAGGTGAAATAGATGGAGAAACATATGTCATAATGAATATTTACGCACCTAATGAGAAGCAAAAAGAGTTTTATGAAGAAATATTTAATAAGATCAAAAAAATGAAAGGAGATTATACAATAATCGCAGGTGATTTTAATATGGTGATGGATAGATGGAAAGATAAATCAGATCCATCAATTAGAGATAGATATAATAATATAACAATTTTGAATAAATTAGTGAGTAGAAATGAACTGATAGATGTTTGGAGGCTAATAAAGGGTGAAGAAAAGAAATATACGTATTATTCATCAGTTCATAAAAATTACTCAAGAATAGATTATATTTTTGTTTCAAAGAATATGATACCTAGATTAATAAATACAGAAATTGAAACAAAAAAAGTGACAGATCATGCTCTGATGAACTTGGATATAACTATGAAAAGGAATTATAGAGAAGCAAAAAGGTGGAGACTGGATACTAAGTTATTTAATTATAAGGAGATAGTAAATAAAATAGAGAAGGAGTGGCAAGAAATTTGGGATATAAACAATAAGGAAGTAACACAAGATGTATTGTGGGATACAATGAAGGCAGTGGTAAGAGGATTATGCATTAAAGAATCAAGCAAATTAAAGAGACAATTAGGAGAAAAAAAATTAAAATTAGAAAAAGAAATAAAGGAACTAGAGAATGATTATATAATAGATAGAACTAAACAGAAATTAATAATATTACAAGCAAAAAGAGATGAATTAGAAAAGATAGAAATGGACGAAGTTCAGAAAAATCTAATATACTTGGAAAGGGAATATTTTGAATATAGTAATAAAAATTCTAAAATGCTGGCTAAATCAGTACAATCAAAAAAAACTAGAAATATGATTGGCGTAGTTAAAGATAAATTTGGTAAAGAAAAAAGGTTGATGAAAGAGAAATTAAAAATATTTGAGGAATTTTTTGAGAATTGTATTCAGCAGAAGATAAATCTTTAGAGAACATAGAGGAGTATATTAATAAAAATTGGAAAGTAAGACTAACAGAACAAGATAAAGGATTGATGGAAGAAATGATATCAGAAGAGGAAATAGAAGAAGTAATAAATAATTTAAAAGGAGGAAAATCACCAGGATTGGATGGACTAGGTCCAGAATATTATAAAACATTTAAAAAAGGTTTAATTCCTAAACTAAAAGTGTTATATAATAGTATATTGAGGGGTGAAAAAATTCCATTATCATGGAAGCAGTCACTAATAATATTAATTTTAAAACCAAATAAGGATCCTATGGATCCAGGTTCTTATAGACCAATATCTTTAATAAATCAAGATGCAAAAATTTTGACAGCAATAATGGCGAAGAGGTTAAATAAATTTATTTATAAGTATATACATAAAGATCAATGTGGTTTTATTCAAGGAAGACAGATGGCAAATTTAATAGGGAAAACGATAAATAAAATAAATATAATGGACAGAGATAAACAAAAAGCTGGAATTTTAGCCCTAGATATATTTAAAGCCTTTGATTGTGTGGAATGGCCGGCATTAAAAACAATTTTAAATAAAATAGGATTAGGAGAGAGATTTAAAGGGTTAATAAATCAATTGTATTCACATAATACATCTGTAGTGATGGTAAATGATGGATTTACAGAACAGATTCAAATAACAAGAGGAACGAGACAAGGATGTCCATTATCTCCAGTTTTATTTGCAATAGTTATAGAAATGTTAGCGAATGTGATAAGAAATGATGAGAATTTGGAAGGAATTGGAGTTAAGGAAAAAAATAAAATAAGCTTATTTGCAGATGACACATTGTTGACAATTAAGGATCCAATTGAAAAGATAGATAGGATAGATAAACATTTAATAGAGTTTGGGGAGAAGACGGGATTAGAAATAAATTGGGCCAAATCAGAAATAATGTTATTTAATTATACTAAAGAAGAAGTACAAAAATTTATAAGTAGTAAAAGAGGATTACTTAAAATAAAAGAATCAATTAAATATTTAGGAATAGAGATTACAAAAAATTTACAAGAATTACAGGAAAAAAATTTCAAGAAATTAAGATTAGAAACAAAAAGGAAATTAGAGGACTATAAAAATATAAAGCTATCGTGGTTTGGTAGAATAGCAGTGGTAAAAATGAAAATTTTACCTAAAATTAACTTTTTGTTTAGAATGTTACCAATAAAAATATCAGAGGAAGAATTAAAGGAGTGGCAAAAGATATTAAATAATTTTTGTAATGGAAATAAAAAATCGAGGATTAACAAGAAATATTGGTATAAAAGTCAAAAAGAAGGTGGCCTGGGACTTCCAAATTTAAAATGGTATTATTATGCAAATCAATTGAGATATATCATAGAGGGGGTTTCAGGAAAGGGTGATTTAGATTGGTTAGAGATAGAAGATATGAATATTGAGACAAAATTAGAAAATATATTTTTTAGGAATTTTTCAAAGAAAGAAATGAAGAAGATAGAAAATCCTTTTATAAAAAATATAATAGAAATATGGAAAAAAAATAAAAGAAAATTATTACCGAATATATCAATATTAACTCCGATAGTGATGATGGAAAAATTTCCAATAAATTTAAGAGAAATAATAGAGAAAGAAATAAAAAAACAAAAAATTTATAGATTAAAAGATTGGATGAAAATAATGATAAATAAAGATAGAATGAAAGAGAGATTGCAGGAAACTAAAATATCCTGGTTAAATTATATACAATTAGAGCAATGGACAAAGAGTATGAAAAGATATGTTAAGGATTTTAAAGAATATACTAAATTTGAACAAATTATTATTCAAAGAGAAAATATGCAAGAAAATGAAATACTAAAAGGTATTACAAGTGAAATATATAAAATATTAGCAAAAGAACAAGAAGAGGATTTTCTTAGAAAAATGTGGGAGGAAGAGATAGTACAAAATATAGATATACAAGAATGGAGAAAAATTTGGAAACAACGTCATTTAAAAAAATTATCAATAAGAATAAAAGAGAATTATTATAAATTAGTGTGGAAATGGTACTTGACTCCAGTGAAATTAAATCAAATAGATGAGAAATATTCAAGATTATGTTGGAGAGGATGTCAAGAAATTGGTACATATATGCATATGTGGTGGAATTGCAATAAGATAATGGAGTTTTGGCAAAAGGTTTTTAAAGAGATAAAAGAGATTATAGGAGCAGATATACCAGTATGTCCAAATATTGCATTGTTGTCTATATATGATAAGGTTGAGTGTACTCAAGTAAAGAAAGAATTAATAACAAATTTGTTAACTGCAGCGAGATTAATAATAGCAAAAAAATGGAAAGCAAATGAAAAATTTCAAATAGAGGAATGGTATAACGAAGTGTGGAAAATTGCAATTAATGATAAACTAACATGTAGAATTAGGCTTATGAAAGGTTTGGTTAAAGGGAATGATTTTGAAGAAATTTGGAAAATATTTTTGGATAAAGTTCTGAAAAGAGATAGTAATACTACCCTGTCAAAAGAAGAATGGCAATTTTGGAAAGTGGATTAAATAAAAAGTTGGCTCTGGGGGTGGGTATTTTTTAGTTTTAGTTTTGTTTTTCTTTTATGTTGTATATTTTGTAATTCTTAGTAGGTGTGTGTGTCAAACTTGTGATTTATAGATTTAAATGGATAAGTGATGTTAATGTTTTTTTTAAAAAAAAAGTTAAAAGAATTAACAATAGAAATAGATTAAAGGGGATGTGAAAAATATTGAATTAAATGTGAAATTATAACAGTTGAACAGATTTATAAATTTAAGGGTAAAGGTGCAAAATAACAATGAAAGTTAGTATTGCTTAAGAGAAGAGAAAAAAAGAAAAAGAAAAAAAAATTTTTTTTAATTCACTATTATGTATATCACATGGTGTTTAATTTTTTTTTCTTGTTTTGTATTTGTGATTCAGTTATATAAATAAAAAAAAATTAAAAAAAATATAAGTCAAAGGATAAAGCAAGAAAAGGCAGGCTGAGAGAATGCTGTAATAAAATATAACAGCCTGAAACAACAGGAGCTAAGGGTGAAACAGCACCTATGGAATGTTGATTTGTATTTGAGAGAATGAGTGTGTCATGTGATGTGTGTGTCCATGATGAATGGGCACAAGGCTTGGGGGATCCAGAGACAGAGATAACAATCAGACAGGCAGGCAGGCAGGCAGGCAGGCAGGCGAGAAGCTGACCACTGAAGGACTGAAAATTAACAATGAAACCTTGCATATGAACTCCAGTTTAAAAGCTTACCACCAAGGACCTAAATCCAATTGTTTGTCTCACTAGAACAGACACATGAAATCAACATAAATTATGTAAACTTTGACTTAATAAAGTTTCCATTGATTCAGTGGGTTTAAACTAGCTAGGACTAACAATTGCATTTGTGAGACAGGTACAGAAGCCCTCCAGATGCTGTTGGATTGAAAATCCCAGCAAGCTTAATTAGCATGAGGTAATGTAAGGAATGCTATGAGCTGCAGGCCAACAAATTCTGGAGGGCCATATCATTTCTTTGACTAATTTAGACCAAACAACTCCAAACAACTTCTTCAAGAGATTTCAGTTATTTTCTAGGACTGGACTGACTAATTTATAACCTGGGACTCATAAAAACATGCAGAATTCATGATCCCATCCCTCAAATATTGAAAAACATCTTGAGCTAAATTGATAAGTTACCAAGGTATCAATAGATCCAGGAAGCAATAAGAGTAGCATTTCAGAAGACTTCATCTGAACTGAGACTATGAAATGGTGTGTGCGAAGCATCTCCTTCCATCATGCATGAAGCCTCTTGGGGTGACCCCACATGACTGAGAAAGATCTGGATGGACTGTTTGTCAATGTACAGATGTCTGTGGTTAAAGAGTTGTCTTGTTGTGCTTTCATCATCTTGGGATGAATCAAAAAGCTAAAGAGACAACTATGCCTGAAGTTTTGTCTTTCCCTTTGCTAAAAGTTCCTCCAGCCTCCAGAATTTCACCTTCTCTCAGAAGAAGCTCTCCATTTTCCTATGTGTCTTTTCTGGAACAGATCTTTCTGCTTGGCATTAAGGATTTCCCCTTTTTCCATAACTTAGTGCAAGGCTCTCTTCCTTTCCTTTCCTTTCCTTTCCTTTCCCTTTTCAAGTGAGTACCCAGTGTCTGCTGTTTCTCCCTGCTGGTCTGTCACTGCCTCCTCATTCATCTCAGACCTAAATCCATCACTCATTTCTTTCCTCTGTTCCTTCTCAACTTTGGTACTGTATTTGCAGCAAATCCAAAACCTTTCAATTCTTAAAAACTAAACTAGCCAATGTTGTAGAAGACCTCACAGTTTCTCCTTCCACTCTCCATCTCTGGTTAAAACTTAACTTTTCTTCTTTTAACACAGACAGTTTTTCACATTAACTAAATATTGTCATGTATCTGGTGGGATACAGTGGAATTACAGTGAGGTTTCAGTGAAGACACTGGTAATTTGTTTTCTGACTGCATATTGATTCCATTGTACTCACTTATTTACATATATTTCATTCATTTATTTCCTTTCCCTTTTATATTTAATTTCATTGTAATGAATGGTGGTTATTTCAGCTTATCTTAATTGCAATCTCAGATAAACTAGATTGGGTGGACATACATCATGGCTTCTTGTGTTATGATCCCAAAGCCTAGGTCTGGGAGTCTGGAGCAAGTGTATGACTAGATCTTGAATTTTTGTCCCCAAACATCCCATGGTAACAAGGCACCCGAGACCACACAACACATTCATAGCAAAGCATAGAATCTGATTGTTTGCCAATTACATATTCCTCCCAAACTGTGACAAGAAGCCTCACTATCAAGATAATATCTTAAGTGGATAATTCTTCAAACTGAAATGAATACAAGCTGGTAGACCAGAAGAGACATATGAGTGGTGATATATTACAAGGACAATCTGCCACTTGGAGCCAAACTACATAGCACCATAGAACTGAAAGGCTCCACAAGAGCCATTTCGCCCAGTCCCCTGCCATGCAAGAATACACAGCTAAAACTCTCCTGCAATATGGTCCTCCAGCTCTTGTTTAAAGGAATATCCTCCACTCTCCAAGGAGCCCTTTCCTCTGTTGAACAGCTTTTACTGCCAGGAGGTTCTTCCTAATGATTAGGTAGAATCTTTTTCCTCCACAATTTGAATCAGTTGGAGCATCTTGCTCTTTCTTCTGCATGACAGTCTTTCAAATATTTAAATACAGTAATCAAAGAACCTCTCAATTTTCTTTTTTCCAAGCTAAACCAACTACCTTAGCCATTCCTTGTTGTGCTTGGTTTCCAGATCTTTTACCATCTTGGTTGCCCTCTTCTGGACCCATACCAGCATGTTACAAAGTACTCTGCAGGTACACAGTTTTCATTGTCCTTGTGAATGACCACTTGTGAATGGAGAATGAGTAAAGGTGTTATTCTTTAAGACTGTGACTTGATATTCCTCTCTGGCTGTTTTTTTTTCTTTTCTTCTTCTCTCAAATCATGCTTGCCTTTTAAATAGGGATACCTAACCCCTATTTCTTCTCATCTAGTGGGAGATTCAAGAGAAGAGAGGATGATGTTGAAAATGGAAAAAGAAGATGAGATGGAAAATGTTCAGTATCCCTTTTTCATGCTTCCTTTCCAATTGGATTCCATGGACTATATAGTCCAATGTGATATTAGGCAGGAAATAGTAGTATCCTTGATGGCTACACTGTAGAACACCAATAGCAGCCACTTACAAGGTGCAAATGGAGGGTAGCACAATAGAACTGCAAAGCAGTTTACAAATCAGGTTTATGTGGGTTTAGATATATATGCATGTATGTATATATATAGCAAGAGAGAGATGGCAGCAGCAGATTCAAAACCAGATATATTCACACACTGTCTGAATTTGAAAATAACAAACACAAGCAATATATGGAATGCCAGAATGTACAATGCAGTCCAGTTAGTAGAATAAAAATCTATTATGGATGTGCTCTGTAATGACACCACTGGAATGTCTAACTTTGTAGATTTTTCAAGACCACACTTCAAACAATTTCAATGATTTAAGATTAGGGCAACAACAAAGATGTGGCAGGGGAGGGGGGAATGAAAGTGATTACTCAAGTAGCTTACATTCCACTTTTGGTCATCTACCCGTTTTTCTTTCCTACTCTTTGTAGATATAAAAACCATCTGATAAGGCAAGCTTCATGTGCTTTGAAAAGTCAGAATTATACTGCCCTGTTTAGCCTGCCATTAAACTATGATTGATGCTATTTATTTCTGATTAATGTTGTGAGGTACATATTAGGATGCTCAGTTCACACTTCACTCAGAGCAGTGTACTCACCACAAACGAGCCAAGTAAAATTGCATGTAGTATAGAGAAAATAGGGAAAGACCCACCAAATATAAATAAATAAATGTTTAAAAATTATCATGATTTGGGAGGCTTGTGAGAAAACGGCCAGCCTTGGGAAAGTTTATGCCTGAATTTCATGGTACCCGTGTACCCAAGACCATTCAATAGATAGACCATAGAATCTAGCTTTACCTGAATTAGCATCTCCTTCCAGGAAATGAAAAGAAGCTCTAAGCTTTGAAAAAAAAATGTTCACCCAAATTGAGGACAATGTAAATGAAGGATCTTACATATTTTTCCTTCATCCTAAGCCATAACTCTATGGTTGCTCCTACGGCACTCTTAATAGCATTCACAACTTTTTCTTCATGTTTAGTAGGAATGTAGCTGAATCAAAGTACATGCTTGGCATGTACTATGATTTTGGCTTGGCCCTCAGTAACTCTAGTTAAAAGGATCATGTAAGGCAGGGATGAGGAACGTGTGGCCTGAATCTAATGCAATGTAAAACAACTTACCATATTTCCATACTACTGTCAACCTAGTTGGTCAAGCAGAATGGGCAGGTATGTGACCCATACAGTGGGAGGTGGTAGTGGCTTCCACATCAGAGTTACAGAATGAATCCTCTTTGTGGTATTTGAAGGAACTATCCAAATGCTGAACCTATTTTAGAAACTGGTTTCAACACCCTGGAAATCTCCATAAAATCTAGAATAAAATCTAGAGTGAGTTTGTTGTGTTCCTGACACTGAAATCATTTGTCACTGAAATCATAAGCCTGTCAGATTAAGTCAGTTTGTTAAAGAAATGTGGGACTGAATGCAATCTTTGAGCATCTAACCACCACTGCTCTAATTGTGTGCATTCCTGACAACACTGAACAATTTAAGAAATGTGTTCCTTTCACTACCATTATTGTCTTGAGCCATAATGCTGTCAAAGGCATGTTCACAACCAGAAGCTGAGAAAGTCCCAGTTAGAGACACAGAGCTGTCTTTAAAGCTGTATTTCTGTGCATGGTCACCTGGGAGGAGACACACTGAATGCATCAGAGTACAAGCAGAAGTATTGCTCTGCTGGGTAACTCTAAAACCTTATCAAGCTCTAGTAACAGGGAGAATTACTTGTTCCTCTTCCCCTTTGTGTCTTGTTTTGAAGGTAATGGCTTTGGCAGAATGACATTTTGAGAACTCTAGGCAACTGAGTCAAGACCTAAACATTAGGCTGCAAGCTATTTAACATGGTTCTGGCTCTCCATTTCAGGCACAGAAGCAGAGAAAGGAAACAAGTAAGCAAGATTTAAGAAGAGACAGAGACACACACAAATAAAACATAAAAAGCAACATGTAACCAGCAGTCTCACCACCCAAGAATCTTGGAATCTGGTTTCCTAGGAGATTTGGAGCTGGTTTATACCCACTTTTTCCCCCAGGTTGGGATTCAAAGCAGCTTACCATGATTAAGAAGACATAGTAAAAAACCATGGAACACAAAAATTAAAACACAATTGAACAATAAAAAAATTAAAACGAAGTTAAAATACATAATTAAATGCAGCAATTTCAGCACAGTTAACAATATCCAGCACCTTTTATCAGACAGACCATAATCACAAACCAAGCACTTGTCAGAATAGAAACTATTCCAACAGGCATTCCATGTTGAAAATTTTGTTTGAAATTTCCCTGGGATATATTGGTATGCAAAGCAAAACATGCACAAAAAAAAATCTTAAATACATGGATATATAAATAAATAGTTGAGGCTAAAGCAAAGAGATTCATATAGTCATAGAATCATAGGCCATTTCCACATGACAACACTCTTCCACGTCATCTTGCTGCAGTCCTGGGTCTAGAAGGGAACACGTCAGCAACGCTCCCCTCTGCACCCGCTTGGTCCATGTGGAAGAGAATGCAATGGCACCATGTCTTCCTTCTGCAGCGCAGCCAGGCATTTTCCATTGCTGTGTTACATAAGGAAGCATCACCAATGTGCTCCCACAGCTTCCACATGGCCAGAAGAGATGAGAGTGCCGCGTGATCGCAGACGCAAAATGGATTTTTTCCGTTTTGCAAAAACTGCGCAAGCACGATGCTTCACGACAGGATGGCAGCGGGACAGCAACAACGTCAAGCAGAAGTGCTACCTGTCGACTGCTGCCACCCTGTGGCAGAAACGAGACAACAACATCATGCAGAAAGGGTCATAGAGTTGGAAGGTGCCTCATGGGTAATTGAATTCCTCCCTCTGCTAGACGTAAGATCTCCAGCTAAAGCACCCCTAAAAGGTAGCTGTCAAGCCTTTTTTAATGAAGACATTTAGAGAAGGAGACTCCACCACCTCTCCAGGGAATTAGTTCCATTGCTGAACCACTCTGACTATCAAGAAGTACTTTCTAATGTTCAATCAAGATTTACTCTCCTGTAACTTCAGAACATTTAGACGTGGTCCTTCCCTCTGGGGCAACAGAGAACAGGCCTACCCCCTCATCTCTATGACAGTCCTTGAAGTATTTAAAAAGCACTATCATGTCACTTCTTAGTCTTCTCTTCGCTAAACCTAACAAGCCCCATTTCTTCAACCTTTCTCGCTATGTTTTGTTCTTCATCTCTCTTGTCATCTTGTTGCTTTTTTCTGTAACTGCTCCAACTTGTCTATATCCTTTTTATAGTGAGGTGCCCAGAAACAGTGCAGTTCTCCAGATGAATATTGACCAGTGCAGAATAAATTGGGGCTATTCCTTTCCTTGACTTGGAAACTATCCTTTTATTAATGCAGGCTAAGACGTCATTGACCTTTTTTGCTGCAGTATCACACTGCTGACTCATATACAACTTATGTTCAACAGTAATCCTAAGGTCCTTTCTGCATGCTGCAGTGCTGAGACATTTCTCTCCCATCCTATACCTGTGTATTTGGTTTTTGTGGCCAAAAATACAGAATTTTGCATTTGTCTCTATTGAATTTCATTTTATTAATTTCTGCCCAATTTTCCAATCTATCTAGGTCCCTTGAATTCTGTTCTTATCCTCCAAAGTGTTACCCACCTCTCCTACAGATTCATGGATTTACAGAGCTGGAAAAGGCCATTGAGTTTAAACTTCTGACATGGAGTTTGGTGTCATCTGCAAAACTTGGTAAGGATTTCCTCCACCCCAACTCCTAAGTCACTGACAAAAATGTGAAGAGTAATGGCCCTAGGATTGAACCTTGGAGCAACATCTGTGTCTAACATCTGTGTTTTTTATACTGTTGTTTGCCCTTTCCCACAATTGTGAATTCTAGCATTACACGGTCACTTCCCCTTAAAGTGCTGACTACTTTGATTCTTGAAAACAACTCTCCCCCATTTGTTACAATCAAGTTCAGTATTGCTGATCCCCTTGTTCCTTCCTCCAACTTTTGAAATAAGAAATCATTTGCAAATAACATTAGGAATTTGGTGGTGAGCCTATGCTTAGCAGAGTCTCCCACCTGATATCAAAGTAATTGAAATCTCCCATAAATATTAATTTTTGCATATTTAAGATATCTGAGATTTGTTTCTAAAAAGCATAATCTACCACCTCTTTTTGGTTTGGTGGCTTGTAATAAACTCCTATGACAATGTTGCATTTCTTTCTTTCTTTCTTTCTTTCTTTCTTTCTTTCTCTCTCTCTCTCTCTCTTTCTTTCTTTCTCTATTTTTACCCATATGATCTCAGCTGGCCCATTCAAATCACTCTCATGGATTTCTGGACATCTGAATTTGACATGTAATACTACTCCCCCTCCTTTTCTGACACATCTGTTATTTTTCATTAGGTTATACCCTTCAGTTGTAATATCCCAGTCACAGGAGTCATCCTACCAGGTCTCTGCTATGCATATAAAGTTATATTTACCTTCCTGCACTAGGTGTTTAAGCTCATCTTGTTTGTTTACCAAACTCTATGCACTGGAGTATAGATATTTTAGGCTTTGATCTCACCTATGAATTTAACTGTGTGTTTTTCTGTGGATCTCATTCTTTCCCTCATGTTTTCTTCTAGAATTCACATCCTTGTGTTTTGAACTTGCCTTCGAGTTGATGTTTCAGCTGTCATCTTCAGTTCCCCACGAGTTTAGTTTAAAGCCATCTTGATCAGACTTACCATGCTACTACCAAAGATGTTCTTCCCAGTCTTCGTGAGATGCAGCCCATTTGTACCCAGTAGTCTAGACAGAGCAATGAAGACTGTGGTCCCATAAACCAACCTCTCTCATCTGTACCATCTACATAGCCAGTCATTCACTTTAAGTATCTTCTTGTTCTTATGTCCCTCTACCCTTCACTGAAAGAACTGATGGAAATACCACCTCCAGCTTCCTGGCCAGAGCTTCACAGTCATAGTGATCTGCTTAAAGATATTCTTGGTCATGTCATTGGTAGCCACATGAATAGAGATTCAGAACAATCTAACTGAAAGTTTAAATCCTGATATAGAGCCTCTCCCTTTGCTATACTACAGAACTCAGGAAGATGCTGCAGAGAGAGCCTTGGGTTACCATCCTATAATGTGTACCTCTTAGTATACCCCACTGAAAAGAATGGGATATACTTCTGAGTAAGTTTGTTAAGGGACTGTACACTCTGTCTGCAAAAAAAAGTCTGGTCCATTGTCCTAGCAATTAAATAGCATGTTTCTCCAGCCAACATTGACAAATATAGTCCTTGTTCATTTCCTGCTCCTGTTTGGAATTTAAGAAGCTGGAGGCATGAGCACCATCATTCCACTGACTGTATTTGGCCTTTCTTCTGACTGAAGTAGAGCCGGGGTTGCATTGCTCCGTAATTGGCATGAACACAGGCAGCTCTTGTTTTTAGTAAATTCAGATTTGAATAATTTGTATGCAATTAAATATTGGTATTATGACAGTGGCTGCTATAATTAGCTCATAATAATAATCACACTTACATTGCACTCTTAATTCAAGGATTTCTTAACAACAAATGTTAATTAAAATCTAACAATGCCCTTGGGAAGGAGAGAAATGGGAAACCACCCATTTCATATACAGACAGATAAACAGGCTTTGCAAGTAATTCCCAGGGTTTATGTTAAGGATAAACCTTTGCAAAATTTTATATCGTTGCTTTTTCCACTTGAGTGTGTATAGCATACATTAGGATCACACCAGTGTTACAAAGACCCTAGGCTGTTATCTTTGGTATCTGTGCAACACTATGCTGAAAATATAATCAACATGTGACAGTAAGAACAGACAGCTCAGCCTGAAAAACAAGATATATTGGTATATTATTGTGCAGAAAAACTAGCTATGGGATCTAGAAGTATATAGATTAAAAAGGACTTTTAATAGATTTTTTTTTAAAAAATGGTACTTTATTAATAGCAATAGCATGTGTATTTTTATACCACTTATCAGCTAAGTGCTCTCTAAGCAGTTTACAATGTGTTAGCTAATCAGTTCTTTATTAAAGACTGATCTTCATGTTGTTTCCTTAGCAAACAGCTTAATGGACTGGGCTGTGTTCAGCCCATTCTTTAGATGTTTGATGCATGCAAGAATAAGAGAGGAAAGCTGAATCTTGAAAATTAAGAATAGAAAAATGAAATGAGATAATTTATCTCATATTATAAATAAAAGCAAACAGGTAAATTAGGAATAGTAGAGGCAATTCCTATATGATGTCTTTGAACTGCATATTCTTAGCATGACTGGTAGCAGCAGGAAGTCTGTCTGGAACCTGAACAGAAGAATGTTCCACTTCCTGAAGGCATCTTGACACAAAGGTTATGCTGGTAGTTACCACCTTATACAAGTTCTTGCACTGCAGTGAAATTAAAAGAAAAAAAAACCATTTTGCAACATGATGTAGCTACAAAGGAGTAAACTCCTATAGACTGTGGTAGAAGGCATAAACAAATAAGACAAATACTTAGACCAGGCACTGTTAACACTGTGACTCTCCTGTTGCTGTTGCTGTTGTTGTTGTGTGCGTTCAAAACATTTCTGACTTATGGCGACCCTGTGGTGAACCTATCACATGGTTTTCTGGGGCTGAGAGTATGGATGTGCCCAAGGTCATCCAATGGGTTTTTGTGGCCAAGTGGGGAACTGAACCCTGGCGTTCAGGGTTATAATTCAATGCTCAAACTACATCACGCTGGCTTGACTACAGTTCCCACCATCTTTCACTGTTGGTCATGCTGGCTGGAATTCAGAGGAATCCAACAATTTTTAGATGGCCACAGATTTCCCTGACTGAATCTGAAATAGCAACAATCTGCAAACTACAGATTTGTGCTGTTCATAAGGCTGTAGAGATAACCTTGATTTATTTTAGCTAAGAACACAACAAATTGGTCAGTGTTGTTCTTTGTTTTCTTGTTTAGCAAACCAAAACAGCTATAATGGTCTCCTACAGGTAGGAAAGCTTCCCATATTTGAGGAAGAAAGAGATCACTGACAAATATTGACAAAATTGCAGTCATTTAGATTGCTTATGGTAGAACACAGTAAATGCAAAGCAATTGGAGTCGCAGGTGTTTCAGCACCTGTTAGAAGTACAATTACTATTTTTCAACTCTTAACATATGTGTGTGCTCAAGCAAACACAAATGAAAAGAAGAAACAGAACCTACAGTTAGTTACATAGTCTTATTTAAAGAGTAAGTTAATGGGAGACACTCCATAATTGAAGCTGGTAATTTTAAAAAAATCACTATTTAATTAGAAGAGACAAGATGGTATACTCCTACTTCTGCACACAGTGGTAGTTTTGTTCCTGTGTTAATGTCAGGTAGCAAAACCACCACTGGCTCTATACCATTTGTACGTTGTCATTGCTATAGAGATTAAATGAATTACTTTGTCCCTATCCTGGCAAGTAGCAGTCACTAGCCTGTATTTACATTTGCAGCATACATACTGCAGTTTTAAGAAGGACTACCTGCAAGAGGACACCTGTGATGAGATGATGTCTATTGTTATTATGTCACTCAAGCCTTTTCTACTACTTGGAACTGCTATAGAAGGGAAAGACAGAAGCCAGGGGCCACATTTAGATTCATAGTCAGCAGAAAACTCTACTCTCCCGCATATCTGACAACTGCTAGAGTACTCCCTGATGGCCATTCCAGTGAGAATAGGGTATGATATCAGATGAGACCTAACATGTTTCAAGGTACTGTCAATGAAGTCCTAATTAAACATATTGTGTGGGAGATAGAATCATGCATCTTGTGAGATAGACTAATAGAACATAACCACAGAATCATCCAGCCTCTGTTTAAAAACCTCCAAAGAAGGAGACTCTACCACATCCTGAGGCAGTGTATTAACCACTGTTGAACTGTTCTTACAGTCAGGAAGTTCTTCCTAATGTTTAAATGGAATCTCTTTTCCTGAAGTTTGAAGTCTTTGCTCCATATCATAGTCTCTGGAGCACCAGAACAAGTCTGTTCCATTCTCCATATCACATTCCTTCAAATATGTAAACATAGCTATCATATCACCTCTTAACCTTCTTTTCCCCAGGCTAAATATACCCAGCTCCCGAAGCTGTTCCTCATAGGGCATGGTTTCCAGGCTTTTAGCATTTTGGTTGCCCTCCTCTGCACATGTTTTTTTCTTGAATTGTGGTGCCTAGAACTGGACACAGTATTCCAGGTGGGGTCTGACCAAAGCAGATTGAACTGCTCTGATGCTTCCTATGCTCTGGTAGGAAGAATCTTATATTTTCTCCACATATCACAAGTCCTATTTTATTTTCCCTTGAAAAGGCTTTTAGGTGTAGAAGGGGAAGGATGAGAAAATATGGCTGAATACATTAATATTCAAAATCACAAGTAGGGATGCACGAATCATCTATTTTTGGGGTGTACAAATTTGGCACATATTCATTCACAAATAATTCTGTCATGTCCTGTTTGCTCATCCATCTAAAGAAATATTTCCATAAACTGCTAATTTAGCTACACATTTTAAAATACATTTTATCTTCTAATGCAGTGGTTCTCAACCTTCCTAATGCCGCGACACTTTAATACAGTTCCTCATATTGTGGTGACCCCCAACCATAAAATTAGTTATTATTTACAATGCCCCCCTGGCAAAGGCCACCTCGCTGGCCAGGAACGGGGGGGGCGGGGAGGGAAAGAGCATCTCCTCCGGGAAAAAACTCTAAGAACCCTCCCTGGGTTCTGCTTCTGCTTCGCTCTCGTTTCTGATTGGGGGGGGCAGTGTGGGAAAAGTTTCCAGAGTGTCGACCCTGGCCGGGGGGGGGGAATCCTAATGTCTTTGTCTTTTGCGCCGGGCGCAGCTCGCCCCGGAAAAGCGCCGCCTTGTGGCCCCCCGGCCCTTCCACAGCGCCCCCTCCGTGGCAAGTGGGGCAGGGGCCATGGCGAGGAGGGGGCCTGCCCCCCATGCTGCTGCCGCCCCCCAAGCTGGCCTGTCAGACGAGAGGTTCTCCTGGTAGCAGAGAAGAGGAGCGATTTCAGTCCCTTCTGAACAGGAGGCAGGCAGGAGGACGCAAGCGCGTGGCTCGTGCTTGCGTACCACCACCGAAAAGGGAATGGAGCCTATTTTCTGATGGTCTTAGGCGACCCCTGTAAAAGAGTCAATCGACCCACAGGTTGAGAACCACTGTTCTAATGTGTTTAAAAATGTCTTCTGTCCAAATACAGTTATTTTGATATACCTTTTTCTTAACCAATAGGTGTTCCAGAACTTTTGGGATGCACAAAAGTTTCAAGGATCAGTAGATCAGGTCTTTTGTATTGGCTCCACAAATATCCTTAATTAAGAGATATGTTAACTTATCTCCTATGTCTTGTTGACTTAGGTTTGACACCAGATTTTAATTTACAATATTATAAAAGCTTGCCCAGGAAATCTGACAAGTTAGGGACTGTCAGAAAGTGGAAATGGTCAAAAAGTGAAACATTCTACTATGGGGTACATGAACAACCTATGGATGCTTGCTTGGGACTGACTGCATGCATACATGATGCCTATAAAGTTTCCCCGCTGGCTTGGCACCTCCCACCCCTGAGCTTGCTTTGCAAACAGTGTGTGTGTGTGTGGTACCAAGTGAATGTCTGTAGGCAAGAAGAACTGTCAGAAGTCTGCTGTGACAAGTTCTATTAATTCGACCAGGGGATCCCCTCTTTTCATAGGTAAGACTTGGGACTGCACATCCATGTGAGTGGTCCCAAGTGAGCCTTGGTAGGCAAGAAGAACTGACAAAAGAGTGAACCCCACATCAAATTAATGGAACTTGTCCTTAATTCAGAAGTGTTGAAAGAGCAGGTTATCAGATAATGGGGTATCAAAAGGCAGAGGCTTCCTGTATTATTTGTTGTAGGGCCTTGTAGAAAGTGTATGGGTTAAAAGGATAGGTATTTTGCTTTAAATCCACTGTCTTTCACCTGCTGCAGTTTCAGATGTACTGGGCTAGAGCTTCCATTCTACCTAGCCAGCACAGAGGGAACTTAAGTAAACTGAATTTGGTTTTTTGGTAGTGATGTGGTACTCTGTTTTTCCTAGCTGAGTTTGGATCCATATGCAATCATTTCCTTTAAGCTAGCTACAGCGGGGGATGGTAAATTAAAATGTGCATAATGTCCTTATTGATCATGGGAACCAACCCAGCCATCTCGAATCTTTGATAAGGTTTCTGTAGGAAATGAGAGCATTGCTTGCTGCTGTCTTTGAAATAACATACCCTGTTTTTAATGCCCCTTGCTCCTGATACTAAAGTAGACTGTCTAAAATAGAGTGCTCAAACAGTCAAATATATAGATTTTTTTTAATCATGGATGCATATTTTTTTCTGTATAAATATAAATCCTGTATATCATCTACACAAAAATTTATTCAACAAACCTGGAGGCCTTTATATTGTTTGTAATCCCCCTCCAAAAACCCTTCAAAAACATCTACATAAACGAAAGACAACTTTTCTGATCAACAGCTTACTGTACACATATTGCTTTTCTCTTCAACTTTTAATTAAAATCTAGAATACTTGCTTAAGAGTAACTCATTTAATAAATTAAAACTCTAATTACATTTTGCTAGCAGCCTTAGGTGTCATTTTTCGAGGGTAGCAGTTGTTCCAAAGGTTGACAAACGAGAAGATAACATTGGCTGAAATGTGGGTTAGTGATTTTTAATTAGAATTTTTACTCTTCCTCACTTCTGTGTTGCCAATTAAGCAATAAGGGAAGTAATGGCTAATTTTAGAATTTCCCCTGTCAAAATTCATTGTTTTCAGTTCAAATTTCTGTCAAACTGTATTCTCTATGATACCTTATACAAGTCTCTGATAGGAAGCTGAAAATGGTTCTGGCTAGAGTACTGAACAAAGCACTAATATTTTAATTGCACTTGTCTGATTTAATCTAGTAGTTCCTTCAAATACATCATTTGTTATGATACATGCTATAGGCTGGAACCCTGTTGATGACAAATATATGGGTATGTTTTGGATGATGCATGAGGGGCTGTTCACCATCCAAAGTCTACCCCTGTCAAGTCCTGTGGGGTCATTGCTACAGCCATTAAATTACACGTAGAAGGAGAGGCAACCAAGTAGTAAGGACTGTGGTTCACCCCTGTTGCAGTCCTTCAGAGAGAAAGACAAATGAGGATGTTGTTTCTCTTCCTCTCTCTGAAGAACAGCAACTGGGAAAAGTCATCTCCATCCCTTCTGTTCCCTCCTCTCCTTTGGGCATCTAATGGCTGTAGCTGCAGTCCCATAGGGCTCGAGATTTGGTGGAGGTGCACAAAACTGCAATTATGGCATTTTCCACCCCACACATCTCATACAGTATCTCTGTCACAGTCTATCCAAGATACTTTTACCTTCTGAATTAAAAATGAGAATATTTCTTTCCATTTTACATAAAGGTTTATTTCAAGATAAATTTAAAACTCTTGAAACAAGCAAGGTTTAACCCAAGTATCAATAGTATTTATACATCTGTTACATTTTTAGAAAACCCAATTTTCTGAGGAATGTACAGATAAATTAAAATATAAAATAATATATAGATGCAAATATAAAAATAGAATCCAAAATGCAAAAATTTAAACAATGACAATAAAACAGAGTATTCAAGATAAAACCGGTAGTAGTTATAAAAGAGAAAGTACACAATGAAATTAAAAGTAAAGTCAGCAACAAGACTAAAGATCTCAACTGAACAAAGCAGTCCCCAAGGGGAAAAGAAAACTCGCGTATTACAGCACTTAGTATATCATGGTTAAGGCTACGGGACAAATGAAATAAAACAGCCTGATATGGTGCTATTGAGAGTTTGAATTGTTTAAGTTGTGGAGCTGAATTACTGTCAGGGGAAGAATACATCTGTATTTAATTGGAATGTAATCAGAAGTGTGAAGGGCCTCCACAGATGATCCCTTCCTTCTTGCAGTTGCTGAGTAAATTTGCACACAAGCAGAGAAACAAAGTCAAATACAGCAAAGACTGAAAATATTTCAGTGAAACTCCTAAACAGAAGTGAATTTCAAAAATGTGGGAGAACAAGTTATAGGAGGTTCTTATAGAAAGTGGGGCTCAGTGTTTATCTCATTAGTGGTTACCCCATGGAAAACATCAGCTTCTACCACATAAACATGGTTTTCAACACCTCACCAACATCTCATCGGGATGGAAAAACACAGATATGATGAAGAAGATGGCCAAACACACAGGAGACTGGATGCTATGTAATAAATCAATCCATTTGCAATTTGTGACACATTTGAAATCTTGAACATCATCTTAGATTCTGGACTATAGGGCAGGTTTAGCTCTGAGGTTGATAGTTTCTCTGAGTGCATCCTCTCTTGACTCAAGTCAGTGAAGGACTGCTTCCTAGTCACATAGTTAGAGATATTTTAGGGAAACATTTCCAAGCCTCCACCAACATATCATGTTAGTAGTAATTACAGGAAGTGTCACATGTGGTTGTATGGAATGAGGCATTTAGCTCTTATTTATAATGTCCTAAAATCCTAAAATATATTTTTGATGGAAAAACAATTTAACAATAACTATATATGTATATATTATCCTTGACTTGTTCATTAGATTTGATCACAAAACATTTGAGTTTGTGGTGATTGCTCTTGCTAAGTGTTGACTTTCTACTGCTTCTTCAATGTATATTTTTGTATAGTTACAAATCACTCAAAACTCATAATGCCTGTTTTTCATCATCTGTGCCCTTTCTTCTGTTGAACTTATATGTAAACCACTTATGAATGACATTGAGAATTTTAGAGCCCTTCTACTTCAGTAACAGACTATTCCCTTTCTTTGTTTTTAAAGCACATTTTGTTACCTTAATCCAAGTGACATTTTTCTAAGTTGCTTGGGAAATATCGTAACAGAAACAAAACTGAACTTTGAAGCATTTTACTCCCTATTCTTATTACAAACCATTCACACCTACAAGATTCCTTTGATATTGAACATGCATCTCTTTATAATTCTTCAGTAACTCATCTCTTCTAAGCAGCACTTGAGCCCTTTTGTGTTGCATCAAAAGCATGACTGAAATTCAGATACAATGTACATCTGATCTCTCTGTATGCATCTGCTGTGTTGTTCCCACTATTATTACCTTTTCCAAAATATTTTATTAAAGGTGTCTGTCTTTAATAACTCTGGAATGTGAAGTATGAATGAAAATCACTTGAATGATGAGAAGGTTGCAGAGGTACTGGGGATGTTGGCTAGGGTTATAAAAGAGAGTTGAGGAGGGGTGTGTGTGTCTGAGTGTTGGCACTCTTTCAGTACAAAGATGAAAAAGAATGGACTTGACTAAACAGTCCTCCCATAAAGTGCTGACAGGGAACATTCAATAACAAGGTATGCAACAAAAGAATTAATACAACATGGAAACTATTGTGCCATTCTGTCTATCATCAGTTCTGACTGATCGATCTCATGTTCTGAGCAAAACAACAACAACAACAACAACACGGACCTATGGAGCCAGGCATATGGAGTCTAGTTTTCATAATGATTGTCTATTTGAGGAACGGCTTACCACTGAGATTGAGACATTCTCCATGTCACTCCCATTTTTTTTCGTTCATTAAATCTTTCATACTGTTTAGAAAAACATCATCTTGTGTGAAATGAGCCTATGTTAGATGCATTTTACATATATGCATAGATGTATCATTCAATTCTCCAAATTTCAGGACTAAAAAGTTTGGCAGAGCAAAAAGAAATGTCCTCATGAGTAACACCCTGTGATCTGATATTAACTCAGATGAGGAGAACACAGCTAGATTTGACCAATAAAGAACTATCTGAGGCATCAGTACAGAAGACACTCTGCACAGTGCTCCTCTCAACATTTAGCTAGGAATGGTCTTGCCCTCCTCTACCGGCTCAAGGACAGCACTGGAACACACCTTGATGATGTAGCTTCTGCATCACTTTGGGCCATGATATACTGTCCAACATTTAATAGATGAAGCTCGGGACACATGTGGCCAAGCAACATCAGAGTGTAGTTAAGATGGCAAAAGTTATTACTGAGGAAGAACACACAGAATAGAAGAGGCTGCAGCAGTTTGCTTTTGGCCAAGCCTTCCTCTCCCCCTGCCCCTGAATTAACTGAGTGGAAATTGCTTTTGCAGCTCAAACTCAGTTTGCAGCACTTGAAGTGAGCTGAGGGCAAAGAGAGGAAATGGAAAATGAAGTCAGAAACTGGGACATTTTAAAAACAGCTGGAAAAATAGGGTATTAGGGTAACAGAAGATTAATCGGCTCATCTATGGTACTGCAGCACAGGCACTTGGCCTTTCAGTGCAATCTGAGTGTCCATGGGGAGGTGTACCTTCATGGCCTTCCCTGCTATCTGATCAGCCATGAGCCACATGCCTAGCACTTTTATTCCTACTACTCAGCAGCACAGCAGGCCTGTTCTGTGCTTCCTTTGGTGGGGCCTGGCATATTGTGGGCCCTTCTTGGCACCAGAGAGCTATTATTCATATGGTCAGAGTTCCAGCTGGGCCTAGTAGGCTGCAATTTTTTTTAAATTCATTATTACCAGCCTGGCCCCCTGGCGGCTTTATGCCCAGAGAACCAAGGTTTAGGGAATTAAAGGTAGCAAAGACCATTGCCCCTCCCAGGCAATCATCAATTGGAGACCTCTTCAGATGATGAGACTCAGACTCTTTTGCAGGAGGGTCAGCATCCCCCACAAGTCATCCAAATGGTCCCATAGATTATAGACAAGGCTTCTGAAGCAAATCATTTTCAGGTGCTTGAAGAGAGCCAACAGGGTCCAGATGAAGTCCATGCAGAGAAGAGGAAGCCTCTGCTGGATTCCATTCTGGCAGTTTTGGACAACATTGCTCCTGTAGGGGAGCCACCTTTCACTTACCAGTTGCATGAGGCATCTCAGAGAGGGTTAAGCAGGATGTGATCTACTTTCAACAAATGTTTGGAGGCTACTTGCTTCCTTTACACAATAGCTGTGGCTTAAATGGCCCACTAATTTGGCTCCTTATGAACCTCTATCACTCACCCTTTTTTCTCCTTCCGTCTCCTCACAGTATCCAATGGCTGAAGCAGCTGCTTGACCTATGCTACTTTCTTCCTATGGTATCTGTCTACACAGGCTCTGGGTGTAACAACTGTGGTCCCCATTCCCCCTTCTACTTAGTCTATGGTGATGTCTCATTTCCCTTAAAGGGTCCATTGCTACCAGCTACCAAAGAAAGGTTATGGAAGGGGGATTATGTTAGACTGTTACTGGCATAACAGCTGTGTATACATACTATTTATATGGGTGCGATTATCCAGGTTTATCTGATCCAAATGTCATAATTCATTCTAACGAGAGAGAAGCTGCATGAGTAATTAACATACAGAGGTCAAAGAACCAAGGAATCAATTTAAGGCTGGGGAAACTAAGACAGATAGAGGCACATGCAGAATAATAGTCAAGATCCAGTTCCAAGTTTCCAGAAAACAAAGGCCTTTTCCGCACTACACTCTTACTACACTCTTATAGCACAATGATTCCACTTTCAACATCCTATGGAACCCTGGGGTTTGCACTTTTGGGAGGGGCCAGACAGCCCCTCCGGAAACTACAAACCCCAGGATTCCAGAGGATGTTGAAAGTGGAATCATCGCGCTATAAGAGTGTAGTGAGGAAAAGGCCAAAGTCTCTGAGCTGGTCTGGGTATCTTTCACAAGGAGTGAGTGATGGACATTACTCCCCAATACCTCCAAAGAGTTTTCTGCCTGCCTTCTCTAGAGAGACTGATTATTCAGTGATAACAGCTGGGGCAGCTCCAATTCAGTTACAGGTGAGCTGAAGGCTACACCAAACATTCTTGTGCTGCTGCTATCTCACAAGGAAGCCCTAGGATATGCCCTAGTAAAGTATTTTGATATCATTCACAGCCTTTTTGGATTTTGCTGGCCCTGCATGGTGACTCTCATTGCCTTATAATTTGCCTTCTCTCCTTGATCCTTCTTTCTTGTGGGACAGGAAACATAAGAGTTTATGGCTCTAATATATGATGTAAGCCACATCTATTACAGGTAATAGGGCCAAAAGTGGTCATTTGTTGTCCAAAATCCCTGTAGCTTCTTCCCAGATGAGTGCTGGGGACAGTTGGTTGTACCCTAGCTCATTTGCTGAGATTTTTAAACATTCTTGTGCTATCCATACAGGATCCCACCCTAGAAGCCAATAATGCAATTTCTGCTTACCTTTTCTGCTAGATCCAGCTATGCCAGACACTTTTTTGCATAACTTTCATCGAGTATTTCTAGGTCTTTGCTATTTTTGGCAAGTAAGATCGTATCATGAGCATATCTTAAACTGTTGGTGTTCCTTCCTCTGATTTTTCACACCTGGCTCCTCTGAGTCTAATTCTGCAGCTTAAAATCAGATGAATGATCTGGCAAACCTTCAGACTTTACCTTAAAGTAAAGGGCCACCATGACATTGGCAATGTATCTAATAGCTGATGGTTCTAATAGCTAATAAAGAGACTCCTCTCTTTTAAATGTACCACAAAATGCTTTAAATGTTCAAAACTGGGCAAACTCAATCTGGCTCCAGGAGGTGTATAAAGATACACAAGAGACCTAAAAAATCAGCAAACTCTGGAGATTCAAGAGCAGTCCAGAACTCTAGTACCCTAATGCAACTTTTTGAAGTATTTGACACTGAGGTCTCTCCCTCCAATAAAGAAGACTCTGAAGTTCAGATAGCAGCATCTACATCTAAGAGTGAGATGAGGTAGAAAGTGGAAACAATTGAGATTATTGTTCTAGTAACTACTCATTCTTGGATGGAACAGCCTGATATGGTCCATGCCTCTGTACACTCCCTTAGACTTAGAAGGGAATGCAGGATTACCCTCTGTTCTCATGGCCCTGAGCTTATGCACTGGTATCCTGAGTGAAATGTAGACCATTACTATTTTGTGCTGCTCTTGATTCTCATAATATCCTTGGTACCATAGATAAGGTTATAAAGATCACAGGTTGTGCTCAAGGACTAATTATCCTCATCATCCTACTTCTTTGAATGCTGCATGATAGCAGGACCATACACTACTCCTGCCAGCAATAGTCTAGATGTAAGATCCTTCTTTCACTCCTGCTCCCCTCTGAGAAAAAGTACACCATGGCATATTGACAGAGCAAGTTGATCAAGAGACCAACTTTAAGTTACATCTACTATCTCTATGCCTCTTTCCCACTTCCATCACAATTACTAGTTTACACCACACACTCCTTTACCTGCCTATGATAGGGCAGCACACCTTGGACAAGTCCAACATGACAGCGTTACCAAGGAACTCTGTTCCCTCACTTCAGTTATCTAACTTACCAACAACTTAGGAGACAACTCAGACAACTACAAATCAGCCAGTGTATGACAACAACCAGTATATGGAGGGGATTTGGATTTAGAATCAACTTTACCTTTCTGCTCCTCAGTACAGCTCCATCTCTCTCCTCATTGGCATCTTTGCATGCTGCAGAAGGTGATCAAATTCCAAGGAGGGAGAAAACATTTGTAATTCTTTGTTGTTGGGTGTGACAATGAAATTACATCCTGATTCCTGTTTGTGGCCTCAAAACCTGCATCATCTGAGGAACCAACCTCCTCCATGACAGAAGTCCACTACTATGTTGATTGGTCAATGCGCCTGTCAAAAAGGAGGAGGAAGAGGAGGCTTATTCCTTAAAGACCTTTCATTCCTTAAGGAAGGGCTAGAAACTGCACAGACTGGAGCCTTCCATCCACTTTTAAAATTCACCAGATTAAGTTTCCTGCTGGGCATTTTCCTGGCTGCCTTGTCCCACCATGTCTCATTGGCTCTTTGTCAATACAAAGACAGGGAGCAATGCATCACTCCTGCTCATAAATATGAGCCACAACTTGCTGAGATGGAGGAGGACAGCATTCCATAGAAAGGCAGAATAAATAATCATGTACAGCACATGATATATACCATTTGTATCACTGCTCATACCATCTCTGCTTCATGAGATTTTCTGCATTTAAGCATTCAGGTCTAAACACTGAACCAGGTGTGTTGCAAACTGTCACCAGGATTCATCTTTACTCTAATATCAAAATGGCCCAAGTACTCCTCCTTTTAAATGGCTTTTGTGACCTTAACTTGCCCCTTGGTAAACTCTTGCATATATTTTGGAGTGATATTCATAAATTTGTACAACTTCACTGCCTGAAGAGAGCAATAAATTGATTGATTTACATATTTATTAAACAATGAAGTTCAGGATGCAAACACCTGTGGTGCATCATTTTGTTTTTCAAAGTTACCTTTATGGAATGAACTTGCAGTATGACTCTCAAAGAAATATCCCTCCTGCAAAATTAAAAAAACAACAACACCCTGATGCCAGTTTTAAAATAAGAATAAGCAGATGGATACAGATAAGGCTTATAGTACAGCATACATACAAGAAGGACATGAAGAGCTGAATTTCAACCAAGGAAGCTGAGAGATTATTAATTCAAAGACACCAGACAAATTCAGCAGCCTCCACACATTTTGATTTTAACTTAATATTAGTCTAAAATATTACCACTGAAGTGTGAATGATGCTTTTTGTTCCCTTGACATCTAACAAGAAAAGAACATAAACGAACATGTTCCAAACTCATCTCTAATTGCAGCACTCTGTTTAGGCACTGTTTTCCAGTAATTCTTGCATTTGTAGTGATGACTGGGTTGTGACTGGTAGGAGAACAATGAGCACCAGACTTACCGGAGCTGTATCAGCCAAGTATATAGACAATGAAAATTAATTTTCTGTTGATATTCTGAAATAGCTCAGACTGATTTGTGCCTTCATGTTTTCAGTGAGCATGTATCTTCGCTGTGTACTGGTGTGGATTTGGGACATTACCAATCCATGTTAGTGCCCAGGGAGTGTGCAAACTCAGTGATGTATTTAAGTCTTTTATTCCAGGTCTCAAGTCAAGTCTCAGGTCTCTACCTTCAAGTCTCAAGTCAAGTCTCAAGTTCTTGAAGATACTTTCAAGTCAAGTCTCTGGTCTAGAAGTCAACTTTATACCCCAGCCAGAATTCCAGAGTTATTGGATAGAGTGAAATAAATTCAGTTTTAACAATTTAAGCAGAGTTGGCTCTCCACATTTGCAATTTTGCCATCTGCAGCTTCAGAAGCGGAGAATAGGATTCTATCTTACTCCCCATTACTGAAGATTCAAAAGCTTTAGAAGGAAGGATCCTTTCTCCCCAAGCCCATTGCCTAACACATTTGATGTTCCCCTCTGCAAAATTGCACCCTGCACTCTGGGGGCGAGTCTTGTCTTTTGTTCTTAGAAAATGTTTTAGAAGGTTCCTCTGATATGCAGTAGGGACAGGCTACTGAGGAGACCTCAAGCCCATTGCCTACCCTGTTCGCTGTTCCCCTCTGAGAAATGCACCCACACTTTGGGCATGAGAGAGATTGCCATGTGACTAGTAGGCAAAAAGAGATGGAGGCGTTGTTCAAAGTCATAAGGTTTCTGAATGATTGTGTTATGTTACTGGACCAAAGGCATCAAGTCAGTCATTAAAAATATACAAGTCTCGAGTTGAGTCAAATTGAGTCAGTGCATCATTTATGGTCAAGTCGAGCCCAAGTTGAGTCACTGAAGTAACTTAAGTCTGACTTGAGTCCAAGTCTATCGACTCGAGTCTACATCACTGCTACTGTTTCTTTTATCCTTCAATTCTGCATAGCATAAATAAAAATTCTTACAACAACCTAAGAAGATCTGTGTTGGATCAGACCTAATGCCTATCAAATATAACATTCTGTTCTCATAAGGGCCAACCAAAGCCCTATCAGAAACTGATGATCTGTATCTGAACACAATAGCACCCTCCTGATCATGTTTGCTAGCAACTACCTCTGATACTAGAGAGATTATACAGTCATCATGAATGGTAGCCATTATCCTTAACTTTCATTAATTTCTCTGGTTTTTCTAACCTGCCCAGTTTGGCAGCCATTGCTACATGTTGTAACAGTCAATTTCATATTTTAACCATTCAATATGTAAAGATGTCCTATATGCCTTGAGCTTACCCCATCATTTACCTTTGGTGAATTATTGAAAGTATGTGCAACCACATTCAGCTAAAGGGAAAGTGCTGCAATACTGAGAGCTGAGAGACAATTTCTGCAGGGTAGAAATCTTAACCCCAGGTTTACGTGCCCAATGACTAAGGATGTAATCTTCATTGTTATTCATTTTTGCAAAGAAAAAAAACTTACACAATTTCTCCCTCGCTGTCAAGGACTTCCTCCATGTGCATTTCTTTCCCTCCAGGAAGAAGATTTTCTTTGCAGGGAGCAAGATCCCTTTGCAAAGTATCCCCCTTTTCTGTGCAAAAACAAGTCTTCATATGAAGAAACCCCCCTTTCCTGCACCCAAAAACCCATGTGGTGAATTTTGCAATGTAAGTAATTCTCACACTAAAGAATCTGATTACATCCACAGATCTCCTTGTCAGGATTTCCCTATACTCAGGAAGGCATTTCTTGTCTGTTATTTGAGCATTTGGGACTATTTTCCCCCTCTAATAATTAAATTGCATATTATCCACAACTGTACAGAAATTTCATAATTTACAAAGCATTTCATACTAGAAAGCTACTGGGAAGTTGCTACCTTTAGTGAAAAACAGAATGAAGAAAAACACCACTATACGTTCTACACAATGTTTTCTCCTTGCGGGTGAAAAGATTCTAGTCCTCATATCTCTCCCCTCCAACCATAGATTAATTTAGAATTTAAAAAAAATGCTTTAGGGAAAAGAATTAAGGAGGCCTTTCATTCAACCAGTCTTTTGCCCAACATTCTCTCCTTCTGTGGCAACCTATTCAGTGATGAAAACTTATGTATCAATTCAAATAAATTTCATTTTCTTGTTAATTGCTATCAAGTTGGGTTTGATGTATGGTGACTTTATGAATGGGAGACCTCCAGGACACCCTGTTATTAACAACTTTGCTCAAGTCCTACAGATTCATGACTGTCAGTGGATTTATCACTTTTAATACAGTCTTCCTACTTTCTCGTCTGTCTGTCTGTCTGTCTGTCTGTCTGTCTGTCTATCTGTCTGTCTTTCCTTCCCTACTTTCCTTCCACTTTATCTGGCAATCTTGTCTTTTCTAAGAAGTCATGCAATCTCATGATACAGTATGTTCAAAGTATGATGGCATCATTGTGGTGATTTTGGCCTCCATGCTCGTTCACAATGATGCAGAACACAAAAATCCTTCTTCCTAGGCTGCCTCCTTCTTATCTGGTGGGGACAGGCAAATGAGTTTGGACTGAGCAAGGTGGGAATCATAGAGTTGGAAGAGACCCCAGGGGTCATCGAATCCAACCTGCTGGTATGCAGGAACACCCATCAAAGCATTCTGAACAGATGACCATCCAGCCTCTGCTTAGTATAGATTCCTTGAAGAACTACTACTTCTACTACTAGTAGAACTGCTACTACTACTATACAAGTCCTTGAATCTATACAAGGATTCAAAGAGTAGTCCTTGAATCTATACAAGGACTAGGGGAAAAATGAGAAAAGAGCTTCAAGAGGATTTTCCTTATGGGGATTTTTGGACACTTCAGAAGACCATTTCTAATTTTTTCTTTGATTCTTTCAATCCTTTTTCCATCCCTAATATAGCCTATACTCTAAGTATTATAGACAGAGAACTATTTTGTGAACTCATTTGTGAAGTCTGGGAGACTGAGAGGGACATCTTCACCAACCCCCCACCCCTAGCCTCAGATAATTTTCCATTGAGTTATTTCGAGAAGAAATTAGGCTTACTAATGTCATATCAAGTCTGATCCTTCTTATTATTAATATTATTAATATTATATAATATATATACACATTATATTAATATTATTAATATTATTAATCATGAGGGTTGTAGAGGCCAGTTTCTTGGTGGAAGGAACATATTGCGGGGGGCGGGTAGCACATGGCTCTTGGACACTGACAACTCTTTCCACAAGCAGCCTCTAGGAATGGGAAAGGATTTCACTGCATTTGAGTTTTAACAAAAGTCGCGTTTCTGCCCATCCTAGTGCTAGTTTAGCAAAAAGAATCCATGCATTTGTGGGACACGCAGGTCATTTAAAAATGTTGAGAAATCAATGTGTGATTTTAAAGTCCTCAAATGCACAGAACTGAAGAATACTCAGAGATGCACTTTAGTCAATGGTAAAAAAATGTGAAAATTAGGTGAAACATTTTAATCAATGGAACACATTATGACAAGATTTGAGAAATTTCCATGAGATAAAAGCACCAAGTCTTGCAATTAGACACAAAACAACTGTGGAAAGAAAATGTAGATGGGTTATGGATAATCACAACAAAATCTGCAAGATTTTCACATTGTCATTCGTTACTTTTGTCACATCTGCATGTTTGCTTGCCTTTTTGCCCAATTTTCCAAACAGTTCAGAGGAAGGAGTATGAGGTATGTGGAAGCTGCTAATGACTTCTCTTTCCACTGGTCAATGCTGCTTCAGGAGGAGGTAAATCTTGCAGGTACTCCATGATGCCAACCTCTGACAAATGCCCTAGGAGAGATACCCTCAAGCCTGCAGCTATCTTTGCTTCATCACATCCATCTGCCAGCAATGGTTCAAGAGAGGAGTGCAGTTTTTTTCCACTGTGCAGTGCCTCACAGGGAAGTGTTTTGATATGTATTGTAAGTTCATGGAATTTACCCTTCCTCATACCCTCCGGCATTTTTAGCTGAATATCATAGATCATAGAATGCTCCATTATCTCTTGCATTTTTGCTTACATCTTTGTAAGAACATCTTTATTTTCCACTAAGTTTAAATCTCTGAGACTATACCATTTAATATTGTCTTTTATAATTGCTGCAGAAAGCAATGCTGCTTTTTACTAGAACCAACATCTTAAAGTGAAGAATTATTTGAAACTAGCTTCTCTTGCCCTCGCTCCAGACATTTCCTTGGCATTCAACCAGCATAGCATCCTAAGGCAGCTGCCCATTAAAATCCACATTAATCAACTGTAGCTGCTTAATGATCTCCTCATACCAATGAAATTCAAAACAGGGTTCTGCCAATTTGATATTTACAAGTGTCTGCATTTTTTACTTATTGCCTCAGTCTGCTTCTACCATAGTAGATTGAATATATAGTTCAGTGCAAGCAAATCCTAAACAGAATACTTCATTCTGTTTGGTGACTCCATGACTGAATTAACCCCCTTCTTTTTGACAAACCAACAAAAGTAGGGTATTATTACCCCACTTGAAAACCCTTTCCCGGAGTCTACAATTTTGAAATTAAAGTATGATTCAATATGCCTGAGAGGTCGCCTGGATGAGCACGTAGACAGCCACGGTCAAATGATCAAAAACCAGGTCAGTCCATTGAAATGCCCTGTCATGTAGCCCCAGGAGACCTCAAGCTGGAAAAGCCCACAATAAACAAAGGGTCCTCAGCTCTGAAAAGCCAACTTGAGGGGATTAGCATGTTTGCCCCAAATTGAGCAAATATCTGATCAGGCGAGGACCATTTGCATGAAGTCACACCACAACCAATCACAGTCGAAGATCCTCAGACTTTGGCAACACCTTGTAATCTCATCATCAAGGAAGTTACCATTGTGGAGCTTCTCTCTCATTGCAACACCCATTGTTCTCCCTGGGAAAGGATTAGGCCACCAGGAACTTTCCCCCCTACAAATAGTCCCCATTTTGGAGCGTTTCTTTGGATCACTTCCGGTCATCCCAGCTGACCACTTCTCTGTCCGTTGAGTAATTCCCTCAGCCCTCTTTGTGCTGAGCCCCACTTCTCCGCTGTTTCCCCCACCCAAGGACTTCAGGAAAAGGTGCAGTATTACCCCAGCTACACCCCTTCAATATTCCCCTATCCAGTTTCCTCTCTTTTGCTTCTTAATAGGTTTTGAGTGAGTGTGTGAGTGATCGCGCTACTGCTTGAGTCTTTCATTCAATAAAACAATTTATTGGACATTCTTGTTTGTTTTTTGGCTTGGCCTGACCCCATAAAAACTGGGTAAAAAGACCCTGCTAGGTTACCCTACCTCTTGCATTGCTATTGCTCATGCTCTGGCTAGTTTCCATTTCCCATCATGTGGAGCACAGTGAGCTGTCCCCCAAGGGACCCCAGAAATCAGGGTAACTGTATTGTCAGGGAAGAAGAAGCACCAAATAATTTGGGTGCAGGGAGAACAATGCTGAGACAGTGTGCAGTCCTGATAGTAGACCAATTATTATATTTCATGCCAACAAACTATGAATGTTTTGAGAAATCCAGTCTTTGAAAATTCCATCACAGACTGATTTGATCCATTTCTTCTGGACTAATGTATAAATTGTATTTTGATTATCCATCAGCTCTCACACTTCCCTGATTTTCAGGTGCAGTTCTTTGCAGACAAACAAAAAGGTTAAAGGGGATCTTTTTTTAAGGTAAAATGCCTCTAGAAAGAGAGAATTATACTTTGATACCTATTTAAATAAGAGTTAGCATAGTGCAGTCGTCTGAGTGCTAAACTAGGAGTCTGGAGACCAGGGTTCAAATCCTCATTCAGCCATGGAATTCTACCAACTGATCTTGGGTGAATCATAGGCCATTTCCACACCAGACTGTTATAGCGCTATTATTCTACTTCAACATCCTATGGAATCCTGGCGTTTGCAGTTTAGGAAGGGGCCCTTAAGGACCTACTGTATGTCAAAAACATCTTTAAGGCCTCTCCCTAAACTGAAAACTCCAGGATTTCATAGGATGTTGAAACTGGAATAATAGTGTAGTGCAGAAATGGCCATAATCTCTCATCCACTTGCAACCCACCTCCGAACAAATTTTGCCAAGATAACTCTGTGACAGGTTTGCTTTAAGGGTCACAGTAAACTGGAAATGACTGGAAAGCATACAACAACAAACCTATTTAAATACTATTGAAATATGGATTTGCATCAGATTTTTTTTCTTTTAGAAGCAGATTAACGTAGAAAAAGGAGACAAACAGCATACGTGCTTGCCCAGAACCTGATTTTCCCGTCCTTACCCCGAAATTGGCACCCCTATATCTTTGGTTCAATATAATTTTCAATCACCACTTCATGATTTGTGAGTATTTAAAAACAAATTTATTATGTTGGCATTTAAAGAAATAGTAACTGAAATCTGTTCAGTGAAATCTGCCTTTATGGCATGCCACCAGGGCTAACATATTATCATTTTAACAGCAGATGGTGATTTAATTTGCTACTATAATCCCATTGTTGCATTAGTGGAGAGAATACTTTTTAATGGCCCATATCAGAAGCATAACACTCAAGAACAAAATGGTCTAATTTGTCCTAATTTCTAATACTATCTTTGCTGTTCACCTGGGTTTTTGCAAGTCCCAAATAGTTCTGACAGTCACTCAGCTGGCTGAGGTTAACAGGATAATACTGTCAATTGCTATCTTTGGTTATTATGAGCTTCCTACTGCCCAAAGGATAAAAGGTGCCAAAATGAGTATTCTGCCAGCTTTATTCTCAATCCATTCTGCCTATTGGCAGGAAAAAAAAATCCATATTGAATTCTATTGGGTTTTAGGCAAGATGTGTTTCCTAGATGGAAAGAGCAGATCAGCCTATGATTAAGTAATGGGGGAAATACGTTTAGTACAAAACCCCTGATTTATTAAGATTTTAGTTACAGGTCCTCAAATCCTACTTCAACTGCCTTGTGTTTTTTAAAAATGCATTAACCTAACCATTATCTCTGGGGCCTTTTCACACTACACAAATATAGCACTATGATCCCACCATAACTGCCATGGCTGCATTCTATGGAATCCAGGGGTTTCCAGTTTGAGGAGTCAGTATAGCTCTAACTCAAAAGTTCTAAAAATGCCTCTGTAAGCTGCCAATACTAAGATGTCAAAGGATGGAACTATGGGAATTAAAGTGGAATCACTGTGCTCTAATTATGTAGTGTGAAAGGTCCTTTAGATTGTATTGCTTTCAAGGCCCTCTCTTCACCTCAACTGCCACTGCCCTGGCTTTGGAAATAAAATAAAAGGCAGACACACCTCTAGGCCCTCCGTCCATCTCAACTACCACCACTGTGACCTTGGAGGAAAAGAAGAGATAATATCTGCTGAACTTCATCCCCTTCTGCACTGCCACCATTTTTTCCTTTTGTGCCATGTCTTAATTAGATTATAGGCTTGGGAGCAGGAACTGTTTTGTTGTTCTTTTACTTGTAAAGCACCATGAGCAGTGATGGCACTATATGAATGAGTGTATGTATGTATGTATGAATGAATGAATAAATAAATAAATATAATGATGATGATGATGATTTTAAAATAAATTGTAGGAAATTGTAGGAAAAGTATAAAATAAATAAATTGTAGTAGAAGAAAGCATATGTCACTGTGGCCGACACCATGCCCCCCTAGCTGCGTAATTTCTTGCTTTTGTCCCTTTAGACTGGTTATTTTAAAAGTATTAAAAAAAAGTTGGCTCTCTCAACTTGACAGTTTCCAGAGGACCCTTGGATTGCAAAACTCAGTAACTCAATTTCTGATAGGGGATGATGGGATCTGATCTGTAGTCAATACATCTGGAAACTCCAGGACTGGGAAAGGACTCTAACAACTTTCTAATTGTTTTATCATCAAATTGCATCAGTGTTCTTTCCACCACGACATTGTGTGTCATTCTGGATCACAGAAGGAATTAAAGGCTAACTTCAATAAATAATCCCAAAAGTCCATACTCAATGAAATGAACAGGATTTGTTACAAGTCAGCACTAATCTACTTTCCCATTGATTCAAGGATCTGCTCTCACTGGGACTAGCAATTGGTTTTAGCCTGTTATTTTTATTCCACTTAGACGATGCTTACCCAGTGGAATAATAAACTGCTTTCTGCTCTGCTGGATTTCTACATGCAGTCACATTTTGTTCATGGTTTTCTGGGGAAGAATTAAAATAAAAATTCATCAATAATCTGAAGTCATCATCACAGGAAAATCATCATCACTTTACTTTTCTGCTGAATGCAGAATGAGGCTGCTGAATAACACACAATGAGATACTTTTCTCAGAACAATTTGTAGAGGACATCTGCTTAAAAAAAAAGATCCTGCCTCCCCTCACATTTGTTGTAGACAAGCTTGAACTATCTGATCTGCCTCTGGATTGCTAGTCAGATGGTAACTAAAGGTGGAGGCGGGGAAGCCGCAATATTTAATTTTTTTTTTAAAAAAAAATAGGAGTAAGTAATGAACACTTTATAGAGGTAGCATTGTATACTGGTTTGAGCATTGGACTCCAGGTTTTTGATTTCCCACTCAGCCACGGAAACCCATTGGATGATCTTGGGAACATCACATGCTCTTATCCCAGAAAACCCCATGATGGGGTCTAAAATAATTTTAAGGCACACAACAATAACAATGAACTTTTCATAATTATGAGGTATATATTGTTCTGAAGAAGTTGTTTCAAATTATTCTGATGAAAATGCTTGCTTTTGCAGAGCTATGCCTCTTTTTGCATTAGTATGAGTATACCAGCCATATGGAAATATAAATGACTTAAGACTGCAGGTGTAATTTTTTTTAAAAAATAATCATATAAAATAAGGGCATTTGCTGATGATACGGTGATTACCTTGATAAATCCACTTGAAAGTGTAGAAACATTAATGACAGTATTAAAAGAATTTGGGAATTTGGCAGGTTTTAAAATTAATAGACAAAAGATAGTGATGTTTACTAAAATGAGAAGGTGAAAGACCAAACAGATCTGATGGGGTAGGGGGGAAGCCCTGGTTTTAAAATATAAAAGAAGGTGAGATATCTAGATATCACAATGACAAAAACAAATTGTATGTTGTTTCAAAATAACTATATTAGGATGCACAATGAGATTAAGAAGGACATGCACTATACTGTTATAGTGCTGTTTTCACACTACACTGTTATAGTGCTATTATTCCACTTTCAACATCCTACAGAATCCTGGGTTTACAGTTTAGGGAGGGCATTTAGAATTTTCAGCCAGAGAGCTCTTTGACCTCAATAAACTACAAATCTGAGAATTCCACAGGATGTTGAAAGTGGAATAATAGCACTAGAACAAAGTAGTGCAGAAATGGCGTCTGTTGGGGAGAATTTCGGTGATAAAAATGAATGTGTTACCTAGAATGCTCTTTTTATTTCAGGCAATACCAGTTTACCTCAACACATGTATTTTTCAAACTATGACAGAAGGACTTATCTAGATTTATCTGGCAAAGGAAGAAGCCAAGAGTGAAGTTTAGAATATTGCAAGATGTGAAACAATGAGGAGGCCTCGATGTACCTTGGCCTTGGTTTACCTAATTTGAAATTATATTTTGCTGCCTGTTGTTTAGTGTGGTTAAAGGAATGAATGTTGCTGAGGAATAAAAGATCATTAGAACTAGAAGGTCATAAGGTTTGGATGGCACAGCTAATTGTGCTACAACAAGTTAAAGTGAATGTTGATTATAACAATCAACAACAATGTGAGACATGCCTTACTGAGAATATGAACTAAATTCAAATTCAGGTTGTGCCAGAAAATGCCATTGTCAGCACAAGAAGCTTTCTATAGAAAAGAAACAACAGGTAAAGAAAAATTGGTAAGGTACCAAGATATGTTGGAGAATTGTCAAAGAGAATACAATACAAAAACAAAAGAAGTTTTTGATAGAAGGTAATTAATTTCAGCAGTTTTCCTATTTACAGTTGTTTGAAAGATTTAAGCTGAACGAAAAGAGTTATGGTTTTTGAATTGAGTAAATCTGAATTTGAAGCACAATTATATACACATGATAAATAGGTAACTGGCAAAATGTATGAACTTTTCTTGAAATTTGAAGTGGAAGATGAACAAGTGAAGGACTGTTTGATAGAACATAATATAATATACAATATACAAATGGCACACAGGGAAAGGATGTGGTCAAAACAATTGAAATTTACTTTATGTTATGATCTTAAAGAGAATGGGTATAAAATGATGTATCTTTTTACATGACACCAGAGATCTGCCTAAAATTTATGAGGGAACATCAAGTGGTAGAAATGTGAACAACACGCAGGGACTTTTTAAATTATATGTGGTAGACTGTGAGACAGTTAAAAAGTATTGGGTCCAAATATACACTTTGATATACAGAATTTTAAAGACTAATATTAAATTAAAACGTTAACTTTTCCTTCTGAGACTGATGGATGATCAACTAGAAAGGAGTCACAGAAGAATACTTCAATATATAACAACAGCCACAAGATTATTATATGCACAGACAATAAGCATGACTTATTGCCTACTAAGGAAAAATGGCCTTTAAAACTAAATGATTTAGTGGAAATTGATACATTGTCTCTCTTGATTAAAGAAAAATCATTAGTGAAGTTTGTGAAAGATTGGAAACTCCTGATTGACATTTTTGGGGGAAAAAGAATAATGATAGTGCTTTGATGACTGCTGGTTTTGAACATTAATATGAATTAAATAAATAGATGAAGTGTAATTTCTAGATCAAAAAGAAAGAAGTGGAATTGTAGGATTTAAGATATAACCTCAGAAAAAAATAGTTGGAAGTCATATTTTTTTCTTTTTCATGTGTTGGTCTTTTTTGTTTTTTAATTAAGAATTTTAGGTTGTTAGGTTATGTCGTAAGTTTCTGTGGGTTTTTTTTTTTAACTTTGTGTCCATTTGGTAGTTCTATGAGTGGTTTTTGGAATTTTCCTTTTTTGTATGCTTTATTCAATTTTTATTTTATTTTCTGCAGATTTAAATTAATAAAAATGATTTTAATGAAGAAATACAAACTGCTTGTTTATATAATTATTTGAAAAGAGCAACCATTGATCCTGCTATTGTAAGAAATAAATGTCAGCTGTGAACCAGTGTTAGTCTAGTGTGATGTGAGTCAGTGTGGTATGAGGGCTGGCATTGTGTAATGGTTTGAGCCTTGGGCTATGAGTCTGGAGAATGGGGTTCGAATCCTCATTTGGTCATGGAAACCCACTGGATGACCTTGGGCAAGTCACACTCTCCCAGCCTCAGAGAAAGGTAAAGGCAAACAAAAACTCTGAACAAAACTTGGCAAGAAAACCCTGTGATACATTTGCCTTAGCAGAGATGACTTGAATGCACACAAGAATAAAAAACAAAAAAAATCAAGCCAATACAACATCAAAACTTGTCCCTGAAATATATCTTTAAATCTATACGTATCATGTGGGTATTGAGCTCTCGGAAGCTAAAGTGTTTTTCTTTCTCCCATGATTACCTTTGTATCTTGTTCACCCTCCACTATTTTCCCTGGCCAGGATAGCTGATCCACACCCAAGCTTTTCTTGACTTTGTTCGGTTAATCTCCTTGTTGCTCAAGTCCCTTGCGGCAGATCGGTCTTGCCACTCTTCCTTTCTTCTCAATCCTGCTTTCTTGAACTATATTCCCCATGCTCAAAGTCTCTCTCACAAAGTCTCTGACTGAACTGTACCCTTCAGCTGTCCTAATTTGGAAGAGTAGTCTCCATTAACTTGTCAAACCACATTTTAGCTGCTTTTAAAATGTTCCAGTTTCCCTCTTGTCTTCACATGTCCCTGCTTTGTCCTCAGCTTACGTCAGTTGCTGTAAACTGAGTTCAAAGTATATAGTTTGCACTTAGTTAAACCAGGGAGGGGGATAGGGTAGGAAGGGGTGGACTATTGCCCTTCCCCATAGGCTCAGACAAGAGCAAACTGCTGCAGCCCCTCCTAGCTTGTGTGTTTTTCCTCATTTATAATTTTTGCGCACACTGACATTCTTGCTAAGTGTATCTTGGTTTACTTCTGTGAAATGTTGGAGAATATGCTGGCGTGTGGTAAACCACGGCCTAGCAACCAAAAATCACGACCAACTGAGGGCATATTTGCACTACGCTGTTATAGGCCATTTCCGCGCTAGACTGTTATAGTGCTATTATTCCACTTTCAACATCCTATGAAATCCTGGGGTTTGGAGTTTAGGGAGGGGTCTTTGAGGAATAATAGCACTATAACAGTCTAGAGCAGAAATGGCCATAGTACTATTATTTCACTTTCAACATCCTGTGGAATTCTGGGACTCGTAGTTTACTGAGGCCACAAAGCTCTCTGGCTGAGAATTCTATGGTAACACAGCATAGTGTTTAAAGGCACTGAGTCTTTCCTTCTTCACTTCCTCCTTACAGAAACACAGGGGAAACTGCACAACTTAATCTATTTCCAGCCCTCCATTAAAGTTGTGAGCAGTTTGTAACATTTTTGATGCACACTAAGTTAGACACTGATCGTAGTGTTCTTTAGCCCTCCGCAGGCTGAAAGTTAATTAATTATGTAAATGAATTAATAACCAATTTGGTGCCCATCCATCTCTGCATGTATGACGTTCAGCCAATCAGAACTTTGACCTGAAAATGAATCAGCACTTATGACTTGCAAAATAACGAGATAGTGATGCTGACTGTGCCACTTTTAGTATCTGCAGGGTAGTTCAGATTAATCAGCAGTTGGTTAGAACTTCTGTCGTATAAGAGTACCACTTTTAATCCTCACAGGAGGTTGCATTAGTGAAAGCTTCATAAACAGCACTCACAAAATTGGATTCATTTTTTCTTTCCTGATTGCTTGTCTGGTTTTGTCTCTATTTCAATATGTCTTTGTGAAACGTAAGTGTTGGGGTGAATCCACAGGTACCAACTAAATAGAATAAGAAGTCAACAAATAATGAGTCTGAATAATGAGTTCAGAGATGGGAGGTCAAACCAGCAATGTAGAAGGCACCCCCCCACCCCCCAACACTTCACGGATGAAAACCACTTCTTTTCCCTCAAAGCAATCACAACCACTGTTGCTGTTTCCACGGCAGGCCCATGTCCACTGCTGTCTCCTCACCTTCTTTCTCTTCCTGCCCCCAGCTCTGCCTGCACACCAGCTATTGCTTCTCTGTTAGTCAATCACCTGGCTAAGGATTTGGGTTGTCAGAGTGGAAACTGGAAAGGGCTTGTAGAAGAGGGACAAGCAATACCCGCTGAAATTCTTTTTCTACACAACCATTAAAGGTACAGGAACTGTCTCTGGTTTTTAAGGGAATGCTGTGGGGCCAGACTGAAGCAGTAGCAACTTAGGTGGCTCCTCATGAGGTGACAGTGAAACATGGCTCTGCAATGTTGCCAAGTGAAAAGAGTGCTTGCTCCGTGGCTGCTCCCACCTCTGCATGGAGCCAGCCCTGAGTCAAGAGGGGCTCTGGTGGTGGCAGTGGGAGTAGCACCAGTGTTAGCAGCAAGGCCAGGCTGCAATTGCTTCCATCTCATGCCCTACAAGAGAAGGAGGAAGCTGAAATCCATCTTTGTAAAACTGCAGCCACCTGTTCCCCAGGACATGGGTCAGCTCTATAACTAGGCCCTTTTCCTTCTCCATTTCAGAGTTTGGGAGTTTTTGGAGTTCAGAGTTAGGAATTCTTTTAGATCTGCAAACCATGAAGCTGGTAAGCTCCCCTCAGCCTCAAAAGGCGTGGCTGAGATCGTTTTCTCCCAGCTGAAGACTTCTGGATTGGTATAGTATTACTCCAAAACCCTTCTCTCTCTCTCTCTCTCTCTCTCTTTTCACCTCTTTTTAAATTTCTATAGTCTTGTATGCTTGTTGGAGTGAGTGAAGCTGAGTGATTGTATGGGTTTTAACATTTATGCCAATAAAATACTTCAATTTGAACAGTTTGTGTGATTTCTGACTGGTCCTGACCTCATAAACATTGGCTTAAAGATCCTTAATTACCCTGCCCTCTTTGCATTGCTAAAACAGTGCTCAGAGCTAATTTTCCCCACAAGAGACAATTTTGACAGCCTTTGGGAATCCCCCTCCTAAGGGAGTCCCAAGCAAGCAGGGTAACAATGGTCTCTGACATTCACCTGCAACACCATGTGCCTAAGGGCTGAGCTGTTGCCCTCCTCCTATCTTTGTTGTTGCTGCTTCTTCTTTCTGGCCTAGCTGAACTTTCACTGGCCATGCTGAGCAGCAGTGCTGCTGCTGTACATTTTGCCCTGTAACTACAATCCTGGATGAGTTAGAGATTTGCTTTTTTTCTTTTTCTTTTTCTTTTTGCTTTTTGAAAAAGCTTCAGATTTGGAGGGGAGATGCAGGGCATTTTAAAAGCAGTTGAAAAAGTGAGAGCACTTTTGCTCCCATTGCAGAAAGTGGGACCATTGCAGGGTATGAGATGTGTCGGAAGAAACAGCATGCATGGCTTTGTAGGCAAGCAATATTTCCTTCCCTCCCTCATTTCAAAACCTGCACAAAGTCTATGGGAAAAGGAACTGTGAAACTTTCACAACTGTACGTAGAAACTGGAAATATGACAGCATGGATAATCCTAACTTTAGTATTCAGTGATATATCTTACATTTCAGGATCTTGTCTAGTTCCTTCATAGATGCCCTTCCAAGTCTTAGTCCTCTGACTGCAGTTTCCATTCTGATTAATTACTGATCCAAGGTATGAAAAATCTTGAATTATTTCAACGTCTTCATTGTCTACTTTAAGGTTGGTCACAGTTTCCTAAATCCAACCTGAGGAACTTGTCCCACAAGTATCCCTCCCTAGATACTTTACAATTTTCCTTAAGGAGAAGCATCTGAAGTATAAAATAATACACTGGTTTGAAGTTCTGTTGTTGCATTGATCTTGGTTCTGATCTCAAATGTTTTCTGCACTGTAGCATCCTCCAAGAAAAATTATTGACACTGTTTCCACCTTCTAGATAGCATGGAATATACCTGGCCTCTACAGAGAATGCTGTCTATCTGTAAGTAAACCTTGTCAAGAATTGTCAGTTCCATTTAACTGGTTAGGAGAGATATCTTGCAGACAGGAACATAATATATCCACTAATTCTGTTCTCAGCCAACACTACTAACAATAATTAGACAGAATCTACCCCATCCTCAGCACTATTTTTTCAAGGTTCGCTTTCACATTCCCAAGGCTGATTTTGTTTCTTCCCTTTATAATTCTAAAACAGCGCTGGGAAATGGTCCCAAAGCTATTTGGTGTTCCTGGGAGTCGTCTTCTTCTCCATATTTTTTTAAAAAAGTAAAAGGAAAGAATTTTTCCCTCCCCCAAAGGGTTTGGGGTATGATTCTCCTCTAAAACAAAATATCAGTACTTCTCAAACTTTGTTATAACCATAAAAGAGCTTTTTAAAAATATATACATGAAGTGGTTTTCAGGGGACTCTGGATTTAATTGAGAGGGGATGGTGTGTCAGAGTACAAATCCAAAGGGTCAGAGTAGAAATCCTTTTTGTGGATGTTCCCTATACATCATATGAGGGATGGAGATAATTTTTGGTGGGGGATGTTTTTAGTGGATCATAATCAGAATTTTGCCAAAATTAGCAAAATTTAAATGCGGAAGAAAGCACAACAGATAGATTTTCCTGTTCCTACAATGGGTGTGTGAACATTTCAACATCCAACGATGTGTTACCATACCTTACACCTCCCCCGCTCCTATGGGACATGCTATTTTCATAACTGAGCATGTTTATTGACAGAAAACATGATCAAAGGCATGTGACCAGAAGAGCATGTTGCAGGGTCGAGTGGACCTGAGACATGGTCAGGTCATAAGTTCAGAGAGGACTTGGCAGGATACCCAGACACTAATGGGCTTATGCTAATCCTTTCAACACCTCAAGCTCTGTGTACAACCAAATACAATGAAAGATGAAACTGCCCAGTTGAAACAATCAGGGACCATCCCTTGATCTCGCCTTATGGAAATCCTCACTATAACCGCTTGCTCAACTAGACATTAAGAGACTGTCATACGATAGAATAGAATCTTAATTATGGTCACAGACCAACACAGAGAGATTGTCATGATTCCCATCAATGTTTTGTCACCTAGATGTAAGGCAGTCAGCTTATTCCAGACTCTTTTGTCACTTTCTAGCCATTACCATTTTGTCTGCACACCTCTTCAGGGTAGGAAATAGGGTAAATACACCCTTGCTTTGGCCCCAGCAAATGGTAGTACTTGGGTGTAATACGTGGCACCCAGACTTCTGTTCATCCCTCCTTCCCTCAGATGCTGTCTGAGCCTTTCCACTTCAACCTTCTACTTCAGAACTAGTAACTATAACTCTCTCCATCCCTAATCTCTTTCTATCCAACCTTCCATGGCTCACTTTCTGATAGCCTTGTAGGGTTCTTGAGAGTGTCTGATTTCTTGTGTGTCTGTCAATGTAAATACAACCATTAAATTTAACTGGAGTCTTCTCTACAGTTAGTACTAGTATACACAGGTGAAAAGATCCTGCTGTTACCCTCTTCTTTGAGCTATAATTCCTCAAAATTCTAAGGAAATTCTGGAATTGTGGGTGGACCTCAAAGTCCCCCACCTCTTAGGGTAACACATGGATATGTGAACATCTATCAGATTTATTTATTTACATGTCCAGAGGAGGGTGACCAAAATATTAAAAGGCTGGCAACCATGCCCTATGAGGAACAGCTTAGGGAGCTAAGTATGTTTAGACTGAGGAAGAGAAGGTTAAGAGATGGTATGAAATAAAGTCAGAGGTGCCCAGTTCTAAAAAAGACCGCATATAGTTGCAACAAAAGCCTTTAGTTTGTTTACCCAATTTGTTTACCGATTTTACAGATGGACAATACAAGTTGCGACTCAATGGCTGAGTCAAGCCTACCCAAATTTACAATGCCTGAACAAGAATTTGAATACCAGTCTCCCATTACTATGTACAAGTTGAAGCCGACTGCTCAAATTATATGTGTTATTTAAAGCTTTCTTCTTCTTGGAATAACATAATTAACACCTCCATTTTGTGCCAAAGTTTTTGTGCCAAGACTTTCATTGTATAACTAAGATGGAAAAGAATTAATCTGTGAAAGCCAAACTGGTAGAAGAATGAAAGATGCAGTTTTCCCTTTCATTTACGCCCCCAAACACCCTCTGTCTTAGGGGTCTGCTTAACTTCTTGGCTGTTTTTGATCACAAAGCTGGATCTGTTCCTCCCACCCCCACCCCTGGGTCTCTTGAATCCCACTTGTCATTTCTGAAAATGAAAACAATTTCAACATTCGTTATTGCCCTGACTGAAAGGGTGGGACACAAGCCGTTTGGACAGCTCCCTGACAGATACTTGATAGCCATTTTGATAACAGTTACAGGTCTCATTTTGTTCTACTACTAATATGATGTTTAGGGAATTCTGTTGAAGGGAGTATCATTATGGTGATCTTGATTGCTTCAGGAACAAAAAGAAAGACAGAAACAGAAAAGGAGAGAAGGGGAAAGAGACCTTCTTTTTTTAATGATATGCAGGACCAGAAATGAAAACATTTTCGTGAAACTTAGTGAAATGAAAATGCTGACTTTCTCAGCTTTAGCATTCAGTCTTTTAGGATATGTAGTGTTAATGCTGTTAATTTAAACCTGTTTTGCATGTTGCCTCTTTTAGATATCTGACTCTACATGTTAGTAACTACCCACCTTGTATTGCAAGCTGGACAGTTCCTTTAATAACTTGGGTCAGACCAGAATGTCAGTCCCTGGCATGGTGAAGCAATTACCTGGGCCTGTGACACGTTGAAGGCCCCTGTAATTGATGCAGTTTTCCCTCTCCCCGCTTGTAAGGGTCAAGTACTGTGAAGAGAAGCTTTAGGCCACAGATACTGCCATCTTTAATCACCCTAATATCTGGGAACTCAAGATCTGTTGTGTGATTTCTAATGCTTGATCATCTATCTGTTATCTATCTGTTATCCATCAACATGCTGATTTCAAAGGCCCTTTCCAGACGTGGGGCGGGGGGAATGCCGGAACACGCTACTCACTAGATTTTTCCTGCATCCGAGAGGGTCTGTTGCAAACAGGAGCACCGTGAGTTCGCCGCTCCATAGTTCTTCAGCATCCTTGATGGCGGCTTCCGGTTGGTGGAGGCTGTCCACCAACCAGAGAAGCTCGCCAGCTGAAAGCCCTCCCCCGGAAGATCTGCAGGCACACACTTGCATGTGCCTGCAAATCTGCTCCGGAGCCGGGCAACGGAGTGGCATGGGGTTGCACGCTCCTTGCTTTTAAAAAACCTCTAAAGGGAAGTTTTTAAAAAACACGCCGCATGACCAGTTCCGGTCGCTCCTGCGTGGACTGAGGTATGGAACTACGAAAAGTAGTCTGGCCCAGTCCACTCCACTGTGCAGAAGACCTCCATTGGAGGTCGCTCTGCACTGTTTTAATAGCCTGGTGCGGAAAGGGCCAAAGTAATCCAATTTGGTTCTTTATTTAACTGGACCAAAACAAAAACTGTAGTAAGGCTTTGGATTCAATCTGTGAATGACTTTCAGTACAAACCCCTCCCTCTCTCTATATATATCTACATCTCAATATCTATATATCTTCTTTTATTTTTATAGCTTGATTTTGTTTTGTTTTAGAATGCACATTTATGGACCAAATATCAAAAAAACCTGATACTTGTACTTGGCTTCACATCCAAAACATTGTTGTGCCAATTTTTGATAGATAGGCAAGTTTTGGCTTTTTCCTTTGGAAAATTTCTGTCTTTGGTCACTTTTGTATGGAACCTGGGTTTGAAACCATTTTTAAAGATTCGTAGGTGCTATCAGTCAAACTTTTCTTTTTTTCCCTCAACTTATAAGCAAATTCACCCAGCATCAATTTAAGCAACTCTGGGTAAATTTTCTGGTGTGTTATGCTAGGGGTCAGGGGTTTTATGGGGAAATGAAGATGCTAACTGCACTTCTCGGTGTCAGGATGAGGTAGAGTTCCTTGTCTGATAACATTCCAGGCCTTGAGGTTTCTGGGCCAGAAGTTGAGACCTAATCATGCTGCCCCTGATGATGTCATTAAGTAACAATCCGAGTTGCTCAGAGGTGATCATTCAAACATACAGAAAGATGACATACTCTGTTTTTGGGAAATTAAGGCAGAAAGGGGCTAATAGGGCTGTTCTCAGTCAAGGTGAAATGATGACATAGCTTACGTCTGACACTTCCATGAAAGGAGGCATGTTGTGCCAAGCCCCAGGCTGGCACCATCACTCCCTGACCACACTAAGTGGCTACTCAGAGTAGGCCTGGACCTTAGTTCAGTGATGTTTATGCCATTGTAGGACTTCAGATGAGATCCACTGTGATTCACACATTAGATCTCATGCAAAGTCTCACAAGACCTCAAATTTTGCAGGATTTCCCAGGATATTAGAAGACTTGTGAATTGGTGGTTGACCATTTTTGGCCGGATTTTCATTGTGAGCAGGTCACATTGCTGTCGGTCAGCCTTTTCAGGGCCCTCTAACCACAAAGTCTGCTCGGGCTAAGGAATGAAAGTAGAGTGTTCCCCCATTTCCATTTCCCTCTTCACCCCTCCTTACTCTTCTCCTCTCTTCCCTCATTTTCCCTTTTGGTTCCACCATTGGGTAGATAGGGAGGCACAGCAGGGAGTGATGGGTGGCAAGGTGGGATTTCCCTGTTCACGGCCCAAGCCACTGGCATTATCCCTGTGTAAGGAGTTGCTCTTACGGGGTGTGGGAAGTCACCTTTCTTTCTTTTTCACCCCCATTGCACTCTCTTATGGCCCTCTGATACCCCTCACAGGACCATTGCTACCACCAGGCAGGCCCCTGCCACTCCCTCTCATGACTTTTCTGACACCATGTGGGGCTATCACCACCACCTAGTACCCACCTCTACCATCTTTGACAGTCTTCCCTCTACCATGTAGGGGGAAGTTTCTTATAGTTTCTTCCCACTGCCTTTTGCAGCTTCCTGCCACAAGCTGGGGTCATCACTATCACCTGGAAATCCTCTGCTACATTTGCTGCCTTTTGTGGCCTCCCTGACACTGTGTGAACCTTCATGATCTCCTTGCAGCGCGTTCCCACCTCTGCTACTTATTGAGGCCTTCCCACTACAATGTGGGGCCATCACTGCCCCGTCGAGAGTCCTGGTAATGCAGTGGTTAAATGCTGGTACTGCAGCCACAATGTTGTGAGTTCAACCCTGCAGGGCTCTAGGTTGACTCAGCTGTCCATCCTTCTGTAGGTCGGTAAAATGAATAACCAGCTTGTTGGGGGCAATTAGCTAAAATACATGTAAACTGCTTAGGGAGTTCTTTGCACTGATAAGCAGCATAGAAATGTAACTGCTATTGCTAACTGCTCATGTCCTCTTCCCACTTCTGTCAACCCAAGGCATTGTCATCACCTGGCAGCCCCCTCCTACCCTTTTTGCAGCCTCTGCACCACTACCCAGGCCCTCACCACATCCTCTTCCCAGCCCAGCTGCCTGCTGAGTCCTTTTCTCCACTGTCATGTGGTGGGGATCATCACACCTCACGGCCCCCTCCCACCTCCACTGCCTTTTTTGGCCTTCATGCTTCTCCCGCTTATGGCTGCCATTGTTATATTGTTGCTGCAGTTGCTGTTGTCATCACTATCATTACTATTATTATTTTCTTGACTTTTTCTCTTCCACCTTCCTTCCTTGACCTCCCCATCATTTGTGGCCATGCTGCTTCAAACCATCATCATCATCATCATCATCATCATCATCATCATCATCATCATCAATGTGCTGCCTCCTCCTCCTCCCTCTCCTCCTCCTTAGTAGTAGTAACAGTGGTAGTAGTATTACTATCATTATTTTATTTGTGGCCATTGTTGTTGTTGTTGTTGTCGTCATCGTATGACCTTCTTTCTCCTCTGCCTTCATATGCTCCCCTCTCCTTTAACCTATTCTGATCCTGCAACTCCTGCTGTCGTCTAGTGAGAACACTGCTTGTGCTTATCTCTGAAGTTTTTGGGCATATGTAGAGTCACAATGTAGCACATTTGTTCTTTGCCTGGGTTGGTCTAGTGATTAAAATGCTAGTCCTCTTGGTTTGACTGCCTGGCTGGAAACTTGAAAATCCTGAGTGCCTCCTAGTTTTGGGAAGTTCTGTGTCCTTTGGCTATGTTGTTATTGCCTGTCCATGTCTTTTGTGCCTTTGACAATAATGAACAAACTTTCACTTTTTACATCTACATTTTGCTGCATCTCCTGGATAGTTGCTTCCACTGCCAGAGTTTGCAAATCATGCTGATAGTGCTGTTACATTCACAGTCTGCCAATCCAGCATCATGTCATGGAAAATCCCCACAAGGTCTCAGTCTGCTTCTGATACCAATGGGTATTCAGTTGCTAAATGACTGTCCATATCCTCTGGCAGAATCACTTGCAGGGGTAACATTGCCAGTGGGATTGAATTAGTGTCTGCTCAGTTGGTGCAACTGGACAGTAGGATTGCAGCTTGTGAGCACAGCCCACACAGACTAATCCCTTCTGCAGAGGCTGAGGAGGCACAGAATGAAACATCTATTCTCTCGACTTCTCCCATCACTGCTGTAACTGCCACACATCTATTAGGTCATGAAAGGCTTGGACATGTGGGGGTATGCATCCCAGCTCTTCCTGTTTCGGAGATAACTGTATGGAAGGCAAAAGTAGACATCAAGCATGTTAAATTGGGAGAGAGAAGCCCTGGGACTAGACTACTAGATGGTTGGTGGAGCAGGGGAGATAACTGTTTGGGGAGGCAGCAGTGGGTGAACACTGGTTTATCCCAAAGGAGACAACAGGGAGGAAAAAAGACTCAACTCCAATTAAGGTTGTGGTTCTCCTGGTTTGTTTGACACTCTATCTAAAGAGGAACATTGCCAGATACACTCTTGAAGGTTTCACAGAATGTTTTAGAATAAGTGCTCATATTCTTTTGCACCTAACTCTCAGTCTGTTGCCAGTTTTCACCACATAGTGAGAAAAAAAAGTGCCAAGAAACTGAGAGCAGGGTAAACATCAGGTCTTCATGCTCCATATTGTTATGCTAGAATCCTATTTTTGCATACTCCGAGCCTCTCTCTCACTCAGTGCCAATTTGGATCAATGCTTAGACAAGCCATCTCAGCAGTTGCCTTCTTCTCTCACCAGTTTTCCACTCATTGTTTCCACATAGGATACTGTTATAGCAACAGTTGATTATGGTATTCAGAAAGTGGGATGCTGGGATTCTGGGACTTTCAGGTATTACGTGAGGATTCAAGCTAGCAAGTGGGTGGCTGTACACTTTGGGAAGCATGTCTTCCAATAATGGTATGGATAGTGGGACACAGCCTGGTTTTCTAGATGGAACAACACATAATCTATTCAGGCTAGGACTGAGATCTTGGGATACCACACCTGGCCAGTGATGGAGTTGAAGAGGAACTCAGTTGTGTACTCTCTCCCTTGACTCATGGAATTGACTGTGATCTAACATCTAACCCATCTAACATCATTGTCCTCCATTTGGGTGAGAACCACTTCATCAGGATACCTGTGCTACAACTTTTTGGTATAGTGGAGGGGTACTTCTATAATATCCAGTGCTTATCCCCAGGGGCTCACATCCTGTGGACTAAAATGCTACCCAGATGGGTGTGACTGAGCACACATGGTAACCGTTGTTAATGCAGCCTGACATCACACTAACCATGATATCATCTGCACCCTCATGTGGATAAGTGGTACACACATTCCCACTAGCGCATATATCCTCTGTACAGAGGGGATGGTGTGCACCTCTGTCTGGAAGACTGAGAACTCTATGTGGACACCCTAACTCATCCGCTACAACAATTCATTCAAAGAATGGGGGAGGAAGGATGTCAAGCTGGGCTGGCCCCATCCTGTGATGGGTATGGAAAGAAAAAGTGGATGTTGAGCATAAGTTAAATTGGGAGAAGAGAAGCCCTAAGACTACTAAATGGTTGATGGAGAGGGTGAGGAACCTGCACTTTGGGCATCTGCTAGTTGTGTCACTTGTTGCGGCTTGGTTTTGTCATCCCACAGATGGGCTAAGGCAGCAAGTATTGCCAGATGCTTACTAGACACCCATTGCTGAATGCCCTGCTTGAGCATATGTTGGTTTGGAACAATGGGACCTGGTGTCCCCTCTACATTACTTTTCCTACATATTGTCTACTAGAGGGTTTTTATATGTGAATGTAGCTGATTGGTATTTTGTTGGGGCAATCCCTGATAACACTGTGCCCAACCTCTCTGTCTTGGCACAATATCCCTTCTCATTTTCTTAGGGAGACAGGATAAAGACCATTTAATCCAGGCTAATGGCTTCTAGTCAGAATGTAGATGCAGAACAGAATGGAGGGTAAGCTCTGGTACCATGTTGTCTGGGAGGGAAAATAATCTAGGTAGAGATATTTTAGGAGAAAGGAACTGCAAAGGGAGTCTTAAGCCCTTTTGTTTATCCTGTTATGAACAGATGCAGGTTGCTCCTTCCCTAAATGGCCTTTTATATACATTGGAGGTCCATTGGATATGACTGCAATTTGACATTTTTTAAAAAGAAAACCAACAAAACAAAATATTGAATACTTGCATGAAAAAAATATTTATTTTTCTTGCCTTCTTCCTTCATAGAAAATAAATTCATTTGTTCCACAGGATAGGAGACCTTTATCATCTTGCTCTAAAATGGCTTAAAGTAGAATATGTCTACCCCCGCCATCAGCTTCAAAGGTCAGGGTTTAGAATGTCCTTCCTGAGCCCCTTGGATAATGTTTACAGTACTCTCAAATGACTTAAAATAGACTAAATTGTTTTGAGCTGACAACCGAAAAGGTCACCAAGGAAATCAGTTTAGTCAGTCCTGCCTGATTTTCTAAGCACACATGGTTGAGCCTGTGGTAAACTACAGCAAAGGAAGATTTTTTTAAAAACTTTAAAATGTATTGGAAGCCAAGGAAATAGAATGCACATGGATTTATACTACCAGGCATCCCTTCATTCTCCCCATTCCAAGGCTAGAGTGTAGCTTATGCAACATGGTAAATATAAAGTTCAATTTTTTCAACTAGAAAGCCAAGTTTTTATTATTGGAATTATGCTATAGTACTTATTTGCTGGTTCAACATTTAGCTGGTTACATTTAGATGAAGGGAACGTGAAAATTCCATTTATGTTCATTTTTTTAAAATAAGAATTTATATTCTTATTTATTTTAAGAAATTTCTTCACATTTGGAGTAGAAAGCACTTGAGAAAACCTTACCAACATTCATAGTTTTCTTCATATTCCTATATAAATTGAGTTTCAAAAAAACCTAGATGTGGGTGAAACAGAGACTGAACATTTTCTTACCCTTAGTTTAGTTTAAATGAACGTGTGAATGTCACACAAACATATCCAGTGATATTTTGTAGGATTTTGCTTCATTGCCTGCCCTTCTCATAGTATTTCCTTCGCTTTTTTGTGTGTCAGCTCCTGTCTGAGGGATACCATGTGGTTTTTGTCATTTTGGGTGGCTTATGTGATGGTAGTCCTAGGGAACCTCATAATTTCTAAGCATTAATTCTTTGTTTCCATATGTAGTTCTAAGCATTTAATGCCTTTGATTTTTGTCTTGTATGTTTGCAACAGTCATCATCAGTGCCAGCTCAAGACTTATTGCTGTCTGACATAATTCCAAATGGTTTTCCTTTAACAGGTTCATCACTTTTTGAACATGGTTCAAAAATGGTTGTAAACAACTAAGGAGCATACACAAACTTAGACAACATTTCTGCACATGTTAGAGACTAAAGGCAATAGGCTGGTAAAGATTTCTGGGTGTTTTCAGTTGTAAGTAGTTTCAGCTAGTTGATGAAAATGAATTAAAACTAGTCAAAATTGAATTTATGTATAGGACTGATAAGGACTCATGGCTGGAATTCAGTGTGGTTCTTATGCCTTCATAAGTGGACATATGTGTTTGGGAAATAGAATTGACCAGTTTTGCTACATCCGTATTTCCTTAGGGACTGTTGTGATGTTTCTGTATATGAGCATCTGTTGCATACTGGTGGAATGACTGATGTGGCATGCCAAGACACCAGATAGGAAGTGCTCAAGCACAACGGTGCCACCCACTGTGCACCAAAAGTGCCTGATGCACATCAGAAATGCTCATTGCATTCAGAACTGCTTGGCAAACATCAGTAGAGCCCATTGTGCATTAGAATGCCCAGTGTATATTGGAACACTTTTGCTGATGTCCTGATATGCATCTTTACACTTCACTAACAGGATTTCATTACATCTCTGCAATGTGTCTATGTATTTATCAGGTTGCATAACATAAACCAAGATGTAGTATCTCAGCCCATGTTCATTGATTGAAAATGAGTATTGTGACCACAAAATATATTAATTAATATATAAGAATGTTAATTCAGGGAAACTCAAGTATATGTGTTTGTGACACTCAACACTTCCTTCTGTTTTAAATTTAACTGACTTGCAGTGTTATCTTAGATGCAACTACCTTTCCCTCAACAAAAAAGCCCAAAATAGATGCTAAATAGTTTCCAATGGACCAAAATGAATACTTTCTCCTTGATATTTTCCTATGATCACCATACATATCAGATGTATTTTAGAACATCTTAAAGATTTATTTTATTAAAGTATCTTATTTTATAGACTGGGAGCCACTCCATAAGATGTATTCTTCTAAGTCAAGATCTGTGTCTATGTCCATCTCTATGTCTGTAGCTAAGGCAAAAACATTTTGCATTTCTTTGATTGTTCAGAATGAATTGTACCAGCATATGAAAACAGACAGAAATGCAGCAGACCCCCTCCCCATTTCATCCTTCCCTTACTGTCCTTATGTTATGTCCCAGGCAGAGCAGGCAGTCAATTGGCAAAGCGGCAGAGCAGAGCTTACCCATGAAGGCAAGAGTGGAGGTAGTCCAACCAAAACTCAAGTTCCAAAGCAAACAAATCCACAAGGCAAATCCAAGTTGTCATCAAACAAGCAGAGGCCCAAGATAGTCAGGAGTCAAGAGACCATAGCACGCGGCTTCAACCACCAAGAACATCAGTTGTCAACCCTGAGAGGGATGGTCCAGCTGTCTGCCTTTTATCCACTAATGATATTGCCAGAGGTGTTCCCTCATTAAAGCTCGTTTGTTATTTAAACAAGTTGATCAGTGGAGCCCCTCTTTCTGATGTTGTCTCTCCTGCATGGTTAGAGTCTGCATTGCTTCATCTTCTGATGCTTGTTCCCCTGCTCAGGCTCCTGCTGTTGGTTGTTATCTTCTACCAGACAAACATCTGGGGAAACTTCTGCCTCAGATTCAGAATCCTCCTCCTCACTGTCAGGGTGTCTAAGGCAGAGCATGACACTTTATTATTTTTTTTTTGAGGAATTTTTATTAATTTTCAAAATACATAAAAGCATATGTGAACACAGATCTATCTATCTATCTATCTATCTATCTATCTATCTATCTATCTATCTATCTATCTATCTATCTATCTTGTTATTACAATCCTTCCATTTCCCCCTGCTTGTATATATCAAAAATTATCTAGTTGAATCCTTCTTCTCTCTTATACATAATCTTTGTCAAATATCCCAGCATACTTGATCCACAAATATTTACGTGTTTAACCAACGCATTACCCTTTTTCATTCTCTTTCAAAATTCTGAACCATTTTATTCTTACGGGATTATGTTAATTTTTCAGTCTCTACCATGTCTAACATTTTTGATTTCCATTCGTCTAATTGAATATCTGTTTTATCTTTCCATGTAGGGCATAGGTCAACCATGCTGCTGTAATCAAATACAATAATATCTTCTGTTGTTTTCTAATCTCCCCGTTCTGACCTAATATATTCAATAAGTAAAATTCTGGTACCATTTCAAAATTAGCTTTACAAAATTTTTGAATTTCATCATGAATTCCCTTCCAAAATTTCTTAGCCTCGGGGCAGGTCCACCACATTGGAAAAAAAGTGCCCACCTTTCCCCCACATTTCCAGCATTTTGCATCTCCATTTTTGGTTATTTTTTGAAGTCTTTCTGGAGTCATATACCACCTATGTAACATTTTATAGCAGTTTTCTCTTAAATTTAAATTTGGAGTAAATTTTATGTCTGTTTTCCATACTTTTTCCCAACTTGATTGGATGACCTATATTTTGAGCCCACATAATCATTGACTCTTTTATTGATTCAGATTCAAAATCCGTTTTTAATAATAACTTATAAAGTTTCGAAATTCTCTTCTTTTGATGTTCTCTCAACAGTTGATCTAGTTCATTTTCCTGTCTTTCAAATCCATATAACTTTTGGTCCATTTTGTACCTTTCTTTCAACTGATGCCAGGACAACCAGTTTGATTCATGTCCTTCAGCTTTTAACTCCTCTATCGACTTCATTTTTGGATTGTCTCTTTCCCATTTTAATATATCTTGATAAGTCAATAACTTTCCTTGTTTCGCCAGTGTAATCTTATAAGCTTCTTGGGAGGGTATGTCCAAGTTGGGAGTTTTATATAATATTTCTGTTTTATTTGGCACCAGATCTTTAATAAAGTTTTTCGGATGCAATGATTATTAAAATCTTTGTTCACTGCTATTTTGTTATAGTATAGGTAACTATGCCATCCAAATCTGTTATCACTTTTTTCCAAATCTTTTAAAGTAGATTTCTCTAGTATAATCCAATCTTTAATCTAGTCTAAACAACATGCATAATAATATGTCTTCAAAGACGACACTTCCAACCCTCCTCGCTCTTTTGCATCCTGTAATACTTTAAATCTTATTCTTGGTTTTTTGCCTAACCAAATAAATTTCTGAAGCTTATTTTCCCATTCTTTAAACACTCTCCCATTTCCAATTATTGGTAGATTTTGGAAAAGAAACATAAGCTTGGTAATACAGACATTTTAAAGGCATTAATTCTTCCTAGAAATGATACATTTAATTTAGTTCATTTTTCCATGTTCCTTCTAATATCTTTCCATATTCTTTGATAATTATTACCAAATAATTCTTGATTTTTCTTTGTAATAATTATTCTTAAATATTTAATTTTGGTAACTAATTGACATTCTGATATTTTTTTCAAATTCAATTTGCTGCTTTTTCATCATGTTCATTGTCATTATTGCTGTCTTTTCTTTATTAATTCTGTATCCTGACACCAGTCCAAATCCTTGTAAGATTTCCAACAATTTCAAGATTGAATCCTTCCAGAGCATGACACTTTAAATTGTGGCACACACACACACACACACACACACATATTGATTACATTGATGAAGGTGTGTAAAGGAGGAGGGGAGGAGGAGAACAAAAGGAATAAGGCAGCACCTTTGAGACTAACTAGTTTTTATTTTGGCATAAGCTTTCATAGACATCAACCCACTTCCTTAAATGCAGTGCACAGAATGCACAGTAGCCTCTTCCACATTCACAAGCGTTCTCAGTGCAGGACTCTTGTGAAAGTGGAAAAACTGCAAATGACACCCCCCTGCCCAGTCCCTCTCCTATTGTCCTCTGGAGCTCCTCCCTCATTCCTTTGCCTCCTTGCCCCAGTGTGTGTGGGTGGGGGAGAAAAAAGACAAGGTTATAGGCTTACCAGTACTTTCCCCTCAGACAGAGAAGAGCGTAGTTCTAGGGTTCTAGCTATTTCCAATCACCATCTTGAGAAAGGAGGGATAGGAGCAAAGAGAGCACCTAACAAATCAACAGCCATTACACAGCAGAATGTGCAGAGAGGACACACTTCCAGTAATACTAGACGGGCTTTGCTTATCCAAAAGGAAAAAAACAAACAAACCACATCCATTCTAAACACAAGCCTCACAAACCTGGGGTGAGGAATGCAAGAGGAGGAGAATGGAGGTGGGGAGCAAGCATGTGCCCCATAAATAGTCAAAATCATGAATGTCAAACCTGCAAATGTGGAGGGAGGTCTGTTATAGGATCCAGAAAGTTTACATTCCATCCCACTCCCAAACTTTATAAATACATTTTATAACCTGAGGCTTTAATATCACTATGTACTACATCTGAAGAAGTGGGTTTATATCCACAAAAGCTCATGCAAAAGCAAAAACAAAACCCAAAAACAGTCTTAAAAGTGCTGCTACGTTCTTCCCCCCTGCTTTCTCCTTTTTATGCTGCAAGAGACTAACACAGCTACTGCTTTGAAAATTGATAAGAGTGATTTCCTTGGGAATCTATGATATTGTTAAAAAAAAAAGGGAAAGAAACAATGTGTGTTTGGATCAGAGTTCTTCTATTTTTCTTTCCAGACCAACGATATGTATTCTGGGGCAGGGGGAATATTTTTCTGATCTATACTGGCTACTTTTATTTTCAGTAATCAGCTATATCCTGCTAAGAAATGCCTTCTAATGTTTAGACCTAGCATATTTCTTTTTGCTGCGGACTGTACAAACCAACAGTGTCAGGGAATAGATTTTGCTAGAAAAAATTAGCATTAGGCTTGTTTGACTGATTCGGCATTACCCAAAGTATAAAACCACAAGAATAAATTTGGTTTGGGAACTATTCTAATCAGTGCTAACACCATAGAAACATTAACAATTAACAAGATCCACTGGTAAATTCTGAGTTTAGATGATACCAAATTCTACTCCTCTCCCACCGCCAAAAAAATAATTGGCAAAATTTGGCGGTGGATTTTGGTGCTGACACAAAATAATGTCCATGTTTTTGTGTGGGGTTGGGCTATGGATAGAAGTTTTCTAATTCACAATAAAAAGGGGTTTCTGAACTGCTGCACCCTCCTCCAAGAAAATCTGAAGGCAATGAGATCCTTTCCTGCCAAGAGGAGTGCTCACACTGAGCTAAATCACCCCCTGGTTGTTGGAGAAGCTGGGGGAGTGAAACAAGTGAGACAGTGACTAGAACACCAATGGCAGAAAATTCAGCATGAATGTGACTGAACATGAGCCTGAAGGAGGCTGTTTTAACAGCTCCACTAAGAAAAAACAAACTGTCTCTGAATCCTACTACATTGGATAACCATTGTCCAGTCTCAAATATTCCATTTTGGGGAATGGTACTGGAACATGGGTTGGCTTTTCAGCTCCAGGGGTTATAGGATGAAATAGATTATCCAGATTCATTTCAGTCTTATTCCAGGCCTATTATGGGATACAGACTGCTTTGGTCACCTTGGAAGATGACTCCCACTAGAAACTAGGTGGATATGTTTCTCCCTGTTGGTTACTACTGCTTCCTACTTCTTTTTACTGCATATGAGACCCAATTCTTTTTCTCCTTCAAACCCAGCTGCAAGGAAACCGTTTCAATTCTAAATCAATGTCTGGTACTAATTACAGATTGGATGAGACAAACAAAGAATAAGCCAGACAAGACAGTGGTGTTCTTGGTCAGTCAAAATGGAGTTGAAATTCAGACTGTGCTGGATGAGGCTATATTCCCCACGAAGATACAAGTTCATAGTTTGGGTAGTTGGTTGTAGTCCTGGACTCAACCTTCAACATGGAGACCCAGGTTTCTGCAGTGGCTAAGACTGCTTTTGCATATTTAAAGCTTGTTCATCAACTGTGCCCATTCCTTGGTATGTCTGATCCAGCCATGGAGGTATGTGCCTTAAATTACATCACATTTGTTCTACTGTAATCTTCTCTATAGAGAACCAGTGAGGTATAGTGGTTTGAATGTTGGACTAGGATTTTAGGAGACCAATTAGAATCCCAGCTCAGTTATGGAAACCAACTGGGTAACCATGGTCAAGTCACACACACACACTCTCAGCCTCAGAGGAAGACAATGACAAACCGCTCTGAACAAATCTTGCCAAAAGAACCCAGTGATAGGGTTCATTTTAGGGTCACCGTATGTCAAAAGAGACTGGAAGGCACATAACATCAACACACTCTACATGGGGTTGCCTGTGAAGAGTGCTCAGAAACTTTAGCTTGTGCAAAGAGCTGCAGCCAGAGGATTAACTTGGTTACAGGAACCATACAACTCCCCCAGTGCAAGAGTGCCACTGTCCTTTTCTCAGTTCCAGTTCCTTCACAGGTCCACCTGATAGGGAGACGAGAAAGAGTCTTCTTAGTGGCTGGCACAAGCTCTTGAACTTTCCTCTCAGAATTACTCCCGCCTTACTGTCCTTCCATTGGCCAGCAAACACCTTTCTATTATGACAAACTTTTTAAAAATGGCCTGCTTTAAATTGCTTTTTATCCTTTTAAGTGTTTTAATATTATGAATAGTTTAATACTATTTTAATGTTCACCTTGGTATGTTTTCATCCTGCCAAGAAAAGAAAATCAAGTCCAAAGTGTGTCCTACAGCATGGGTGTACTAGCTATTACTTAGGACAGGTCCATGGCTGTCATGGTGGACATGAAGTCCTAAGCTGCTCCCAACAAATCATCCACATGGATGTTGAAGTCCCCCAATACAACAAGATGAGGAGATTCCAACACACTCAGCCAATTCAAGAAGGGAGACTATTGAGCTACAGGGTGGGTGGTACACCAGCAGACTCTGTCCTGGCCACCTACCTTCAAAAACACACACTTGAACCCAGCAAATTGTGGGACAAAGCAGCTGATAAGGGAGATTGAATCCTGATAGACCCATGCAACTGTGCTTCCCCACCCCTCAGGAGTCTCCTACTGCTATACAGAAAACCCAGGTAGACAATGCTCAGTGAGATTAACCTCCCCAGCTAACATTACAAATTTGTACCCACAAGGCTCTTATTTGCCTTTTCCAAGCTGACTTCCCACCCATCAGTGTTATTCCCAAAACAGTCTTTTCTCATTCAGGTTGCATCATCCCATTCCAGCCTCTTTTACATGGCATCAAACAGCAAAGGACTACAGATATTACATGGCATCAAAGAGTACTTGTATGATAGTACATGGTGAAGTGCAGGATATGAAAGCAGACCTCAAAACACTGTATGTCATTAGGATATTATGGCAGGGAAAGCAAAGCCAATACGACAGTATTCTTAGGCAGAGCACCTGCTATTCATGAAGGTCATATGGTGTTCATTCCCCATAGCAGGTGATAAGAATGATGTCCGAGAGCTCACATCTGCTGGGGAGGCTGCTGGGAAGCTGATTCTTTACTTATCCTGCTTAGCTATAAAGATAGTTGGAACACTGTACAATTTGGTGATACCCCAGAGTTACACTTGAGAGAGCCACATGTGGTTCGTGGTCTGTGTGTTCTTTCCTGTGTCTGCTTTTGCATATATCATTCTTCTTAGGACATGATCCAGCAGAAGTACTCTTTTCTGAAGTTGACTGAGATGTGAGAGAATTGCAAAACACCACAGATGTCAAAGGATAACACTGCTCTTGCAGGTGATGGCAGGATTAAGTTTCCTGGAGCCTTAGTACAGAATAGCAGACAAAAAGCAAGAAATGACTGTATGTACATTGATGAAAAGACTGGAGAATGTGCCCTTTCAATCTGACTATTGAACTTGGATGGGTAACTGAATAGCATTTTCATTAGTGAGGTCACCTATTGATCTCTCCCCATCAATAAAAAGGGAAATGCAGGAAACAAACTATTAGAAGGAGAGCAAGTGAGGGGAATAGAAATAGGCCAGGTTTCCACTTTATTTTGCTTTCCTTCTTTTGGTGGAATTTACTGTTTGTGTTATTGCTGATGCAAAATCTGATGCAATCTTTCTTCTGCCCTTAGACTTTCTGCAGATGTTAATAAGTGTACAATTCATTCTGCATCTTTGGATCCCACTATCCTGTTTAGACAGCAAAACAAATAGTATTAATCTGTCATACTTCCATTTCTTCCAAAACAGAAAGCCAAAATTTTCTTATCTGTAAGAATGAACAAAATATATGATATATATCTGCTCCTGCTGTGCCATATCTTCAGCAATTAAGTGCAGAATGTAATTGAAGGTATATGTTTCTGAATGAATTTCCCACCACCTAAAGAAATAACTTACTAAAAGTCAGTTTCCTACTTAGCTCCATATTTATTAAGAGTTCCTAATAGCTTACATGTGTTAGTCAGCTATCTGACAAAGTAACTTCTCAAATTCCACGCAATATCTTTAAGAACTGTATCTTCTAAACAACTGAGTACTATGTGTTGTTTTTAGAAAATAAAGACCATGTTCTAGGGAGGGTATGTTGAGAAAAAGAAAGGGATCAGAAACATTCTCAGGAGAATGATTTCCTGGAAGTTTTTACTTGGATAAAAAACAGTGTGACCTGGAACTAGAGGAGGCACAACCTATCACATACTTCCATAGGATCTTTGCCTTCCTACATCTTGAACAGTAATTGCCTTTCTTACATGTCAAAACTCTTCTGAAACTAGGGAGGTTGAAAAGCAGTTGTGATATCATTTTTCACTGGGGGTTTGTCACTGGGGACACTGGAGAACTGTAGCAGATTAGTCAAATTAGATTGTTTCAAAACCACACTCTGGCGTTCATCTTGCTGGGTGTCACAGTTGTACACTCTGAGAAATCTTGCTATTCACCTACTTCAGAGTTTGCTGTGATTAGAAAATGGAGGTTAGGAGACCAATGTATGATAAGTCACGTTCCTTGAAAGAAAGTATGATAGAATTATATTAAAGAAAGAAGTTGGAGTCCATCAATCACTTTTTCCAGTGGAAAATCTATTGTTTTGGATGAAATATGAGAGCTCGTCTTACTCTGACTCAAATAATTATCCCACCTAATTTAGTCGGTAGTGGGTTCTGAGAGGCTGCTTTCTTAAAGGATACATAGTGCTGTGCTGGATCAGAAGAAAGGCCTATCTACTCCAGCACTCTGTTTCCACAATGGTCAATCAGATGCCTGTGGGAAGCCCACAGACAGAATCTGAGGAGAACATTCTCTTTTCCTCATTCTCCAGCAACTGCTATTCATAGTCATGCTGGTTGTAATATGGGGTCCTTTCTGCATGATCACCTCAGTTACACCTTGCTGCTGGTCTAGGAGCCATCTTACCACATGACATCATCACTAGCCAGCTATTATCCTGTTCTCAAATGGGTCAAATCTGGTCTTCTTCATTGAAGGGGAGAAAACATCATTAACCATTGTCAATCATGATAGTTGGGTGAGTGCAGTTCCTCCATGCGACTTCCTCCCATCACCGTGTGGCAGTGGGCAGGTTGTGGGCATTCCCAGCCTGTCCCTCTCTCAGCCACTCCCAGGGCAATTTCTGCCTAGCAGCTGCCTGTCTGTTTCTGTTGCATCAGCACTGAACACAGAAGGAGAGGGAGACAAAGGAGCACAAAGCCTAGTAATTTTGATACCCACCACTGCCACATAGTCATTTTGCACGCCTCCTTCAAAAAAAATTTTTTTTTTTAAATTCCTTTATTACCATTAGCATGATTATTCAGTATAGCTGGCTCACATGATCCAGTTAGCCCAGTCCACTATGTTAGCACAGCTTCCAAGAAAAAATAAATTTAAAAAAGACCAATAAGAAGCTGTGGGGCGGGGACAGGGAGCGGCCAGGGATGCTGTGCTGTGGAAGACATGCTGCTTTCAATGCCGGAGGCCTGCGGAAAACAGGGTTTTAATACAGATTCCAACCCAGACATGGCAATGCTGTGATGAACATAGAACTATCTGATATTGAGGTATGCTGTGGAAAAGACTTGGGAGTCAAGATAGAGCCCCTGTAGGTAGCCTTATCTTTCATAAATCAGTCTAGTCTCCTTTTTAAAAACATTCAGGTGGATATATATCACTTATCATGTTGTGTTCCAGTTTGTCTTTGTGCTGTATGTCAAAGAACCTTCTGCAGCTGGCATTAACTTAGGGATTCTGCCTGAAAACTTTTTTTGTGAAAAGTGTATGCTGTCATTGAGGCACTGGATTGACCAAAGTATATCTATCTATCTATCTATCTATCTATCTATTTTTATCTATCTATCCGTATTTGTATCCCGCCTCTCCACATGGATCGAGGTGGCGAACAAGATGAAATACAGTATACATTACAAATAGCATGTATTTCTATACTGCTTATCAGCTAAGTGCTCTATAAGCAGTTTACAATGTGTTTTTTAGCTAATTGCCCCTAACAAGCTGGGTACTCATTTTACCAACCTGCGGAAGGATAGAAGGCTGAGTCAACCTGGAGCCTGGCAGGATTGAACTCACAACCTTGTGGCTGCAGTACTGGCATTTAACCACTGCGCCAGTATGTGTGTTGGTATTCACTCTTTGGCCCCTTCTTCAGGATTCACATCCATCTTGTGTTTAAATATTAGAGTTTTTTTAAAGTGGCAGATAAGGATATTTAAAAAGAGAATCATGCTCTATGTAGACACAGGGAAAGGGAGAGGGAGGGAGAGCTATTCAGAATTTTCACTGTTCCCCTGTGGACATTGCCGCTGCAATTAATTAGCTTTTCTGAGATCAATGCTTAGTTGCAAACTGATAATTTTTTACTGTAAAACCGTGACCTTTGAAATGCTTTCACCAACAAAAAACAACAAAATAACCACTAAACAGCTTGTCACTTTATTGTAGCAATCTATTAAAAGTCCAAATGTGTCAGACAGTCTCAGCAGTAAAGCAGGCACATTTCAGATCAACAGTGAAAATATTTGCCTCTCATTATATAAACCAAGTGCAAGCTTAATGTAGTTGTTGTGAGCTCAGAAATCACTAACTACCTTCCTTTACCTTTTAAACATGAGAGATTTATTTATTTATTCAATCAATCAATCAATCAATGAATCATGTCTAGGTTACCTTTCAGAGCATGGATCTCACAAGGCAGCATATACAACAAATTAAGTATTAATTGTATTAAATCATATTGAAATGATCAGAGCATAGCACAGAAGACAGTTCAAGACAGAAGCTCCTCAGTAGCTCTCTCATCATTTCACAAAGATGTATAGCAGATTAGGGCATCTTAAGGTCTCAAAGCCAGTACTTGGAGTCATGGTTTATATAACGCCTTTGACAATTGTTGGCCATAACACAATGCCATGGCTGTTTGACCTGAGCAAGGCCCAGTTTGTAATGTTAGCACAATACCACCAAGACTGCCATCTTGTTTTCATACTAAAGATGATCCTTATAAAATGCCACAATCATAGAATCATAGAAATCTAGAGTTGGAAGAGACCACACAGGCCATCCAGTCCAATCCTCTGCCATGCAGGAACACCCTCAAAGCAAACTTGACAGATGGCCATCAAGCCTTTGCTTAAAAACCTTCAAGGAAGGAGACTCCACTACACTCCGAGGCAGCATATTCCACTGCCGGACAGCCCTGACTGTCAGGAAGTTCTTCCTGAGGTTCAGGTGGAATCTCCTTTCCTGCAGCTTGAATCCATTGCTCCTTGTCCTGGTCTCTGGAGCAGCAGAAAATAAGCCCTCTCCTTCCTCTACGTGGCATCCCTTCAAATATTTAAACATGGCTATCATGTCCCCTCTTAACCTTCTCTTCTGCAGACTAAACATACCCAGCTCTCTAAGTCTATCCTCATAGGGCATGTCTTCCAGGCCTCTCACCATTTTGGTCGCCCTCCTCTGGACTTGCTCCAGCTTGTCAATATCCTTCTTGAATTGGGGTGCCCAGAACTGGACACAGTATTCAAGATGAGGTCTAACCAAAGCAGAGTAGAGTGGTACCAGTACCTCCCTCGGTCTAGACACCATACTCCTATTGATGCAGCCGAGAATTGCATTGGTTTTCTTGGCTGCCGCATCACACTGCTGACTCATGTTCAGCTTGTGGTCTATGAAGACTCCTAGATCTCTTTCACATGTACTGCTATCCAGCCACGTGTTTCCCATCCTATATTTCTGTATTCCATTTTTTCTACCTAAGTGTAGGACCTTACATTTCTCTCTGTTGAATTTCATTTTGTTCGCCTTGGCCCAGCTCTCCAATCTATCCAGGTCATTTTGAATGTTGATCCTGTCCTCTGGCGTATTAGCAACCCCTCCCAATTTGGTGTCATCTGCAAATTTGATGAGCATGCCCTCTATTCCTTCATCCAAGTCATTGATAACAATGTTGAACAGCACTGGACCCAGGACAGAACCCTGGGGTACCCCACTAGTCACTTCTCTCCAGGATGAAAAGCAGCCATTCGTGATCACCCTTTGGGTTTGGTCGGTCAACCAATTACAAAACCAACTAACAGTAGCCCTGTCCAGTCCACATTTTACTAGCTTCTTTGCAAGAATGTCATGGGGAACTTTGTCGAAGGCCTTACTGAAATCGAGATATGCTACATCCACAGCATTCCCTTCATCTATCAAACTAGTATCTCTATCATAAAAAGGGATAAGATTAGTCTGGCATGACTTATTTTTGAGAAATCCATGCTGACTTCTCATGATTACCACGTTGCTTTCTAAATGATGAGAAACTGACTGCTTAATGATCTGCTCCAGGATCTTTCTGGGTACTGATGTCAGGCTGACTGGGCAATAATTATTTGGGTCCTCTTTTTTTCCCTTCTTGAAGATGGGGACAATATTTGCTCTCTTCCAGTCTGCTGGAACTTCTCCTGTCCTCCAGGATTTCTCAAAGATTATAGCAAGCGGTTCCGAAATGACCTCTGCCAGCTCTTTTAATATCCTAGGATGCAATTCATCTGGCCCTGGAGACTTGAATTCATCCAGTGTGGCCAGGTATTCCTCTACCACCTCTTTACCTATTATGTGCCTCATTTCCTCTGCTTCCTCCCCTGCTCCCCAACCGCCAGGTTGAGTGCTTGTATCTTTCTGGGAAAAAACTGAGGCAAAGAAGGTGTTAAGCAGTTCTGCCTTTTCTCTTCCCCCTGTGAGTAATTCGCCATCTTCTCTGCACAGTGACCCTCTCGTCTTCTTCTTTTTCCTTTTGCTGCAGACATATTTTAAAAAGCCCTTTTTATTGTTTTTAATGTCTCTGGCCAGCCTAAGTTCATTCTGTGCTTTAGCCTTTCTGACTTCCTCCCTACATCTCCTAGCTACTTACTTAAATTCTTCTTTGGTGGTTTCCCCTTTCTTCCATTTCCTATACATGTTTCTCTTAACACTGAGCTCAGCTGAGAGTTCTTCAGTCAGCCATTCTGGTTTCTTCAGATGCCTTCCATTTTTCCTCCTTATTGGCACAGTTTTAGACTGTGCCTTCAGTGTCTCCTTTTTAAGGAACTCCCATGCCTCCTGAACTCCTTTCCCTTTCACTATTCCTGACCATGGAATTCCAGCCAGCAGCTCCCTAAGTTTACAGAAGTCCGCTTTTTTAAAATCTAAGATGAGTGTCTGGCTACCCTTATCTTCTCCTTCCCACTGAATGCCAAATTCCAATAGGGCATGGTCACTCCCCCCTAAAGATCCAACCACTTCTACCTCATTCACAAGGTCATCCCTGTTGGTCAGGATCAGATCTAGAATATTTGATCCCCCTGTGGCCTCTTCCACCTTCTGGACCATGAAGTTGTCTGCAAGACAAGCAAGAAACTTGCTGGACCTTGCTGTCTTGGCAGAGTTTAACTGCCAGCATATATCCAGGTAATTGAAATCTCCTATTATTACTGTATCTCTCCTCTTTGAATGTGCATCCATTTGGTTGAGGAAGGCATCATCCAAGTCCTCAGCCTGGGTTGGAGGTCTGTAGTAAACCCCCACCAGAATATCCCTATTGTTTCTTGCTGCCTTAATTCTTACCCAAATGCTCTCGACCTGGCTTTCTGGTCCTGGATCTCTTCACAGGTGAAAAGATCCTTGACATACAAGGCTCCTCCTCCTCCTTTCTTGTTTGATCTATTTTTACAGAATAGGCTATACCCCTCTATTCCTGTATTCCAATCATGAGACTCATCCCACCAGGTCTCAGTGATGCCTATCAAATTGTATTTATTTTGTTGTACTAGGAGTACAAGTTCATCCTGCTTGTTTCCCATACTCCTTGCATTAGTGTAGAGACACTTAAGTCCCTGGGCTCTTCCTGCAAGTCCTGTACTGTTGTTTCTACTCCTCCCGCCATTGGCCGCTTGTATTACTTGTCCAGTATCATTTGGGCCTTTCCCCCCGTGCTCTCCAAGTCCTTGCCCTGAATAATATTGTCTCGCTCCCCAGCGAAACTTAGTTTAAAGACCTCTTAATCCTCCTTGCGAGACTGTTTGCAAAAACATTCCTGCCCAGTTTTGTGAGGTGCAGCCCATCCCTCGCCAGAAGCCCATGTTCATGGAAATTCAGGCCATGTTCCAAAAACCCAAACCGTTGCCGTCGGCACCACATGCGGAGCCAGTTGTTGACCTCTGCTATTGCCCTTTCCCTAAGTGCACCGTATCCTTGAACAGGGAGGAGGGATGAAATGACCACCTGTGCACCACGGTCCTTAAGCTTTGTCTCCATACGCTCGTAGTCCTTTGCGATGTGGTAAAAGCTGTTCCTCGCAGTGTCATTGGTTCCGACATGAACCAAAATGAGGGGCTTATGGTCAGTGTGTTTGACCAGCCTGGTTAGCCTCTCCGTTATGTGGTGGATCCTGGCCCCAGGAAGACAGTAGACCTCTCGATTGAGCTTGTCCGGTTTGCAAATTGCCGTTTCGGTTCCTCTGAGCAAAGAGCCCCCAACAACCAGAACTCGCCTCTTTTGAGGCTTGTCCTGGGCTCCTCGACGAGCATGTTCTACTAGGACTGCCTGAGCATTCTGTTGAGGCTGGGAGCGTTGATCTAGTTCCTGTTGCTGACGTTGGATTCCTTCTTGTTGACATTCTGATCCCTCCGCGTGGTGCTCCTCATTGTTTGTAAGGTCAAGTACATCGAAGCGATTGTGTAGGTTAAGAGTCTCTGTTACCTTCCTGGTCCTTTTACTTCTCCGTGTGACATTCACCCAAGCCTCCATTTCCTGGCACAGTGTACTGACTTCCTGATCTGGCAGCTCCTCCGTGCATTTGGATTTCCGGTAGGTCTTCTCAGCCCTATCCAAAAACCCCTCCCCTTCCCTAATAAGGTGGAGATCAGAAATTCATGCCTTCAGCTGGCGAACCTTCTCCTCCAAGAAGGTGACCAGCTTGCACTTGGTGCAGGTGTACCCAAGAACATCTTCTGGCAAGAAAAAGAACATGCCAGAAGTGTTACAGGTGACTGCAGGAGCTCCCTCACCTTCCATCCTTGAAACTACAGAGAGTAGTACAGGATGAAGCTCGAGAAAGAATAATTGGGCTTTCTTTCCGAAATTCAGCTGTGTAAGCTACGTTAGCTCTATTGATTGTCAAAGGTTAAACTTGGAGGATTGAAGTAAAGGAGTTCAAGTGTGAGCGCCAAAGGCCGTTGGGAGCTCCTAATAAAGCTCCTCCTCGCTAGCTGCCTCCTCCCCCTTGTTAGTCAGACCGTGTGATCAGGCAGAGCCCACGGTCAGCACAATAGCAAGCAAACAGTAGCAAGCAAACAAACAGCAAAAACAAGCACAGTCCCACAAGATTGTAAACACACCTCGTTTAGGATTTCTTCACAGACCCAGCTCTCCTCTGCTCTCTCCTCTGGGAAATCTGCAGAAGTTTGAACATGAACATTAAAAAACTCATGCTGAATATTATGGGATGTGTCCAGTATCACCATGTCCAATTTGCAAACTTCTTAATAGCCTCTGACCACCTACTGTTGTATTTGGATGAGCCACACAGACAGTAGTCTGTTAAACCATCTAAGGTATACTGATGTTCAGTTCAGAGGAAACAGCTGCAGCAAAAACCTGATTATCCACCTGAGGGAAGTCCATCACTGGGCAGCCCATCAAAACAACAAGTGATATCTAAACACAAAGAGACAACTGATAAAGATCACTGGAGCAGATTTCAAATATCTATCATATTTGAAATCTTCTCCAGGGATCTTAATCTATTTTAAACTAGAATAAGCTATCTAGCTTAATCTACCTTAATCTAGTTTAAATTAGCTAGGTAACAATTTAAAGTCTTCAATAATAGAATCTAATCCTATTTGGGATCATACTAGGCAGTTTCTTCTTGTTACTTTAAAATAAATGTTTAACAACATATAGCCATCAGATATAGCACATGGAATTCCAAGAACCCTGCAGTATGGTTCCATTTCATAGAAATGGCATGTGTGACTTTTTTTCCTGGTGATATTGAAATAATATTTTATTAGCGGTGCTTGCAAGCTTTACCACAGTAATAGCAAAAGCCAATATTTCCCCATGTTGATACAAAAAAGTATGTATGTGCAGGTGGGTTCTTCTGAAAACACAAGAAATTTCTTATTCAGAATTATATGCATTTTTCCAGTTATTCTCATAAAAAGGAAATTTCTGGGAAATCCACAGTGTGAGAATTCTTAGGTCTCAGTTCTTTTACAGTCCAGCCAAGGCCACGCAACACACTGATGAGGTTAAAGTGTTTTATTTTATTAAATTAATTAAATTAATTAAATTGAACACATCAAATAGACAACAGACATATTTTATAAATTTCCCCCATTAAAATAACTGTTCTTCTCCCTTACCTTCTCCCACATGCTTTCTATTTTGTTGCTTTTCATTTTGGATTTATATCTTAAATTAAGCACCATCTATTCCTACATAAACATCTTCCATACTTATTGAGCTACCATCTACCTTGTATTTAACACTTATTCTTAATGAGTTCCCTAAAGTATTTTAATTTTCTCCTTGTTAAGTCAATCTTTCATTGCAGTTTTTATTTCTTCTTCTAATGCTTAACGTATTCCATGATCGGCTTCCACTAATTTTCAAATTGTTGTACTGATTTCTCTTTTATTAACATTGTAAGTTTCTCCATCTCCATTATGTCCATACTTTTATAAGCCAATCATCTATTAAAGTTTTTTTCCCTTAATTTCCCATTTCTGTGTGTAATTTAATCTAGCTGAAGTAATCAAGGTGTAATATAACTTTGGAGTTTTTCTTAATCACCGAATGGTTATCAGTCATATTTAACATATATAGTTCTGGTTTCAATTCAAATTGAGTGTCGAATATTTTACAAATTGTCATATGCATTTGCTTCCAATAACTCTTTGCCTCTGGACATGACTATTATTATTATTATTATTATTATTATTATTATTATTATTATTATTATTATTTTATTTTATTTTTTATCCCGCCTCTCCATATGAATCGAGGCAACGAACAACTTACAAATAGCATGTATTTTGATACATTTCTATACATGCCCCCAACAAGCTGGGTACTCATTTTACTGACCTGCGAAAGGATGGAAGGCTGAGTCAAACCTTGGAGCCCTGCAGGATCGAACTCACAACCTTGTGGCTTGCAGTACTGGCATTTAACCACTACTGTTACCATGCCGTGTACCCCCCTCCATGATATGATATAATCAAATTATTTAATTGGCATGAAATATACATTGTATATTGTTATGGCTGAAAAGCCATGCTGGCAAAGAAGACTGGTTGAACACATGCAAAATTAGGTCAGATGGAACCTCAGGGCATGGCCAAGTCATAGTCAAGGAAGCTCAGGTGTTAATGAGCTTCCAAATGCCCCCTCAATGACTCAACCTTCAGAAATAATAGCACCTGAAATCAACTGATTGTCTTCATTGCATTTCCTCTTCCCACCAAAATTCTCCTTTGTTTCCTCACCTGACCAACCACTAAGGAGCTATCATGATTTCCATTAATGCTTAGTCAACTAATGCTAAAGCCATTAGCCCATTCTGGACCTCATTGTCTGCTCTGCCAGAAAAACATTAACATATTCTGCCTCAGAGTGTAAAGAGTGAATTTAAACTCTGGCTCTAAACCAGACAACTCATAGTACTCTGGACACAGGCCATTACTCTGCTGCTCAGATTCCCATCTTGTACTACCCTTGGACCCCTAGTCTGAGCCACATCACATTATCTCCTCTTTTCAGGATAGGTAAATATCATTCACTTCACCCTAACTTCTTGATATCCAATTTTTCTTTCCTTTCCTTCATTTAGCCTTGGGTGAATCCTTAAGCTTCTGGCAGACAGGCAGATCAGTGCTATTCCACCTGGCCTTCAGTAGCTGTGCTATTTTAACTGTTTTAAAACTGCATTTTAGGATTGTTTTAGACGGTTTAAAAAAGCATTTATAGAGTATTTTAGTGTATTTTAAACATGTTTTTATCTTTGCACTGTTTTAAATATTGTACATTGTGTTAGGAGCACTTATACCAAATCAAATTTAAAAAATTAAAAATTAAAATAAAATAAAAATAAGATAAAACAAAAAGGACCAAAGTGCTGAGAACTACGAAGAACCAAATTTTAGTAGCACTTTGATCCTAATAAACAGGTCCAGACTTACAGCAACTTTGTTATTTTATCACCAAAGCTGAATGAGCTGACACCTAGCTCTTCTGAGTTAGCACTCAACAGGATTATTCCTTTGTACAACCTGCTAGGAATGCACCTTTTCTATGTATAATAAAATTGGAATATGTCTAACATGAGAAACACCTGATAGGCAATCAAATGTCAATGAATTTTTTGTTGCTATTTGAAGCCCGAAGCTAAAATATCATTTTGAGTCTTTGTTAGGGAACACCATTAGAGGAGTCTAAATGTTATTGCACCTTGACTTTTGGTCTCTGGCTTTTCCCTTCATACAGTTCAGGAAAAAGAATATCAAAGCAGGCAACAGTAGTGCTCTCTCTCTCTCTCTCTCTCTCTTAACACAAATTTTCTATATATAAATTACATAAAAGGGTTATTAAAAAGAACACAGAACAAAACACAATAAAACCCTAACACAATAAAAACTAAAAAGGAGGCACAAAAAGAAAATACAACACACAAATTAAACTACCACTGCAAACTACTTCCAACTCTTCTTGAGATGGGAGTAATCATGAACATAACAGTGCTTCTTCCAATCCATTCTAAATATAGCATTAATACATGTTGTCTATAAAATCTCTAATCAAATACTCCCCTCTTTCATAAACTCATTTTCACAACCTTACTGTACAACCTTTATTTCTTCTATTGTCTAAACAAATGCACTGTTAACATCTACCTTTTATTTCACCATTTTCTTTTTAATCAAAGCCCATTGTTGCCACCCTTGCCCATGTTCTCTTTTATATATAACATCAATACCTCCAATCTCTCATAAATCTTTCTAGGTTTCCCTATTTTATCAGGAAATATATTTTGTCCTTTACTGAAAACTCTAATGTTTTTTAACAGTCAATTCTTCTCTTGATGGGATTTATACCTCCTTTTGTTTCTGTGTGTAGAAAATTCTTGCTGCAGTAGTCAGATATAAAAATAATATTTTCAAATTATTATCAAAGTCACTTTCCATCAGTACTACTAAAAAAAAATATCAGAGTCTAACCTTAGTTTTGTCTTCAAAATATCTTTAATGGCACAATGAATCATTATCCAATATTTTCTTATTTTTTCACAAGTCCACTATGTATGAAAAAAGTCCTTTTTTTTCTTACATTTCGAAGATAGATTTGTTGATCATTTATACATTTTAGACAGTTTTTCTGGTGTTAAGTACCATCTATACATCATTTTATTAAAAAAAAAAGTATCTGAGATCATAACTCCATGTAAATTTAACATCTTTAGACCACATTCTTTCCCATTGGTCCATAAGTATAGGATGGCCCATTTCTGTGCCAATTTAATCATACAATCCTTAAGTAGTCTCATCTTCCATCTCTAATTTTAGCAACTAGTTATACATTTTTGACAATATATTTCTGTCATCCACATATAATTCTTTTTCAAAATCAGATATTTCTTTTTCAAATCAATATAATTTTTATCCATTTTAAATCTCTCTGGCAGTTGTCTAAACACAAACCAATTGATATCATAGCCTTCTTGTGTCACCCTGTATGTTGGGGGTCCCAGGAGGGGTGCCCAAATAACCAACTAAAAACACAAGATGGAGAAATTAGTCTCTAGCACTCTCTTAAGCGAAATGAGAGGCAGGGTAACTTCAGCTAGGATCTTTCACCCTATGTCTACAGCTTCAGGTCAGAGAGCGGCTAGACAAGGTTTTAAAGTAACAAATAATATTTTATTGAAGACAAGCAACACGAAAGACACGACATACGCTAACTAACTAAGAAATAGAAATGGAGAGCTTTGGGGAATGAGTAATACGACACCTGGTCTCGTAGTCCTGGAGAGAAGAGGAGGTTGGAGGGAAGAAAGCTCAGTGCGGTTCGCTGAGGGGAGCTCACTGGACAAAATGACAGCAAGACTCAGGAGCGATTTCCAAGGAGTCCTTGGAAATGGGGACCTTTTATAGGGCGGATTTTACCTACAGGCCATGCCATGCTCAGTGAGAAAAAAGGACATTTGGAGCTGGACAAAGGAGTTGGAAAAGGTCAGGTTTTACATGATGGGCTTAGCGCTGGATGACAATAGTATGGCCAGTATGCAAATGGCTCAACATAAAGGAATGGCTCGGCACTTAGCCGTGCATCTTTGTAAATATTCGTGCTGAGAAAGGCCGGTTTGCAAGAGGGTTTTTCCCTGAAGCATCGGAGAGGCTTAAGTTACCTGCCTAAATGAGGTTTGGAATGTACAACCATTAATGGCCGCGCCTAATACGTGCTTGTCTGGTGGACCTCTGCAAACACATGGAGTAGGGTGGTCAAGAGAAAGGTCAAGCAAAGGCCAAATTATTTGATATCAAAAGGATATCTAGTGCTCTCACTAGACACATCATAACCATAGTAACACTTGTTTTAACTGTTCAAGTGATTTCATTGAGAATTTTTCTTTCTCCATGGATATAAATCCTTATATTTTACCCAACAATCCTTAAAAGTTTTTTCTCTTTTTAAACAATGCCAACCAAACCTCAAATCAAATCTCTTCAATTGGAGGAGTCTTCCTCTTTTTAAATTTATCCACTTCTTCAACCATACTAGACAGCCAGCATAAAAATAAAGTTTCAGATTCAGTAGGTCAAGATCACCTCTTGATTTGTCATCTTGTAAAACCTTAAATCAAATTCTTGGCTTCTTTACTTGCCAAATGATTTTTGATAAATCTTTCTGCCATTGCTTAAATGGTATATCATTACTCAAAACCAGAATAGCTTGAAACAAAACCATCATGTTAGGTGACACATTCCTCTTAATAGTAGGGATTCTATCTAAAAGTGAAAGTTTGAGTTTGACCATTTTTGTAAGTCTTGTTTTATCTCATTCCAAATTTTACTATAATTATTTTGAGATAATCTGTTATTCTGAGATTCAGAAATAACTCCAAAATACTTTACTTTTCAAACAATTTTACAGCCTGATCTTCTAATATGGAGATTTTAAAGGAAATAAAAATCTTGTGAAAGCAAATTCTGATGTGTCGTCTATGATATACAAAAGAATTTGAACTATATTCAGCAAAAGTATTTTGAGTCAGCTAATAAAACAGGAAAGGATTTACATCAGATCCTTCAAAAATTAAAAAAAACACCTCACTTTTTTTAGAACAAATATTACTCAAAATGATTTAAAAAGCAAGAGGTACCCAAGGAAAGACTTGACACTTACTTAAGTTTTCATAATATAATTCTCATTACAGAAGAACAAAGACAGAGCTTGAACATGAGGATAACTCCAGTTGAAAGAACAGAATCTGTGAAGAACAGTAAATGTGGAAAGTCATCAAGACCGGATGGTTTATCTGCAATTTATTATAAAGTTTTAGAGGAACAATGTTTTGTACCAATGCAAGAACTATTAAATTCAATATTAGTTACAAAGTACCAGAGAATTGGAGACAAGACAATATTTCTTTAATACCAAAGGAAGATAAAGATATAATAAATCCTAAGCATTATAGGCCAATTTCATTATCAAAAAATGACTACAAAATATTTACTTCAATTTTGGCAGAAAGAATGAAAAGGACACTAAATAAAGTAATACATGAAGATCAGTGTGGGGTTTTTTGACCCAAAAATGCAACTTAGAGACAACACAAGTTTTGTAGAATATTTAGATCTTCACAATAAGAGGCAAGTGGCTTTGATTTTTCTGTATGCAGAAAAAGCATTTGATAATGTAAATTGACTTTTTAAATAGCAGCAATTTAAAAGTGAATTTGGCCAGAACATAATTACTTAGATTGAAGTGATTTATTCTCAACAAAGTGCACTGATCTTGATTAATGGAGGTAAGATGAAAAACTGGAATGCAAAAGGAAACAAGATAAGTATGTCCTTTATCTCCTTTATTTTTCATGCTGATGTTGGAAATTTTGAATAATGTAAATAGATGAAATAATGAATAATGTATAACTGAATAATGAAAAAGATACAAAAAACAGACTTACAAATTGAGAGCATTTGCTGATGATTTGACAATTTTCTTAGAAGATGTGTTGGAAGGGATTGATATATCACTAAACTCATTAACAGAATTTGGTCCTCAAGCAGGTTGCAAGATTATCAATGAAGAAACAACTGTGCTTACTAAAATTTTAATGAAAAAAATCAGATTACTTTAAGGAAACAGTAGCTTTTAAGGGTAATGCCTCATCTAAAATGAACTTCCACAAAACAGTAAATGGTAACCCCCCCAATAATATTTTACCAAATTTCTCTGTTACAACAAAAATGAATACTTGATATGGTTCTTTATAATAGTTTCTAGTGTAGAGCATGATATAAAATATTTCTTTAAAAGCTTATGCAAATTTAAAGAAGGGCTGACTGAGTACAGCAAAAGTCTACAAAAAATAGTTTAGTACTCACAATCAATCAATTTATTAATGCATAGACCAAAGGCCATTTGCATATAGAATATTAAAATGCAACACAATACAATACAATACAAAATGTTAAAATAAAATACATATGTAAAAACAGCATGCCAAAATACATCATACAGTAAGTTACATAACAGTCGTATGTCAGAAAAATTTAGAGTTTGGTTTGGTTAAAACATAGACAATAAAACTATAATTAGGTAAGCTTGTCTCCAGAACAATCAACCACAACATTGGCAACATATCTGGCCCAGATCTTCATAGCTGCCAGAGTGAAAAGAGAGACCTTACGAGTTACCATGGAGTCAATATCAGAAAGGAGATAGAAGATCTTTTCTAAGACAGTATTGGATTCTAAATGATGCAAAATAGATCCCAAAAATTTAGCTCTTGGATCAGAATATAATGAACAAGAAAACAAATAGTGAGGCAAATCCTCTATTTCAGGGGCCCCACAAATGCATAAGCGGAGGGCCAAAGGGATATGCGAATATCTGCCGTCAATCACAGCAGTAGGCATGCACTGAAAACAAAGGGCTGTGAAAGTTTGCCTAAGCTTTGGGAAGGTCAGCTTTGTCAAATAAATGGCCCTTTGACGGTCAAGTTTGTAGAATTTGTACCATTTAGAAAAATTAGAATTGTTGATAGCCTCTCTGTCTGATTGAGCGGCATGATGGAAGAAATAATCCTGGAGCTTCTCTTTGGAATTCAAGATGAGAAAGTTGTCAGATGGGCTAAGATACCATTTAAGCAACTTATGGTATCTTGACTTCCATACTTTACAGTTAGATAACTGTTTGAACATAACTTGGGAAAAGCTCTAACTGAGGAATCTTTAACTATTCTCCAATAATTAAATAAAGCCAAATGAATACAGGCTCTGATGGATGGAAACCTGACCTCTGCCCGAACTAAAGCTGCCGGGGTACCCGGGGGGAGTCTTAGCAATTTCTTTAAATAAGTATTTTGGAGGGATTCCAGTTTAGATATGCGAGAATTGTCCCATCCCCATACAGCAGCACCATAGAGAATCTGAGCAATAACTTTGCTTTGGAATATTTTTAGTGCTGGCACAACCAGGTGACCCCCAGCAGTATTATAGAATCTGAGAATTGTCCCGATAGCTCTCAAGGCTACTGCTTTGATGGCTTCTATATGGGGCTTCCATGAGAGATTTTCTGTGAAATGAACGCCAAGATATTTGAATTCTCGGCATTGTTCAATCTGGTGGCCATTAATAGACCATTGGAAAGGAAAATGTCTTTTCCCAAACACCATCACTTTTGTTTTAGAGTAATTAATATTCAGCTTTTCTTTAGAACAGAAAACACTAAGTTTTGAAAGCAGCCTTTTTAAACCTACATGGGTGAGTGATATTAGAACCATGTCATTGGCATATAACAAGATAGAAATCTTTTTTGAACCAACAGAGGGTGGAAAAAATTCTGGGCCTGACAAAGCTGGAATTGTGTCATTAAGGTATAGATTAAAGAGTAAAGGTGCCAGCAGGCAACCTTGTTTGACTCCTTTATTTGTGTGAATAGGAGCTGTTAATGAACCGGAGATACCTACTCTTATTGCAGCAGTTGTATTAGACTAAAGTTCCTTGATTAGGAACAACAGGCGAGAATCTATATTAGTGTTAGCCAATTTATGCCACAACAGGTTTCTATCAATAGAGTCAAAGGCAGCTGCTAAATCAACAAAGGCGACAAATAAATGTTTGGTAGGGCCCAAAACACTTTGCTGTGCTAAAAAGTAGAGGGTCAGGCAGTGATCGATAGTGCCTTGACCTTTCCTGAAGCCCGCCTGTTCAGGATGAATGACATGATTGGTAGTTTCCCAATCTTCTAGTTTATTTAACAGATATTTACTGTATAACTTGGAGTCGATATCCAAGAGGCTGATAGGCCGGTAGTTATTGGGATCTTGCTTATCTCCCTTCTTATAGATGGGAACAACTATACTCTGTTTCCAGCCTGTTGGGATTGTGCCTGTATTATTAATCTGGGTAAACACTTTAGCTAGTATAGGGGCCCCACCACTCGGGGAAACATTTAAAGATTTCAGGGGTCATCATATTTTCCCCTGGTGCCTTACTCAAGGTGAGAGCTGCAATCAACTTCTTTACCTCTGACACGGATACAGGTGGCCAAAAAGGCAAGCAGACAGTCTTTGAGATGAGTGAAGGGTGGTTCTTTATGGCTGTAACTCCATAAAGCCTACTGAAATGAGTATGCCATTCTTGCAATGGAATTTGTCCAATAATAACTGGTCTAATAACTTGCATACCAATGGAAACAATGTCCCAAAACTGCTTCTTGTTCTTGGTCTTCACAGCTAGGGCCAAATGACTCCATTGTGTTCTGTTATAAGTATCTTTTTTGTTTTGTTTTAGGAGTGCCTTATAGGATTACCTCATGACTGTTAAGATGTTGAGGGTACTAGTATTCTTATCTTTAAGTACCTGTCGGGAGAAATCCATTAATGCTTTCTGGGCAGCTCTACATTCTAAATCAAACCATCTGTTGGTTGTTAACCTATTAGGACTAAAATGCTTATTGCAAACCAATTTGGGTCTCAAATTTTTAATGATGGTTTGATAAACGTGTAAGATGTCTGACTTAGCAACTAAGATGTCTTCGCGGAGGGCTTTGAAAGTGTTGCTTTCAAATAGCTGAACTATAGAAGCACTCAGATTTATTGACCATCGTATTCTCTGCTCTCCCACTTGGATTCCATTTAGATTTTGAGGGTGGTACGTGGGGAGACACATTTCAAAATTAAATAACAATAACAAAGGGAAATGGCCACTTTCACCCTACTGGTAACTTCCAGACTATGAATAATAGTAAGCAGGTTAGCAGAAACCACAATATAATCAACTGTACTAGCTCCTCTATTGGTGACATAGGTATAGGCACCCAATGTTATGTCATAATGAGATCCATTAAGGCATTGCAGATGGTGCAGGGAAAGGATCTCTAAAAACCTCAGACCTGACTTGTTTTTTCTAGTATCTTGGGTGACCCTGGCAACCGATATATCTTGCGAGACCTGGTCAGAGTTAGTACCTTCCAGATGTTTTGGCCCCACCCCCGGCCCTTGCATTGAAGTCTCTGCACAGCAGGGTTTTTGTGTAGGGATATTGATGTTCTAGGGTGAGGGTTTCTGATAGATGATTCCAGATGCTATTCGGACCTGAGATAGGCTGGGTGGGATGTACACATTTATATAAATAAGTGAACCAAAATGTCTACTCTTAATAAGGATAGAGAGTGACCAATGGTTGAATATCCACTTGCAAGTCAACTGATACAAATATAGTGAGTCCGCCGCTACCATGGCCTCTAGCACTTGTTTTAACGGCCAGGACAGAAAATGAACGGAATCCAAGGAGTACTGGTAAATTAGAGCATGAGCCCATGTCTCTTGCAAACATAAAATTTTAAACTTTTGTAAGTAAGTTGTAAAAGTTGCATCATGGAACTTATTCAACCAGCCCATAATATTCCAAGATAACAAGTTTAACTGTCAGGCTGGAACAGTTAGATCAGTGTCCTCCCAAGTATCCGCGGATTCTGTTTGCACCAGGGCTTTTTGGTAGGGAGACAACTCTTTCAAGGTAACTGTGTTTTTAACCTTCTTTGGTTCCAAAGGTTGTGTTGAAATTAGAGTTGTCAGGTTGTCCTGGTCCATTACTAATAAATCTTCGATGCAACCCCCGGCCAGATCTCTTCCAACATGAGGGACTTCATCTGTTGTTACTACTGTGTTTTCCGGCGTATAAGACGACCCCCAGCTTTTCCAGTTAAAATATAGAGTTTGGGATATACTCACCGTATAAGACTACCCCTCCTCCAACGCACACCAAATAAAAATTAAAAAAAAACATCAGATTTGATTTCAATATCGTATACATCCAACATATGTCCTTAAATTTGTTTTCTGTTGTTACTTTGGACTAATACATGGATGCATTTAATTTGACCACATGCACCTTGCAAGTTCTACTTTAGCTTTTGTACTCAGTGGAGTGCAACTTCACTTCAACAAAGCATACATATCTGATGGTGGAGTTATGTTACGCTGCCTCTGTGCTGAATACCAATGTGGCAATGTAGTTCAGTGTCAATGTACATGTTTGAGAATCCATTCTGTAATTGCAATGCACAGTGCACAATGCTTATTCACATGCTATTCTATGTACCGGTAGTTTAATGTGTTTGATACCCTGTCCCCTTCGAAGTATCCTATGCAAAATAAATGTAGATATGTTTCCACTTCCTGTCTTCAACAAGTGTTGAAAGTGGAATTATCACGCTGTAACAGCCTAGTGTGGAAATTGCCCCAGAGTCCTAGTCCAGTGTTCAAATCATTACATCACACTGGCTCAGCACTCCTCCACAGGGTAGTTTTAGCAGTTAGACAGAAATCACTGTACAATTCAATGGGACTTATTCTCATTTAAAAAAAAAGAGAGAGAGAACAGTTAAGATTCCAAGGTTGTTGATATTTGGCTAGCCTCACAACATACAGCCACCTCTCCTTCTTCTGGCAAGATCCCTACACTTTTACAGGCAAGGAAACAAGCAGAAACTCAGCAAGCCAGAGCCCTCATCCTTTATAACATCCTCACATCCAGGGAGACTCACATGTTTTTTTATGGTTGCTGTTCACCCAAAACCTCCACAAGGAACAAACAAGCAAAAGGCTTTTGCCATTTCCGCACTAGACTGTTATAGCGCAATGATTCCACTTTCAACATCCTATGGAATCCTGGGGTTTGCAGTTTGGGGAGGGGCCCCTCTCTAAACTGCAAACCCCAGGACTCCACAGGATGGTGAAAGTGGAATCATTGCGCTATAACAGTGTAGTGCAGAAATGGTCCTCGTCCCCCCCAACATTTTAATTCCGAAACAGTCTACCAAGTCACCACATCGGGGTTCCTCAAAATGAGCGGCTCTTTGCTTCTGCTCAGGCTGTTGTAGACCGTAATGCCACTCTCTCGGCCTGGGGGCGTGATCCACTTCATCCCAGGGCCGCCGCAGCAGCAGCACTTTCTCCTCCCATAAGCTGCACCCCAAAGCCACTTTCTTCCCGCAGCAAGAGCGGCAGCTCTGCCGACCAAAAAAGACCACCCTCCGCAGTGCCGGAGACCCAGCCGCTGCAATGGGGAGGCTGCAGCGGCGGCGGCTGCCAGATAGCAAAAGTGTGTGGCGCATGCTTCCCTGTGGCCCGGCCTGGTGAAGCAGGAGGGCTCCGGGGCTGCCTCTGGAAGTTTGTTCAGCAATGGCTCCTCTGCAACCAGCTGCTAGAAGTGGAGCCCTCATGGCCAGGCGGCAGGAACAGGAGACCTGCCGGGCCAGCCCTGGCTCCTCCTCCTCCTCCCTCCTGCCCACCCAGCTTAGGGGGAGGTGCCACTGCGGCGCTGGAGCCACTCAGAGGAGGAAGGAAGAGCCGCACAGCCCTCGTCTCCTGTACGCCCACAGCGGCTGGCGGTAGCTACAGCTGGAGCCCAGCAGGAAAAGGAGGACCTTTGCCGGCTCCTTGCCTACATGGGCCGTGGGGAGGGCGGAGAAAGCTGCTTGTGGGTCTGCAGCCTGTCGCCGGCTCTCAGTGCTGCAAGCCCGGTTGTTGTTGGTTTTCTCTGCTATCCCCGTCTCTCGCCCTTCTCCCGATTTTCCACTGGCCTCGCAGGTTGCCCAGCGAGCACAGACAAGGTGATGAATATCCCGATCCTATCCGCGTTGGTTAATTGTTGATTTAAGTTTTTCAAGGAAAAACTGTACGGTTTTTTTGGGAGTCAGCCCTGCTGGAAACAGTGGGGCATACTTTTGAACAAACTGTCTCCGGGCCGTGGAGAATCGCCGCAGGCCGGCGGGAACTTCGGCGGCTGCGGCACCTCTCCCCGGGCGGGGGGAAAGCACCGCGGGCTGGTGGGAACTTCGGCGGCCACGGCGCCTCCTCGCCACACCTGGCATATAAGACGACCTCCCAACTTTTGCAAAGTATTTCGGGGGTTAAAAGGTCATCTTATACGCTGGAAAATATGGTAAATTTACCAGAGGATTGGCCAACTCTTTGATGGTACACAGCATGTTTTTGAGGTCATCCAGTCTAGAGGTGATGTCTATATGTTCTTCATTAATAGTTGATTCATCTTGGCCCACCGGTTGCTTCTCTATTTCCATGCTGGAAGTTTTTGGTGGTCCAAGTTGTGGCATGGTCTGGCTAGAAGTTTCTTTGGATGATGTTCCTTTCCTCAATAGGCATCCTGTTACTGCACTTAGGGTTAATTAAAGAGGTAATAGCCAAGTCTCTATAGACCTGAACTGGCATTATTTCATAGTTGGACAAAAAACCTTTCATTTTCATCAGCATGAGAGGAATTGTGGATTGTTTGAATGTTAGCACAATTCTCTTATGAACAGAAGTACTAGGAAGGCAGTCCACAATTAGCATGTCGATAATATGAGACTGTATGTGTAAAAGTTGGCTCAAAGAAAGTCTGATAGCTCTAACGGACCTCCATCTGCCATTGTTTATTCTGTTGTAAGTGATTTGCAGCATAACTTGGTTTGTTTGTAAAATCCTATTGCCTTTCCCTGTTTCCAGCTCCATAGAAGCCACTGGTAAGCTGCTCCTTGGGACTTTATTCTTGTTCTTTTTACACTCCAGCTTGTCTTCCTTATTGAGTTCTGAGCTACTGGGTTGACCCAAGCCATCTTTTAAAGATGTGTATTTTTGTATGAAGTTATCAAAGGAGAGTTTGAGAAGCTTCATTTTGTTATCAATTTTTTCTAAATGTTCATAGATAGAAATAACAGTATGGGCTGTTAAGAGACATTGTTTGGTCACAAAATCTGGAGGATATACTTGATGTTCTGTGGGTTGTTCCTTCTTGGTAATGAGCAATTCCTCAAGGACAGACTCACCTGTCTCTTTTGGCTCTACGGATACTCCTTCCTGATAAGCTGACAAGTCATTGCCAGGATTTTTAAATGACGCAGATAAAAACTCATCCTTATTACTCAAAGCTGAAAAACTATTGGTATTGGTAATTGTAAAATTTGAGGTACTCACATTTCTCTTTCTCTTTCTCTTTCTGTCACAGGCATGCAGTTCATCTATTTTAAATTGTTTGGAAGCTTTGCTGTGCTTGACTGTCTCTGGGCTTGTTCTAGAACGTTTTTTCTTTCCCATTTAAAACTGTTGTAGCTTATTATAAAAATACAAGAATGAACAAAAGCCCAAGCGAGCTCAAAAACCCATGAGGTGTTAAAATCCCAAGGAATTAGTAGTTCTTGGTTTTCATTTCAAGCTAGAAGAAGTGCTGGTAGGCAAAGCAGCTAGTAGTAAGCCCGGGGGAGGAGATAATGGGAGTGCAAGAATTTCCCAAAACAAAACAAATAAAGATAAGCAATGCTGCACCGCAATACGGCCACAGTCAACTAAAAAACATTTTAAACCAGGCAAGACACAGTGGAGGAATTAAGGTGGAAGAATTAAAATTTAAGATAAAAGATTAAAAGCTAAAAAGTAAATAGATGGTAACGGAGCCAGTTAAAACACCACCTATCATGCCGGCACCATCTTCTCCTCCAAATAGTTTAGTAGAACTGATGCTTTCTTTATAAAGTGGGAAGAAATGATTAACTGAAATCACAAAGCTTGGAGGTTTTTCTGATTGCTTTTGTGGGTTTTGAGCCATGTGCTATTCCTGAGCCCATGAGTCTAAAGGGGTGGTGTTCCTGTTGAGAGACCTGAGTTATCGGCTTTGTTGGGGCAGGAATTAGCAGCCACTTGTTCTATATATCTGCTCCCCTATCTTTGAAGGGGAGAAGAAAGCAAAAGGCTAGAGTACACAGGCTAAAGAACAATACAGATACAGAGGGGAGAAAAAAAGATAGCTACAGAAGGTGAGGCATTTCTTTCTAGATTCCCTCCTTTCACTAGTTACTTTATAGAATCAAGGATGCCTCTTTGCTTCCAAAACTTGTCAGAGGATGTGGTAGGGTATAGGTGCAAGAACTGGAGACAGAGATAGAGGCTGTTATATCTACATTTTGACTATGGCCATTTCTGCACTACACTAAGTGCCACTATTCCACTTCCAACACCCTATGGAATCCTGCGGTTTGCAGTTCTAGGAGGGGCCTTGAGAATTCTCGGCCAGAGAGGTCTTTGGCCTCAGTAAACTAATAAAGCCCAGAATTCTACAGAATGTTGAAAGTGGAATAATAGCACTATAACAGTGTAGTGCAGAAATGGCCTATAAGAGGGGTTGAAACCTCCCCCCCCAAAAAAGCAGAACATATTCTCCTGTGTGCAGGCAATATGCAAGGAATGCCTCTAAGTATGCCAAACATAATTCCATACTAACGGAAGCAGACACACAGAAGAATGTGACACACAGGAGCAGAACTAGCAGGAACCTTGGTGTGAGTTTGGAGCTACACATTTGATAGTATTGTTTCCCCTTGAGAAGTTTTGAATAGACACAGGAACAAGGAAAAGAAGCTCAGTACGCAGAGAGCATGAAAGAAGCCTTGTGGCATACTGAGGATGGAAGGACTTATGTCAGAAACAGTGGTAGGCAATTCTCTGCCAAGAGGAACAGAGGCAGGGGTGTGTAAGCATGACAGGATGTCCCTCTATGTGTGTGCTGAGGAATGGTGTGGGAATGGGAAAGAAACAGAGGTTTTACAGACAAGTATTTATAAGGCGTGTAGAGTCTTCCAGGAGTGAAGATTCATAATGTAATAGAAAGGCTGACAGAACTCATCAAACCCACTGACTGTTATGCCTTCCTTCTGATCCAAGTGGGAACAAATGATGGGGCACGATGCAGCCTATTGCAGGTAGTCTGCGGTCTAGGAGGAACTAGAAGAGTCTTGAGGCTCAGGTTATTATTTCATAACTCTTTCCTGTTAAATGACGTGGCCTGGAAAGGCAGACAATAATATTAGATGTGGACAACTGGTTCCACAGATGGTGCTGTCAGGAAAGGTTTGGATTTGTGAACCACGGTCTGTGTTTTCATGAAGATGTTCTTGCAAGAGCTGGTTGCACCTCAAAGCAGCTGGTAAGAATGTATCTTCCAGACAGAGATCTTGCAAACCAGATCAAGAATGCTTTAAAGTGAGTTATATGGGTGAGGAAGCCACCAAGTATGAGGAAAATAGACTTCAGGAAGAAATGGGGCAATAGTACTGGACCCCAAAAGTGGCCAGAAAACAAAGTCTCAGAGGGCTGATGACATGCCCAGTCATATCAGTAAGAATTATTATTGTCTGAAAAGAGTGAAAAAATAACTGCAGGGAAGAAAGCATCTGCCATTGTTTAATTGTAATGTGTACTCAATATTTATCTTCTTGCCAGAAAATTTCACTGACTACACTTGCAGCAAATGCAAGCTGGTGTCTTTCTTGGAAGAGAAAGTCAACACACTGCAGCTACATGCTGAAACTCTTTAACACATCAGAGAACACGAGAATTTCCTGGATAGAATAGTGGGGAACTGATCCTACAGAACCAACAGAAAGAAGCTGCCAGTGAAAACAAAGAGAATTGTAACATGTTGCAGCATGTAACATGTTGGACCTAACTACCAAAGGCAGCAAGAAGAAAACAAAGGTGCTCGTGGTAAGAAATTGATTGCTCAGGGGTACAGAGGGAACTGTGTGTCAACTGGACAAGATGTATCAACCAGTTTCCTGTCTACCTGGTCCATGTACCCAGGATGTCACTGACAAGTTGCCAAATCTCATCGAGAACACAGAGAAGTACCCCTTTCTTATCAGTCTTGTGGGCACCAACAACACTACAAAGAATACTTTTGAGCAGATCACCTTGGTCTATGGGCAGGAAATTGAAGAGATTAGAGGCATTTTCAGGAATTTTACTAGCAAGAGATAAACGACCACACTGGATTAATTCTTTTCCACACTTTAAACTTGTAGACATCTGTAACAGGTGAAGAAACAAAAAAAGACTACATGTAAATTCTTAAATGAACAGGTATGATTTCCTTGAAATAGGAGTTACTTTCCCCTCCCAAATCATTATTAACAGTAACAATATTATTACTACTATTATTACTAACTGCTGCTGCTGCTACTACTACTACTACTACTATGACTGCATCTTTACTAGAAGGGAAACAAGGTGAGTACTAGTATATATGCCCTTGATTTATTCCAGCTGAATACATACAAAAGTAGCTGTTTCAAATACAATGTAGAATTGTTTACTGTGTCCTTTATTGTTTCACATTTAACCTTAGATAATATTATCTCTAGTGAATCAAGAAGTTCCTTGCCCTTGTTCTCCTTCTTCAAAAGCAAAACAATGTTAAATGCAACTGAAGTCTTCTTGATTGACTTGGAGGCCTTTTGGTGGCAGTGTTTGCTGTTGAGCCCCCCAAAACCATTCAGAATATATTCATGTATATTTTGATGTGTTTAGGACATTTGTAAGCAATTTATCCTGTATTAATTCTGCCTTTCAAATTCCAGGGGATATATAGCTAGTTAGCCAGCCACTTCATGATATAATAAAAACTCCATTAGATACAGTAGATAAGGGGGTGGGGAAGCGCAGGGCAGGGAAGCTCTGTGCATTTAAAATATCATAATAGGTAATAAATATACATTGAAGTCAGATGTTATATCTGCATCATTATCTGTGCATTACAGCATGTGTTCTTGCCATTTTTAAAAAATCTGTTTCAACTGAACTTTACTGTATATGTTTCAAGCTTTTGTTATGCTGCTGCTGGTCCTGGCTTTCACTTCAGTATAGATTCATTATATTAGTACTAGTCCAAGAAAGAGGGGAGAAAGAAATTCAGGGTGAGGCTAGGAATGTAAACCTTTGCTCATTTGATTCTCAAATGCAAGAATGAAAAACTTGAAAAGCTTTCTCCCCATTGGGTGAGATTATGAGAGATTTTGTACATTTTTGTAGATTTTCTTTCATGTTTGAAGACTTCTATAGTGAAACATTCATTTAAGAAAATGTAAAACTCAATATTATTGTATGAGAACTTCACTCTAAACACAATGTATTCCTCAAAAAAAAAAAGTACTGGTCTAGTTGAAAGTTTTTCTTTAAGATAAAAATGCATGAACTTTTTTCCCTTTTTTAAAAATCCAAACTAAAGGTCCTCATCAAGCCATCATCACAGTCAGGATCTTATTATCTTTCTCATCAGTGGGCTATTTTCAGATCTTCAGGAAGAGATGAAGCCCACAGCTTCTGCTGGCACTTTGACAGTTGTTGGAATATTGAAGCCAATGTAAAGCAGTGGCATAGCAAGAGCTTTTGCCACCTGGGAGTGGTCCCTGAGTTTGCCACCCCTCACAGGGAGAGAGAACCTATCCAAAATACCAAATAAAAACTGCTCCATTGGCATTGAGTGCTCTGCACGTGCTCAGAGGCACACTGACATTCCCGTGGTGGCGAGGCCCCCTTCTCTCTCCTCCTCACTCCCTTCCTCTCTCCCTCTTCAGAGGCTTTGCTGGGCTGGGCTTGTCCCCAGTCTGGAAGGTGGGGTGGGGAGGAAGGCGGGCTCCTCTCCTCTCCTCTCCTCTCCTCTCCTTCTTTTCTCCTTCCCTCCTTCTCTGTCCAACCTGGAAGTCCACCAGCTTATGAGGTTGATCAGGCTGAGAGACAGTGACTGCATTAGGTTATTCTGTTGGTTTCTTGGCAGATTTGAACCCATGTCATTGAACACAAGCTTTGTACATACAGCTGGGGGTAGGGGAACAAACATGGAAAAATATCAAAATGTATGCATGTGTCTGTGGCCAGAGTGCTGAGGCACAATAGAGAGAGTGGGCACCCGGGGACCAAAACAGGTTCAGGAAAGTGAGTGGTTCAGCATGGTGCTCCCTCTTGCCCATTTCCTTCCTTGGGTGTGAGGTAGCATCGGGAGAGGGTTTATGGTGCTGTAGAGGACCAGAGGCAGAGTTTTAAAGGGCTGTATAGTCTTATCAGAGCCACCAACAGGTAAGGTTCCCCCAGAAAAGAAGCACCTGAAGTGGTGGGGGGGGGCAGGAGTTGAAAAAACTTGCAAATAATAAAATCCATGAAAATCAAAGCTGCAAATGTGGAGGGCTGACTGTATATTAAATCCTGACTAAAAGAAGTCTGAGAGCCACCATGGTGTAAGGGTTTGAGCATTGGACTATGGCCCTGGAGACCACAACTGGAGTTCCTGCCCAGCCTTGAAAACCTGCCCTTGGTTAAGTCTAAGAGGTGACATGGTTGCCATGTTTAAATATTGGAAGGGATGTCATATGGAGGAGGGATCAAGCCTATTTTCTGCTGTTCCAGAGACTAGAACATCGAGCAATGGCTACAGGAAAAGAGATTCTACACAAAGACTAGGATGAACTTACTGATGGTAGGAGCAATTCCACAGTGGAATACTCTGTGTGGGAGTGTGATGGTCTTTCAGTCTCAGAACTGTGGTTTCCACAGTTATGTCAATCCATCTCAAGTATTACAATGTTCATGTGTTCAATTTTTTGTTCAATTTCTGGCAACAGAAATTGTGTGCTGATGCCTTATGTAGCACAACAGGAGCAACTGCTTCCTTCTTCCACCAAGTCTCCAGGAAATCTAGAAGCTTCTTAATGGAATAGGACAACAAAATAATATCAAGCCAGGAAAAAGCAGTTACTTGGGGAAGTCAAACCTAGAGCTAATTAGGGACTGTAAACTGACAGAGCCACCCACAGCAGCAAACTGTTTGTTCCTGTGTTGATTGTGACTCTGGCTCAACTCAAGGAGCCTGTGGGCCCTCCCTACAGGCCAATCTCACATATCTGGGAATTTTTGTGGGGTGGAAGAGAAGAGCGAGAAAAAGAAAGAAAGCTGGTGGAATGGAGTAGGGGGAGTGGAAAATAGGAATGAATTGCTTTCTTTACCAGCATGGCGCACCGCTCCCCAACCCAGTTTCACCCTTAAAAAATAGGCACACTGTTAAAGGCCGCTTTCACGACCTCCTGCTTCGTTCAGAACTGGCAAACTCTTCACTCTTCTGCTCTGCCTGCCCCTGTTCTTCAAGTTAGCAAAGGCAGATTTCGGAGCCCAAAGGCGTGGCGGTGCAGGGGAGCAGAGAAGAAGCTGCAACACAACCAGGAGTGGGGGGTTCAACACTTGTCCCCTCCTTTCTACATTAATTTTTATTTCTTACTCCTGGGTTAAAAACAATCCCCCTCCCACCAGAAAAAAGAAGACTTGTTTGGCTTTCAACTTCCTTCTCCTGAAGGCAGGGAAAAACAGCCACACACGCACCATGTCAAATGGTCCAACAGGATAGCAACGAGCAAAGCCTCCATGTTTGCTCTTTCTTATACTGGCTCCTTTCCCCCCTTTGTTTGCCTCACTTCTCCCTGTTCCCCACCTCAGCTGCACCATGAGGGAGAGAGAGATGGGGGAATATGTGTGTGTCTCTTGCTGTGCTTCCCTCCCAGCAAGGCTGCTGCCAGAATCCCCACAGGACACTACCAGGAACAGGTAAGGTGCGAAAAGAGCCTTAGTAAGATTGTTCTGTGAATCCTTCATGGGTTGATTTCCTTTCCTTTCCTTTCGGTTTTAAAAGACTTTTCATTTTCCCTCCGCATTTGTTCTGCACACATCCTGATCTCTTAAATACTTGTGCAGAAGAAGTGATTTGTATACATTATTTGGCTAAAAAAATCCTTTAAGTAGTAAGAATTTTTAAGGCAAAAATATAACTTAAAAATCTGCATTGTTTCTTGTAATTTAACAGTAAAATTATCATATACTGCAATAAAAAGTCAAGCTCTGACAGAAAATTGAAGAAGCAGATGATATTGACTGTTGTGTCCCTGAAGCCAGACATTCAGACTCCCTGATGTTTTAATTTTTGATTTAATTTTTTGATAACACATCACAGCTGCAGCTATGTGTCTGAAAAGAAGCAGATAAAAATGACAAGCTGAATCATTAGAGACTTTTTACAGTCATTTACCTTTTTTAAAAAATATCTCTTGTACCTTTGGAATAATATATATGTATTTCTAAAAAAAAATCTGGTTGCAATAATAAACAGCTGTTCTGATCATTTACAGATAGGATATAGCTTGTACACATTTCATAGAAATGAGTTTAAAAATGTTGGATTCACAATTCAAACATCCTTGAAGTGAATGCATACCTAAAAACAATTTTCAATTAGAAAATCATATAGTTTGCATTTTCTGACATGATTCTCAAACCAAAACTGAAGGATTTGGGGGAAAAACCCTTGTGCACTGAGATGAGCATAGAACATATGTCCATTTGAGAAATATGCAGTAGTCAATGCAACATTTGAATTAATGTGTACATTTAAATATGTGCACAAAACACACCTATTTTGTAAACCACTGTTGTAGATGTTAATGAGCTAGATGGTGTCAGAGGGATGGTGGGAGCTACACAAAAATCCCAGTAGCACTTCTACAAGCACTGAGCTCTGGCAAAAAGACAGTTCACCAGAGTCAAGTGTTTAAAAATCACCATACAGCAGAGTTTACTCACACAGCTTGAAGCATCTCAGCAGAGTGTTAAACATTAGCAGCAAAAACCCTGAAGCCAGGAAAAATACTCCCACACAAATGTCATCTTCCAACAGAAGGCTTTACTCTTGGGTTACAATATATACAAATCTCCAACAGAGTATTCAGCATTAAACAGAACATAACCTCCAAACATCAAGAGAACATAGAGAGTTAGAACAAACCCCCTTATATACAGCCATTGCTGATGCAACTCTAGCAGCCCTTGCTAGAGGTATGATACAACCTTCCTGCCTGGTTACACAACCCAATAATTCATGCAGGTGTTACATGGGATTGCATCATCCACTGTCATTCCCAGGTGCAAAACTTAAAGGTACATTACATATATTTTATTTGTACTTAGATTCTGTCCAACCTTTCCTCACAGATGGGTCAATCTTAATACAGGCATTTTCTGATGTTCCAATATGCTAATCAAATTCATGTGCATGCAACTCTTTAGTCTAGTGGTTCCCATCTTTTGGACTTCATCTCCCAAAATCTATGATCAGTGGCTGACCTGTCTGGGTCTCCCAGGAGATAAAATCCAAAACACTGGAAGGATAAAAGATAGAGAACAAATATATTATAGGTAGAAGAAACCCATTTCACTCTCACTATTTAGACTACAGCTAAGTCCAGATGTTAACAAGATAACTGGAGGTGCAGAGTGTTGGAGGGTATCAGGTGATTTAATTATTGTCAATAATCAAAAATTCCTCATCCTTAGATCTTCTGTGTTCTGAGTTCACTACACCACTAACTTTTGAAGACTTGAATTGCTTCCGCACTAGATGGTGATAGCGCTATGATTCCACTTTCAACATCCTATGGAATCCTGGGGTTTGCAGTTTCCAGCTGGCCCTCCCGAAACTGCAAACCCCAGGATTCCATCGGATGTTGAAAGTGGAATCATACCACTATGACCGTCTAGTGAGGAAATGGGTTCAGAGAAAGCTTGCTAGAATTCAAAGCTTAACAGGCAAGCTTTACTACTAGACAGCTGTACTTGTCTGCCTTCAGTGACACGTTTGGGATGTATCAGTTTATTGCTCAACATGTAGTTTATTATATTTTTGCCACACTTGAGAAAGTCCAGGCAATTGTTGGCTTAAATAAGCATCTGCTGCTGCAACACCAGCTACGTCAGAAACTGCACTGTAGCTCAGATTTGTCTCATTCTTCAAGCGCAGGATCCAGCTGGAGCTCTATGGCAAAAGGCCTGCTATCCATTTTTGCAGCTGTACATATCTATGGGTTCACAGTGCCAAGAGCATGAAATATGGGTGTTCCTTCCTGGCATTCTGTTTTCTTTTCCCAACACAAACAGAAGAGTGGGCAACAGCTTTAGCTGAACAGTACAAGCCTGCACAGTTTATTTGTTGTATAAAATCATGAATCTACCAGCAAAGAGAGACTATCAAACATACGAGTGTACTGTAAAAACTTCCAGGGACATTGCAAGTCAAGGAGGGCTATACAGATGGAATAATAAAAGAAGGCAACATTACAAAGGACCTGCAGAGTTACCCACTCAGAAAACTTACCCCCCCCCGTTTTCTTTTCAACATATTGAATGGAAACTGGCGGAATATATTCTAGGCAGAGAAAGAAAAAGGAACCATGAGATGCAGAGAGCAGATAGGAACATGTTTGGAAGTAGAAAGAAAGAAATAAAGAAAGAAGAAATTAAGTTATGTTTACATCTTACCAAACACTTCATTTGACTTTAAATTTAAAATCTGAGCTTAGAAAAAATGCCAGCAAAACAGCCAACGTTGGCAAGATAGATGATAAGATTTCTTGCTTTATTTTGAAGTCAAGCTTTACAGTTGACCTTCTGATTGTCAAAGGCATGGGGTGCAATTTGGAATGGGAACATGCACTGACATAATGTGAATGAAGAGGATAGTATACACCATTTCTTCTCTGACATTGAAAGACTTGCATATCTTTCAATATGCTGGGAGAGGGGAATAAGTGTGCTTCTGTCTCTACCTGATTGGAATGATGCATGGCTTCTTCTTCTTTTTTAAAAAAATATTTATTAAAATGGACAAAAAGTATTAATCACGAAACAAACCATAAAAGAACAAAATAGAGAAAGGTTAAATGAACAATAAAGGAAACAAACAAAAATGTTTTTTACAACAAGATATTGTACATAATCCACATTAAACTGACAATGACATTAAACTGCTTCTTTCTGATCAATATGACATATTTACTATTTTCTAAGGCTTCTTGTTTGGAAAGTGTATGTGAGATGCTTTTCCATCTTTCAAAGGCATACACAGCTTCTGGGAGGCCCAATTCAACATGCTGAAGCTAATTTTAACAAACCATAAATAGTTTGGAGGCAGCATCCTTGATTGTTGTTTGTTTATTAAAAGCATATATTAGATGTCATTCAATTTTAGCTCTCTGAGCATCATACAATGCAAGACAAAGATGAAATAAAATAAATGCCATAAGCACAGTAATATACTATGAACAAATGTTAACTTTTTGTTAAGAAACCCAGCATGAAATGAAAACACAGACAAAAATGATTTTATCTTTGGCTGGAAAAAAAAGAAAAAGTAGAGTCACTTCTCTGGGATGGAAGTTCCAGAATGGGCTGTCACAACTTCAAAGCCACTTTGGCTGATCCTCCACCCAATTTACAGTAAATTCAGATTGGGGGAAAAAAATCAGCTCAAGAGTTGGATTCAATTTCACAGAGGTTCTCAGTGGGGAATTCCAATGCTAGGTACAGCCAAAGGTAATAAGTGGGACCAAAACTACTTGATTATTTTTCTGTAAAGGTCTTAATAGTGATAACTAAGTCTTAGGATAGGCATTTCAATTCATTCAGAATAGGAAAATTACACAAAATGTGATAATGCATGCCAAAATAGTATCATGGCCATGGCCATCCAGAGAAGTCCAGGGGAGCAGTTTGGGACCTTAAGAGGCCAGATCTGGAAGAAGTACTTAAGGTTCCCTACCACTGCTGCAGATTATTTGGAGTGGGGGACACACATTTAGACTGATTTATATAGGGTCTTCAGGTCTTCTATGGAACCCTGGGATTTGGAGTTTGGGGTGGGGCATTTAGAATTCTATGTGTGGGGACAAGATAGCCACTGGATAGCCATGATGTCATGTGGTAGTATGACTCCTGGACTGGAAATAATCCATTGCTGCTGTGGGATAGTGACATCATGCAGAAATAGCCCTGGTCTTGGAGGTCTCTAGCAGAAGCTGAAATCACTGGCTAGGCTTTGCCTACTTCCCTTTAAACTGGAATACTGTGCATTTATTTGACTATTACAGTTATTTGAAATCTGTCACTCTCATTCTTTCCCTCTCTTTCAAATACCCCTAGAAGTTGATTCACTTGAAGTAATGGTTCTGACCCAGTGGACCTATGCTTAGTTTGTACGTTTCTGAGCTTTCTGCAAAAATCTCTTTTGCTCCACAACAGTGCAAACAGAATGTAGATGTGGATTATTGGGGAAGGTCTTTCGAAGACACACTGCAGCCAAAGTTAGAAGATCCCTTACAGACTTGTACTCTTCATAGGTATTTAGTCATATATGCACTCTGATATCATATGTGGCAATACATCCTATAGAAATATCTCAGCATTGTTACCAAAATATTTCCAATTTCTGAATCAAAGAATCATTCATTTAAAATGGATGACAAGGGCCATATGGTCCAACACTCTGCCATGCAGGAATTGACAACTAAAGTACTCTACAAAGATCACCACAAAAGCATAGTTCAAGGCCTTCAATAAAGGTGGGTCAAGAAAGCAGTGTATTCCACCATTGAAAAATCTGTTCTTGTAATTTGAATGCATTGGTTCATGTTTTCACCTATGGAGCAAAGAAAAGAGACTCACTACATCTTCTAATTAACATCCTTTCAGTTATTTAAAGATGGCTATCATGTTTCCTCTCAGTCTTCTCTTCTCCAAGCCCTGACACCATAATAACAGGGAAGAAAATACATGGACTCTCTGGAGAGTCTTTTCAACCTGTAGCAACAAAAGAATCAATCCTTAGAAATTTTAGCAAGCTGCTGCTCTATGAGCTGAGCTGGAGATTTGCATACACCTCATTCTCCTTTTTTGGGGAGGGGCCCATCAAAGCTGAAGAATTTGCACCCTTGTTTGCCTCCTGGAAGTGGCTCATGAAAACTGGAGACTCAGGGCCAAGCCCTGATATCTGGCAACCGTACTCACCAGCCATGTTCAGTCATCCCAGAAAGCTAGTGTAACAATAGTCTTGGTCTTCCCTTCAAATTTCTCTGCAAAGCTCCCACACAAAACATATGCTCTTTTTGTCCTATGACCTGGGTCCTATATGCAGAACTCCAGACATTGAGGGACCAGAGGGACACCTCAGTATGCGCCAAACGATGGGGGAAAGTAAGCTCAACGGAGCACAAGCAACAGCAATGCGAGAGGCAGGGTAACCTAGAGAGATCTTTTAGCCAATTTTTACAGGGTCAGGCTCAGCCAGAAATCACACAAAAAGGTCCAACGAATGACTTTATTGAGCAGTAATAGCTCTCATCAACACAAACATGCATCCAAGGGCTAAAAGAAATAAAGAGTGGAAATAAGATAGAGGGATTGTTGGAGGATTTGTAGTCTGGGCGATACTGCATCTTTTCCTGAAGTCTTTGGTCCGGGAAGCAGTGAAACAAGCGTAACTCAGCAAAGAGATACTAAGGAGATTGCACGGCTATCGGGAGGGGAGATCGGCCACTTGGTATGACCGGGAGGCATCCTCTCTTCTCTCTCTTACTAGTCCAAAAACAGGGGCTATTTGTAGGAAAAATTTACTTTGAAGGCAAATCCTCTCCTGGGGAGGACAAAAGGGGACAGCAAAGGAAAACAACTCCACACCTGGCACTTTCTTTGATATTAGAAGATAACAAGGTGTCATCCAAGTAACAGGATCTTCTGCCGCTTTGAGGCTGCGGTGTGAGTTTCTGGAGATAGATTTGATAAGATTTTGTTGCTTTCAGTGCCCAACTTTATGGGAACACTCTTACTCCCTTCAATTTGGCTCCTTAAAGGTTGATGACCTTTTGTCCACCATGGGTTGTCACAACATGACGTCTCCTGTGGCTACGTGACTGGGGAGTTTACTGGCCTGACCTGATTCATTCAATCGTACGACCACTATTGCCTATGTGTGCATCTGGGTGACCTCTCTGGTTGGTTAGATTAATTTTATATCAAAGTTGTAGACCCTGGGACAGGGTTTACTGAGGGGGCAACAAGGTGCTAAGAAAGAAGCATATAGTTTCCAGCACACAAAAATACAAGAGCAAGTCTTCAATTAGTTCAGCCAAACAATCAGCCTTAACACAAAAGATACAAACCCACTTTATACTATCTCTTTTACCAATGCCAGGGACAACACCTGTGTCCTTCTGTTGGCTGATGTCCTGTTCATGAGCTCCTGCACCTGGCTTGAAAATCTTTTCCCCTTCCCATTCATTTTGTTAGCCCTGTATAGTTCTGAAGTGAGAGGACTTTCTGGAAGCAGGATTTATCAAAAAATATAGGAAAAACATTCCAATAGCTGGAAAAAGTAGTTTGAATTAAGGATTTGACTGTATGGTAAAAGGTTGATTTTTTTTTTTTTTTGGTCAAACAGTATGCTGATTTTCTGGCTGGCCCCTGAGAAAACCTCTGCTATGTTCATATTCATAGGAGATGGTTGGCTATATAGAATATAAGTGTGACCTATTCCAAATCATAGGTCCTGAACAGATAGACAGACTAGACTGTGTATTTACTTGATTAGCCTCCATTTTGAGTAGGCTGTTTCTGTAGAAGACTTTTGTGTTTGTTCTTTTTTCTAGTTTTACAACATCAAAGTTACTCTGGGGAACATTGCTGTTCATTTGGAAAGTGAACAAACACAGATGTTTCTTTAGAATGTGCAAGGAAAGGAGATGTAGGCAATTGGTATATGTTTACAGCCTGCGTATCTTGGACTCTTTCACCAACTGGCTGCTTAGGAAAATGAAACAATGAAGAGGAAGTGAGAATGACAAAACTATGACGAGTATTAGACACAATGTGACCCACAGCAAGCAGAACCAAAGCACTGGCTCCTGTGAAGGAGAGATCCATAATAATTAAAAATTCAGCTACCATAACATTTTACCGGAAATTAAATTCAAAGTAAATGTGAGGTTTTAAGACCAAGAGAATTGTCCTATTGAATGAGACCAAAGCTCTATCTAGTCTAGCATCCTGTTTCCCAGAGTGGTGTACTGGATATTTCTGAGGTTCCTGCAAAAGATACGCAGGCAATTGCCATTGGCTGCGATTGTTCTTCAGCACTTGGGAAAATTTATGAAACTCAGGTGAATTAATAGGCCACAGTAGTAAATTAATAGGTGAGAAAAAACAAGGCTTCAGGTGCCTATTCACCAACACACAGATTTTGGGAAATGAACAAAATGAGCTTGAAGTCTTAGTTCAGGAAGGCAAATAAGCTATTATAGCAATAGCATCTGTATTTCTATACTGCTTATCAGCTGTTATAGATAAAAGAGACTTGGTAATATGACTATCGTGATTGGAATATAACAATTTAAAAGTATAACCTATTCAAAAAAGAATAAATGTGACAGAAAAGGAGGTGGAGTCTCATTATATGTCAAAGACAAATTCAGTTGCAATGAAATCAATGAGAGAGATCAGAGTGGGCCAGTGGAGAGTATTTGGATGAATGAAATAAAAGAAATGAAATAAATGGAGAATGAAATAAAAGCAACATAGGAGGAATCTATGGCCCTTTCCGCACTGAGGCTTCTAGCGCAAGCGGGGGAGGCCGGCAAGCGCAAGAAGGATCGTCCGGGAGGCTGCCGCTTCCCCCTCCTTCCTTCCTCAGGCGAAGGAACCAGCGGGGAAGCGGCACCGAAGGAGGCTTGCCGCGCAAGCCGCCCTCCCCCCGTGCGAAGCGGGAGACCTCGCGCCGGATTCCCACCCTGCGCGCGCACGCAAAGCGGGCGGCGTTGCGCCGGATTCCTCCCCCCGCGCGCGCCGGATTCCTCCCCCCGCGCGCGCCGGATTCCTCCCCCCGCGCGTGCAAAGCGGGCGGCGTTGCGCCCCCCCTGCGCGCGCGCACGAAGCGGGCGTCGCGTCTGTCGCGCTACCTCCCCACCCCGCTCCTTCCTTCCGCAGGGGCGGAGGGAAGGAAGCGCGACCCGGCCGGCTCCCGGAGGCTCCGCACGAAAGGTAAGTGCGGGTGGGCTCCGGGAGCGTTGCGCGAGCGCTGGGTGATTTTCGCTTGTACGCGAAAATCAAAAAACCCGCGCTCGCGCCGCTTCAGCCCCATGAGCCGGGCGGAAGTGGGAGTGCATTGTGCGGAGCGACGCTCCCACTCCCGCGAGGCTCACGGGGCTATCGCACGCGCAAAGGCCCGTGAGAAAAGGGCCTATGAGAGACCACCAACTCAATAAGAAGAAAACGCTTCTCTTTCCAAGATGTAAGAATTAATAGTTATTGGGGGACTTAAATTACATTGAGAGCTTCTGGTACACTAACTCTACTAGGCATAGGCTGTTCAACAAAAGCTTGTTGTGCCTTGCAGAAAATTAACTGTTTCAAAAGGTAGAGGAAGGAACAAAGGGATTGGTAATCCTGGACTTGATCCTAACAAATAGGAAGAAGTTGGTCACTGGAATCAAAGTAGTCAGTACTTTAGTGAGAAGTGATGATGTCATGCTAGAATTCACAGCTATGGAACAGGAAAAGAAGAATATAGAAAAACACAGGCCATGGGTTTCGGGAAAACTGATTTTAACAAGCTCAGGGAAATATTGGGTGGAATCCCATGATTAGCGATGGTAAAGGGAAAAAACATCCTGCAAGATTGGGAATTCTTGAAGAAGTAGTTGTGAAAAGCACAGTTAGAAAAAATTGGAAGAAAAAAAAGTGGGAACATCTGCAAAAGCCAATTTGACTGCAGTGCAAACTCAAAAATTAAAACAAAACAAAGCAAAACAAAACAAAAACAGCATGTATAAGGAATGGAAAGAAGGATAAATCATTAAGAAAGAGTACAGATGTGTAGCCCTAATTTGCAAAAATAGCATATAATGAAAGCTAAAACTCAAAAATAGCTGAGATTGGCTAGGTAAGCAGGGAGCAATAAAAAGTTTCCCCCCCAGATACATTTGAAACAAGAGAATGACCTGGGATTATTGTTCATCATAAACTGAATATGATCCAACAGTGTGATCCTGCAGGAAAGAAGGCAAATAGTATTCTAGACTGCATTAATAGAACCATAGTCCCACTGTATTCTACACTATTTAGGTCTTATCTGGAGTACTGTGTTCAGTTCTCTGTGGAGTTCTGTGCTCAGTTCTGTGGAAGAAGGACATAGACATGTTTGAGTAAATTCAGAAAAGGGCAACAAGAATAAGAGATATGGAGAAGAAAACATATGAAGAGAGGATATGAGTGTAAGCTTTGCTGAGTTGTCCTTCTTCTTGAAACTTTCCTATAGTTAGCCAGGGTTTAGGCACTGCATGTACAGTGTGCCCACCCTATGAATGAGTTGAGAACCTGTGAGTTTAAACCACTGCAAATTCATATCTACACAATACTGCACATTTGAATCTGTGATGGGGAGAACAGAGGTGGTGTGGTTCTTTTGTAAAACAGTACAGGGCATCTGGCACTGTTTTTAATACTGTAGAGGTGTACTGTATAAGCCTCACCTTGCAATGCTTTGTAGTCTCTTTCCAAGGCTTGCAAGTCTTATACAGTAAACCCCTATAGTATAAAAATGGTTTAGAGCAGTAGCAGTGGTGGTGGCAAGACCTAGCAGCCAGGTGTGCCACATTCTACAGGCTCCCTTGGTTCCCTTGTCTCCAAGGAGGCAAGGCCTGGAGGTGAGGGAGCCCAAAGAATGTGGCATGCTTGCAACCAGGACTTGTTACTGTAAGAGATGGAGAACTTTGAAGTCCACCTGCAATACCAGCATCTCCTTAGAATCAAAGGAGACCTGCCAGAGGAGGGTAATGACAGGATGTTTTTCCACTTGTGTATACCAGTACTAACTGTAGAGGGGACTCCAGTTAAAAGTTATACAGAGCCTTTTATTTGGAATTAGCAAGCACACAAGAAATCAGACATTTTCAAGAACCATACCAGGCTATTGGAAAGTGAGGAAAGGCCCTTTCCACACCGGGCTATTAAAATGGCTCAGAGCGACCTCCGAGGGAGGTCTTCTGCACCCTGGAGTGGACTGGGGCAAACTACTTTTTGTAGTTCCACACCTCAATCCGGTTTGGAGCGATCGGAACTCGTCACGCAGCGTACTTTTTAAAAACCTATTTTAAGAAGTTTTTAAAAAGCATGGTACGCACGACTGTGTGTTGCTCCATCACTGCACTCCAGTGCAGATTTGCAAGCACGCACTAGTGCCTGCAGATCTGCCGGGGCGGGCTTTAGGCTGGCGAGCTTCTCCGGTTGGTGGAGAGCCTCCACCAACCGGAAGCCACCATTTTGGACGCCGAAGCAGTGCGGAGCAACAAGCTTGCACTGCTCCTTGTCCCAACAGACTCGTCCGGATGCTGAAGAAATCCAGTGACTCCCATTTTTGCGCAGTTCCTTTCCCAAGTGCAGAAAGGGCCCAAGAAAGGTTGGATAGAGAGAGATTTGGTGGAAGAGGTGATAGTTACTATTCCTGAAGCAGAAGATTGAAGCAGAGTGGATCAGACAGTATGGCTCTTTCCACAAGGTGTAGTCACTGAGTAGCTGCGATGGCTTGAGGAGGCGTGCATCCGCACAACGTCATCACTATTAAGTTGATGTTAAGTTGCTGGCACGCCTTTGCATGTTGCTAAAGCATCATATTTGAGCAATGGAAAACATGTGTTTTCACTCCCTGAGACCACTTCTACTACATTTCTACAACTACATGCAGAACTGTTGAAGCGCATTCTCGCAGGAATGGGCGTGTTCAGGGCAGGGCAGGCTCGGCCCACCATCATTTCTCATTCCAATTTGTCCTTGCCCACCAGAACAGAGGTCGCTGCCATTCTCCTCCATTGTAAAGAAGTCTGCGGGTAAGGTTTTTGTAAGGTTTTTATATTTTTTCCTTTTATTTCTTTTTCCCGTTCCGCTAAATCCTTCCTAATAATTCATTGAGGAACTCCACCTAACTATTTTTAAGGGGAAATGGTGGGCTGCTCAAACTGTTGTGGGGGTTTTGAAGCCTTCTTCAAGCGAAGGCTTCAAAGCCTCATGGGACATGCAGTCGCTCAATCTCCCTCCCCACAATCACTCTCCAGCCTCCCCCGCCCCACAGAATCCCTCTCTCTCCACTCAAATGATGCCCACCCCAGGGAAAGGGCTACCTGGACGCGAGATGCCAGCCTTATGGGACTTGCAGTCTCTCAACTGCTGAAGTCATTAAATCATTCTGCCTTTACAGGTACTCATCTGCTACTATTACATCCACAGGTAGACTGCCTGCTGTGGGAATAATCACAGACTCTGAATGCCGAAACAAGTTTAACCGTGGACAAAAGACAACAAAGACAGCATAGAGCAAACAACAAATTATAACAATAAGGGTAATATACTATATATCTGCAATATACATTTTGAAGGGTAGCCAGGGCTGTGTATGGTGCTAACAGTTTTCCAGGTGCCTTTCCACAGTGCTGCACGGAGCTGGTAGACACTCCGCTCCACCATGAAAAAACCCTCTGTCAAGGCACCACGTAGCTGGAACATTGCTTCCTGAATGGACTCCAGGTGGCGTCCCAAGTTCTCAACTGCAGGGAGAGAACATGTTTTTAGAGCTGTTAGGGTACTCCTGCTAATTGTGATGCCATCCACAGCAAGACGACATGCAAGAAGCATTGGGAAGCATTCCATTCACAGAGTGTCTGGCTTGCATCCTCAACTCCCGGAGATGCTGAAGAACATGCTTCTCTGTAGATTGGCCTTCCTGTGCTGCTACATGGGGAACTCCTAAGCTTGAGGTGGGTATACCATCTGTGGGACAGAAAGCTAAGCATTTCATTTCATTAGGATAGGATAGGGTAGGATTAGGATTGGGATTGGGATAGGGATAGGGATAGGGGTAGGGGTAGGGATAGGGATAGGATAGGACAGGACAGGATAGGATTTCATTTAAGATAGGCTGTTGCCAGGAAAGGACTGAAAAGGACAGCTGGTAATGATTATAGTTGTACTTACGGTGATGCTGTTTTACCCTGCTGCATAGAAGGTATCCTTCCTGTGCTACTTGCATTTACTGGGTTCGCACCCTGTGTAGCCATCTCACTTGTACTGCTTGCCATTTTAAAGAAATGCTATTAATACCTTGTCTGTAACTGCAACTGGTTGCTAAAACCTGCACACAGCTATGCTTTGTGCACTGCATTGCATCCTCACATTGAGCTATGTGGGTCTAAAATAAAGATGGTTATGGTGGCCGGAGACAGAGAAGTAACGTTTTTTCTTTGACAATTGCAGGGATGGGGAATGAGTTTTATATCAATTGCTGATAAAAGATGGGACCTGTCTCTCATGCCAATTCCATGGCCTTCTGCTGAGGAGCCCAAGTCATCTCTGCAGAGATCAATTAAGAGCTCACCCTCAGGACTGGAACCAGGGTCCTTGGTAGAAGCAGGTGTACCTCTGATGGACATATCACACTTTAGCATTGCTTCTGGCCTCGCAAACCAATATCTCTGGTGGTTGCATGCAACCACCAGAGATATTGTTCTAGAAAAATCTTGAATTCACAAATCATATTCAGTCCTCTTGCTTCATAAAAACTTTAGCATGATGCTCACCATGTTCTCCCTCAGTAGCTTCCGGGATGGTGATGGGACCCCATGCTACAAGCCCAGAGGGCCTTTCTCCAGATGAGCCACAGGGCATTGTGCAGGCAATGTCCCCTTGAATCCCTGTGTAATGCAAAGGTACAGAGATGATGATTGGCAGAGGGTGAGGGGAAATGACTGGGATGAAGTCATTGCAAAGAAGCTAATAAAATGTGGGTTGGACAGGGCTACTGTCAGGTGGATCTGTAACTGGCTGACTGACCGTTCTCGGAGGGTGCTCACCAATGGCTGCTTTTCATCCTGGAGAGAAGTGACTAGTGGGGTGCCACAGGGTTCTGTCCTGGGCCCAGTGCTGTTCAATATCTTCATCAAGGACTTGGATGAAGGAATAGAGGGCATGCTCATCAAATTTGCAGATGACACCAAATTGGGAAGGGTTGCTAATATGCCAGAGGACAGGATCAAAATTCAAAATGACCTGGACAGATGGGAGTGCTGGGCCAAAGCTAACAAAATGAAATTCAACAGAGAGAAATGTAAGATCCTACACTTAGGTAGAAAAAATGGAATACAGAAATATCGGATGGGGAACACGTGGCTGGATAGCAGTATGTGTGAAAGGGATCTAGGAGTCTTAATGACCACAAGCTGAACATGAGTCAGCAGTGTGATGCGGCAGCCAAGAAAGCCAATGCAATTCTCGGCTGCATCAATAGGAGTATGGTGTCTAGATTGAGTGGTACTGGTACCACTCTACTCTGCTTTGGTTAGACCTCATCTTGAATACTGTGTCCAGTTCTGGGCACCCCAATTCAAGAAGGACATGGTCAAGCTGGAGCAAGTCCAGAGGAGGGCGACCAAAATGGTGAGGGGCCTGGAAGCCATGCCCTATGAGGATAGACTTAGAGAGCTGGGTATGTTTAGTCTGCAGAAGAGAAGGTTAAGAGGGGACATGATAGCCATGTTTAAATATTTGAAGGATGCCATGTAGAGGAGGGAGAGGGCTTGTTTTCTGCTGCTCCAGAGACAAGGATAAGGAGCAATGGATTCAAGCTGCAGGAAAGGAGATTCTACTTGAATCTCAGGAAGAACCTCCTGATGGTCAGGGCTGTCCAGCAGTGGAATATGCTGCCTTGGAGTGTAGTGGCGTCTCCTACCTTGGAGGTTTTTAAGCAGAGGCTGGACGGCCATCTCTCGGGAGTGCTTTGAGGGTGTTCCTGCATGGCAGAGGGTTGGACTGGATGGCCCCTCTGGTCTCTTCCAACTCTACATTTCTATGATTCTATGATTCTATGAAGTAGGTACCACTATGTAGACCTTTCATGATGTCCCTGTGCAATCACAGGGGGAATGTCCACTGCTCACCATGTGCTCCTCTTGGGGATCCTCTGGGTGCCTCTGCTGATGTGCTCACTGTTTGAGAGAGCTCTTCTTCTGATGACTTGGAGCTTAACACCCTCGTCATTTCCTTTGGCACATCTATGACAGAGGGAGAAGATAGACAGGCATGCCTTGCATAATCACCAAGGCACTCCCTTGAGGCATGCAGTAGGCTGGGGGGGATCAATCCACTTTAATGGATTGATCAATGCAACTCAATTGCAACCATGCTGTATCTATAGACACACCATGCGGAGCAGGTCTTGCAGCACCAGGCTTATCCAGCATTTTCACACATTCTGCTGCTCTACGTTGGGGTTCTAATGCAGCAAGACAGTTCTGAGAGAAGCCAGGAAAGGGGTAGGGCCTGGCGAGTGGCAGAGATTCAGGACCTTTTGGATATTTGGGAGGAGAAACGAATTAAATGGGAACTCAGGATAAGCCAGCAAAACTTTTATATTTTTGAGGATGTTTCGCAGGAGATCAGAAACAGGGGCCACCAACGCTCTGCTAAAGAATGCTGATACAACAGAAAAGCAATGCATCTTGAGTACTCGCGATGCATCACCGCAAAGTCGATGACGGTAGGGAGAGGGTCACCTGTCCCTACTACAAGGAGCTGGATAGGATCCTTTGGGGGAATGCGAGCATGGTCCCAAAATGAGTTCCCAGAAGCCTTCGCCTTGCCCCTGAAAGAAATGAAGACGCCCAGTGAGGACATGTGAACGCAGCAACGGAAATGCCTGTCCCCACTGCCCTGCAGTCTCGGGCTGTGAGTCCCAGCAGATCTGAAGGTATGAGCATGTACCATTGTAACCTGGGTGATGTGTTGTTTTGCAATACAAGATAGTAGGGGAATAAATGCAATGCAAATCCTGTAAAGTATTAATGAATGTCTTCACCACTTTTGTGGGAAATGCAGTCAATGACCTTGGTGGGAATAAGTTCACTTACCTGTGAACTCCCCCGCTCCAGCCACCATAGCAGTTAAGCCTTTCTTCTCCTTAGAGGCGTTGCAAGCATATACCTGGGGGGTTGTGCAGGTGGATCGTACATGCCAGAGAATGCTGTCAAGAGCAGGATAACTCCAGCATCTACCCCAGGAGTGGCCAATGCCTGGTCTTCCTGTAGAGCCTGGAATACCTTTCCAAGCTCCTGTCAGCATCATCCAGTTAGACAAAAATGTTTAGGCCCCTCAGGTATGGTTTACACAGAAACCCTAAGTACTCTCTATTTTTTCTTCACAGCCTTCTTGGCAGTGACTTGCATGACAACAGACACTGCTTGACAAAAGCTCCATGGATCTTTTTGATGGCAGTAGCCAGAGATCAGGTAGGTGTACGCTGCGTGCTATGGTTCCCTCATGTGTTAAGTCCGAGTGCATTCCTGTGCAAGTACTGCAAAAATTACTGGACAGTTGTAATGGCCTTTTTTGCTTTCTTTTCCAGGGAACAAGGATTCAGGGGAGGGAGGCAAAGCAGGGGAGATTGTAGAGGAGCCTAGCACAAGCCCCTGCTCATCTGAAGTTGGTGAGTATGCTGGTGGAGCAGAAGCTGATGTGTTGTTTTCAGATAGAGTGCATGGCTTTGCTGCTGGCACACTGGCCAGAAGGCCGCACAATTGTTTTTACAGCTTGTGTCCTGACTCTGCTTTCAGAAAGATCCGATAGCGGAAGGAGCTCCCCAACCCACATGGCCGTCGCGGCACTTTCTCCAATGTCTAGGCTGAGGCAGGCCAGGGCACGAGATAGATCTGGAAGGAGATCTGAGACAAGCATCGTCACTGTGGCGATGATGGAGCACTTGAAGGAGCAACAAGAGCTGAATAGGATGGCATTCTTAGGGGAGATGCAAAACGGGAGCAGCGTGTTGAGCACCTTGGTTGAACTGTTCAAGAGGGACCTTGAGTCCAGTGCAGAGGAGAGAAAGGAAGTCTTGACCCTTTTGCGTGTTGGCAGCAGGGTCATGAGTTCCATACTTGAAAACATGGAGAGGTCAAATCCCAACGTTAGCAATGCTCCCCCCCACAATAATATTTCAAGCGGTGGGAAAGACCAAGATACCACTGAGGGCTCAGAGACACAGCTTCCCCAGAGAGTCTCACAGGCAGGGCATATAGGTGGCAAGCCAGTGAGGGCAAAGAAAGCTCTCATCTGCTACAGCCCCTGAGGAATTGAGGCATGCGTTTAAAGAATCAACAGAAGCAAAGTTGTACCTCTGTTGTTTTTAGTGGGGGGGAGCAGTTGGGGTGAGTCCCAATTGTTGATTTTGCAAAGCTGGATTGCAATTTTAAAAGTACTCATAGCATGGCACCAAGGCAGGGATGGGCAACTGGGCAGAAATGCTGACAGTACAGCTAAATGGCAGGGAACCTTCCATCATTATGTTCCTTTCTCCAAGCCTTCAGGAATGTTATGTGCCATGTAAACTGACAGCTATGGCAACATTGCCATAGTGCTAAGATCCAACTTTCAGCGTCCTATGGAATCCTGGGGTTTGCCTTTGAGGTCCTTCCCCAAACAGCAAACCCCAAGATTCCATAGGATGCTGGAAGTGGGATTCTAGCACTATAGCAGTCTAGTGCAGAAATTGCCTATATGTGAAGAGGTGTGTTTTTACTGTTCTCCTTAAATACTGGTTTTACTGTTTATACTGTTCCTACTGTGGACAAAGAAAAGTTTCTGGTGGTTTATGATATGCTTGAAGGGTTGTAATGTTTCTGTTCTCCTTTTATAATGTTTGTTAATAAAAGGTTTTGTTAGTATATTCTCTAGACCTCTTTCTCCCCAACCTTTGATTCCCATCACAGAGGTGGTTTTGGTGGGCAGTCTTGTAGGCCAGCCCAGACTGCATGAGGAAGAGGAAACATCGTGACATTCACAGTATAAACACCATTATTTATTCATTTTTACAGAATTATTGTCCACAGTAAAGCAAAGCCCCTATAATATGGCCTGCAAAAGAAACCATTCAAACATGCAAATATCAATGACTGAAAGGTAAAGAGTGGCCTTTGGAAATCAAAGAGACAATGTACTTGTTATGGCAGCCCTCACTCTTTCACCCTCCCTGACCCTCCTCCCAGCAGAGAATGTCCGAATGTCCCGCTGTATCTGAGGAATGTTGATAGTTGGGGGGGGGGTGCAGGTCTGGATGAAGGATGTGGCCCTTTGATTCACATATGTTGTACAGAACCACACAGGCGGATATCACAGGTAGGAAGTTTTGCTCTGAAACAGTCAGGGGGCAGAGAGGCAACCCCATCTTGCCTTCAGTTTCCCAAAAGCACACTCCACAATGTTTCTGCAGCAGTTGAGTGCCCTGTTGAATGCCTGCTTCCTTTCATCCAGATGCCCTGCATATGGCTTCATGAGCCAATGTGAAAGGGGGTATGTGGCATCTGCCAGGATGAGTGGGCCAACTTACATCCCTGCTTTAGCGATCGTGGGATTCCCTGGAACAAAGTGGCCAGCCTCCATCGCCTGCACAGTGCTGAGTCCCTAAATACATGGGCATCATGGGTTCTGCCCGTACCTGAACTCCAAATCAATGAACCTCCCACAATGATCCACCGTCCCTTGCATCAGCATGGAGAAAGAATCCTTCTGATTGATGAACTCCTCCCCTCGTCCCTTGGGTGGCCGAACTTGGATGCGCGTTCCAGCCACTGGGGGAATCCCATCTCCTGGAAGCTATCTGTCAGTCGTCAGGCACTAGGCAGGCAGATGCAGATTCCGCTTCACCCCTCGGGAAGTGATTGGGAGGGCAGCGCCAAGGACTGGAATCCCATGGTTCTGTGCTCTCTTGCCACAGGCAGGTGGGCAGCCTCCCACTCCTCTACCTCCCCCATTGCCTTCTCCCACCATGAAGTTCTTCCATGGGCCAGAGATGGGCCCATCATGGCCTGGGCAGGTAGCCTGCATGGCCCTAGAGTGAGGATTCAAAACAACAGATCCTTTCAAACTACAGATCCCAGTTCCCCATCAGGAAATGACTTGGAGGGGATGAATGAGGAAATGAAATCCCATGGTGCTGTGCACTCTTGCCATGGCATGGGCAGAGAGCCACCCACTCCCCTGGAAGCACCCATGCTACCTCCCTCCCAGCAGATGCCCAGCATGTCTCAGAACACTTTGTTGCATCAGAACGGAAATAGGGGTGGCTCACCCTGCGACAGTCACCCAAGCACGCCATTGATGCCAGGAGAGCATGCTCAATGGCAAGACAGACTTCGATCATGATCTCTGCCACCATGGAGACGCCCAAGCTGAAGGTGTTTGCGGTCTTCCGGTACATGAGTGGGGTTGTGAGCCACCATACAGCTATGGCAACATGCTCCTCCACAGGAATGGGATCCTGCATAATGGCGGGTGTACACTGAAGGTGCAGGTGCAGGTGTTCAGCAATAAGAGTGGCACGAGTCATACGGAAGAGGTAGAGCCACTGGTCTTCATCCCACATTGACACATGGTCCACCAGGTCCTGTGCATTCATTTGTGTAACCACCATCTGAGGGGCTGGGGGACCCTTACAAAGCTGTCATTGTGCAGGGCAGTGAAATAGCTGGCATCCATGTCAGCTGCCAGAGAAGAAGCAAGAAGGCGGATCGCCCATTGTGCGTGGCAGCTGGCATCCAAAAGGCTGTGTCTAACTGCCTACTCCCTCCGCCATTGCCTTTGTAGGAATGCTGCAGCCAATGCAAGGATATCCATATATGTACAGAGCACTCACAGAACTGTGGCAAGTGATCTCTCACGCTCCATTTTGCTGGTAAAGAGTGAAAGACAGACAACTGGGACATGTGCCATGAAATGTCACATGGTTGGAAGTCACATGACGTTGTGTCTGTGTAGGGACGTTCTTCCAAAGTTTTTTTAAATTTTTTTTAAAAAAAGGATCCAATGAAACAGGCTGGGGCGGGCCATAGGAGGAGCAAGGGAGTGGTTATGAATGCTGTGGTGCGGAACGAGAAAGCAGTCTTTGTCTCAAGCGGACAACAATGTGGAATGCCGCATTGCAGAAACGACACAGAAACACAGTCATAAACTCTGCTCCTACAACGCCATGAGGCATTTCTGTCATCTCGTGAGGAAAGGGTCTATGTCTGAGGGTAACAAGAATGAACAGAGGTCTCAGCACCAAGTATTATGTCCAAGTACTACAATTTACTGGGGTTGGAGCTGGGGTTTAAATACTCCATTTCCTGCCCTGAAGGAGGGTGTGTGGGCAAAATGGTAATGGCTTTCCCACTGTTTTGATAAAGGAGTCCAGAATGGGCTGATTGTCTTAGCTGTAGGTGACAAAACATTGATGGGAGTCTTGACAATCTCTTAATGTTTTGGCCAGGTAGTGTGAATGGCAAAGGTCTCTATAGGATAAACTCACAGTAGAGGTTCCAGGTTGCTCCACCTAGGCAGTTTCACCTGCTATTGTTTTTGGGAGTGCTCGCAACTTACAGCTTTAGAGAGGATTATCTCAAGCCCATCAGCATCAGGCTTTCCCACCTGAACTAATGACCTGAACATGTCTGAGGTTATCCTGACCTGGCCTATGCTTACAGTCTTCAAACATGCGTTCCAGCCATGAAATATGGCCAATTATGAAATAGCACATCCCACAGAATGGGGGCATATGGAATGGTAACAGACTTGCTGTAACCTTAACAGAAGCCCTACATAATTTTTAGTATGTTATCATGTTGTGTAAGGCTCACCTCCTGAGGCTTCACAGTCTCACTGCAAGCCTTGTGAGGCTGGCTTGAGCATGCACAATTTTTTTTTAAATCTATGAGGTGTCCTGGAGTGAATGCCACATAGATACAGTGAGCCCACCATATATACATTTGAATTTACCTTGAAATGTAATTAGTAAAGTTTTTAGCCATGAAACTTGCCTTACTGTGCTAAAAATAGTCTCAATGAAACCCAAGAGGTTCAGTGCTTCCACTTGTGAGCTCTGCTAAAGGAGACTGAGGCCCTTTCTGCATGAGGCTGGTGAATCAGTTAGTGCCATTTCTTACCGAATTTTCTGGGCTCAAAACAAGGCGGACTTTCCCTCATTTCCTTCCACACAGCTACTGCGTATGTTCCATTCTGATTCAGAGGAATGTGCGTTCATGAATCCACACTGCCTCCACCTGGCTACTCCTGCTACTCCCCTCACCCCATCCCATTGGCTGTGATTGGCCTTTTGTTTGTTTTTTTTGCATGGTTTAGTACATTATTGCATACGTGTGTACGTGCGCATGTGCATAAGTAAATACTACCCCCTGGCCCCTTCCATGAGCCCTACCCTGACCACCAATTCACATTGGCATGAACATACATTTCTGCATCACTGTGAACGTACGAATTGGATCGATCTGAAAACTGGATCGATCTGAAAATTGGAAAACCGATTTCTTCCGGTTTTCAAATAGTGCCCTTTATCACCACATAGGGGCGCATTTAGTTGGAATTAGGTGTGGAACGAAGGTAAACAAACCAAACCTAGTTGCTCCAACATGCAGAAGACCTCCATGGCAAGACGCATTGGCCCACCCTAATAACTATGTGCGGAAAGGGCCTGAGTCTGAGGCCTTTTCCGCAGGACTTTGTCTTCCTGCATTGAAGACAGGAGAAGGACATGACCCAGACCACACTTATGCATGCTGTTGTTAGTGTCCCATCATTCTCCCATCCCCAGTCAGCACAATCATACTGCAAATCATTGATGGGTTTTACCCATCAATGACCAGTGATCCTGCAAGCCCTCCTGCTACCCTCCTGCACTTTCCTGAGCTGCGGAGGCTCAGGCTGGGGAGGATCAAGAAGCATGATGGCTGCACTTCCTGCCCCAGTGCAGCCTTGGACAGTGACATTCCCACAGACAGCTAGTGCAGAGGGGAGTGCTCCTGTCATGCTCCCATCTTGGAAGAGGGTCTACCAGGATTCCCGTGTGATGCTGCTGGGATCTGGTAACTTGCAGAAAGGGCCACAATTGAAGCAGTCTTCATCGTTCCCAGAACAGGGTCTGACACCCCACTAATCGTCTTCTAATCTAACAGGTTTCTGTCTAGATCAAACTGGAGCCATAAGCCAAAAACGGACCCAACTCTCTAGTGGCTATTCCTAAATGTTCAGAAAAAAAGAAAGACCAAACAAAATGGTTTAAGGATTGGAACAACACTTTTGAGGGTAAAGGAAAAGGACAAAACAAAACTAGGCATGGTCTACATAATGTTTAGGAAGACGTTTCACTCTTTGTTTCATTATGTCAGAACCCAGGGCTATTCCCAAGAACTGTGTGATAGGGGATTCAGTACAATGAGCAGAGTACAATGCTCAAAACTGTATGCTTAAACAGGAAATAGCATATTTTTTTCTTCTTGCCAGTCCCTACTCCCATGACCTGGATTGCTCCTGCCTGCTTTTCCGTCTTTAATAAAGACACAGAAACAAGGCAGCTAGTTGGGTCTTTTTTTAAAAAACTAAGGCCTTCTTTGGCTCTTTCTGCACCGGGGTATTAAAACGGTACAGAACGACCTGCTACGGAGGTTGTCTGCACTGTGGAGTGGATTGGGGCAGACGACTTTTCGTAGTTCTGCACCTCAATCCACTCCGAAGCGACTGGAATTGGTGGCACCACATGTTTTTTAAAAACCTCTTTTCAGAGGTTTTTAAAAAGCACGGAGCATGCAGCCCCATGCAGCTCCATTGCCGTGCTCCGGTGCAGATTTGCAGGAGTGCACTAGTGTGTGCCTGCAGATCTGTCGGGGGTGGGCTTCCGGCTGGTGAGCTTCTCCGGTTGGTGGAGAGCCTCCGCCAGCCGGAAGCCGCCATTTTGGATGCTGGAGGACTGCGGAGCAGCAAGCTCATACTGCTGCACATGACGATGGACTTACTCAGCTACCGGTAAGCTCCATTTTAGGGCGTTTCCCCCTGTTTCTCTTTCCACATGCGGAAAGGGCCTTTGTCTCATGGGCCACTTTTTAAAATAACATAGACTAACAGAAATAATCCTTACAGGGCCTTCAGGTGACCATAGTTATGTATATCAGGTAAGGATGTCCAAATAAGGTCACTTTTTAGTGGTAACTGTTAGGTATATAAACTACATTTAGCCTGCCAGTTTCCTATGATTATAAACTGCAAGATGCCATTATCTCCTTTTCTGGGGCCTGCCACTCATTCACTTCACTGAGAGCTCAGCTGTACCAACAATCTGTCTCCCAAAAGGGTCCTGGGCTGGAGAAACAACTTCTCCCCAGTTCCGCTAATATGGATCCTTTGTCAAGACCATTGTGGCAGGAGCTTCTGGGTTGGAAAACTCCAGTACTGATGATGAGAAAGGCACTATACACTTTTTTTTTTTTTTTGGCAACAAGAGCGCTTTCCTCATTCTACAGAGTCTGGGGACTTCAGAGCAGAGAAAGAAAGAATGTTGGTAATTACCCATTCTTAGGTTGAAAAATAGGTTTCCTGACAGTTTGGAACCCCCCATCAGAAGGAATAACAGATCAGTGTGAATTTTGTGCAGTTTTCTCTTGGTATTCAACATCTTGAAGAGTTGCATAAGAAGTGTCTTTTCAATAAGGACATGTGGGTTTTATGCAGCCCCTTGCCTTCACTGAACAGGAAACTTGCAGAAAATGGGGTGGGGTACAAGAAAATGTGTTTTTCTTTGCAGGATAATTGTTGTGCAACAGTCATGGAAAGCATTGTTTTTGTTGTTGTGTGTCTTTAAGTCATTTCTGACTTGTGGTGACCCTAAGGCAAACTTATCAGGGGTTTTCTGGGGCTGAGAATATGTGACATGCCCAAGGTCACTAAGTGGGTTTCCATGGTCAAGCAGGGCATCAAGCTCTATTTTCAGGGTCATAGTCCTACTCTCAAATTGCTACACCACACTGACTTTCCATGGGAAAAATACTGTGGAGGAATGTTCATTTTCATTCTCAGCAAGAAGTTACTTAAAGTATTAATCCTTGCATTCAAAGACAAAATAGTCAAGGATTTACATCCCTAATTTGTGATAGGTTGCATTGGGCTTTCTCATAATTCCCAGCTGCCCTTTTCTCTTCTGTTCCTAATCCATCTGCATCCTGGAATCCTCCTGACTATATTTCAGGTCAGGATATCTCCTTCTGTCTGGCCACCACTTCTCTAGCCTTCTTCCTTGCTTTCTTTTGCTTGATCACCTCACCCCATGTTTCCTTCTGACTGCCACTCTTCCTGCTTTTTCTTCCTTTTGTTATCTGGCTGCTTTGCCTGCCAGTCCTCTCTCTTATATTAATCCATCCCAGTTTTTTTCTCTTCAGCTTCTTTTATCATTCTAGCTTCCCATTTTCTTCCTTTACTCTCTATCTCCATCTCTCTCTCTATCCCTCTCCCAATTTTTCTTTTGTCTCCTGCAGCTCACCACCCTCCCTCCTTTTCCCTGACTGACCCTTTAAACATTCCATAATTTGCTTGCTGGCCCCACCTCACTTCCCCCAGATGCTCTGCAACTTTCATCGAAAAGCAGGTATAATGGGTGAGGACATGGAAGACAGATGTAAAATTTACACCAAGTTTGAATTTAAGAGAAATTTTTTATAAAATGTTATATAGATGGTATATGACACCTGTAAAACTGAAAAAAATAATAAAAGGAAATGGGAATGGAGAATGTTGGAAATGTGATGAGAAAGAGGGATCTTTTTTTCATATGTGGTGGACCTGCAAAATAGCAAAAAAGTTTTGGAAAGAAATACATGATGAAATTCAAAGAATGTATGGTTTTAAGTTTGAAATGAAGACAGAACTTTATTTGTTAAATATGTTAGTGCAACAAAGAGAAATAAGATTTCATCAAAAGACATTGTTATATATAATAACTGCAGCAAGATTGACTTACGCTCAACACTGGAAAGAAGGAAAATATATTGATATAAGAGAATGGAAATTCAAAGTCCGGGATATGGAGGTGACAGAAAGCTAACCTTTTCACTTAAAAATAAGCCAACCCAGGGCTTTGAAAAAAAATGGCGAGAGGTATTGAACTGGATAAAAGAATGAAACAGGGGAAAAGAAAGAAGGCTGTGAGAAAGAAGGAAGACAAAATGAAGTGATAAAAGATAAAATGTAAATAGTAAAATATAAGCTAAAAATAATAGTTTATGATTGTTATAAAATAGAGATAATATATGGAACTGAATGTTTATAAGGAATGAATGTTAAACTCAGATTCAACTGGGAAAATTATGTCTGGAAGCGGGGAGGGTTTTTTTTTTTAACTTTTTTTTGTTGAAAATTTTAATAAAAATTTTTTAAAAAAAGAAAAAGAAAAGAAAAGCAGGTATAAGGTGTTTTTTGTCCTGGAAGATCTTCCAGTAGTTTTGACAGAGGCGATAATGATTACATTGGCTTAGCAAAATTTCACTCTAGATAATTACATTCTGCTGCCTTAATTTTCTCTAGCAGTTTCCAATGTATCAAGTGCATGAAGAACTCTTCCCTTCCTGTTGATTTGTGTTACTGCACTCCATGGAACAGCTGCCATGTTTACCTTAGGGTGTCTGTGGCCTGATGGGGAACAAAATAAACCTCGGATTTGTATAAGTTCAAGTATAATCTTGTTCTTTTTTTGGAGTTAGTGGCAGCAATCCTAATTCATTTTGGCAAACAATAGGATAGAGCCAAGGTCCCCTCCCCATAAATAAATTGGACACATTCAGGCCAACAAGTTAATGTTCTGTTTTCTTCAAGCCAAGTTTAAGTTACAGAGAACGCCATCACTGCCGACCATGCATCTGTCATCCAAATTGTTGAGAACAGCTATCCAAGATAGCTCACAGGCTGGCATCATCCCTTCCTTCTATTTCACAAATCCTGCAAGGGAAATCTAACAAGGCTGCTTCTAGGGAGACAACACACAGTTGCAAACATCTGGATGCCAAATAAGTACAGCTCAGACAGCTGCTAATCTGCCTGTAGGATATACAGCTTGTCAGCATCTTTACTTGCAATGGGAGGCTGGAGGGAAAGAACTGGCCTATAGCATAATTATGGGTTTTTTTTTCTTATTTCTCCCCCCTCTCCCCAGCCTCTTTCTTATTTTATACTGAGACTGCTGATATTGCAGCTGTTGGTTTATTGTCCGTCTCTGGGGTCTTGGAGTTTAAATGATCCAGGAGGGAGGACTGAATCCTAGAATGCAGGTAATGTGAATTATTTTGGTGCTGGCAATGAAAGCCACACCTGACTTCAGTACTTTCAGGATTCTGTACTCACTTTGTAATGGGCAGGGGAAAAACACACAGGCACGTACTACTCCTTCCCTTCTGTTTTAAACAGTGATTTCTCTGTGAACACAGCAGTGGGAAATCATGCATAGATTTTGAAAATGTAAAACAAGTAAATAATACAGTGTATACCAAATGATAATTCAAAGCACAGATGACAGAGAGGGTGGAAGAGAAATTGAATTCCTGTAGATACAAACCTGCTAGACATGTAGAACCAGGAATGGAAAGTTGAAGGGTTATTTCCTCTTGGCTCTCCACTTTGAAATAAATCATATGCCTTATAAATCAGTCATACATTTCCAGAGGCAATATGCTTAATTCAAGGTTCTTTCTCAATTTTACAATGTTTAATGGAAACTGGATGGTTTAATCAGGTTATAGTTGTTGAACGTTAATAGATAAGGTCCCCAGTAGTCCAGTATTTTATGGGCTGTCCCACATTTGGGGACTTAAAATCCAGTCCCATATTGAGATAAAGAGAGATGTCCAAATCTCATATTTTTGGAGCATTTTGCTTGGTCTATACAGCTCACACAGAGAGAGGAGGAACAGTAGGATTACCAAAACAGGAATATTTTTCCATCTTTGTTTCTGTCCCTATTCTTCTCCTCCAGCCCTTTCCATCTGCACACACAAACAAACCCTAAAGCATTTGGTATGCAGTTAAATGACATCCGATGAGTGTGTGTGTTTGTGTTTGTGTGTACGGATGAGGACACATCTGCTATCATAGTTAGTGCCTGCTCTTCCTCCTCTCTCTTTGTGCACATTCACAGTTCAGTTTCAGCAGTAATTTTCTGATTTCTCTATAGTTCCTTTCATCATGAAATTCTGTTAGGTTTTCAGGGTCCCACAGGATTTGAGATTCCACAGGAGCCCAAAGATCCTCCTTTCACAAGAGCTGAGGTGGGCTTTATACAGATATGCTATCTGTTTTGCACTCACTGGCAGGCAGGAAAGGTTGGTTTGGAGACTGTGAGTAACTGTATGCAGGCCAGGCTATTAATGCAAAATACATGCTCAAGCATATTAATTATACTTATTTCTCTTAAGATAATCTAGTAAATTATGCAGAAATGCTGACAGATAAGAGCTGAGATTTTTTCCGAAAGTTTGGAGAAGCCCTTCTCTAAAGCATTTCAAATTATATGAGTGGAATACTAGAGAAACATTTCAGGCCCTCTCCTTCCTGGTTTTTCCATTAAAAAAATCATGTGCATCTCTTACTCCCCTTCTACTTCTTCGCCACTTCTTTTGCAATGATTCCTTGTGAAGATGATTACGGAGTGAGACAGGTATGTATCAGGCATATACCAAAGGCTAACCAATTTTATTAGCCAGACCTTTGTTTTCTTAGCTGAATACATGGCAGATTGGCAGCTTGTGGCAGTGCACCTAAAAAACCGTTCAATTTTATTAGTCAAGCTACATGACAGGCAGGCTGCCTTGAACCCCTGAAAATTGTCTGCTGCCTTCTGGTGCGGTAGAGGATGCTGTCTCATTACCAGTGTTGCAGGAACATTCAGGTACTATTGTAGTAGCTTCTCCATATGGACTGGAAGGAAACGCAATGTTACTCTTTGCCTCAGTAAAATATCTCACATCATGACTATGGTGGTCAGTAATATCCAGACTCTCTCAACATTCTGATGATCATTTTTAACCCTCTCCGCTCAATTACGTTGCTAATTTGATTTCAGGCTGTTTAGAAGGATGTTATAGAGTAGATCTAGATATTCACCAGCAAATACAGCTAGTTTCTTTATCACTAATTAATATACAAAGACATTTTCAGACAAGAAGCCCAAGTCAGTGGTGGCAGATACTTGATTCTTCCCTGCCCTCCACTTAGACACTTGGCTGCTCTATGAAATGTCTGAAATGAGATGTGTAAAGCAGCCAAAGGGGGCACTGCAAAGCCAAAATAGAAATGAGAAAGGATTAAGCAACCTCTCCTGCATCCTGACTTTTTTCTTAAAGCATTTCCACACCCACCCATTTTTTCCATGTCAGCATAAGTGGACATTCTGTATTTACCACCAACTCCATGCTTTTCACAGATGACTAATATCTTGCATATTTGCATGAAAGCTATGGTAAACAACCATATTCTAACGACTTTTTAAGAGATGGAAAGTTTAACTCCGTTTGGTAGTCTCAACCGGTGTAGACCCACTGAATCAATGAAATACATATAGATGTTGACTTACTAAGTTTCTATTGATTCAGCTACAGTTGGGACAAACAAATGGATTAGGCTACAACATGTTTACCCTTGCTAAACTGCAGTGTCTTAATCCTTTTGTCTTGATCCATAGTAGCTCCTTCCCTATTTAATTTCTTTGTGTCCATAGGACTAGCATCTCTGTAGTCGTTCTGATGCCATAAAATGAGGTTCTCATTACTCCCTTGGTGGTTTTGTTTCTCTCTGTTCTTCTCAGGGCTTGATTTTAATTTAATTATTCATTTGTTTTCTGTAAGCCTTCAGAAAAACTCTGTATATCATTTGGAGATGAAAAGCATGTGCAACGTCCATTAGGAGCCCAAGATAAAAGAACCCTGGCTCCAGTGAAATTGAATAAAGCAAATTAAAATTATTTTTGAGGAGGACATGTTCTCCAGTATTCAGTGCTTCTTGCTGATTCCCACTTTCTTGCATGTCTTTTTTGGTCATTGGAAACTCTCATGATCTCTTTAGCATTTTGATTTAAAAGCTAGACATTTTCTTGGGTGCTACCAAACAAGCAATCAGTTGATTATTCTATGGAGATTAAAAGATGTTTGCAATCCAAAATTCAATTAAAACGAGAATGATTAGTTAATATGTTGAGAGCTATTTGTACATGCAACCAAAATTATAATTATGTGTAGCTAACAATGTATTGCTTTATCTTATATATCTGTGTTTCCCAATGACTGTTAGTGCTCTTGCCCACCAGCCTCCAACCCTATTTTTAAAGCAGTCCTAGCTACAATTAAAAACAACTTCAGAAATCTTGTTTTATGACGACTGTAGCTAAGATAGTTTTTGTAGTTTCAAGCAATTGTTTAGTCATCTGGATATTTTCAATGAAGCTTAATTATGGAAATTTAAAATGCATGACAGTTCTGCTTATGAAAGGAAAGTGATACTCATTCTAGTGCTTAACTGGAATGCTGGTAACTTGGTATTGCTCACCAGCCCAAAATTGTGTAAGAAGTAGTTATCAAAATTGAAGCAATGATATTTTATGCAATGTATCAACTGTCTTCTGTGTTGAAATTGATTGACTGATTGATTTGGGAGGTTTTTATACCCTTTTTTCCTAGCTCAGGAAGAATATATATATATTTTATATATATATATATATATATATATGTGTGTGTGTGTGTGTGTGTGTGTGTATATATGTGTATATATATATATATATGTTATGCTGGCTATGTTTCCCCAGTCCTAGATATCGCTTTGATATCATTTAATTCAGCCCTGGCTAGACTCTGCTCGGCAGCCCCACTGCACGCGTTTGGGTTGTTTTCCGAAACAGGCACGTACTGACTGAGGCTGATTAATAGTTCACATTCCATTCTCCATTCAAGCCAGCAATTCTCAAGCCTCACATAGTTTTAGGGGACTCCCATACCCACACTCCACAATAGCGGCGCGGCTTCCTGCAAAACCATACCTTTTCAGAGGGCCATCAACTCACCGGCCACTCTATTGTCTTTCAATGCAAATCCCATCATGTTAACACTGACCTCACCAGATCCTTTTGTCTAGCACCAAAACTCCTTTTGTTCCTATCTGGTTTGCCATAGCCGACAGGCATGATCCACCCTATATAAGGTCCCCAATTTTGAAACTTCTTTGGTTCCCCTTGAACATCCATCTTGTCCTGCTGCCGGTTTGTTCAGGAGTTCCCCTCAGCATCCACGCTGAACCCATCTTCTTCCGCTCTAGTTTCTTCAGGACAACGTGACTAGGTGTTGTATCACCTGCTTTTTCCTCAAACTCTCTTTCTTATTCTTTAAGTTAGTTAGTGTGCGTGTTGTTTATTTTGCTGTTTATGTTTAATAAAGTTGCTATCTGTTTATTTAAACCTTGTTGGCTTGCTCTCTGACCTGAAGCCGTAGACATAGGGTGAAAGATCTCACAACGTTACCCTGCCTCTTGCTAGCCAAAACAGTGCTCTGAGTTTAATTTCCCCACCTTCGGTATTTTAATTGGCAAAGCCGGGTGCCCCTCGCGGGACCCCCAATTTTCAGGGTAACACACACACACACACACACACACACATATATATAGAGAGAGACAGAGAGAGAGAGAGAGAGAGAGAGACAGAGTAGCTTGCAAGTTGTAAAATGACAACCTCAGATACATATGATTTGCAAACACCTAAGGCTGAGATTAATTTTTTCCCACCATTTTGGCACATAGTGGAAAAGACATTTTGCTAATTTGTAGAGAGAAAACAAAAATGTGGGTAAATGAAGGGAGTTGAGGCTTGAAGGGTCACAGTAAATAGGGTTCTTCCTCAACCCACTGCACTGGAGCTTGGAAATGACACTATGTGGTCACATAATATAAATCCCAGATGATTTCCTTATAAGGGAAGAAATTTTGTTGCATTCACCACAAAATTAGCAGCAATAACAAAAATGGTGTGATTTCCCTGTTCTTTTCAACCACTCACTCCTGCCAACTAGAAGCTGTAAGTTGTAAGTGGCCCTTTTTGCATGGCATTTCTCACGTGAAAGGGCCTTTGAAGCATCGCGCGATTGCAAAGAGCATTTCAGATAACATCCTCGCAATCATGCAATGCTGCCGGGGCCGGAAGGTGCAGATCGCGCACTATATTATTTTCGGCTTTTAGCCAAAAGTGGTGCACAATCGTACATCACTCCGGGAACCCACGCAAACTTACCTTGCGTGCAGAGGCTCCGGAGCCATGGCCCTCACGCTTCCTCCCCCAGCGCAGTCTGGGAAAAATACCCTACTGTGCTGCGGAAGGAAGAGGAGGAGCCCTTATGTTGCCTGCCTGCTGGCAACTCCTGTGGACCTGAAGCAGCAGGGATGCAAAAGCCTCACGGAAGAGGCTGCTGGTGTGATCCCCGCATGACCACGCTGGACAAAGGTAAAGTGTGAAAAGGGCCAAAATCTTTTCTCTTGTCATTAAAACAATGATAACAAAAAAGCAGCTTTTTTTAAAAAAAAAAACCAGTAGAACAATAATCACACAAAACAATGACAAAAATTATCAAGATTTGTTTTTTAAAAAATATCTTTTCCTGCTGCTAGAATTAGTGCCAAGTATAACTCTTAGGTCTAGAATTCCAGGAGGGGTGCTACAATCAAGGACATCTTCACATCAGTCACCATATTCCTTGCTTCCATAAGTAGTGCAATTTCCTTTTTAATACATATAAGTTTAAAGCTGAATAATCAGGCATTTCTAAGGGAGATTTTCCACTGTCACGAATACAATATTATGACTAGATGTCTTCTAAAGAAAAAGCAGGATCCGAGCTCAGAGCACTATGAGAAACCCAACAGCTGCTAGCCTTCCTTGCCTGTTCTAACATGCCATTACTGAAGTTGTCATGACTATATTGTATACACTGGTCCAGATATAACTCCAGTGCACTCTATTAGTTTCATGTAAGAAATGGCTTTTGGATGGTAATCTGTATTTCCATCAGCATCCAATCATTTCATTTTTTCATATAAGAAAATCCCCATACATCTCAGCTGTGCAAATGTATAGATCTTCTCTGTTGCCTCTTGGATGAGAGAGTAAAATATGTGTGATTAAAGCATGGATAGAGAAGCCTGGTCTCTTGGCTTCTTCTGGCCTACCTTGGTCACCAATGTGGCACACCTGGGGAAGGTGAGGGGAATAAAGCTGGTTCCCCAAATCAAGTGGTGTCTGGCTAGCATTTCAATTAAGGACCCAGTGGTGTAAAAGAATGTGACCAGATCCTGGTATCAGTGGCCTAGTGGTAACCTCAACACTATTTGACCTATGAAACTATATTGGGTGGAGTCATCAAGTCCTCTGTCCCAAAAAGCTCCCCTCCCCTGTATTAATGTTTCAGTGGTACTATTCACTTCCTCTATGACTTCCTATTTTCATGCAGAACACAAGCATTACATCTTCTTCAAAGCTTATGTCATGACTGCATCATGTTAACTTGGGTGCTTTGTTTTCTAAAAGGGCAACACGTTAGACCAAATTTCTAATAATTATCTAATCAAGAACATCTTACTAGCAGTAAGCCAGCTGGCTCTTGATAAATGATAAGCTACATTCTTCAGCCTTGCAAGCTGGCTGGCATACAAAATACAGGCCTAGCCAAGAAAATGGACACACATAGTTGCAAATGTCTTGGTATCCTGACCTCCCCATAAATGTTGATTGTCTATTTGTATTTTCAAGTCTCAGCGTGGAAACAGCAATCATGATCTGCATTTTTTTTTATATTATGTGGATTGAAGCCATCAACCAAACAGATCCTACTTGGTAAACTTTTCAGCCTAGCTTTTGCTGTTGATGATGATGACAAAAATAAAGGATTAAGGAAATTTTACAGTAACATGATTATTTGGAATGACTAATACCACAGTATTAAGAACAATGACTCTTCTGCAGGACAAGGTCTAAGCTTCCAGGAACTGGGCTAAGCAGGCCAGCCTCCACCTGTTCCCCTGGCTGACAGGGATATAAGGGGTTGCCTGGGTGGCTGGCCTGCCATCAGTGGGGCCAACCGTTTGGGTGATCTGCTTCAGGGGTAATGAGAGGCTGAGGCCAGCTACTCTGCTGCACAATAGACAAAAATCACTCCTTCATCTGTGTGAAACCAACTCTCATGGGATTGATGAGCCAGCAGGTAATGAGAATGCCTGCTGAAAGATTGGGTGATGGTGGGAGTACTATCCAGAATCATCTAGTTGGCTACAAGGTAATAGTCTAGTGAGTGCAGGGCTCTGCTGGACCAGCCAAATATCCAGCCCCACTGACTGGGAACCATTCCATCATTCCATTCCTGCTGTTTGGTAGCACTGTCTTAAGTGTTATTCCTTACTATTGTTGTTGTTGTTGTTGTTGTTGTTGTTGTTATTATTGTTGTTGTTGTTGTTTTAAGGAAAATGAATAGGGAAATAGGTGAGATTGCAATGCAAGTTATATAGGGAGGTACAGCAAAGGCAGGGTCACGTGCTTTTGTAGAGGAAGGAGAGAGAGAGAGATGCTTAATACTTATCTCACCTTCCAGTCACCATACCAGCCTCTGGAACTTTGAGACTGAGCCAAGCCACCCATGAAACCTCACCTTATTCTTCTGTAATGCCAGCTCAGTTAAAAATAAAACACATATAATTTATGATCTCTTCAAGGAGGAGGATGCTGACCTGGCATGCTTTACAGAAACTTGGCTGGGGGATGATAGATGACAGTGGTCTGACATGGGCTCAGGCAATACTTCTTATTCCCCATTCCCTGAGCTGGAGGCTTTTGTATCATTGGGCATAAAAGAGTCTGCACCTTCTGAAGTGAGGAATAGGATCCTTCTTATTCTCCATAAGTGAAGCTTTGAAAGTTTTAGAAGGAAGGATCAAGACCTCCTCAAGCCCATTGCCTAACAAATTTGCTGTTCCCCTCTGAGAAATGTGCCCTGCATTCTGGGGGCAGGTCTTGCCTTCTGATCTTAGGAAAAGTTTTAGAAGGCTTCTCTGATATGCAGCTGGAACAGGCTGCCAAGCAGACTTCAACCTTGCCTCAAGCCCATTGCTTAAAGCATTTGCTATTCCCCTCCAAAAAGCATGCCTTCACTTTGGGCTTGAGACAGATTGTCATGCAACCAAGTAGGCAAAAAGAGATGGAAATGTTGTTCAAAGTCACAAGGTTTCTGGATTGAATGTGTTACGTTACTGGATCAAGGGCAGCAAGTCAGTCACTAAAAATATACAAGTCATAAGTCATGTCAGTGCATTATTTATTGCCAAGTTGAGTCCAAGTCAAGCCTCTTTATCTGCTATTGAAATTATGTTTTAGATATGGTTCATATATTTTTGCTGTTTTTAATCATGTTTTAATAATTCTGATATTTAAAATATTTTTAAGTTTTGTAAATAAGCTTTTTTCTGTATCTTTTTAGATTATTGTAAGCTGCCCTGGATCCCATTTGGGAGAAAGGTGGGATATAAATTCAATCCATCCCAATCTGTTAGATATGAAGTCCAAATTTGTGGCAAACTATAGCTAGTATATGATTCTGGCAAAGGTCAGAGAAAACTTCTCCCAAAAGCAGGAAATATAATGAAAAGATAGACTGATGGTTGGGTAGTTGGGAAGACAATCATGTCAAGAAGAGAGTTGTATGTACATATACATATGTCTACATGTATGTATATATGTATACAAGAGTTGTATATGTAAGATGGCCTGTTTGTCAGGTACTAGCCTGGGAAGATAGAAACAAACATTAGAAATGGGAACAGAAACTATACAGAGACAAGTAAGTCCTGGTTGATTTCTACAGTCATAGAATCATGGATAGACTAAAGAGCTTTGTTATACCTATAGGGCTTAGCACTTCCTTTTTATGCTCAGGGTTTTTATCTTACCTTAACTATGGCTCATGTCAAGATCAAACAGTGGTGTTCATCGCACAACAATTTGAATAACTCTTTCTCCTATATACTCATTTTTGGAAAGCAATATGGAAATACATGATGGATGACATTGTAGGCATCCTATCTGATTAGCTGAAATTATTCATACATTTGGGTTTTAACCAAGAAATTTACTTTTTTCCAGTATATATTCAGTGCAGTCCTAGCTCTCCCCCCCCCCGCATTGCCTTAAAACAGTTGGGATGACAGCTGCTGTTTAGGTAGACATATTTTGTATCAGTCTTTCAACAAAGGAGGGCATACAAAAAAAAGAAAAAAGAAAAAGAGACCTTTGTATAGGAGAATTAATACCACCCACTTAATCAACAATCAGCTCTGGTAGAAAGTTCCTGAAACAAGTAAGGAGACTGTATATCATCTCCAATATGAATGTCTTAAAGCAAAAGACGTATTTAGTTAAAAAGCAATGTTTTGGATAAGAACATAATTCTTCAACTACATTTCCTCTCAAAGGTAGCAATGAGTAAAAACTAAGTCTTTCAATACCATGCAATTTTTGAAAGCTATTAACAATTCAGGGCTTATTCTGAACAAAATTTGCATATGGTTGCTTTGTGAAGAAAGCAGCATTTTCTGTGTGGAAAATAACATTTTAATGCAGAACTATTAATTCCTGTGTTAAAAAAATGTTGTCTTCTCTAAAGAATGTGCTGCTTCCTAGGCAACTCAACCACGTGTGAATTTTATGCTGAACAAATCCACAACCACACCATCCATCCATCCATCTATTTATTTTTGTGTCACCAAGCATACGTTAGATGCCTGCCCTTCCTAACTTATTAAAGTAGCCAAAGGGGAACTGGTTGAGGGGGTTAGGGTAGTTGGTCCATACATGTGGTAGCTTGTGAATATGTGGTAGCTTCCCAGCTCCAGGAATTCCTGGATGAAATAGATTATCTAGATCTATTTCAATCTGGTTTCAGACCTGACTATAGGACAGAGACAGCTTTGGTTGCTTTGATGGATGACTTATGCAAGGAACAGGACTGGGGGAGTATTTCCTTTTTGATTCTGATGGACCTTCCAGTAGCTTTCAGTATCATCAACCATGGTACTCTTCTGAGGCCCCTATCTGGGATGGGACGTGGAGGCATTGTGTTGTAGTGGTTTCAGTTCTTCCTAGAAAGGTACACTTGGGGAGCCTCCTATTTGACACCCTGGTCATAGAATCATTGAATCTTAGACCACAAAGGCCATTTAATTCAACCCCATGCTATGCAGAAAAACACAACTAAAACAATCCTGTAAAATGTGTATCCAAGTTCTGTTTAAAGACCTCCAAAGATAGAGCGTCCACCACCACCAGTTCTAAAGCAGTCTATTCCAGTGATGAGCCATGATATTTTGGTGGCATCACATTTACAATGTTCTAGTTTCTGGAGAAGCAAAAAAGAAAAAAAAAGGAAAAAAAAGAAAAAAAGAAAAAAAAGAAGAAGCTTGCTCCATCTGCTACAAGACATCCCTAAAGACAACTGTGTTGTCACCTCTCAGTCTTCTCTTCTGTAAACTAAACTTATTTAGTTCCATAAGTTGTATCTATAAGGCTTGGTTTCCATACTTTTGATTATGTTAATCACCCTTCTCTAGACACATTCCAGCTTGAAAATATCCTTCTTCAACTGTCATGCCCAGAACTGGACACAGTATTCCAGGTGAGGTCTAAACAACAACAACAACAACAACAACAACAACAGAGTAAATGGTACTATTACTTCCCTCAATCTAAACAATATACTATTGATGCAGCCTAAAATCACATTGGCTGCTACATTGTACTGTTGGCTCATATTCAGCTTGTGGTCTACTACTACTAAGAATCCTAGATTCCTTTCACACATACTGTGGTCTAATAAGCTCTCACCAGTCCTACATCTGTGCACTTTCCCCCCCAAGTGTAGTACCTTACATTTCTCCCTATTAAATTTCTCTAATCTGTTAAGGTAATTCTGATCCTGTCCTCCGGGGTAGTAGCTACCTCTCCTAATTTGATATCATCTAGAAATTTTATAAGAATGACCTCTATTCCATGTTCCAAATCATTTCTAATGCTGTTGAATAGTGCTGGGCGCATGACAGAACCATGTGGCACCCCACTAGCCACTTCTTTCCAGGATGAAAAGGAACCATTGTTGTACACCACTTGTGTTTGGCCGGTCAGACAATTACAAATCCACCTAACAGTAGCATTTTCTAGCTGACACTTTACTAGCTTGTTTATAAGAATATCATGGGGGACCTTGTCAAAGGCCTCACTGAAATCAAAGTATGCTACATCCACAGCTTTCCCTTCATCTACCATGCTTGTAATTCTATCAAAAAAGAGAGATAAAGCTAGTCTGGTATTACTTGTTTTTGAGAAACCCATTTTTTACTTTTAATCATTATGGCATTCCTTTCTAATTGCTTATAGACTATCTGTTTAATGATCTGCTCTAAAATCTTTTCTGGTGTTGATGTCAGGCTGACATTATGTTCTTCTTCTTTAAGATGGGGACAATATTTGCCCTCCTTCAGTATGATGGGACATCTCCCATTCTCCAGGAATTCTTTAAAGATTCTTGTTTGAGTTTCTGAGATTACTTCTTATTCCTTTAATCCCTTTGGTTATAGTTCATCTGGCCCCAGAGTCTTGAATTCATTAGACTAGCCAAGTATTCCTGTAGAACCTTTTATCTGATCTGTGCTGCATTTCCCCTATTGCATCATCTGTTTCAGTTCCCCCAGATAGAGCATTGTATTCCTTTGGGTAAAAAACTGAGGTAAAGAAGGTGTTGAATAATGCTGCCTTTTCCCTGTCCCCTGTTAGCATTTTGGCATTTTTTCCATGCAGAGGTCCTACCATTTCTTTGTTCTTCCTTTTGCTATAGATGTAACAAAAAAGTCCCTTTTTATTGTTTTTAACCTCTCTAATAAGCCTGAGCTTATTTTGCACTTTAGCTTTTCTGACTCACTTGAATTCCTTCTCTGATTTCCCCTCTTTTCCATTTCTTGTACATGTCCCTTTTAAATGTTTGCTTAGTTGAAAGTTCTTTAGATGTCCATCCTGATTTCTTTAGATACCTTCCATTTTTCCTCCTCATTGGAACTGTTTGAAATTGTGCCTTCACTATCTTACTTTCCAGAAACTCCCATCCACTCACTTCTCTTTTAGTATTCCTGACCACAGGATCACACTCTATGACCATTTCCGCACTACAGTGTTAAAGTGCTGCTATTCCACGATCAACCTCCTATAGAATTCTGGGGTTTGTAGTTTAGGGAAGGGCACTTTGAATTCTCAGCCAAAGAGCTCTTTGGTCTCAGTAAACTACAAACCCCAGAATTCCACAGGGCGTTGAAAGTGGAATAGCAGCAGTTTAACACTGTAGTGCGGAAATGGCCTATATTTTCCTAAATTTACTGAAATCAGCTTTCTAAAAATCTAGAACGTGTATCTGGCTATGCTTGGCTTCCCTTTTCTACTGTGTAAGAAACTCCAGAAGAATATAGTCACTTCCACCCAAGAGTCCCATCACTTCCATCCCATTAACCAGGTCATCATAGTTGGTTAGGACCATAGCTAAAATAACTGATCACCTTGTTGTCTCTTCCACTTTCTGGACTGTGAAATTGTTTGCAAGGCAAGTGAGAAATTTGTTGGACCTATACTCTTGGCAGTTTGACTTCCAACAGATTTTTTTATCTTCTGCAATACCAACTTTGGGGCAAATAAATTTCTGGTGGGAAAATGACATGAAATCTTTCTCTATTCTAGTGTATTCTTGTCTATTCCCTCACCCATTCTTTTGAAAATAAGCCTGGGGTAGATGATCGTATCAAAAACATACCACTTCTTGTCTGACAGGGCTGGTGCAAGTTCACGGGCAGAAAGAGGAAGAAATGGTATGCAAATCCATTTGAACATGGTTGAATGTCAAACGTTATTTATGTTAGAACATTAGCATTTCTTTCATTGACGGACTAGTCTTTTAGTGTTTTTTGCAACTTCAGCTTGAAATCTATCCATGTACTTTTCTTCTAATATGGTTCTTCATCAACATATAAATATTTGGCCATACATTTCCCTGCTTCCTGGAACACTGCACATATTCCTGAACAGTAAATGTCACTCGTTTTTCACCTGCAGCAATTTAATGCTAAAAGATATTTTTATGTAGAATGTTGGCCAAATAAATTTTATCTGTGTCTCACTCTACAGGTGACAATTTTGGAAGCAGAGTTGATTGTTCAGCCTCTGAATAACAAATAGTGTTTTTGAATAGAATTGCTGTCACAGTTATAACTATTGTGGTTGGGGGCCGCTGCAAAATTCTAATAAAAACATGGGACAGAAGTCTGGGCAGACACAAATCTCTACTTTTGGATACACATATTGATGGATTTTTTTTTAAATGAAAACTTTTCAGAAATAGCACAGAGATGAGCACCTAAGCTAAGCTATAAATCAATCAGCAAGGAAGCTGTATTTCTTCACAGCAGTACTTCGTTCCCGAAAAACACTAATCATGCATCAAGTAATGGACAGAGCTTTGCTTTGCCTGATGTCCAGGATACAGTAATTGTTATGTGCTGTACATCTTGTTGCCAGTAAACACTGCGAAAAACCCTCTGCTCACTCAAGCATCATCATCAGAAACACAAGTAGAGGGGCCTCACACTTAATCTGCCATCCAAGTGATCTCATGACAAGTTACTGTCTTTCTCTCTCCCCACAGCTCTATCAAAGCAAATCATCTTTTCATTGATTATAGACAAAACTTCCAGATAAAACAGAACAACAGCCATGGCTTGTCAAGAGTATAACAATAAACCAACTTATGTGATCTGAAGACGACTTTTGTGCTTTGTTTTGTTTTTTTAATAAAATGGAGTGTTGCATGGTTTGATCCAGAAACTTTATTTTCTGACAGCACAAAGAAGCTGCACATGGCTGTGTTGGAGCACTGGTGAACTGTATGCTAGTAACTAAATCACTAACAAGAAAAAAAATCAATGTTCTTATTTATTAAATACTAGGGAATAATTGTTCATCAAGTAGGAATGTGGAATTTGTAGTACAGGCCAGTTTGCTATTTGGATGTCAGAATTTCTAACAGGTATATGGTGGAGGCTGATATCACAGCAGCCTTTTAGTCTGCATTGAGATATCTTTTCTGTGACTGTTCTTCCTAGGGAAATTAGGTGTATGGTGGACAGATAATCTCTTTTCCAGGTGAATGGAGATGTGTCCTCTTCATCTAAGCTCTGAAAGGGTGGATGTAGGGATGGAAGAAAATCTGGTTTTAGTGTGTTATTGATAAGAATTTAGCAAATTGCAAAATTTTTCACATTCAGGATGGAAAGAACTTGAGATCGAACATATCTAAATGTAGAAGAAATTAAAACTGACATTTATCCCTGGGCTTTGAGGAATTGGTTACGAAACAATTGGGTCTGAAATCCCAAAGTGTGAATGTCATGCTGAATTAAGATTCCCTTTTCTTTTTCTCTGACCAGATCCTCATCTTTTAGCTCTATGCTGACAGCAGATACAACACAATCTCCTTTATCCTGGCAATGGCTCTACCTTGTAAGTGAGGCACTGTATCCCATCAAATATTGTTGGACTCAGCTCCCATTATTCCTAGCAGACAACATCTGGAGGTCCACTCCTGCTCTGCCTCTTCAATCTGGCCAGTCCAGATGGATGAGAATTTCATTGCATCTCAGTTTTGACAAGCATTTATCAGCAATTGCAAATCACTTCATATTTAGGATAGAAAAAAGAATTTACATATTTGAATGTGAGAGAATGCAAAATTGGCATTCATTCATCCCTAGACAGAAATGACGGTTTACAGGAGAAGTGAAGTGGTAATAGTGGTGGTGGAGGAGGAAGTAAACAAACACACATCCATGTAAACTGAGTCACATTTGGAGTGCTATGGTTTTGTTCTGTTTTGTTTTGTTTTATTTTGAAAAAAAAAAATCCAACACATTAATTTCAAATGGGTAACTGACTTAAGTTGGCATTTTGAGGAGATTTCTTGGGATGCATAAACTGGCATAAAAACCACCTCTGAGTATTCTTTGCATAAGAAAACCTTAGGAAATTCATGAGGTCACCATAAGTCGACAAGTGACCTGAAGGCACACGCACAGGGAGGGGAAAAAAAAAAGTTAACATGGGCCATTGAAAAATGACTTTTTAAAAATTATGTACTATTTGGGAAAAACACAGTATTGATTGATTGTGCTAGGCAGGTATGTGGGAGAACAACTGTTGGTTTTTCAATCCATGGCTCTTTCTCCCACCTGTAACGTAACACCTTCAGTTCACAAGTGCAAAGTGATAAAAATCATGACTGAACTCTGAAGGAGTTGCTGTGGTTTTTCAGATCTCCAGTTGGGGATAATAAATCCCAGGACAATTATATAGGAGGTGGCCTTAAAGCCTGGTTGTCCACATGCACCTATTCTCAGCAGGGAGAAGGGGGCTGTCTAGCTAGGTTAAGGAAGAAAAGTAGGAATATAATTCTTGATTGTTTCTTCTCAAAGGAATTGAAGTAGTTTTCTTTCAGTTGCAGGTTTTAAAGCCTATTCACAATTCTGGATTTATTCTGCACAAAATTCACCTTTTTTTTTGGCACAGGATCAGCATTTTCTGCACAGGAATCAGCATTTCTTTGCAGAAAATGTATTTCTGTGCAGTAATATTGTTTCCTGTTGAGAAAAAGCAGTTTTATAGATAGAACATGCTGTTTTCTACGCAAATCAACCATGTGCAAAATTTGTGAAGAATATGTTCTCAATTATAGTATTTTCTCTGTAAGAAACATTTTTTTCTTGCAAAGAAAATACTGGTTCCTGTGCAAAACAACCATATATGACAACAACCCAGAATGAATGCCAAACTAATGATTCTCTCCCTCTCTCTCTCTCTGTCTATATCTCTCTCTAAATCTATCTATCTACACACACACACACATATCAGAATCATAAGATAAAAAACAGACAAGAAAAATAATAGACAATAATAACCCAAAATAATATTTAATCTACAATGTATAACATCAAATAAAGAGTATATTAAAAAAAGCAAAATAAGAAAAATAAAAAAAACTTTAAACTAAAATATATTAAATAAAATGACTTTCAACCAATGATATATTTTGTATTCCTCATATAAGTTTAACCCTTATAAATTGTAGTTACTACATAGCAATATTTATTCTAAATTAATATAACAATTTCTTACACATATCTTTATAGCTCATTCTCTTTAAAAATAAAGAAAATTACTAAATTCTCATCAGTCCAGAATTCTTCTTTCAACACTTGAAAAACATTTTTAAAACTTTTTTTTGGGAATATTTTGAATATTCTTTCCCTCTTTAGTAAATAGTGCAAAAGGATTACAGTTGAATATTTAAGAAAACAAACATTTTAAAAAATTAAACAGAGATACTTAAGCACTCATAAATCAACAGGGATTTTGTAGTCAAGAAATCAGAAAAAGGCCAAGTCTTGGAAGGGCAGATATGAAGGAACTAGATAAGATCCCTAGGTGTAAAGATACAGTATTAAGTCAGAATATACTTTATACATTATACTTTGGAGTTGCCTCCCAAAAGATACGACACATTGGAAAAGATGATAATCCTTGGCAAACTGGAAGACAGTAGGAAAGGTGAAAGATCACATTGCAGATGGATTCCTTGACTAAAAGAAGCCTTAGCCCTGAGTTTGCAAGCCTTGAGCAAGATTATTGATGACCAGGCCTCATGGATAGCAAACAATGAGCAGGAAGACAGCTCCATGTGCTCCATGTGCTATTTGTGTTGGAAGTACATGCATACTAGTTGGGTGTACCTAACAGGAATGGTGACAACCACTGCAAGACTGGGCACATATTTCTGCTTGCCTGGCCACTGAAAATGCTTTTTTTTATTTGTGTCATGTACAGGTGAACTTCCAGGTTAAGAAAACAAGCTCAGAGGTTTGCCAAAGCTTTTATTTCAAGAACACAAGAAGGAACTGCACACTTTGCAAAAGTCAGGATTATGGCACATGTAATCCCTTATATACTAGAACATTTCAAATTCGCATGGACTGGCATTATAGCATTCTAGTTGTTTGCAAAACAATCCCCTTCTCGCTCTTTGCCGCTCCTCCCCCTATCCTCAGTAGCTGTGGCAACAGGTTGGCCTTGGAGTCAGGTTTCCCAGCTGGCACCTGGAATGTTATCAAATTCTTTAAAATAACAACCTCATGTTCCCAGCAGGCTGTTCACAGCTATTCCCATTGTCCTTTTCACAGGACAATAATTCCCAATAAAGCAAAGCAGTTAACACATTAATACAAGGTAATAATTTTCCAGATAAAGTATAAAGCATCATATAAAGTATAAAGTATCAAAGCATTATGGTATTCAATCATTAAGATAAAGAGTACTAGATACAGCAAGGAGAGGCAAAGTGTAAAACATATAGGTAACCAATGATAATCAGTCCTCAATGCACATGTCACTCTAAAAAGTGGGTGACTCAGGTATCCACCTGCAACACCGTACCTCCATGTGACAATGGAAAATGAATTAGCTCAATTAGGAAGTCTGTGAGAGGGGAGTAACCTAACGAGATCTTTCCACCAATATTTATGGAGTCTTGCAAGAAAGAACCGTCCAGAGATTCCAAAATAAGCTAAAATGTGTTTTATTGAGGAAAATTCAGTCTCATACACAAGATTCAAGCAGTCACACACTCACACAAGGCTAACAGAAGGAAAAGGGAGGAAAGATATATAGCAAAGTTTCAGGGCATAGACAGCATTTACCATTCCAGAAGAGCAGCAAAGAAGCAGCATTGTGGCTTAGACTTGCTTCCAAGGGAAGTACACAACCAGGAATCAGAGCAACAGCATGGCTACCAGCAAGTGAAGTACTGCATCTGACTGCTCAAAACCAAGGGTTTATATATTCTATGGCCCTCCCCAAAGGGGTGTTAGTTAATTGCTTTCCTACAGAGTAAACAAAAGGGGTTTGGAATGGACTGATAGCCTCAATGTCTTGGTTGGATAATGTGACTGGGGAAGGTTTCAGTAGGAAATGTTCAAAGCAGGGGTGCTTGCCAGCCACACCTGGGCAATTTCCTTTACCTATTGTTTTCTGAGGTTGGACGATTGAGAAGATTACCTTAGAGCCATTAAGTCAGTCTTTCCTAGATAATCCACAGTGAATTTATTACCTGGCTATGCAGAGGTCACCTCTGACCTACTTTTTCACATCTTCCCAGCCAGTGTTCCTTCTCCACATGGCCTTTCAACCAAAAGTGTATATAATGTAATTTCATGCCAATTAATATTTGCCAATTAGACCATATCAAAACATGGGGTTGTACAGCTGCTAAGACACATATACAGTGAAGCTAGTCATACAATAAAGCAGGTACCTAAACATCCAGGTTTGTGTGAGTAATTAGCAGACAACTTGTGAATCAAACAATGATCAATCTTAGCAACCCCCAGCATAGGTGTATGGCTAGCCACCACACTCTAATTATTTGAGCCCAATCTGTCAGCAGGTGCAAGTCAGTCTGGGTGACCTCATGTGTGAATACATACATCAGAATAATCCCACATTTTAAATTCTAGTCAAAAGACTTCCCTAACAACTTCCTCTCTTAGGGGAACATGGAATACAGAATACAGAATAGTGAATACAATATTGTTTTTGTCAGATCAAAGAACAATATCACACCCAAACACTAAACCTAGATCCACAACCTACACATATGGCAGGGAGAGCATAGGGAGAGTGTTTTTCTGGCTTTAGGTCATCTTATTAGATGAATAGCATGGTTTTGCCAAACTCTGGGCCCATTTCCCATCATTTGTCTTCTTGCCCAATGCAGCTGACCCAAAAGGAGTTGGCACACCAACTAACCATTGCCTTGCCTGCTCTGCCTCTATGATATCATGAGGACACATCCTTGTGTGCCATAATGTCACACCATTTAGTGTCATCTTTTGGCCCTGAAATCTCAGGATATGAGATGCTCCTGACCTGGCAAACTAGGTGAAAGAGTTTGCTCATCTATTGAAGAACATTATTATCAAGCAAAACATTGTAGATACACATTGGAAATAAAAGGCATGAGCTAACTTATCTGGCATGAATGCAACACATCCTCTTAGCCTGTTTCTTGACTATAAAGCAGATCCATGGGCAACGATATTGGATTAAGGGGAAAGTCCATTTATGGAATAGCAAAAGGAAACAGAATATCTGATACACTGGGTTGCTGAAGGTACATTTAAACTGGCCTGATTTCAATGTATAATTGATTGGAAGTTTCAAGCAAGCCAACATAAATTATAGATGTCATGATGCATATAAATAATCTAGTATCCTTCAAAGGAAGTAATCTCTGAGCTGGCTACAGGGGAAATCCTTTCCTGTGATCCGGATATTCCTTAGATACTGTTACCGTGAACTTTTGAAGCTTATCAGAAGCTCTTGTGGCTTACAAACGTCATGTCCTTTCTAAAGAACCATGTAATAAAGAACTTCAGTATGGGAATCCAGTTATTACGTTGAAACATCTTTCCTGCTCAGATGAAAGCCACATGACTGATAGCTAGATTGAAAACTTTTTGCTGGTACAAGAAACACAAAGTATCTTCCATCACTTAATCTCTTATCCAGCCTGGTCATCTGACAACAACCAGCTCTTACCTATATGAATGTTTTCCAGGTCATCTGACTGGACATACAAGGATTCTGTAAGGTAGCTAATGATTGGTTAAGTCACATGATCTTAGGAATATGAAATTGTTGATTTCACTCCTTTTTTTTTTAATTCCAACTACATTTTATTCCCATCCTTCTTTCATAAGGAATTGTAAAATATTGTGTTATTTCCCTCCCACAATGAAATATGTGCATATTTTGATGCACACTTTTCCCTAATGTACACATCTGAATGCATTTTTTTTAATATGTGCCTGCCGGTATACATGTTTTTCATTGATTAAATATGTACAGTTTGAGTCCTGCACATTTATTTGTGTGCAGTTGGGAAAAGATTGGGAAGCTTCTGTGACTTTTCTTCCCAGTGATGGGAAACTGAAAGTCTTCTATATCAAAAACTGGAGAAATGTTTGTTGTTGTTGTCAATACAAATGTCTTCCTTGCTACTCTCCACCTAGTTTTCCTGTAGGTCAGCTAAAGCCAATTGACATTCTTCTCCATCTCATCCAGTTGCTCTTCCTCCCTCATGCTCTATTGACAGAGTTTGAGCAAGGCAGAACAAAAGGTATTTAATCACATATGACAGTGAGAAACAAGATTATTGTCTGTCTGAATGGCGCCGAGACCACCTTTGCTGACTAAATGAGATTTTTATGATGATCGTTCACATCTTAGAGCTCTCTTTCAACTTACTAATTGGTTTCTATTCTGTGAGTGAATGCTTTCTCTTCACTCTGCCCTTGATTTTGTTTGAAACTTCGTAAAGTATTAATAATTATAATTGCTTCCTTGCTATTGCAAAGTCTAGACTTTGTACAATGCAAGCCATGATCAATTTATAAAATTATCCCTTTAATATTCTCACAATTTTTAGTTTTCCCTATGAACAATCTTTCAGTCTTTGGATGTGTTATACTGGACGATGCAGGCATGACTCTGATTATAGTGGCAGAATTATATATTCAGTGATGGTTGGGGAAGGGAGTTAAAATTTTTGTGGCAAAATTATCCTGCCTTCTCCAGCCCTTTGACCTCTGAACTGCAGGTTTAACACACCTCTCTGAGGTCTGGTTCATGAGAGTGTGTGTATGCTCTTCTCTGTTTGATAAATGTTATACTTGATGGCTAGCAACTGAAAGCGTGAACTAACTGAATTGATTATTATGGCAATTGGTGGTTGAAGCAGTAATAATTGCAATAGAACAATACTTTTATTCTTTTCCAACTCCTTCAAACTGCTTACAAAAAAAAAAAAATTAAGTGGAATATCAAGTGCACTTGAGATATGGGCAGATACATATTCAATTACAACAATGGGGAATTATGTGAAGAAAAGGTTTGAAATTTTACACTATGTTATGATCTAAGAGAAAACTTTTACAAAATGATGTATAGATGTTATTTGACACTCTCAAAATTGTCTAAAATGTATAATGGTTCTTCTAATTGTTGGAATGTGGAAAAGGTTTTCTTTTTCGTTTTTTCTTTCTTTTTTTACGTATGTGATTGGCTTGTGAGAAAATCAAGAAAATTTGGTTATGATACACCATTTGATAAAAAAAATTAAGATTAAATTAATGCTAGAGATGTGTTTATTGGAACTGATAGAAGGAAAATTAACAAAGGAAAATAGAAATGTTCTACAATATATGACTATCGCTGTTACCCCAAAATGTGGGTGACTCAGGGGTCCACCTGTGATGCCAGTACCTTTGTGAAAAGGTGGGGAATTATTAGGTCAAATTAGGAGGTCTGTGAGAGGGGGGTAACCTAACAAGATCTTTTACACCAATGTTTACCAGTACTTCTGCAGAGAGGAAGCAGCCAGAGATCCAAAGGTAAGTTTAACTGTGTTTTATTAGAGGAATTATCCCATGCACAAGATCCAAACACTCACACAATCACACAAGGCTAACTGAAGGTGTTACCCCAAAAAGTGGGTGACTCAGGAGTCCACCTGCAATGCCAGTACCTCTGTGAAACAGTGGGGAATTATTAGTTCAAATTTGGAGGCCTGTGAAAGGGGGGTAACCTAGCAAGGTCTTTGACACCAATGTTTAAGGGGTGTTCTGCAGGGAAGAACTAGCCAGTGATTCAAAAGCAAACTAAATTTTGTTTTACTGAGGGAAATTATGTCACACACACATAAGATTCAGTCACACACTCACACAAGGCAACTGAACAAAAAGAGAGGAAAGTTTGACAGACAGGTTTCAGGTAGTGGGTGACATTTACCAGTCCACAAGAGCAGTGACGAAGCAGTGATGTGGTTTAGACTTATGTCTAAGGACAATACAATTAGGAGTCAGAATGACAGAGTGATGTTCAACAACCAATGTACTCTAAGTAAGCTAGCTGGTCAAAACTGAGGGGTTTTATTCCCAATTTCTACCTGGAGGACATGGATGTGAATGGCTCTCCGGCTGTGTAAACAATGAAGTTCTCAGAGTGGACAATGAGGTCCAGAATGGGCTAGCAATCTTAGTGCTAGGTGACAAAGATTTAATGAGCATTGTGATAGCTATGTAACTGTTGGACAGGTGTGGGGACAATGGGACAATTCACAGGTTGGTGGGAAGCTTCCCTGTTGCTATTGTCCAAAAGCAGAGCCATTACAACTTAGCTTAAGCCTATTATCTCTGGGGTTACCTGGTGATTTCCTATGACCTGGCTACACCTAGAGGGGATCTCTTATCTGCTGTGCAGTGCACTTGTTCAGCCAGTATCTTCCTGTTGTCCACCTTGGCCATAGAGACACATCAGGAGACATTTTATATCAATGGCAATTAAAATATCTTACCAATTAAACCATATTTCACCAATTAACCACATCAAAGTGTGGGAGTGCATGGCCTAGGTGACAAAGGAATGTTTTAGATAGTGAGATTTCAGAGTGAAGTGGGTGATATTTACTGATTCTAGTAGAGCAGCAAAGAAGCAGTGATGTGGCTTAGACTTGTGTCTTAATGACATTACACAATCAGGAATTGGAGTAGCAGAGTGGCAACCAGCAATTTGTGTATTGTGAGTTGAGTGGCCAAAACTAGAGGTTTATATACCCAGTTTCTTCCTGGAGGGCAAAGGTATAAATGACCTTCTGGCCATGTAAGCAATGGAGTTCAGAGAGTGGACAATGAGGTCTGGAACGAGCTAATGGTCTTAGTGTTAGGTGACAAAGGGCTAATGGTCACCCTGATTGCTTGTTGGACAGGTTTTAGATCAAAGGAAAAGTCTGCTTGGTCAGAGGAAGGAAGTTAAGATGATCAGTGGCTTGGTGGGAATCTGCCAGTTGCTATTGTCCGAAAAGTTGAATCATTAAGGCTAATTGCAAATCTATTATCTCTGGAGTTACCTGGTGATTTCCTGACTCAGCTATGCCTAGAGGAATTCTCTGATCTAATTTATATTGCATGTGTTCAGCCAGTCTTTTTCCTCTTGTCCAGCTCAACCATACAGCCATAGAAGGGCACATTTTATATCAATGTCAATTAATGTATATTGCTAATGAAATCATATTTTTTTATTTATTTGTATCCCGCCTCTCCATATGGATCAAGGCAGCGAACAACTTACAAATAGCATGTATTTCTATACATATTTCTATACATGCCACCAACAAGCTGGGTACTCATTTTACCGACCTGCGGAAGGATGGAAGGCTGAGTCAACCTTGGAGCCCGGCAGGATTGAACTCACAACCTTGTGGCTTGCAGTACTGGCATTTAACCACTGCGCCACCAGGGCTCCTTTAACCAATTAAACCATAAAGTGTTGGGGTGTATGGCCTGGTAACACTGCAACCAGAATACTCATTGCAAAGAAGTGGAAGGAAAAAAGATGCCAATTCAAGAATACTGCATCATGAAACTTCTGGATTTAGTAGAAATCCATAAATTAACTATTTTATTAAAATAGTTCATTAAGAGATTTGAGAAAAGACTGGGATAAGTTTTTTAATGTTTTTATGATTATTGGGGAATTTTTTTAAAGTTTGAGTTAGAAAAAGCAGCAAGTATATAGTAGCATTTGAGATTGATTCTTTTTGTAATAAATCTGTATTTTTACCATATAAGCTTTTTTTTTTAAGTTCGAGGAAGTTAATAAAATATATCTTTGATAGCCATCTACTGAGAGGCTGGAAGTCAAGTCTGACCCCATTGTTAGTTCAGTTTAGTTTAGCATTTAGTTCAGTTTGGTTTGGTTTATGTGCTTCTGTATTGTTTTCTGTTTAGTTCATCCTTATGTGTGATATGTACATATATATATATATATATGTTGTGAGTGTGTCCATAAAACTATATTTAAAAGAGAGAGAGAGAGAGAGAGATGGACAGATATGAAAGTTCTATACCTTTTAGCGGATCTGTGATGGTTCATTCATGGGTGGAATCACCACTTGATGTTGCTTTCCTCAAGCTATGAACTTGCATACAAGAAACAGTCCAACAGCAGATCTCATGCAATGAATGGATCTTGTGTTACATTTCCATATGAAACCTTTTCACCTTTTAAAGAGCTCATTTCACTCTTGTTATTTCCATGCACCTTTCTGAAAATAACAATAAATGTTCTTTTGTTTCAAGTTATTTTGGATGCCTTCTATATTCTAAACAATTTGGGGAATATAATGTGGAAGCAGTGCTCTACAGCAGGTTATGCTTCAGCTCTCATCTCCATTGCCCTTTGCTGAACTATCTATATTATCTTCCAACATCCTTCTGATCTTGTCTATGTAGATTTTCCCAAAGGTTATGTCCTACCTTACCAAACACCAGTATACTCAAAGGAAATCAATATACAAAGACTTCCAAACTGATGAAATTCACTACCTTAGGTAGGGAAGACTATTCCAACCTTTACAAAACTGCTCAACAAACAAACAAACAAAATCACACACCCCAGCATCCCCTTGCATCACTCCTCCCCCTAAAGGAGTTAGCAGAATGTTAGTGTAATTTTGGAACAAGATAGTGGGTTAAATGCAAAGTGCTAGATGCAATTCTTCAAAGTCCTAGATGACAGTAAAATTAAAGGTCATTTCTATTTCTGTTCTTGTGGTTTTCAAAATGGTTCATTCCTCATAAGCCGGGAAGCTGTCAGACTCAAAAAAAAAAACAAAAAACAAAAAACCAACAAAAAAAACCAGGAGAAAAGGTACTGAGGAATCAAACCTGATGTTTTGGTACTCATTACCCAAGAAGATTAGAGTGACATCCAGGCTTTCTGGGTGGAATGTAAAACCCATCCCTTTATTTTGAATCTGACAAACACTTCTTAAATTTCTACCCTTGGTTCATCCAGGCTGGTCCAGAACCTCCATTTTTATTCTGACAGTTTAAGAGGATTCATCATATCAAGAAGTGTGGATGGTAGGGGTGTCCCTGGAGAAAATGGAGAAAATTTTCTTCAACTTCTGAGGGCAGGGCTCTGTCACCAACAGAGGGCAATGAAAGTTTAGCTTTAATTCATGAAGCCAAGGACAAGTCCTTTCTGAACCTTCAGAGGGCTTTCTGAATCTTTCCAGAAATCCTTTCCCATAAAAGCTATTTCTATGAAGAAAATGCTCGAATTTAACAGGCGTTTTGAGATATTTGAAATTCCATGCATTAGAAGCTGCCAGAGTAAGAATAACAGGTCAAAACACTGCTATGATGTAGAAAAACAGCAGACTCTGCTCAGTAGGCTCCAATAAGCAGGGCCCACATTATAGTCCTTTTTGAATAACACACATTCTGCAGTATGAAGATCTGTGTGTTCTTAGTTGCAACACTGGGGAGGAGAGCATTTTCTCCAGTTGCAGTGGCTAAGCTGCAAAATGCCCTTCATGCTACAATTAGGATATTAAAGTCTGACAAAAATGTGGTTAGGTTATTAAAGCCCCAGAGCACCATAGGAAGAAAGATGGGAAACACCTTTATAGTCAAGAAAAAGCAAATAGACCAGCTGTGTGCCTCCTATGAAACATTTTAGGGCCATTGACCAGACTGTCCCCACAGCTGAACAGGAAAAGTTTTCTTAGCTTTAGTTCTGACTCCACTCGCCCAGGACAGAAAGAAAGGCCTTTCCTCACTACACTTTTATGGTGCTATTATTCCACTTCCAATATCCTGTGGAATTCTAGGGTTTACAGTTTACTGAGCCCAAAGAGCTCTCTGATTGAGAATTCTAAATGCCCCTCCCTAAACTACAAACCCCAGGATTCCACAGGATATTGAAAATAGAATAATAGCACTGTAACAGTGTAGTGTGGAAAGGCCCTGAATCTTGTTCAGGATAGGTTTTTCCCTAAGCCTCTTTTTTACTGGCCCATTACAGGCTCCAGCTTTACCACACTAGCTGATATCCTGTTAGTGACATACACAGCTGTAACTCCAACTTATATCTGCATGTATCTTTTTTTGGTCATTGCAGAAGTTGATATACTCTTCCATCCTCCACAATGACAAAAGGCTCGCCCACTCACAGTTCTGCTGTGATAGCCCCTCTAAATGGCCATCGCGTGGCTGCAGGACAGTGCAACAAAGTGGAGAAGCGTCTGGCAATACCTTGTAGCCAGACATAGATCAATGACACACAACTGTCCAATGAGCTGTACACAGAGGGGAAAAATAGCTGCTAGAATAATCAATGCAGAGAAATAGAAGAAGGCAATGAAAAGATAGCAAGAGAAACCTGTTCCACAAGATCTAAGAAATTAAGGAGAATTTAAATGAAGAGTAGGGATGCTATGAGGTCGACAGGAGAACACACTGCACAAACAACAAGAAATTAAAAAATAGGATAAATACACTTAAGAACTATATGAAAGAAATGAAAGAACAACAGATTCATTCAAGAAAGAATCATTTGAACATGAACCCTTCACAATTTTAGAAAGTGAAGTTGAAGATGCACTCAAAGTACCTGACAGAAATAAATGACCAAAGCCAGACAGCATTCCAATAGAGCTGTTTCATTTTACTGAGACAGAATCCTCTCTGTCAACAAATATAGAAAAGAAAACAGCGGTCCATGGAATAGAAACAATCAATATGTATGTCAATCAGCAAGAAAGAGGATGCTAGGGAGTGTAGTAACCACTAGATCATTGCATTAATCTCCTGTTCAAGCAAAGTGATGCTCAAAAACAAAGTATTTTACTGTTGCCTCCTTGGTAAACCCAGTCCCGGGGTATACAACTTTGATATAAAATTAATCTAACCCACCAGAGAGGTCACTCGAATGTACACGTAGGCAATAACGGCCGTACAATCAAAAGAACCAGGTCAGGCTAGTAAAATCCCCAGCAACAGGAGACTTCATGTCAGGAACAGATTCACCCTCAAACGTAGCAATAAACTTTAGTAGAAGATTTATTGAAACATAGTGAATGATACTGTCTATCAGACGTTAAAGCTCGAGAATGGAATGCTTTCCCCCGCCTTACACTTAAACAGCAAGTTTCTCCTGAGATAGTTGTAAAAGGACGAACGTCATCATGCCAAATGGTTCCTTTGAAATTCCAGCCGGAAGGAATGGTTGGCACCTGGGAAAGTTAACAGCCTACTATCACTATTACCCCAGGCTACTGCTATCCTAAAACAACAAACATGGAGGACTCCTGACACTTCACGTTGTGATAACCCATGGTGGACAAAAGGCCTTTATCTTTTAGGGATCCACTTGAAGGGAGTAAAAGTGTTCCCGGAAAATTGGGCACTGGAAGCGATAAAACCTTATCAACTCCATCTCCAGAAACTCACACCACAGCCTCAAAGCGGAGGAAGATCCTGTTATTTAGATGACACTTTGTTATCTTCTGAGAAATGCCAGGTGTGGAGTTGTTTTTTCTTATTCTATCCCTGTTTGTTTTCTCCGGGAAAGGATTTGCCTTCAAAGTAAATTTTTCCTACAAATAGTCCCTGTTTTTGAGCTAGTTAGGCAGGAGAGATCGAGGCAGGGGAGGAAGGCGATGCAAGGAGTATGATGCCTCCTGGTCTTACCAACTGACTGGTCGCCCCTCCCAACAGCTACACATCTCCTCAGCATCTCTTTGCTGAGCTGACTGCTGCCCAGACCAAAAAGGACTGGAGGAGCAGGTGCAGCATTTCCCAAACTGCGAATCCCTCAACAATCTCTCTATTTTATTTCCACTCTTTATTTCTATTAGCCCATGGATGTGTGTGTGCATGTGTGCGTGAGTGTGAACTATTACTACTCAATAAATTCATTCATTGGACCTTTTTGTGTGATTTCTGACTGAGCCTGACCCCGTAAACATTGAGTTAAAGATCCCTAATTACCCTGCCCTCTTTGCATTGCTAAAGCAGTGCTCTTAGCTAATTTTCCCCATAAGTGACAATTTGACAGGCATTGAGAGTCTCCCTAAGGGACCCCCAGCAAGCAGGGTAACATTACCATATAAGGAGTTAGAAATGCCATATGATTAAGCTGGATTAAGAAAGGAAAGAAGCATTAGGAATTGTACTGCATACATATGTTGGATAATGGAATGCAACAAAGAATTTCAGAAGAAAATCAGCCTATGCTTTATAGATTATAGCAAAACCTTTGATTGTATAGATCATGAACAACTATGGATTGCTTTTAAAGAAATAGATATGCCACAACAGTTCATTGTCCTGATGCATAATCTTTACTCAGGAAAAGAGAGCACTGTGATGACAGAATGTGAAGAAACAGAATGGTTTCCAATTGGCAGGAGAGTCAGGCAAGGCTGCCTTTTATCACCTTATCTGTTTAATTTATAAACTGAATATATAATATAGGAAGCTGGATTAAACTAAGAGGATGGAGGCCTCTAAATACAAGATGTAGATGACAATCATACTTCTAGCAGAAAGCAGTAAAGACTTAGAATAGCAATTGAAGAAAGTCAAGAAAGAAAGTACAAAAGCAGGGTTACAGTTGAACATTAAGAAAATAAAAATAATGACCACAGAGGGAATCATAGAATCATAGAGTTGGAAGAAACCATGGGGCCATCCAGTCCAACCCCCTGCCATGCAGGAACACACATCAAAGCATTCCCAACAGATGACCATCCAGGATCTGCTTAAAAACCTCCAAAGGAGGAGACTCCACCACACTCCAAGGCAACATATTCCACTGCCAGACAGCTCTGACCATCAGGCAGTTCTTCCTGAGGTTCAGGTGGAATCTCTTTTCCTGCAGCTTGAATCCATTGCTCCTTGTCCTAGTCTATGGAGCAGCAGAAAACAAGCCTGCTCCCTCTTTGACATGACATCCCTTCAGATATTTAAACATGGCTATCATGTCCCCTCTTTACCTTCTCTAAACATACCCAGACTAAACATAATAAACAGACTAAACATACCCAGCTCCCTAAACCACTCCTCATAGGGCGTGGCTTCCAGACCCTTCACAATTTTGATCACCCTCCTCTGGACACTTTTCAGCATGTTGATATCCTTTTTGAATTGAGGTGTCCAGAACTGGACACAGTATACCAAATGAGGTCTAACCAATGCAGAACAGAGTGGTACCATTACCTCTCTTGATCTAGACACCATACTCCTATTGACGCAACAAAGAATCGCCTTGGCTTTCTTGACTGCTGCATCACACTGCTGACTCATGTTCAGCTTGTGATCTACCAAGACTCCTAGATTCCTTTCATACGTACTGCTATCCAGCCACGCATCCCTGGTCCTTTATTTGAGCATTCCATTTTTTCTACCTAAGTGTAGTATCTTACATTTCTCTCTGTTGAAATTCATTTTGTTAGCTTTGGCCCAGCTCTCCAATCTGTCAAGTCATTTTGAATTTTGATCCTGTCCTCTGGGGAATTAGCAACCCCACCCAACTTGGTGTCACTTGCAAATTTGATCAGCGTGCCCCCTGCTCCTTCATCCAAGTCATTGATGAAGACTTTGAATAGCACTGAGCCCAGGACAGAACCCTGCAGCACCCCACTAGTCACTTCTCTCCAGGATGAAAAACAGCCATTGGTGAGCACCCTTTGGGTTTGGTCGGTCAACCAATTACAAATCCACCTAACAGTAGCCCTGTCCAGCCCACATTTTACTAGCTTCTTTGCAAGAATGTCATGGGGAAGTTTGCAAGAATGTCATGGGAAACTTTATCAAAGGCCTTGCTGAAATCAAGATATGCTATATCTACAGCATTCTCTTCATCTATGAAGCTTGTTGATTACAATAACTTTAAATAGATGATGAAGATACTGAAACTATTAAAAATTTCCTATAGCTTGGCTAAGGCCCTTTCCACACGTTACCTGTTCGCAGATGTGGGGGGTGTCATTCATGCAAGCAGCCTCTTGCGCGAGGCACTCGCATCGCTCCTCCGTTTTCCCACAGCTGGCTTCCTGGTAGCGCGACTGTCATGCGAGTGCCCCACCCCTTCCTCCACAGTGCAGCCTGGGAGCTGTAGGCTGCGCTGGGGAAGGAAGTGTGACCGGCCCACTCATCCGACGCACCGCAGGGCAGGTAAGTGCGCGAGGACCCCGGGAGCCTTGCGCGACTGTGCAGCATTTACAGCTTGAAACCGAAAATGAAAAGGTGTGTGCGTGGTCCGCTTTAGGCTCTTGAGTGCGTCGTATGGACCGCTCCTCCCGTTTCAAGGGGCCCTCTCGCATAAGAAACTACGTGCAAAAAGGGTCTCAGTCATAAATCAGAATGGAGACTGCAGTCAAGAAATCAAAAGAAGACTAGGATGTAGAAGGGCAGCTATAAAGGAACAAAACAGGCCAGTCAATTGTAAGGTTGTATCATTTAATATAAGGGCTTGGAATGTCCATATCATAATATTTCCAGTTTCTATTTATGGTTATGAAAGTTTGACAGTGAAGAAAGCTGATAGGAAGAAAATCAATTTACCTGAAATGAGATGCTGGGTGAGAGTCCTGCAGATATTGTGGACTGCTAGAAAGAGAAATAAATGGTTCAAGATCAAATCAAGTCTGAATTGCCACCCACATCCACGCCGAACCTAAAATTAATCAGCTAAGGCTATTGTACTTTGGACACATCATGAGAAGACATGACTCATTGGAAAAGACAAAGATGTTTGATCAGGTGAAAGGTAGTAGGAAAAGAGGAAGACTGCATTACTGATTGATAGCCAGCCAAGGAAACCACACCATAAGCTGAATCATAGAATCATAGAATCATAGAAATTCAGAGTTGGAAGAGACCACACAGGCCATCCAGTCCAACCCCCTGCCATGCAGGAACACCCTCAAATCAATCCCGACAGATGGCCATCAAGCCTCTGCTTAAAAACCTCCAAGGAAGGAGACTCCACTACACACCGAGGCAGCAGATTCCACTGCCGGACAGCCCTGACTGTCAGGAAGTTCTTCCTGAGGTTCAGGTGGAATCTCCTTTCCTGCAGCTTGAATCCATTGCTCCTTGTCCTGGTCTCTGGAGCAGCAGAAAACAAGTCCCCTCCTTCTTCTACATGGCATTCCTTCAAATATTTAAACATGGCTATCATGTCCCCTCTTAACCTCCTCTTCTGCAGACTAAACATACCCAGCAATCTAAGTCTATCCTCATAGGGCATGGCTTCCAGGCCTCTCACCATTTTGGTCGCCCTCCTCTGGACTTGCTCCAGCTTGTCAATCTCCTTCTTGAATTGGGGTGCCCAGAACTGGACACAGTATTCAAGATGGGGTCTAACCAAAGCAGAGTAGAGTGGTACCAGCACCTCCCTCGATCTAGACACCATACTCCTATTGATGCAGCCAAGAATTGCATTGGCTTTCTTGGCTGCCGCATCACACTGCTGACTCATGTTCAGCTTGTGGTCTATGAAGACTCCTAGATCCCTTTCACACGTACTGCTATCCAGCCACGTGTCCCCCATCCTATATTTGTGGATTCCATTATTTCTGCCTAAGTGTAGGACCTTACATTTCTCTCTGTTGAATTTCATTTTTTTCGCCCTGGCCCAGCTCTCCAATCTATCCAGGTCATTTTGAATTTTAATCCTGTCCTCTGGCGTATTAGCAACCCCTCCCAATTTGGTGTCATCTGCAAATTTGATCAGCATGCCCTCTATTCCTTCATCCAAGTCATTGATAAAAATATTGAACAGCACTGGGCCTAGGACAGAACCCTGTGGCACCCCGCTAGTCACTTCTCTCCAGGACGAAAAGCAGCCATTCGTGATCACCCTTTGGGTTCGGTCGGTCAACCAATTACAAATCCAACTAACGGTAGCCCTGTCCAGCCCACATTTTACTAGCTTCGTTGCAAGAATGTCATGGGGAACTTTGTCAAAGGCCTTACTGAAATCGAGATATGCTACATCCACAGCACTCCCTTCATCTATCAAGCTAGTAACTCTATCATAAAAAGAGATAAGATTAGTCTAGCATGACTTATTTTTGAGAAATCCATGTTGACTTCTCGTGATTACCGCGTTGCTTTCTAAATGATTAGAAACTGACTGCTTAATGATCTGCTCCAGGATCTTTCCGGGTACTGATGTCAGGCTGACTGGGCGATAATTATTTGGGTCCTCTTTTTTTCCCTTCTTGAAGATGGGGACAACATTTGCTCTCCTCCAATCTGCTGGAACTTCTCCTGTCCTCCAAGATTTCTCAAAAATTATAGCAAGCGGTTCCAAAATGACCTCTGCCAGCTCTTTTAATATCCTAGGATGCAATTCATCTGGCCCTGGAGACTTGAATTCATCCAATGCGGCCAGGTATTCCTGTACCACCTCTCTACTTATCATGTGCCTCATTTCCTCTGCTTCCTCCCCTGCTCCCCAACCGCCAGGTTGAGTGCTTGTATCCTTCTGGGAAAATACGGAGGCAAAGAAAGTGTTAAGTAGCTCTGCCTTTTCTCTCCCCCCTGTGAGTAATTCGCCATCTTCTCTGCGCAGCGACCCTACTGTCTCCTTCTTTTTCGTTTTGCTGCGGACATATTTAAAAAAGCCCTTTTTATTGTTTTTAATGTCTCTGGCCAGCCTAAGCTCGTTCTGTGCTTTAGCCTTTCTGACTTCCTCCCTACATCTCCTAGCTACTTGCTTAAATTCTTCTTTGGTGGTTTCCCCCTTCTTCCATTTCCTATACACGTTTCTCTTAACTCTTAGCTCAGCTGAGAGTTCTTTAGTCAACCATTCTGGTTTCTTCAGATGCCTTCCATTTTTCCTCCTTAATGGCACTGTTTTAGACTGTGCCTTCAGTATCTCCTTTTTAAGGAACTCCCATGCCTCCTGAACTCCTTTCCCTTTCACTATTCCTGACCACGGAATTCCAGCCAGCAGCTCCCTAAGTTTACAGAAGTCCGCTTTTTTAAAATCTAAGATGAGTGTCTGGCTACCCTTATCTTCTCCTTCCCACTGAATGCTAAATTCCAACAGGGCATGGTCACTCCCCCCTAAAGATCCAACCACTTCTACCTCATTCACAAGGTCATCCCTGTTGGTCAAGACCAGATCTAGAATATTTGATCCGCTTGTGGCCTCTTCCACCTTCTGGACCATGAAGTTGTCTGCAAGACAAGCAAGAAACTTGCTGGACCTTGCTGTCTTGGCAGAATTTGACTGCCAGCATATATCCGGGTAATTGAAATCTCCTATTATTACTGTATCCCTCCTCTTTGAATGTGCAGTCATTTGGTTGAGGAAGGCGTCATCCAAGTTCTCAGCCTGGGTTGGAGGTCTGTAGTAAACCCCCACCAGAATATCCCTGAAGCTGACTAGCAACAGCAACAACAAACGACACATGCTTGTTCTTCATTTTGGGCACATGAATGGATGACTGAGAAATCAGGGATCTGACACTATCGAGTTTTTCATTGGGTATAATTGGAAAGATCATGCTATTCAATGGAGGTAGTGCACACACTGATTATACAGCTATTATCAAAATCAGTTTCCAATGTGTGTGTGGGTGTGACAGGGAGCATGGCTGTGTTAATCTGTTATAGCAAAAACAGAATCTTTTGGAATTTTACAGATTAATAAATTTTATTTGGCATAAACTTGGTGGACTTCAGTCCACTTTTGGCAGCTCATTTCAATTAAAAATTCTTAGAATTTACAGTACTGTTGGACTCGTCATGGTTGACCAAAATCAGGAGATGGTAATGGATGTAACCCTTGCACCTTGTTTCTGAATTTACTAACTACTAGTGTATTTACCTGGTGTTGCCTGGGATTTTATTTTCCTCTTAAAACTCAGCAAACTGTCTTCTCCAGTACCTGTAACTTTCCCCCATATTTTCCAATGCAATCTGTATTCAGAGTTATTTACATACACAGCTTGGGTTCCTGAGGAAATACACTGTCTTCCTCCTTGCTGCTAGGCCTCATCTCTATAGCAACTGGCCTATTCCAGTACCTGTAATTATCCCTATATTCCCCGATCCAACCTGTATTCGTAGTTAACATACAGAGGTTGGGTTACTGTAGGAATACACTGTCCTCCTCCTTGCTGCTAGGCCTTGTCTCCATAGCAACAGGCCTATTGCAGTACCTGTAACTTTTCCCCATAATCCCCAATCCAATCTGTGTTGTCTGGTGACGCTGATACACTGGTTTTTGATTTTTTTGCGTTCTGTTGAATTTGTGCAATGGCTTTATGTTTTTCTGGAAGCATTTTTTGTTTTGAATGTCAGCTTTAAGATCCCTCACCCATACAATCTACTGTGTGAGGCGAGGAGACCTTGTAACTATGTTGTGTATGTCACTTTAATTTTCTCACATATGCCTCCCAAATGTTTTCTGGGAGGCTTCATCTCCACAGCAACCAGCCTGAGGTCCAAAAGCTCTTGGCTGAGAATTCTAATGGCCCCTCCCTCAACTGCCAATCCCAGGATTCCATAGAGTCTTCACAGCCAGCCAATCCTATGAGGTCTTCTCACCTCACACAGCCAATCGTATGAGGTCTTCGTCTGCCTGATGCAGACAGACAAACTCACAGACAAACTTTGATTTTTATATAGTAGATAGGTAATACTTGTTAGAAATACCTTAGGAATTACCTTACCTTACCTTAGGAATTAGATGCGGTTGAAATACTCAGATTTGAGATCCTGTGTCTCTAATTCCCCAAACCGTACCTGTAACTCTTTCCCATCATCCCCAATTCGATCTGTATTCAGAGTTGTTAACATACAGAGGTTTAGTTTCTGAAGGAATACACTGGCCTTCTCCTTGCTGCTAGGCCTCACCTCCAAGAGCCCTGTGGCTGAGAATTCTAAAGGCCCCTCCCTAAACTGCTAACCCTAGGATTCCATAGAGTCTTCACAGGCAGCCAATCCTATGAGGTCTTCTCACCTGACACAGACAAACTCATAAATTCACAAACTTTGACTTTTATATATTAGATTAACAATACATTTCTTTAAATCTAAATATGGTTAATTATGGAAACTGATAATTGAAATGATTAGTGACAGCTCTTAAAAACAATAACTGAAACCCTTTTCTCTGTGTCTTGCAGTTTCTAATGTAAGAGTGTGAAGAGTATTAAAATTCGACAGTTAACATAAGGCTTTCTAATCTGTTATAAATTTTGTACCTATTATGTTCAGATTCTCAGACAGTGTGGCAACTTTCAGATAGATACTTTATAAATATAAACTTTTAGGTTTTTTTTTAAGTCCAATTAAAGGATTTGCCAGTTTCTGTGTTTTCATAATTAAATTCATGCGCAAGAAAGTGTGTGTGTTTAAAAGAAGTCCTTGTTGATGGTTCTATTTCTTTTCTCACATCTAGTAACAGCAATTAATATTCATCTGACACGTTTTCCATATTTCTTTTTAAATTTGACTTTAAAAGATGACTGTAACAGAATCCAAAATATTAACACAATGGTGTCTCAATCCTGGGCCATTTCCTCACTAGACTGTTTATAGCGCGATGATTCCACTTTCAACATCCTCTGGAATCCTGGGGTTTGTGGTTTCGGGAGGCGCCAGCCGGCCCCTCCCGAAACTGCAAACCCCAAAATTCCAGAGGATGTTGAAAGTGGAATCATAGCGCTATGAACAGTCCAGTGCGGAAATGGCCCTGGTTTGGAAATTACACATCTAGATGAATGCTCATCTGCTTATTTATGGTATTTACTATTTTTCACTGCAAAGCAAGAACTCCCTTTTTAAAAAAATGAAATTTGCTACACTTTAAGCTAAATTAGTATTTGTTATCATATCTAGTAATGGTGGTCTTAAGTCTCCAAATGTCGTTCCAATACCTCTAAAGCAGAGGGAAGTGTCACTAGACTCATTGAAGCCCCAGAACTGGAGAAGTCATTTTACTTAAAAAGAGGAGGGGGACAAAATACTGAAAAAAAAAGGGAGCTAAACATGACCAGTGGGCACGCAATGATATCAGGCTGATTCTGTCTCTTTTATACACCTATTGGGTGGCGAAAACAGTGCTGTTCTGCATGGCCTTTAATGTCTGAAATTGCTGTGTTTTAAAACTATGTTCTAAGACTGTTTTTAGACTATTTTAAGAGTTTTTAAAGATTATTTCAATGTGTTTAAAATGTTTTTGTCTTTTTGCTGTCCAATTTTTTTTTTATTTGTTCATCGCCTCATGAGCCCTTGTAGGCTGGGAGCTGATATAGAAATACCTTAAATAAACATAAAGAATACATGAAATGGTGATTGACCATTAGGGACTCAAACAACATAGTGAAGAGGGGAGATAAAACTGAATTTCCACCCATCGTTTTCCGTGACCCCAAAGCTTTCCTATATATTTCAAGGGTCTTCCTGATTAATTAATTGAAATAAATATATCTTGATCTGTATGTATTATTCACAGTCAACAATATAGTCAATAAAACAACTTAGACAGTGGTAAAACAATTTAAAAGAATTAGAAATAGAAGAAATAAGACAAATCCACAGCTCAGTAAATTAGAGCTGAGCCATGGTTATTGGGTTCCCAAATTTTGGCAAAAATGAGACAAGAGCTAATGTAATTTGGGCCTGGAAGAGAAAGGGCTTCTATAACCCAGGGCATCTCCCCCTGCACCAAAGAACATAGAGAAAGATGTCCCATGCAGATCACAATGCACAGGTAAATATATGTAGAGGTCATGTATTAAGTCATGTATCAACCATATCTGAATAGACACAGTTCTGCCCATTCCCTCTTCTCATTTTCTTATTTGTCTACCTGCATACTAATAATAGCTTTACTTGGGGAGCGAATAACAAAATCAGAAGCTCAGTTTGGGATATGGCTTGTGGCTCTTGCTATGACTTTTAATCTAGGCCATTACCAAAGGCTACAATAGACAGAAACACAAATATTAAGAGTTACCCCTAAATAAGTCAGAATAGGAAGCTTATAGATCCAAATAGATTCCTGATGGCTCATGGGGAGTTCCCTGTTGCCTTAAGAAGTGATCCTGTCAAAACTATCTCTGGAATAAGGAAATTGCCATGGTGGTGAACACAATGACTCCTAAGTGTCCTTTCTCATGGAGTAGAGTCAAGCGAGCGTTCGGTTCACTAAGAAGCTGGTGATGACAAAATAAGTGGGATGGAGATTAGAACACTGATGGTGGAAAACTTGGAACCAGTCTGATTGAATACAGGCTAGAGCCCATTAAGAAGCCTATTATGTGATGGTGATGGCAATGAAGAAATCATTCTTTTCTGCCACTGTTGCATTTGCACAGAGTCATCCAGTGGACCTGTCTTAACTGGTGAGGGGCCTTTTACGTTCTGCCCCACAGGAGCAGACTCCTGTGTAGACCACTCACCAGCCCTCTTTGAAGGGTTCAAAAATTACTTTGCAGATAAAATCTCTCAGATCCACTCTGACCTGGATGCTGTAGTTGATACAGGCCTCACAGAATTCAGGCAGCCACTCTACCGCTTCATTTCTTGATCCAAGGCCAAATTCTCCTCCAATCTTTGATTCTACACTGTTTCCAACATTTGCATTCCAATCACCTATGACTGTCAATTTCCTCCTGGTCTCCAGTACAGAAATTTCCATTTTCTTCTACTTCTGTCTTTGTAGTTGGAACATAAATTTGGATTATCATTATATAGATAGATTTTCCATGAAGTATTGATATTATTCACTCAGAGTTTGTGTTATATCCTTTGCTTTGCTTTTGCAAATGCGACCCAATTTCTTCTTAGATTTTCATTTCCTGAGTAAAACACTGTGAATTGTCTGACTCAAAATGTCCCATTCCTATCCACTTCAGCTGCAAATATTGTAACATTTATATATTGGATTTCTTGTTTTAATATTTCTAGATTCCCTTTACTCATGCTTCTAACATTTTATGTTCTATGTTTTGCAGCTTTGGACTTCCCTTTCACCTCTGAGCATGTGAACAGCTGAATGTCCTTTAGGCTTGAGTCCAGCTGCATCATTAGCGACAGTGCTACTCATAGTTGTCTTCTGCTGTACCCTAGTAGCTCACTGAATGCCTTCCAACCAGGGAATGTCATCTTCTGGCATTATCATTTGTTTCATTTTTGATGGTCTCATGCTAAAAGACATTCAAAAGGGGTTTGCTGTGGTTCCTTCTGCCCAAAACTAACATCTATTAGCCATGGTGTCTCTGAGAGATCCCCCAGCAGTGTCACCCCCCCAACACACACAAACTGCTGTTGCTGTTTGGCACATTTAGTATGGCTCCTTATAAAAAGCCTGTCTGACATGCAAGACCCTACTATCAGCATAGCTTCTTGCCTCACAAGAGAACGCAGTCTCACTACCACAGAAAGGTAGTGCCATGGTCAACCTTTCCTGGGTGAGGCAAGAAGAACTGGAGTAGCAGGATATGAGGATCAATAGACATTAAATCTAAAATAATGTGATATTTTGCCTAAGCTGGGTTGTGACAGGAGTTTTAACCCATTTATGGATGGCTCCTTTTCTGCCAGCTGAAAATATAAATTTCTCAGAAGAATTTCAAATGTTACTGGAGCTTACGGTAAAATATAGTGGAAATGGCAACAGAAAAATGAACAGAAAAATTCAATAACCCCTTCCAAAGAACCTGACGCCAAAATTTGTTTTGGCAGCCCAGCAGTGTACACTTACTATGACGTGAGATAGGAACATGACATTTAGAAATATACTTACCACAAAGAAGATTGTATTTAGATTGATTTAAACCATCTTGTAATTGAAAATTACGATAGATTTTATAATTTTCAGCAGTTTTCAAAATACCATGCCAAAAGACAAGCTAAATGTCTCCCTCTTGAGAGCAATTGGTTGTGAGGGGTACACATACAAAAAAGCTTATGGTGTATATCCAATAATCATTGAGGCCAGAAATAAAAATAAGAAGAGATCTACAAACAGTTTCACAATTTAGGCTCTTCCTGGGAGATGTTATCAGCCTAGCTTTGCTTTCATGCAGACACAGATCCCCCTTGAGGCTCACACTGGAGAAAGAGCCTGTATGGTAGTATCTATCTTAATAAGACCAGACCCATACTGAGGCACGACTTACTGGTTGGAATTGGTACCATTACAATATGATATGTATGTGTGAAGAGAAGAATGCTTAGCCCCTTCCACTCTATCCGAGGGGGAAACATACTTATTCACGAGGAAACATGAAAGCAAGGCCACTTTGGATTCTTGCTTGCCTTACAACTCTCTATGTGAAATGAAACTTACCTATTTTAAACCTTTCACTTTGCCCATGAATAGACTAGCATCAGAGGAAGCAGAGCTAGGAACTCTTCTCTTGACATATTACCTGAATAGGGCTTGAGTATAGTTTTAACCCTTTTGTTTAACCCGTATGGGGGCAGGGGATCAAGCATGTCACTATCACTCAGTCTTAAACTAGCTCTGAGCTTATATAAAATATAAAAAAATAGAGCCAAATTTGTAAAACAGCAGTGAGCAAAATATAGACCCCCCCCCGCATTTTTGGAGTAACTTCCATATTTGCCAATAGCACCCACTGAAGCTCCAGGTAGCACAACTGACTGTTTTGTTACCCTGTATTGTGGGGGTCCTGGGAGAGATGCCCAAATGACCAAGCAAAACACAAGATAGGGAAATTAACTCGAGCACTCTCTTAAGCTAAACGAGAGGCAGGGTAACTTAGCTGGGATCTTGCAACCCTATGTCTACAGCATCAGGTCAGAAAAGCAGTCAGACAATTTTAAAAGTAACAAAGATAATAGCTTTATTAAAGGACAAACAACGAATAAGACACCACATGCACACGACTAACTAGAATAGAAATGGGAGTTCTCGGGGGGAAATGGGTGATACAACACCTTATCTCGTAGTCCTGGAGAGAAGCGGAGGATTGCAGGGAAGAAAGCTCAGCGCTGTTTGCTGAGGGGAGCTCATCAGACCGAACAACAGCAAGGCAGCATGGAAGTCCAGAGAGATCCAAGAAGAGAGGCAGACTCAGTTATTGGGAACTGAGGGGACAACTTCACTGGACAGCAAGGCTAGATGGAAGTCCAGGGCGATCTGAGGAGTTCCCTGAATTGAGATTTTTTTATAGGGTGGATTGTGCCTACAGGCCATGCCATGCTCGGTGAGAACAAAGAGAATTTGGAGCGGGACAAAAGCATTGGAAAAGATCAGGTTTTACATAATGAGCTTAGCACTGGATGACAATAGTATAGCCAGTATGCAAATGGCTCAGCATAAAGAAGGTACCGGCTCTCGGCTGAGCGTCTTTGTGTAGAGTCGCGCTTAAGCAAGCTGTGTCTGCAAGAAAATTGTCCCTGAAGCAAATGGAGAGGCATTAATCTGCCTGCCTAAGTGGGGATTGGAATGTCCAACCATTAACTGGCCGTGCCTGTTTACGTGCTTGTCCAGTGGCCCTTGCAAACACGTGGAGCAGGGTGGCAGAGAAAGGTCAAATGAAGTTCAAATAAGTTTGATATCAAGAGGTATCTAGTGCTATCACCAGGCATGTCAGAACCGTGGTAACAGTTTCCTCTCCCCCCCAGTCCTTTCCTCATCTGTTTTTATAGGAATTTTTCAAAAAAGGAAGGCACTGGCCAATCACTCCCAGTTCTGAAAAGGGGCCATGCTAGTTTCAGTCAAGTGAGGGGAGAATATTTATAGTATGATAGGCCAGTAGCACCCTCTGAAGCCTCCATGGATTTTGATTGATCCTATGTATGTATGTATGTAGTGGATTTTTTTTTTTTTAGAGAGGTTGGGAACAAATGGGCTATTAAAATGTGGGTGGGGAGTGCAACCCCCCTGCAGTTCTTTAGGGGCTGATAAATCTCCCAAGTCCTAGATGCTGCCCTGCTCTTAGGTATATACTACAAAAATCATAAATCTTTGATAAGAGAACAATAAATAAGATAAAACTCTGTCCCAAATCTTCCAGAGAAACATTTATTTTCAGCTGGCATCTACAGGGCAACAGTGAAGGCCTCAGCCAGATGTATATGGGGAGGGAGTTCTGTAGCTCAGATGCTGCTGTCAAGAAAGCTCAGCCAGCTGTGGTTGGAGAGGATGGGATTATATTCCAATTCAGATCTAAAGTTGCTCAGATAACATATGAAAGGAACTCTGAACTATCTGACCTGGCCCCGTATGAAACATAATACATTGTTTTTCAAGCTGCTTAATTCAGAAAACAATGCTTAGCTGGAAGTTTTAGTTTGACTGAAGAACTATAACTGATCTTATATCTTAGCGCAAGGATGATCTTGCTGTGGTTCAGACCTTTCGGGAAAACTGACTGGTTCTGCACAGACTGAATTTGCACATGGAATCCCTCGGGTTTCCATTTCAAGGGCCACTGTAGGTTGAAGCAATGAAAAAAATGTGCCATATTATGATCATTACTATGTGTTTAAGTATCATTACTGTGGACACTCCTCCTCAGACCCTTGTGTTAATATTACTCCTACTCTGACTGTGATGCATATACAATTACAAACACTGTGCCTCTGACTCCAATGCCTTTTCTTCTTCTGAGCCTGATGTTACTGCAGTCTAGGCCTACCCGGAGATAGCACTGGATATCACTTTGATATCAAACAATTAGGCTTTCCTCTGCCACCCCGCTCCACGTGTTTGTGAGGCCACTGGACAAGCACGAAAACAGGCATGGCCGATAATTGCTGGACAATCCATCCTCCACCCACGCAGGCCAGATACAGCCAGTTCGTCACTTCAGGGACCTCTCCGGTAAACACCTCATTGCATATGCGCGATACTAACAAAGGCTCCCTGCCCTGAGCAGGCAACCCGACAAAGCTGTACTAAGCACTCCGCATTTGCATACTGGCTACACTATTGTTAATTCGGCTCTGATTCAATCATGCTAAATTCTGACCTTCCCAAAGCTTTGTCCCACGCCTAAAACACATTGTTCTCACAGAGTAAGGCATAGCCTGCAGTCACAATTCACCCTATAAAAACCCCTGATTCCGAGACCATCCTCGGATCGCTTGGACCACTCAAGAGTTTCATCCTATCTTGCTGCCGCCTTGCTCAGTGAGCTCCCCTCAGCCAATCGCTCTGTGTCAAGAAAGCTCGAGAATCTTTTTTTTTCCTAAAATGCATCAAGTAGTGGATCAGTTAATTACTGAAGAAGAACGAGGATCTGCAGAATCTGATGGAACTGCAGAGACCGAAGCGTCCATGGATACCAAGGCAAATTTACCGCTGAGCGAGGCTATGAAAACCCCCACAAGCGGCCAAACCTGGGTCTGGGGAGAGAAGCCGCTTATGTCGGTAAGACAACGCAGAAGGGCTGCTAGATGGGACACATCAGCCAAAGACCTTTCCTTTCTGGCGGAAATGGCACGAATGGAAACAGAACTGGAGAGAAAAGATGAGGAGATACTCGAACTCAAGACCATGTTACGTGAGATGAGCATCCGTCCCTCGCAGACATTGAGAACACCAGCACGCGAACCACGAGCGGCTGTGCCAGCGGCAGGCACCCCTGGTCCGCCCCAGCAACCAGCAGGGCAAGCTCCAGCGCCACCGCTACTCAGAAACGTGGGAGACCTGAAAGCGTCCTTCAACGGGAAGGGTGAGAAACTCTCTTTCTTTATGACTATGGCAAATAATTTCATGGTCGATCATGGCCACCTCTTTCGGGATGATGCAGCCCGAATTAGATACCTCAGCCAGAGAATGAAAGGACTGGCAGCTGACTGGGTAGCGAACCTATATGACACCCGCGCCCCCGAAACCGAAAATCTGCAGCTCTCCATTTGCGTGAACGGTTTGAAGACCCCCATCTACTAGAAAAAACTAAATATCAACTAAAACAAATGAAACAAGGCAGGAACGACGTGGGAACATATTCGCGTGAATTTAGAAACCTGGCCACCAAAGTGCAGTGGAATGATGAGATTCTTATCGAGTTATACAAAGATGGACTAGATCCTGATATCTTACACGGGTGCCTAATGCAGGCCAACCCACAAACCCTGCTAGGTTGGATCAGACTAGCTACTGAAGTGGAGGGTATAACCCACACTGTTCAGTTGAACCGACAACGACAAGACTTAACAAAACGACAACCTCGCCGTCCCACCTTCCTCAATGTTGAGGAACGAAACAAACGCCTCCGTTTGGGCATGTGTTTCACCTGTGGGAAACCGGGTCACCTTGCCAACAACTGCACCAGTAACCAAGCCACGGTGGGGACTAAAGGAGCACGAGCAGACCCCAGGAATAAAGAATCTACACGTCAGACAACGGCCATCAAACAACCGCTCAGACGCACTCATAAGGACCCTGCAGCAGCGACAGGAGACTCCGCTCCCGACGGTGAAACCTCTTCTTCGTATTCCTCGGACACAGATGGGGATTCTGAACCCGACGGTGGCGGTTTGAAAGCAGCGGGAACAGCTGTAAGTACTCCTAAAATTCCCCATTTCTATACCACGGTTACGATTACTGGCGGAGATGGGACCTTGCATGTACATAGGGCACTAATTGACTCTGGCTGCTCCAGAAGTTTGTTACACCCCAAATTGGCCAAGACCCTTAAAACTCTATATGAGCCTTTGGAACGCCCCATCAAGTTAACTCAAATGGATGGGACCTCGATGACTGGAGGAGCAATAAGCGAAATCACCATGCCCATCTCATTTCAAATGGACCAAAATAATTATAGCATGCGGTTCCTAGTTCCCAAGGCGGTGCAGTTCGAATTGGTCTTGGGAATCGACTGGCTCCGTAAATATAATCCCCAAATAGACTGGACCGCTGGCACTCTATCCTCTTCCGAGGCAAGCTTCTCTATTGGCCATGAAGAATTGCAACAAATTCCTTCGCACTACCGTGATTTACAGAAGGCCTTTCATGAGAGGGAGGCTGACAAATTGCCCCCCCACACTGAATTTGACTGTAAATTGGAATTGATTGACGGAGCCTCGCTGCCTAAACCAAAAATCTACCCCATGAGCCAGCAAGAACTCCTTGCCCTCAAAAAGTTCCTTAATAAAAATTTGGCTCGTGGCTTTATCAAGCCTTCTACAGCCCCTACGGCGAGTCCTGTCTTCTTCCGAAAGAGAAAAGATCCCGGAGCGGATCCGAGGCTGATAGTTAACTACTCTGCTATTAACCAGGTTATCTCTTCCAATTGTTATCCCATTCCCCTGATACGGACCGTTTTAGACCATCTGGTTCAAGGAAAATATTTCACTAAGCTTGATCTTAAAGAAGCATTTCATAGGATTCGGATGGACCCAGACTCTGAATGGCTCACCACCTTTGCAACCCCACTGGGGAATTTTAAATGGACGGTTCTCCCCTTTGGATTACAATCTGGACCATCTGTGTTTCAGATGTTTTTGAACACCATTTTCCACGACTTATTGTATCAGGGGGTTCTGATTTATTTGGATGACATTTTAATTTATGCAGACTCCATGGAATCTCATGTATCATTGGTTCGGGAAGTGCTTCGACGGCTGATAGATAATAACCTCGTAGTTAATCTGTCTAAGTGCCAATTTAACACCCAAACCTTTGATTACTTGGGTTATAGGATTCAAGATTGTTCACTTAAAATGGACCCTTCGAAAATTAACTCTATTTTGCAATGGCCCGTCCCCAAAACTTTGAAGCAACTGCAGCAATTTCTTGGCTTTGCAAACTTTTACCGGAACTTTATCGAGGATTTTGCAGCCATAGCGCTTCCGCTTACTAACCTGTTACGGAAACCTAAAGGCGAATCTACATGTAAGTCGCACAAACTTCGTTGGTCCCCTGAATGTCAGTCGGCGTTTGAACATTTGAAATCTAAATTCACTACAGAGCCATTGCTACTTTTCCCCGACAGTGCTAAGCAATTCATTGTGCAAACAGATGCTTCTGACTTTGCCATGGCCGCTGTTCTTTTGCAACATGACTCTGAGGGAGCACTCAAGCCTTGTGCTTTCATTTCAAAGAAATTTTCTCATCAACAAGCTAATTGGCCTATTTGGGAGAAAGAAGCCAAGGCTATTCATTTTGCGCTGACCACTTGGCGACATTTACTTGAAGGGGCCCGACTCCCCTTTGAAGTCTGGACTGATCATAGAAATTTGCAAGCTTTGCAGTCGGTTAAGAAACTCTCCCCTAAGCAGGCGAGATGGGCTGAATTTTTCCAGAGGTTCCGGTTTAAAATTGTTTTCAAACCTGGCCGTTCCAACCAATTGGCGGACCCTCTATCTCGCCTTCCCTGTTTTGAGGGACCTTCTGCTACGTCCCCCCCTCCAAAGCATTATTTCCTGCCTCCTCCCTGGCTTCTCAAGTAACTACTCGCACATTAGCAAAAACAAGGCTTTCTGCCTCCTCCCTCTGTGACTCCGCTCTCCGCGATGCTATCGTTCATGCAGCGCATGCCGACTCATGGCTCCCGGCAAATAAGGACAAAATTGAGTGGGTTGACAATCTCCCTTTCTATGGCACCAAGGTCTACGTCCCCCCTGCTGCCCGTGAGCATGTACTTCATCGTCATCACGATTCCAAACCTGCTGGACATTTTGGGTTTTTGAAGACATTGCATGCGATTCGCCGCCTTTTTTGGTGGCCTGGACTAAACTCCTCCGTGCAAACTTACATTAAACAGTGTGCTACTTGCAACGTTTCTAAATCGCCCACATCTAAGCCTCAAGGGCTCCTACAACCTCTGCCTGCTCCTTGTAGCCCCTGGTCGGTTATCGCATGGGATTTTATCGTCTCTCTCCCCTCTTCACATGGCTTTCATGTTATTTGGGTTGTCACTGATCACTTTTCCAAGCAATGTCATTTTGTTCCTCTAAAGAAAGTACCCAATGCTGAACGACTTGCTGACCTATTCGTTCATCATGTATGGAAACTTCACGGACTACCTTCGGTGATCATTTCGGACAGGGATCCAATTTTCACTTCCAAGTTTTGGACCTGCCTCTTGAAAACCCTGGGAATCACTCAGAAACTCAGCAGTGCTTATCACCCCCAAACAGATGGCCAATCTGAGCGTGCTAACAAATCTCTTGAACAATTTCTTAGGTGCTTTGTTTCTGAAAACCAGAACGATTGGGTTTCGCTTCTCCCGTTTGCTGAGTTTGCTGTAAACCATGCTGTTCATGCTTCTACTGGGAAACCCCCGTTTGAAATAGTTTACGGCTTTCTTCCTTCTCCTTTCCCCCCCCACCCTCCCTTCCTCTGCTCCTCCTTCTGTTTCTGCTTGGGTCTCTAAATTTTCGGGCATTTGGCAATCCGTTTCGGATGCTATAGCGTCTGCAAAAGCTTCTCACAAACGCTTTGCCGACCGCAAACGGCAGCCTAACCCCTCTTACAAACCCGGGGATCTGGTCTTTCTTTCCTCTAAGCACATTTCGTCTACTTCTCCTTCTAAAAAACTTTCCCCTCGATTTCTCGGTCCTTTTCCTGTGAAAAGAGCTATTAACGATGTTTCTTTTGAACTGGATCTCCCTTCTTCCCTCAAGGCAATTCATCCTGTCTTTCATTCCAGTTTGCTGAAGAGAGCCCCTTCGCTGGATTCTTCGCCGACTGATGTTCCTCAACACCCCGATTGACTTTGTTATTACTGCATGGGTTTCTTGTATTTCTGTTGTTCTGTAATATTTTACTTGTTTTGCGTATCTATATGTATATGAATTTTTTTTTTTAAAAAAAAAGTGGGGCAGGATGTCAGGAGTCCTCCATGTTTGTTGTTTTAGGATAGCAGTAGCCTGGGGAAATAGTGATAGTAGGCTGTTAACTTTCCCAGGTGCCAACCATTCCTTCCGGCTGGAATTTCAAAGGAACCATTTGGCATGATGACGTTCGTCCTTTTACAACTATCTCAGGAGAAACTTGCTGTTTAAGTGTAAGGCGGGGGGAAAGCATTCCATTCTCGAGCTTTAACGTCTGATAGACAGTATCATTCACTATGTTTCAATAAATCTTCTACTAAAGTTTATTGCTACGTTTGAGGGTGAATCTGTTCCTGACACTCTGAGCTTCTTCATCGCACCCCAACTTCGCTCTCAAGGTCCAGGACTACAAGACAGGTGTCGTATCACCCATTTCCCTCTGAAAATCCCTATTGCTAAGTCAATCTCTGATTCCTTAGTTATCTGTGTGATTGTGGTGTCTTTAATATTTGCCTGTACTTAATAAACATCATTTTTATTATTCTAACCCGTCTGGCTGCTTGACTGACCTGACCCCGTAGACACTGGGTTGCAAGATCCTGCTAAGTTACCCTGCCTCTCGCTAGCTTTAGTGAGTGCTCCAGCTATTTTCCCCCAAAGTTGCATTGTGGTTTGGTCATTCAGGTGTCCCTCCTGGGACCCCCAGAAATCGGGGTAACAGTGATGCTTTCACTACTGTTTCAGGTACAACAATTCTGAGCCTGAAACCTATGCTAGTGCTGTTGCTGCTGCTACTACCAATACTACTATTACAACTACGCATCTGAGCTGGAACCCTCAATTACTTTTCCTGCTACTATTACCGGCAATACTGCTTTGAGCCTGATGTCTGTATTTCACCCTCCTCACAACTCCTTTTTTTAACCTAGTATTCCAGAATTGCACCCTGTCCTTTCCTGTAATTGCCACAGATCTCAGTTTATTCTGGACTGTATCCTTCAGAGCCTGGAGTTATTAGCCCTCACATTATGAAGGCTGTTCACAGACTTGCTAGCCCCTTAGAGATGTGGGTTGCAGAGATGAAGCGTGAAAAATCCCCCAGAGGAAAAGAAAATGCAATGATGTAAAGATTTTGATTACTTTTATGCACCAGCACTGGGACCTTTGGATTTCTTTGGTGGCTTGATCATTAGCATCAACTTATGATACTATCAGAATGCAAGCAGTAGTTTAATATAAACTGTCACCACTGACACATTTACGCTCTAACTAACTTGGCATCACAATGTGATGGTAATTGCATGTTATGCTAATTACACTTCCTTTCTTCCATGCTTTCTTTCTGTTTGCTAGTGCAAAGGGACCCCTTGTACTACTATTTATGACTAAACATGTGTTCATCAAGTATACTTCATCAGCATTATTGAAATGTGACATACTTTTTAAAATTATTACAGCTTCTGCTTGTGGTCATAGAATGTGACAAGTGTAAAGTCAAAGAATGGTCTCCCTTAGAAAGATGTGCTATGCTTTACTGTTTTCTTTTCCAAACCAATCTTTAATGTGCTACACTGAAGAGGCAATGGTTCCCATGTGAAAAGAGATTTATGTTAAAGCAGATTAGTGCAACATGTTCCCTGTGGGTGTGCCCTTGATGACTATTTGGAACCTTTAGTCAAAGTAGATGATAGACAATCAACCTCAACAATGAATGGACTCCAGAAGCACATCAAAGTAGTGCAGGATCCATGATGGTTCTATGTACATTGTAGGTTGCAAACATGACAAGTGATTCAGCTAACTGATACAGCAGTGGACACTGGCCATTTCCACACCTTAACCTTTTCCATTGTGGTCCTGGCATCATCCTGACAGCACCTTTGCCTGGATGGGAGCATGTCTCCAATGCTCCCCTTTGCACTCAGCTGGATGGCTGTGGATGGAAGCACGAGCAACATGTGCTTTCTTTCTACACTGCAGCCAGCCTGCTTCCCATGCTGCACTGGGGAAGGAAGTGCCTAGATTGTGCTTTCCGTGTTCTGCCTGGCCACCAGAGACAGGAGTGCCATGCAATCACAGGCTATTTTTTCTGTTAATGGAATATCCCACAATCACCATGTGTGGGGACACATTGGCAGCGGGACTGCAATGACATCATGTGAAAGCATGTCTCACAGGCTGCTGCCAATGCATCCCCATTGCAGGACAGCAACGCCATGTGGAAAACTGCTGTACTTGAAAATGTAGTAAATCATGACTTCCGGCGAGGCGACACGCCAAACAGGCGGAATCCACGAGTTCCGGGATTCTGCCACCCATCGCGATTGGAAATTTCCCCAGAAAGATATTCTATCTTGAGGAAATTGATCCCTGGATTAAAGGGGATCACGGAGGAGGCTCGTTGGGGATCCGCCAAACCCAGTGTGCGGCAGAAAGAGGAGAAGAAGAAGACATGACTGGGGCGAGGGATCGCAGAGCCACCATCATCGCGATGGAGTGCCCTTTGACTGGGCCAGACGTGTCCCCGCCGATGCATACCCAGTAAGTTCAGAAGCAAAATATCCATTGGGCAATCACTCAAACGATCTTTTACTGTGTAAAAGAAAAAACAGGACTGGAGAAACGCCGGGTTCGGTAAGGAGAGGGGTGACTGAACGATTGCACTTTACTTTTTTTTTTTCTCTTTCCCTTTTTTCTTTGGACTGTAAGACCATAAAATGGATCCCGTTCTGGAAATATACAAGTTAAATTCTAAATATTGGCAGAATAAGAAGACAGTCTTAGTGACTAAAAGAGACTGGACTTTAGAAAATTTTTGAAGGCGAAAGTTGTGGGGATTTAAAACGGCCGCGGAGGACATAACCTTAATTGCTGGAACATGGCGGATAGCGTCTCTTTTCTCCTTCTGTCGGGAGTCCTCCATGTTTTATTGTTTTAGGATAGCAGTAGACTGAGGAAATAGTGATAGTAGGCTGTTAGCTATTCCCAGGCGCCAACCATTCCTTCTGGCTGGAATTTCAAAGGAACCATTTGGCATGATGACGTTCGTTCTTTTACAACTATCTTAGGAGAAACTGTCTGTTAAAGTGTAAGGTGGGGAAAACGTTCCATTCTCGAGCTTTAACGTCTGAAGACAGCATCCCTTACTATGTTACAATAAATCTTCTATTAAGTTTGTTGATCCGTGTAAGAGTGAATCTGTTCCTGACAGAAAGCTCGAGAATCCTTTCAAAAAATGCACCAATTGATGGACCAGTCGATTACTGAAGAAGAGCAAGGATCTGCAGAATCTGATGGAGCTACAGAAACTGAAGTGCCCCTGGATACCAAGACAAAATTGCGCCTGACCGAGGCTATGGAAACCCCCACAAGCGGCCAAACCTGGGTCTGGGGAGAAAAGCCACATACGTCGTTGAGACAACGCAGAAGGGCTGCTAGATGGGATACATCAGCAAAAGACCTATCCCTTTTGGAGGAGATAAAGCAAATGGAAACCGAACTGGAAAGAAAAGATGAGGAGATACTCGAACTCAAGACCATGCTACGCGAGATGCGCATCCGTCCCTCGCAGACAGGGAGATCACCAGGAGGAGAACCACGAGCGGCTGTCTCGGCGGCAGGCACCCCTGGTCCGCCCCAGCAACCAACAGGGCACACGCCAGCGCCACTGTTACTCAGAAATGTGGGAGACCTGAAAGCGACCTTCAACGGGAAGGGGGAGAAACTCTCCTTTTTTTTGACTATGGCAAACAATTTCATGATTGATCACGGCCATCTATTTCGGGATGATGCGGCCCGAATTCGATACCTAAGCCAGAGGATGAAAGGACTGGCAGCAGACTCGGTAGCGAACCTATATGACTCCCGCGCCCCCGAAACTGAAAATCTGCAGCTCTTCATGAACCATCTGCGGGAACGCTTTGAAGACCCCCATTTATTGGAAAACACCAAATATCAACTGAAACGAATGAAACAAGGCAGGAACGATGTGGGACGTATTCCCGTGAATTTAGAAACCTGGCCACCAAAGTCCCGTGGAGTGATGAAATTCTAATTGAGTTATACAAAGATGGACTAAATCCTGATATTCTACACGGGTGCTTAATGCAGGCCAATCCACAGACCCTGCTAGGTTGGGTCAGACTAGCTACTGAAATGGAAGGCATAACCCAGACTGTTCAGCTGAACCGACAAAGACAAGACGTGCCAAAACGACAACCTCGCGGTCCCACCGTCCTCAATGCTGAGGAACGGAACAAACGTCTCCGTTTGGGCATGTGCTTTAACTGTGGAAAACCGGGCCACCTCGCCAACACCTGCCGCGGAAACCAAGCTCCGACTGGGACTAAGGGAGCCCGAGCAGACCCAAAGGATATAGAATTCACACATCAGACAGCGGCCGCCAAACAACCACTTAGACGCACTTCTAAGGACCCTGCAGCGGCGACAGGAGACTCCGATCCCGATGATGAAACCACCTCTTCGTCCTCATCTGACATAGATGGAGATTCTAAACCTGACTGCGATGACTGGCAAGCGGCGGGAACATCTGTAAGTACTCCTAAAATTCCCCATTTCTACGCCACGGTTGCGATTAGTGGCAGCGATGGGACTTTGCATGTACATAGGGCATTAATTGACTCTGGCTGCTCCAGAAGTTTGTTACACCCCAAATTGGCCAAACAATTGAAAACTCTTTATGAGCCCTTGGAATCCCCCATCAAATTAACGCAAATGGATGGGACCTCAATGACTGGGGGAGTAATTAGTAAAATCACTAAGCCCATCTCATTTCAAATGGACAAAAACAATTACAGCATGCGATTTCTAGTTCCCAAGGCGATGCAGTTCAAATTGGTCTTGGGAATCGATTCCTTGGGGGAATAAAACCCCCCAGATAAACTGGACTGCTGGCACTATGTCCTCTTCAGATGAAAACTTTTCTATTCCCCATGAAGAATTGCAAAAAATTTCCCTTTCACACTACCGAGACTTCCAAAAGGTTTTCCCCACGAAAGGGAGGCTGACAAATTGCCTCCCCACACGGACTTTGACTGTAAACTGGAATTAGTTGACGGGGCCACCCTGCCTAAACCGAAAATTTATCCCATGAGCCAAAAAGAACTCCTTGCTCTCAAGAAGTTCCTAAATAAAAACTTGGCTCGCGGCTTTATAACCCTCTACAGCCCCCACGGGGGAAGTCCTGTCTTCTTCCAAAAGAGAAAAGATCCCAGCGCGGATCCGAGACTGATAGTTAACTACTCTGCTATTAACCAGGTTATTTCCTCCAATTGTTATCCCATACCTCTGATACGGACTGTTTTGGACCATCTTGTTTTAAGGAAAATATTTCACCAAACTTGATCTTAAAGAGGCTTTTCATAGGGTTAGAAAACCCGGACTCTGAGTGGCTCACCACCTTTGCAACTCCTCTAGGTAACTTTAAATGGACGGTTCTTCCCTTTGGCTTACAATCGGGGCCATCTGTGTTCCAAATGTTTTTGAACACCATTTTCCATGACTTTTTATAGGGGGTTCCATTTATCTGGATGACATTTTAATTTACGCAGATTCCATGGAATCTCATGTGTATTGGTTCGTGAAGTGTTACGAAGGCTTATAGATAACAACCTCGTGGTTAATCTATCTAAATGCCAATTTGACACCCAAACTTTTGATTACTTGGGATATAGGATTCAAGATTGTTCACTTAAAATGGACCCTTCGAAGATTAACTCCATTTTGCAATGGCCCGTCCCTAAAACTGTGAAGCAACTGCAGCAATTTCTTGGTTTTGCGAACTTCTACCGGAACTTTATTGAGGATTTTGCTCCATAACGCTTCCACTCACCAACCCTACGGAAACCTAAAGGATCCACTGCGGGCAAGGCGCATAGACTTTTTGGTCGCCTGAGTGTCAATCGGCGTTTGACCATTTGAAATCTAAATTTACGTCTGAGCCCTTACTCCTTTTTCCCGACAGTACGAAGCAATTCATTTGCAAACGGATCTTCGGACTTTGCCATGGCAGCCGTTCTTTTACAACATGACACCACAGGAGCACTCAGGCCTTGTGCTTTCTTTTCAAAGAAATTTTCCCCTCAACAAGCTAATTGGCCTATTTGGGAGAAAGAAGCCAAGGCTATCCATTTTGCGCTGTCCTCTTGGCGTCATTTGCTTGAAGGGGCTCGACCCCCCTTTGAAGTTTGGACTGATCATAGGAATTTGAAAGCCTTTACAGTCTGCTAAAAACTCTCCCCTAAGCAGGCGAGATGGGCTGAATTTTTCCAGAGATTCCGATTTAAAATTGTTTTCAAACCTGGCCGAACTAACCAACTGGCGGACCCTCTCTCTCGACTTCCCTTTTTTGCGGAACCCCCTGCTCGTCCTCCCACTCCAATACCTTGTTTCCTGCCTCCTCTCTGGCTTCTCAAGTGACTACTCGTGCATTAGCAAAGACAAGGCTTTCTGCCTCCTCTCTTTGTGACTCCGCTCTCCGCGATGCTATCATTCATGCAGCGCATGAAAGATCCTGGCTACCGGCAAAAAAGGGATAAAATAGAATGGGTTGAAAATTTTTCCCTTTATGGCACCAAGGTCTCGTTCCCCCTGCTCCCCGGGAGCAGGATTCATCGTTATCATGATTCCAAACCCGCTGGACATTTTGGGTTTTTGAAGACATTGCATGCGATTCCCCGCCTTTTTTTGGTGGCCTGGTTTAAACCCCCTCCGTGCAAACTTACATTAAGCAGTGTGCCACTTGCAACGTTTCTAAGTCGCCCACATCAAACCTCAAGGGCCCCTGCAACCTTCCTGCGCCTGCTAGCCCCTGGTCGGTCATCGCATGGGATTTTTGTGTCTCTTCCCCCTTCACACGGCTTTCATGTTATTTGGGTTGTTACTGATCACTTTTCCAAGCAATGTCATTTTGTGCCTCTAAAAAAACACCCCCTGCTGACCAGCTGGCTGACCTGTTCGTTAATCATGTATGGAAACCACGGACTACCTTGGTGATCATTTCGGACAGGGATCCCAATTTTTCTTCCAAGTTTTGGACTTGTCTACTGAAAACCCTGGGAGCACTCAGAAACTCAGCAGTGCTTATCACCCTCAAACAGATGGCCAATCTAGCGTGTTAACAAATCTCTTGAACAATTTCTTAGGTGTTTTGTTTCTGAGAACCAGAATGATTGGGCTCCGCTCCTTCCGTTCGCTGAGTTTGCCATCAATTCTGCGGTTCATACCTCTACTGGGAAACCCCCCTTTGAAATAGTTTACGGCTTCCTTCCCTTTTCCTTTCCCCCCCCCTCCCTCTCTTCCTCCGCTCCTCCTTCTGTTTCTGCTTGGGTCTCTAAATTTTCTGGCATTTGGCAATCCGTCTCAGATGCTATAGCATCCGCTAAAGCTTCCCACAAACGTTTCGTGACCGTAAACGGCAGCCTAATCCCCCTTTTCCAGCCCGGGGATTTGGTTTTCCTTTCTTCTAAGAACATTTCCTCTCCTTCTCCGTCTAAAAAACTTTCCCCTCGTTTTCTCGGACCTTTTCCTGTGAAAAGGGCTATTAATGATGTCTCTTTTAACTAGATCTCCCTTCTTCCCTCAAATTTATCCTGTTTTTCATTCCAGTTTTGGAGGGCACCTCGCTGACTTCTTCGCCGGCTGATGTTCCTCAACGCCCCCACTGACTTGCTACTGCATTCATATTATATTTAGTTTTCTTGTCTTTCTACTGTTCCGTGATATTTTCTATATTTTGTGTATCTTTATGTATATATTTTTTTTAAAAAAAGGGGGCAGGATGTCGGGAGTCCTCCATGTTTTATTGTTTTAGGATAGCAGTAGACTGAGGAAATAGTGATAGTAGGCTGTTAGCTATTCCCAGGCGCCAACCATTCCTTCTGGCTGGAATTTCAAAGGAACCATTTGGCATGATGACGTTCGTTCTTTTACAACTATCTTAGGAGAAATTTTTGTTAAAGTGTAAGGTGGGGGGGAACGCCATTCTCGAGCTTTAACGTCTGAAGACAGCATCCCTTTATGTTACAATAAATCTTCTTTAAGTTTTTGATCCGTGTAAGAGTGAATCTGTTCCTGACACCTTCCTTGCGGTGTTGCCTCTGTAAGGAGTAAGAGAGTAAGGCAGTGAAGAGAGACGGGGGCGAGTGGAAAGGTGTTTGAGACCCGTTTGGTAAATGAGAGGGGGAAAGGCTGATGAGGCAGAGGAACGGAAGGATCTGAAGGACAGAGTGGGGGAAACTGAGAGCTGGCGACAAACGGATCGAGTGAACTGGGGAGAGACGGAAGGCAGAGACGGAGGAACAGTGTGGGGAAGAGGCGAGGCGACGAGAAAACAACGGCCATACGGAAGTGGAGAGGTGGTGAGAGGACGAGATAGAGGCGGTGATAGACAAAAAGCAAAAGAAAAAAAGGGGGGCGAGACGACGAGAGGGGATTGATGAAAGTAAAGTGAAAGGAAATTTGGGGGAAAGAGGGGAGAAAGGGGAAAAGGGGAGGGGGAGAGGGGGAAAGCAGATTATGTGAGAGAGGGGTGAGAAAGCTCTGAGAAGTGGTGGGGGAAGATAAAGGTGATTGGAGGGTGTAGAGGGGTTGAGTGGTTTGGGACTGTTTAATTTGATTTGTATTGAAAGGATCTGGATTTGAGTTGAATCAATACAACATCCAAATATATATGTAGCCAAACATAATATATACTCAAATATAATAATATATATATTATATATTATAATAATATATGATGCTTTGATCTGAGCTGATTTGAACTGATTTGAGTTGTTCGGGGGGAATTGATTTTTGAGGGGTGTATTATATATAGAGACAGGGTTACTGTATATATATATACCCCCCAATATACTGGGAGCTGAAGTATGATATTCTGACCTGTATTGTTATATTGAAATGCTGTAATATTGAGTTTTTTGCGAATATATTGTGAATTTTAATTTAAGAGCATTCTGGACTACAACTGAAGTGCACTGGTGATTTAAAAAAAAAATCACTCTGAGATATCTAAAGGAAGATAGTGGTTAAGGGGGTAGACCAATTTGACGATCTGGAAAAATAAGGAAAGGAAAGGAAAGGAAAAGATATCTAAATAGCTAAATAATTTAATAAAGGAATAAATTAAAAAAAAGAAAGGAAGTTGGAGAAGACGGGAGGAGTGAAGAGTAATAATTAGATAAGAAGTAACAATTTGATAAATTGATTAATTTGAATATAGACTTTAAGGAAATTTAAAAAATTTTAAAAAAAAAAATAATAAAATCTAAAAAGCAGGAAAAGGAAAAAAAAAAAAAAAAAGGGAGAGATTTAAAAATATTTTAAGTTTCGTAGAACCAGAGTAAACAATCAAGATGATGGCGGCGGGGAAAAGAAAAAGGGGGAAGGGCACAATCGCAAATACAAACTTTATTTCAAAGAAGAGCATCAGCAGAAATCAAATCCAAATTTAGAAACGAAAACATAACCCCCAGAAAGTCAAGGAACAAGTCAAAAAACGGGATCTGATGTAATGGAAGAGATACGGAAATTAACAACAGTATTTATGAAAAATGAAAGAAATCAGAACGGAGATGAAGCGCATGAGACTGGAAATAAAAACAGATATCAAGGAAGAATTGGAAGTCTTTAATGGAAAATTAGATAATATTGAAAGAGAAAAAACGGGTAATGAGAAGGTGGAATTGATGGAAGAAAAGGGTTGAAGTTGGAAGCCAAATAGTAAGAAGGGAAGGAAAAACAGAACAACTTGAAAGAACAACGTTAGCGATGGACATAAGAAACAGGAATAAATCGATCAAAATCAGAGGATTAAAGAAATTGATAAAGAATTATACCAAAGACTGAAGATACCATTGGCTCACTATATAGGCTGGGAACCGGATCAATTGGACTTAGAGATTGATGAGCATTTCGTATAAACTCGGTTGTGGCAAAAAGGAAGAAACTCCCTAGACATAATAATATTTTTTCTAAGAGAAAGGGTGAAGGACCTGGTCTTGAATAGTAGCTACACAAACAAACTTGTGATAGAAGGGACGGAGGTGAAGATATTTAAAGACATACATCCAACTCTGTTTAAAAGAAAAGAGAATATAACTTCTTAACACAGACCTTAAGAGAATTTGGAATAAGATATACATGGGAGAGAACGGAGGGAGTGTCATTTATGTGGAAACAGAAAAGATTCATTTTGACTTCAATCATGAAAGCAAAAGAATTCATAAAAATAAAAAAAAATTAAATAGATTGGAAGAATGGTTGCAAGAGCAGCAAGAGGACAAGGAAACAGAAGAAATACAGAAAACTCAGCGACTGGAAACGAAAATAAGGAAAGAACATATGAAACAGGAAATGGAAAGAATACAGAGAGGAAGCCAGAGAATGAAAAAAAAGAAAGAGGTGAGGAAAAAGGGGGGGAAAAAGAAAAAGGGAAAGAAGTAGAAGAAGAACAGAACTCAATACAAACTTAATTTAGAATCCGGAGAAGAATAAACAGAAGGAACTGAGTGACATAAAGTAAAATTTAATTTAAAAGAGAATGAAATTGAAATTCCTATCCTGGAATGTTCGGGGTTTAAATTGATGTCAAAAGGAAATGTATATTTCACCAATTAGAAAAATTACAAGTAGACGTGATAGCACTCCAAAAACCCCATATTAGAAATAAAGAGTTGAAATCATTAAAAATCCAAAATGGGCAAAGCTTTTCTTTTTATTGATAAAAAGAGAAAAGGCGTAACAATATATGTGAATAACAAATATGAAGCTAAACAAATTTATAATGATGATTGGGCCCAGGTAGCTGTTGAGGTAAAAATTAAAGATTTAAAAATATTAGTAGTAGCAGTATATGGACCTCAAGAGAATAAAAGTAAATTTATCAAAAACTATTAAAAATCTTAATGGATTTGGGGAATTACAAAATGATTTTGGGTGTTTGGGAAGGGGGGTTTAATCCCTTAACAGACAGATGGGTTTAATAAGAAACATTAAAGTAAATCAAGGAAAACTACCAAGAATTTTCTTTGATTTATTAGATTGCATGTCCCTGGAAGAAGTAAGTAATGTGAGAAATAGAAATAGAAAGAGAAATAAAAGATTTCACATTTTCTCAGACCGACATAAATCATGGTCAAGAATAGATAGATTTTTCATACCCTTTAATTTAAAAAAACATATTATTAATATGGAAACATTACCTAGAACTATATCTGACCACTGCCCAATACTTTTGAATTTACAATATGGTGAAAATAATTGGAATTGGAATTGGAATTGGAAATTAAAGGAAAGCTTACTTAGAAAGGAATCGGTTGTGATAAAAGCAAAAAAAGAATTGAAAGAATTTTTAGAAAATAATTTGGGGAAAGAACAATTTGGTTCAGACAGTGTGGGAAACCAGTAAAGTGTGATGGGGGTTTTTTTTCAACAAGCTTGGATATTAAATGTAAAAAAAAAAAGAAACATATATATTAAATAAACTTCAAGAAAAGAAAGGGATTAAAAGGAAAAACGAAAGATAGGAAAATCTTAGAGGCTACCCAAATTTGGAAACAATTATCCCTATTGACAATGGATGAAATGGAAAAGAAATTGAAATATACAAAACAAAATTTTTGAACATGAAATAAACCAGGGAGATGGCTCTCATATAGGTTAAGGAAAGAGAGAAAAAAAGTAGAATTAGTGAATTGAGAGAAGGACAGACTTTATTACCAACAAAATAAAATTAAAAACATATTAGTAAATTATTTGAAGAATTTTAAAGAGAATCCAATCACAAGAACAAAAAAATATGAAGGAGGCCTTTTTGGAGCAGGTAATATTTTGGGCTTGTCAGAAATACAAAGAGAAGATTTAGATAAACCGGTCACACTGGAGGAAGTCAAAGATGCAATAAAGAGTTTGAAAGAAGGGAAAGCTCCCCCAAACGGATTTATAGCGATGTATTATAAAACTTTTCAAGATTTATTAGCTCCCTTGTTAGTTCAAGTTATAAATTCCATTAATAATAATAAAAAATTACCAAACTCGTGGAAAGATTCTAATATCGTATTAATCCCGAAAGAAAGCAAAGATAAATTAGATAAAAGAAATTATAGACCTATCTCATTGCTAAATATAGATTATAAAATTTTTACTTCAATATTAGCAAATAGATTAAAGAAAATAATGATGGGATGGATTAGAAGATCAAAACGGATTTCTTCCAGGTAGACATTTAAAAAATAATATAAGAGTGATTATTGACACAATAGAATACTATCAAAAGATGAATCAAAAGGAATTGGCATTAGTATTTTTTGGGTGTAGAAAAGGCCTTCGATAATGTGAGCTGGAATTTTTTGTTTGAAGTAATAAACAAAGTAGGAATTGGTAAAAGATATAAGAGTGGATATGGGCAATTTATGGAGTTAAAAAGCGTGTTTAATAATTAATGGAGAGAAATCAAATTCGTTTAAATTTTAAAAAAGGTATAGACAGGGATGCCCCCTTTCTATTGCTTTTTATTATATGTTTAGAAATGCTAATGATTAAAATTTGAAAGGATAAGGAAATAAGGGGTATGAAGATTAAAGGATATAATTTAAAATTCAAGCATTCGCTGATGACATGGTAATAATTTAGAAAATCCAAAAGAAAGTATTAGACGCTTATGGAAACATTGAAAGAGTTTGGACAAATAGCAGATTAACAATTAGGATTAACAAAGATAAGTCAGTTATATTACAAAAAACATGACTCAATTACAAGAATCAGAATTAATGAAGATCACAGGATTTAAAATAGTAAAGAAATAAAAATTTTGGGGAAAATTAGTCACAAAAAACAACTCAGAACTTTTGAAAATAACTATAAGAAAATTTGGCAAGAAATAAGAGGACTTGAAGAAATGGGAGAAGTTAAATTTATTCTTTTAGGGAGAATTTCCGCAATAAAAATGAATATTCTTTCAAAGATAGGGTTCCTTTTCAAAATTTACCAATATTAGTGAACGATAGAATATTTAAAAGATGGGGGCAAGACCTTAGCAAATTTGTTTGGAGAGGTAGGAAACCTAGAATTAAATGGAAATATCTAAAAGAATCAAAAGAGAAAGGAGGGCTAAGTATGCCAGACTTAAATTATTTTGAAGCAGCCACATTAGTTTGGATGAAAGAATGGATTCTATTAGAAAATTAAAATTACTAAGCTTAAGGGATTCAATTTGCATTATGGCTGGCATGCATATGTCTGGTATGACAAACAGAGGAATAACAAGGTATTCATGGACCATTACATTAGAAAGGCAATTTTAAAGGTTTGGTTAAAGTTTAGGAAAAAATTATATTTGAAAATACCATATTGGACCTCCCCACACGAAGCATTTTACAGATTCGAGAAAAAAAGAAAAAAAGAATGGTTAACATACAAAGATATAATTAAAAAATTAGGGATAAAATTTAACTAAAAACGAGAAAAATTTAAAAGCAGACAGTTTTACAACACACTGGTTCCTTCATAATCAATTAGCGATAAAATTCAAAGAAGATATGAAGGATAGAGGAATAACTATAGAAGAAAATGAATTTGATAAAATAATGAAACCAGGAGTAGAAAGACCCTTAAGCAAAATTTATAAATTATTATTAAGTTTAGATTTAGAACAAGAGATAATCAAAACAAATATGATAAAATGGGCCCAGGATATGGCCACCCGATCTCTTTAAATCAATGGCAGAGAGCCTGGGAAAAAAAACCAAAAGTTCACTAGATGTTATGATCTAAAGGAAAATTTTTATAAGATATATATAGGTGGTACCTAACTCCGACTGAATATCTAAAATGAATAAAAATAAGCAAATAACTAAATGTTGGAAATGCAAAGGAATAGGATCTTTTTTTCCCCATGTGGTGGAAATGTGTAAAAGCCAAAACATTCTGGCTACAGATACATAAACAATTAGAGAAATTGTTTAAGGTTAAATTTACATTCTCCCAAAAATACCTTCTGAATATTTTAGATGAGATAGATATAAAAATTAGGGAAAAGCATTGGTCATATGCTATATGATTTACACGGCAAGGATTACATTTGCGAAATACTGGAAGGCGAAAAAAACCCCCCCCAAAAAGAGGAATGGATACAGAAGTTATATGATTTGGCAGAAATGGATAAGTTAACGTTGTATTTACAAAATAAATCGATAGAAGTGTTTAATCGAAATGGGAGATTTTAAAGCCAATATGGGATGAGCTTTGGGGCAAAAACCATTGATAGGTATGTATGAATAATAGATTGAAGAAAGTGTTACGATGTAAATGCAATAAAAGAGAAATAATGAAAGTATATTTACATATATATATATAAAAAAAGAGAGAGAGAGTCGGTAACATCAAACTAGAGGTGTTTTTTGAGGAGTTGAAGATAATATTTAAGATAAGGATTATAGCTGAGAATTAGATAAGATGGTAGAAAAGTATTTATTAGTAAGTATAAGGAGATTACATTGTATGGGTTGTAATATAAAGAGGATATATTTAGAGGAGGAAAGTAAATAAGAGTAGAATACAGAAAAAGCAGTAAATGTAAAATTAATCTGGAAGTTAAGCAGAGGACGGAAGAGGAAAGTAGCGCCCAATGGATAAGAAAAAAAGTAAGGTTTGGGTGGAAGAAAAATGGGTTATGTATAGAAGATTAGTAATGTAAATAGTAAATTTCAGAAGGGGTGATGCAAGAGAAGTATTGAATATGCATCACCTATATGGATTAATAAAAAAAGCGATTAGGAATGGGTATGTATGTTTTTCTTATGTATGTATGTTTTTATATGTTTTGTGTATTTATGTGTACGTGTATTTTTAATAGTATGTTGTATTGTATTGTATTGTAAGTATGTATTGATTTGAAAGTATTGTTGGATAATAAAATTTATTTTTTAAAAATAATAATAATAATAATAATAATAATAATAATAATAATAATAATAATAATAATAAAAAGAAAATGTAGTAAATCATCAATACTGCTATGAAGGTAGGAAATTTTCCCTGAGGGTGCCTATAAAAGAATCACAGTAAGCTTCCAATATAGCAAGGGTTCCCTTCATTGGAGCTTTTTAGCAGCCCCTCATCATCTCCACTGGATGGCTGCTGAAGGATGAAATGGAAAGAGTAGTGCTTTGCTTCCCTCACTATCATGGAATAAACATGTTCTTCTTTGAGTTCAGCCAACCCTCCAACAAGCTTTTCACAACTTGTTTTCAAATATCATCCATCCAGCTTCCTCTCACTCATCTCTGTGGAATACCAGAGAGTCAAATGTGCTAAACATCAAAAAAAATTAGGAGCACTCGTATTGATAGACCTTTTCAACTCATAATTCCAAAGTGTGATCTGACCTCAACGGAATCATGAATGCTATACTAGAATCTCCCCCAAAACATTCACAAATTCATCATTCTATAGCTTTTCCCCTGCAAGGGGGAGCTAAAGACTGAAATCTAAGCATCTTCAAGACCAGGTCTAACCAACAAATGGAGATGGTTCATGCACATCTTTACAGACTGTCATTTTTCTGCTCAGAGCCCAGGGTGAATTCATCCTGTTCCATGCATTGAATCAATACATCCTGTGTTTTTGGAGGAAAGTGAAATAAAGAGAATTTCAAATGGCTTTCAAAGTTTTCCACACTATTTGTAGTCAGAGAAATGAAGAAAAATTTCCAAATTTTGTCAGAGGGTAGATAAATTCTCCAACATTTCCTTGATGGGGGCCTCACCTTTAGTAGTAGCAAAAATACAGCTACCTCATTTTCTTTATTTTCATCTTTTGTTACTACTAAAAGTAACAGCAGAGGCAAAGTATTAGCAGCCTAGTGTTATCGTAGTTTCTAGTCTGATCTTTGACATATTAGATATCATTTTATATCAAGAATTTGGCCTTTTTACCCATTCCGCTCCATGTGCTTCGGACCCCTGGGCAAACCCCACGGCACGGCTGAAAATAGCTGAACCATTCAAAACAGATCCAGGCAGGCCAGTAATAGCCAGACCACCACTTTAGGAGACCTCCAGGCAAGTACCCTTTTAAGATCATATTTTGTATGCACACTGTTTACAAAAAACTCCCTGGCCCGGAGCAGGCAGCTTGACAGCCAAATACTCAACTGTCAGGCACTCCATGTTTGCACACTGTCTACTCTATTGACAACTCTGTCATAACTCAATCATGTAAAAAACTACCTTGGACTTTTTTCCCCCCAAAACCCATTGTTTTCCCCCAAAAGGACTAGCTTATGGGCACATTTTTCCCCCATAAGACCTCTTGATTTTAGCGCTTTTTGTTCTCCGACTTCCATCCCGTCTTGCTGTCGTTCCGTTCAACGAGCCTTCCCCTCAGCTCCACTTGCTGAGAATCTCCTCTTCTACAGACTTTTTTTCAGACTACCTGGGTTCAGGACAGATGTAGTATTTCCCATGCAAAAACCCTCTAAAACCCTCTATCCAATTCCTACCTTTCTTTCTATAGGTCTGTGTGAGTGTGTTTGCATACATACGTTTTGACTGTGTTTTATCAAAAATAAAGAAACAATCATTATTTACTTCAGTTTGCTCATTGACTCGGCCTGACCCCGTAGACATTGGGTTCAAGATCTCGCTAGGTTGCCCTGCCTCTTGTATTGCTTAGCTTGTGTTCTGCTAATTCCCATTCCCCATTGTGAGCACGTTGAGGTGTCCCTCCCAGGACCCCAGAAATCAGGGTAACACTAGCTTCCATTTTCCATTCTCCATTGACCTCAGTACTTCAGACTTAGGGCCTTTCTGCACTACACTGTTATAGTCATATTATTCCACTTTCAACATCCCATGGAATTCTGGGGTTTGTAGTTTACTGAAGCCAAAGAGTTATCTGGCTGAAAATTCTAAATGTCCCCCCCCAACAGCAAATCCTAGGAATCCATAGGATGCTGAAAGTGGAATAATAGCATGTGACGTTCTTGCCGCCCAGCCTGACATGAATTGTGTACAGGTCTGCACGGCCTGGGAGATTTCTGGATCAAGCCAGGGCACACACACACAGGCCTGCTCCTATCCTTCCCTCACTGGGAATTGCAGCACCCATTTCACTATTGTCCCCCTTTGGCCTTCTCCTACCAGATTGATCTCCCTCCCCTGCTTTCCTTAAACTGCTCAGCAATAAGAACAAGCAGACATTTAATCCTAAAAGAAAGTGGTACTCTTGGTACTAATGTTGTAATGGTACCGTGTATAATCCCTTATGGAGAATGACACTCTGTGAGACTGCTTTTACGAAAACAGAAAGTTACATTTTATTGAACCACTGTTACAGTAACTTGTTTGTAACTTCATTTTTATAATACAGCACACCCCTTCTCTCTCTGCTCAGCTCATTTACTATCAATTATTCACTCTATTTCTCAGCTCTCTAACATAGCTCTTTCCTCTTTGTTCCTCACTGGACCCGTCTTCCCACCAACCCTCTCCTGTGTCAGTTAAATTTCTGTTTCTCCTCCCCCTTGGTTTGCCCCTCCCTTGAGCTCCCCAGGGTTCCATTTTACCGACCAATCATTTTAAACCACTCCTGGTCACTATGGAGGCTTGGTTACCATGCCCCTCCCTTCAGCTTTTGTCACATAGCACTATAACAGTGTAATGTGGAAAGGCCCTTAGTGTGACTACAGGCAGGGTGTTTAAAAATTGTTTAAAATGTTTGAAGCACTGCCAAATGGCTCCCCCCAGTGAAGGCAATGAAAAAAGGACATTTCCCTAAATTTTCTTAGCCTCCTCAAAGTCTTCTGAGAAATTTCAGTTCAAATCTAGGTAGGATAACTATTCTTAGAAGAATTCTGTTTGGCTTTGCATATATTCCCTTTTTGCACCATGATCACAAATCTGGTTTTGTTGGCTCAGGTGCTAAGCAACACCAAGAAACCTATCCACCTGATTTGAGAAAGGAGAATTATCTACAGAGCAAAAACAAAACAGTATGAATGCTCAAGGCAGCCTTGAGACCACAAATAGCCATTTCCCCCCCATAATTTCCCCCTCTGAAGTGGGAAAATAATGACTTTTCTGGAATAGAACTTAGGCCCTCCACATCATATCCCATTAGCATGATCTTCCCGTACAATCCTAGCATTGCCATTCACGTGACGGTAACAGGTTAGAAACACTCTCTTCCACACCCTTCTGCCTTAAATGGATGAGTAGTGGTAATGCCACCCATCTTCCTTTTGCATCCTTGGCTACTTTCTTCCCCCAACTTCACCTCACCTCAAAGGCCCTGATTGGTCTTTTTTTTTGGAAGCCGTACTAGCACAGCAATGTTGTAATGGCATGATACATCAGTACACTACTGCACTTTTGCACTATAATGCTTAAAAAGGTATTTTTTAAAAAGTTTTAACTCAAAGGAGAAATTTAAAATAAACACTGAGAGATGATAGATTTCAAAGAGTAGCTGAGAGAGCAACATGCCCTCCTCCTGGATCTAGGAGGACAGGAAGCACTATCAAGCACTATAATGGTTCTGTGCTGAGCCGGCTGATAGGATTGAAACCCTAAAGGACGTTGTTAATTGACTTTTTCTAGAAATGGTATAAGGCAGTTTTACAACACTTGGGGATGGGATAGCATCTGGATAGTGATGAGGTCATGCAGTAACACACCACATGGACTGGAAACAACCCACTGCTGTTTTGGGATAGTGACTTCATGCAGAAATGGCATTAATTTTTGGAAGTAATAATTCACCCTGCCTGCAATGACAAAAAATTCTGCCAAAAGGTTTGGGAAAGAAATCCTGACTGTTTCCATGTGTTGTCAGATTAAGGTTGCTACTTTTCTGCAACCTTTCATAAACCCAAAGTCCTTACATGTAATATACACTCCATTATCTTACAAGATTTACAGGATGAAAGAGAATTGAGTTGTGTGCAACTAAACAGCATGCAGAAATGCCATGGCAGCTTTTTCTAAAGCTGGGAAATAATTTGGCAAAACTGCTTTCCTCCAGAACTGAAACAACAAAGTAATAAATCTACTATTCTCTCTCCGCACCTCAGCCTTATTCTGTTTTGAAGGAATCTATGTGTTTTTCATCTCAGCATCTGGTTGACGGTATGCACAGGTTCACTCTCATTCTCAGGTAAGACAAAATTTCAGAATGTATGAGCTACCTGGGGACAGCCTTGTGCTGTCCATTTTAAACTAGAAGATCCTCCTGTAATGAATACAATGTTGGTCTGCAAAAATCAATGGTGTAATCTGGCCTCCAGGGCTCTCTAAATTTCTGTAGCTTCATGTGGTTGAGATGTGCACACATGAAATTTTTGAGGGCCGAGTATATGTTGCAGTAAGGCCTGTGGGATAGATTTTGTGCAACAGGCCTTGTCTCCTGGTAATGCTTCCTTCCTCAATGACTGACAAGCAAAGGCTGACTGGGTCAGGAAAATGCTGGGGATATGCATTTTTCTCCAGGCACTGTTTGAATGGTTGATACAACTGAAGTTTCAAACTGTTGAGTTTGGAGAAGAAACTTCCCTAGTCCAGTTTCTGGAATGTGTCTAAAGCAGGGGGACAAAGATGGTAAAGGAGTAGATGACTTTAAGCAATGACGGGCTGACCACTGGCAGGGATACTTCAGCAATAATTAAGGATGGCTTTGATCATGCTGCAATAGCATAAATTCAAGATGCCTGGGAAGTGGTGAATACAGTCACTGGGGCCACAAAATGGCTGCTGCCTCTGCCTAATAGAAGCACCATTTCTGACATGAACTAAAACAGAATTTGGAAGTGATTAGTTATAGGCAACAGCATTAACCACAGACAATTTGGTGGATCATAACAATGTTCCTTTCATATTGCAGAAAGGGTATAAAAGTTTGGGATAAGTGGACCATTCACTTGTTATCTCCAAGTATTACTTTTGAAAGATTTTTTTTTCCCAGGGTGGGCCACTTTGAGTTATTTCTCTCCTGTTTTTTTTTTTTTTGTGTGTGTGTATGTGTAGCCCTGAAAATCCTTGCCTGCTGCTATCAAATCCACCCCAGTCCCTGACATAGAAACTAACCTTTTCAAGGTTTTAAAATCTCTTACTTTTCCCTCCTACCTTCTTTTAAACTCTCTTGTTTAAAACCTCTTTCCAGGTTTTGCTACAGAGGTCTCTGTGACCTCTGTCTAGTTATGAACAAATACCTGGGCTCAGGAGTCTTTAATTCTAAGTGCAGGCCGTTTCGGTCGGACTTTGGTTCATGGATTTCATGATTCAAGAGGAAAAAAAATAAAGGAATATTCTACAAGCTTAAACTTGTGATATGTCTTACACAGAGCACAAAGAGATGTATAGTTTGAAACAGGGCCAAAAGTAAAATAAAATAAATTGGTCCTGCATTGAGTCAGGAATATATTAATACATTTTGGGCAAGTCCTTTGCCAGTTGAGCCCTCTATGCTTCGTCATCACTAGTTTTGATATCCAATTGCAGAGTCCCCTTCCTGCCAGACATGTGAGATATAGACATGATGTAATAAAATATCTATCTGTAGACATTTCTGTGTTGGCTTGGTGAAATTCCAACACCACACCAAGCGACCTTTTAAACATTAATTTGGTTGTGTTGGGGCTGGGTTTTCCTGGGTGGCTGCTAGGTGTCTCTTTAAGTGACCCATTATGTGGGAAGCAGAACAAAGTAAAAGAAGTAAAATCTGGGACACAGTGGAAGGATGGACCTTCACTGGAGGCATTAGGTTCACTAGAAACAATGTTGGATTCTCATCAAAATATGTACACTTGTACTCACCTATGGATCCTCCCACAGCAGTGAATAGCTGCCATGGATTTGTGTGGAAAAATATAAAACACTGTACTTGGAGAGAGAATGTTATAGTGAGGGTAAAACTGCCTGTCACTAACAGGAGACCATGTGAAGAATGAACATAAATTCTTTGCTATTCTTCTTCCACAATCTCTACAATATACAGGTTTATTACAACCCTCCATAGCAGACTCTATACATACAAACACACAACCTGTCATGGGTATTTTGCTAAGAAAAAGAAGAACAACAACACAACATGAAGAAAAAACATTCCTCACAATGGTCTCTCAGCAGTCCTTGCAGCAATCCTGTAAGACAGATCTCTCTGTCTCTGTCTGCCTATCATTCTCTCCTTATACACCAAACAGCAACTCAGAAATAAAGGCTTCAGGTAAGTTCAGCCACCTGGTGAAAAATTTACTGAGCTTAGAATCTCAGGGGTTTTTTAGTTCATTGCTCATGGCTCCTGTGCCAGCAAAACACACTACCCATTTGTTTAACTCTGTCAGAGTTACTCTAACAGCAGTAGTCTGTAGTGTAGAGAGCCTAAGGAAGATACTTCTCCAGTTTCTATCACTGCTCCTGCCACAGACTGGCACTTACACTTCTGTAGCCAAAATAATGGCCAAATCCAATTTTAGAAAGTTTCCATGAAGGTTTTTTCTCCATATAATGATAAAGTCCTAGAACTTATAATTTGGGAAAGACTTATGCAATGTCAATTTTATTGGTGACTTCAGCATGCCAATTGAAAAAGAAGATAGAATACTTTGAGCATATATGCACAAATAAATAAATGTTTTTGTCTTTGATCCCTGAAAAGCATCTATCAAAGAAATGCAAAGCAGTTATCCAAGCCATGGCACAACTAGGTAAGACGCCTGCCTCCCAGGCTGATTAATTGGACAATCCCAATGGCATCATTTTTGCTCAAACAATGACAGTGAGCAAGATAACATTTTGGAAAGCAGAAATGCTTGTGTGTATAAGGGGGAGGGATGTTCAAAGATGCATCCTCAACAAAGAATGATATAAATGTGCCCTGACACTGAGAAGAGAGAGGAAGAGACAGAGTGTGCTAGTATTATATCTGAACTGAGCAAGGCTCATTTGCTCAGCTGTGCGCTTTGCTTGTTTGCTCATTTCAATAAAGATAGGAAAATATTATAGAAAAGAAAAGCAAAGACAAGCAGTGAACAAAGCTTGGTGGGCTTGATGGACAATTGGGACTAACCACACATGTGCCTGAAATTTTAATAGTAAGAGATCTGTCTCTCTCAAGATTTCAGTCCAAAACATCACCACTACTTGGTAGAATAGGAATCAGTGTAATGTAGGCATTGGAAATAAATTACTTCCTGAAATTATTTTTTTTATTTCAGTTGAGACTTGTTGCAAAACAAAGTACACCCTATCTCAGAAATTTGCACATTTATAAGGCTTATAATATGCTTTGTATGTGCAAAATCACATATACATTTTAAAACTACTGTACGAAAGGCTACAAACACACACAATTAAAAGATATGCATAAATGTACTTTAGTCAATAGGGGAAACATATATGCAAATGTGGAATATATTGGAAAATATGTGTTAATAATTGTGTACATAGAGGGTGCATACAACAGTGGTGTCTGATGTCCTCCTAATCAGTGGATGGAGAATCTGCAACAGGTTTTCACCTGAACTTTAAAAGAGTTATCCATGGTGCTGAACCCAATCCTCCCCAGCATGTTTGGTACATTGGATAGTTCATTTAACATTCAGACTAAAACCTAGAATGGATTTACCATCCCACTGACATGAAAGACATCAGCTATCACTGATAGAGATTTCCAAGCAAGCAGTAAATAAAATTGATAGAAACAAGTGATGAGACAGGTTCTGAGGAAGGCAATAGCATTGAGCATGAGGGTTTTTCACATCCCTAGTGTAGTGTTATGGGACTAGGATGATGAGAATTCAGATTCATCCTCTTCCATTAAACTCACCAAGATAATCACTTGTTTTTCATTTCCTCTGTCTCACAAGGTAGTTGAAAGATGGGTAGGATAAACATCAATAAAACAGGATGCCATTATTCCCATTTTATCATGTGGTTGCATGCAATCATGATATGTTGCACGTGTCTCACTACTATGGTGGAATATTTTTGTCCTTTGTCCCAGTTAATTTCTTTATGATATCACTATGCAATCATACCTGTTTGGTTAGGTGGCAGTATAAAATCATATTGACTGGGTGGTGTCATTCATTTGACTAATCTAGAAAGCCCAATCTTGATGCACACTTGCCTCTATCTGGATTCGTTCAAGTCAGGAAGGATGGCATTCCTAATGACTATGGGATCCATAGGTGAACGCAGAATCAGCTAGATGGAAAAGTTTCACTAAAACAGCTCTACCTAAGACACTCAATAGTATTTAAGAATACTGGTAAAAAAGGTAAATATTCACATAACTGAAGTGTTTATGAGATATTTCTGCTCCACTGAGATCACTATTTTCAACCTTAAAAAAATCAATAATGGAAAATACTTTGAGTGCTTCAGTTTTTTACAGTCCCCCAGTGTGAATATTGATGCTCATATACTCCCATTATTTACAAAAATGACCAAGAAAAAAAACTCCTAAGCAAGGACCCTAATGGGCATCTTAGACCTTCTTGTAGTTTTCTGGAAGATGCTGAACAGAATTCGGTCAAATAATTTCTGGTTGGCATGCTACGAGATCTCTGTCTCAACAGCTCACTATCATTAATTGTATCATTCTACAACCTTGGCAAATTTGACATGGATTGTAAAGAAAATTTAAAACAACACATACAGTCTTTAAATATCTTATGATGGATCATTTGGTTTCAGAGAGATAGGCGTTCATTTTTCAGAGTTTTTCCTTAATGCTTCCTTGATCAGGGATGATGGCAGCAAAGAATTTGGGAGAATCTATGCCAGCTGTCTGTGAGATAGCTTTCCAGTGATAATGAGTTTAGCTGTAGAGTGGCCAAATGCAGTTCTTTGACAGTTCAGTTATACTTTTTTGTGGTTCCCAGTATCATCCCTGAGATGCTGACAAGTCCATCGGCTGTCCATGTTTTTCAGGGCAAATTATCCCTGTGGGAGAGGGGCAGCATTTGACATGCAGAAGAAAAATAGTAACTGAAGAACCATGTAGGAAGGAAAAGAAGGAGGAAACTCATCTCAAAATGCTTTGAATTACAGAGGGAAAAATTCATAACAATAGTTTGGTGCTGAAAAATCCATTTATCTTTGAAGCATTAAATTCAGAGAACACATAGAAGCTTGAACAGGGTAAGAAATGTGTCATCAACTCTGATAACCAAAAAATTTAGGGCCCTTGCCATGTCAGCCCTAAATCAAATCCAGATAGTCTCAAGTAGACTTACCAATTTCCTCTTGATTTAATTGACCCACTATAGTTAAGACTAGCAATTGAGTTAGCTCTAACGTGCAATTCTTCACCCTAGCTTTTTGGTCTCCTTCTCAATAGTTTAGCTGTGATATCTTGGATTTTGAATTTTGGTCCACCAGCAAAATATTGCTATATTTTTATTCGAGGGCAGCAAACTCTGGAGTGAACTGATGGTAGTAACTGGTCAAACGTCAAACTGTTGTGCTTCCCTTTAGAAGCTTGGCCAGTTGGAGATCAGAACTATCATCAGTTGTACTGGATGGATTTTCCTATTCCCCACTAGATGTTGGACCTGCTGGCCCATTTTATACTTCTCCAGGTTTGCTGTAAGGCTGGTGGTCTATACAGCTGACAGAACCCACCTCAAATGCCTCATACAGTTCCTCCATGAGGTGCTGCATATAATAAAGTTTTCAATGTATGGTGTAGCATGGTCTTTCAGATGGGCCAACACCTTGTCCATCAATTGTTAGAATAAAGTTGCCATGCCATACAGCCTGAGGGGCATCCAGACAAAGTGGGCTGATAAATATGCCCCCTTGAGATTTAGGGGACAAAAGGATCTGCCAATAGCCCTTATTCCAATCAAGGGAGGACGGATATTTAGATTGACTCCATCTCGTGAGTAAGCTGTTCTCTGTGGACATGGGATAGGAATCAAACTTCAAAATTGTGTTCGGGTCCCAGAAGTCTATACAAAAGTGCATTGTCCAAGAGAAACAGAAGCATCTGGCTTTGAGGACCAGGTGGGACTGGCTTCTTCATTGGTTCCAAGACTCCTCTCAAAAAACCCCAGTTCAAACATGTCCTGCACTTCATTGTTGAATACTTGAGTTAACTTATGAGACCAGACTCTTGCTGAGGCCCTCACCAATAATCTCAATACTATTAGTTACCCAAGTAGTATGTCCTAGCTTTCAGGAGATCATATAAGAAAACCCTTTCTCTAATTGTGTTACCTGTGTCATATGCCAGCTGGCTGGTTGGGAATTTACTTGCAAACTTCCCTCATGTTTCCACCCTGCTGACTCTGGGCCTAATGTTTCTTTCTCTTCCCCTGCATCACTGGCATATGGACCTTGTCTCTCCTACTATTCTTTTGAAAAGTTAATGTGATATATCTGTGGTTCATCTACAGCTATCTCATTATCTATAGGGCTAACCTGCTTTAGCATTATGAATAACCCTTGCCATTGAGCAAATAACTTGGTAGCTGCTGAAGGCAACTCTGCTCTGGGAAGAATTACAACTTGTGTGCTGAACATATCATATGAAAAGCAAGATTAGATTTTGATTAAGGAGGCAGGAAAATTGGAAGAAGGAACATCAACAATTTAAGATATGTAGATGACACCATACTATTAGCATAAAACATCAAATAATAATGTACAAAGGCACGTTTACAGTAGAACATTAAGAAAACAAAAATTATGGCCATGGCTGATTTACATATCTTTTAAAGAAGATGATGAAGACATTGAAATACAGTACGACCCCTTATCCACAGATTCATTATCTGTTGATTCAGTTATCCACAGTTGGCGATGGGCAATAGTGGGATAGTAAAGTGGGGAGGGAGATCTCGCTGCCAGCCCAATGTGTGAGAGCAAACAGATCACCTTCCCCACTTTGCTCTTGCACACTCCCCAGTGCGATCAGGCTGGCAGCGGTTGGGCTGGCAACTGGTGAGATCGCTCTCCCCACTTTGCTCTCCCACTTTCCTCAGCATGATCAGGCTGGCAGGAACCAATTCCCCATGGATACAGGGGTCCTACTGTAGATCAAGATTTTCCATAACTTGACTCAGTCAATCAGAATGAAAAATACAGTAAAGAAATTAATAGACTAGGAGGAGCAGCTATGAAGGAACTAGACAAGATCCTGAAGTATAAAGATATATTACTGAATACTGAAGTTAGGATGATCTGTGCCATTGTATTTCCAATTTCTAGGTATGGTTGTGAAAACTAGGCAGTGAAGAAAACTGACAGGAGGAAAATCAATTCATTTGTAATGTGGTGTTTGAGAAGAATTCTATGGATACCATAGACCACCAAAACAGACAAATAAGTGGGTCTTAGTGCAAAGCGAGCCTGAATTCTTCCTAAAAGCCAAGATAACCAAACTGAGACTGCTGTACTTTGAGCCTACCATGAGAAGACATAACTCACTAGAAAAGACAATAATGCTTGGAAAGGTAGAAGGCAGTAGGAAAAGAGCAAGATTGTATTACAGATGGATATACTCAACGCGAAGGAAGCCACATCCCTCAGTCTGCAAGACTTGAGCAGGGCTGTTGATGATAGGGTTACTTTGAAGTCTTACATAGGGCCACCATAAGTTGAAGTCAACTTGATAGCAGTTAACAACAACAACAGGAGTAAACGGAAACCCATAGTTTAGCCCTATGAACTCATTGAATAATATAGCCAGCTCATTCATTAGGAAGAGTGTGGCTGAACCCAAGGAGCAATGAACTACTGTACCCATTCTTTATTTCTTTGCTCTGTCATTACTTCCTGGCCTTTCTCTATTACTGTATACCACTCCCTTCCATGCTGCCTCATCTCTTCCTCCTTTGTTTCACCTCTCTTTCTTGCACATAGGAGCATCCAGTTAGATTCCTTCCTTCTTTCTGCTCCATCTCTTGTTTTCTGACCCTGCCATCTCTTGATTCATCTCATCCTGCTGCTTCCTGCCTGCTTACATACAAAAGCAGCACAAAGTGGTTGGGGCTATCTTAAACAGAAGGATATTAGAGAAGTAGCCAGGCAGCAATAGAGCTGCCACCAGAGCCACTGTGCAAGAAGCAGGGAGAGAGGGAGATGAAGTCAGGTGAAATATGGGAGCAGGAGAAGGAGGAAGACAGTGGTGGTAGAGGTGAGATGAGGTAAGAAAAGAAAGAAGCAATAGTAGGTTAGGCTGGCTCTTTTCTGTTCATCCCAGCCAACAAGTTTGCCTGGGTCACCTCATTAGATGGCTTTAGACATGATATGAGCCTCAGCCAGCCATCTCACATTTCTAATTTTAAGGTCAATATTGACTTATCTTACAGTAAACTGTAAAAGATAATAACTGAAAAATGTATGAAGATTAAAGTATATTACAGTGTCTCATTGTAGTGAAGTAATTCCCAGCTCACTTGCATAGGCTGCACTTTTGCTCAGAATCTGTCCTTCCTTTTGATATAGATGGGAAGTCACTGCTATATTTTCGTCTTTATTTTCTTTGGTGGTGTTTTCTTTATTTGTCAAATATGCTTCTCTGAAGTAAGGCATTCTTATCTCAGTACTGGGGTGGGGGGAAACTAATTAAGTTGTTCGATACAATACAAATGTTTTCATTGCCCCTTTTAGAATGTAATAAATAAAAGATCCATACCTTGCACTTTGAACTTGCAGTGGAAGTCTCTTTGGAATTCAGGATCAGAAAGGCCTGTATTGTGTATGGCTGCTTTTCCCTCCCCTCTTTCAACATGGACTTCTTGCCTTCTTCCTTCATGATGCTGCCATTGCCCTGATGCAAATTTCTATCAAAATGTGATAACCTATAGAACTATGCATGGGTACAACTGAAAGGTGTTGTTTTGTGTAAGGTTAAAAATAGCTAATTGAAAATAAGTGCCAATACAGTGTGATGGACATGATTTAGTCCTCTTAACAGCATCTTCACATATTTTTCTTTCCTATCTCTGTATTAATATTCTCTATATCCACCACACTTTTGCTGCTACTTGAACTGCACTTCTTATTGCCATGTAATGTATTACAAGGAAACAAATTAAATGGTACTGAGGAATAGTATTCCTTAAATTAATGAACAAATACGTTTAGAGATACACAAATAAATATAAATTGATTTGGGTGTGTGTCTCTATAGTGTATATGTGTACAAATGTACACATTTATGTAAGCATAAATAAATCACTGCATTTCCTATGCACAATTGCTGTCCCCTTTAGTCAGGCATAAGAACCATTTAAATTAATAGAACATATATCTGAACGTGCAATACTAACAGTTATATGAGGGCTGAGAATTTGGATGTTGTCATGTGTAGAATAACTCCAGGCCCAGAAGGTAAGCTTAGAAGTTTGCAAAGCTTTGTTCAAGAACAGTGGAGTAACAGTTGCACATTTTGGCTATTGGTAAGACTAAAAACTCTATCGTAATTGCAGTGCCTTATAAGCAATAATATTAAAAACTTGCATGCGCAAGGCTCTTTTTCACCAGCTAATTAAAGCAATTCCTTTTCCCAGGCTGGCTTCCTGCCTGTGAGTGTCCTAACCTTGTGCTTGCCTTTGTTCTCCTCCTTATCAAGGTTATCAACATACCCTCATTCCTGAAACACTGGTTTCTCGTTAGTTTCCATCATCCCCTTCCAGCCCCTTTTACATGGCATCAAACAGTAAAGTACTACATGCATTACATGGCAGCAAACAGCAAATAGCCTAGCATGATAGTGTATGATGAGTTTTAAGGTCTTATATGAAAACAAATCTTAAAACACTACAAAGTCTACAAAATTCCCTGAGGTATACCATGAGCTCCATGGTACCAAAATACCCAACCCCCTTTCCAGCAACTATACTTGATTTCTGTCTTAAATGGATGTGACTTAGGCCATTTCTGCACTACACTGTTATAGTGCTATTAGTCTACTTTCAACATCCAATGGAATCCTAGGGTTTGCAGTTTAAGGAGGGACATTTAGAATTCTCAGCCAGAGAGCTCTTTGGCCTCAGTAAAGTGCAAACCCCAGAATTCCACAGGATGTTGAAAGTGGAATAACAGCATTACGGCAGTGTAGTGTGGAAATGGATTTAGTTTATCTGCTGGTTTATACAGTGCATTGCCCTATATATGGGGGTTCCATTCTAGAAACCACCATATAAGACAAAAAATGTAAGACCCAAGTCTTATTGTAGTCCATGGGCACAATGTGCACATACCAGCAGCAGTGTGGTTAAGCACCCACAGCATCCACTGACTATAATGGGAAATGATTCTTTGATGAATCTTGCATTTGTACATGTGGAGGTCATGCCAGAAGAGGGTGCACTGTAATCTGGCATAGTACCACATCAACAGTCCAAACCCAAATATGCTTCTCTGAAGTAAGTCCCATTGAACTCAAAAGGTCTTAATCCCCAGCAAGCAAGTTTAGGATTGTAGCTTTTAAAAATTAACGATCTTAAATTTAATAATTCTCTTTGAAAATGGAAGAACAGAAAACTGCTGAATGTTCTCCACCCTCACAGAAGTATTTTTAAAAGTAATCCATCAGACTGTGCTTGGAAGAAAGAGAAGAAAGAGAAGGAAAAGGAAGCAGAGGGACAAAAATTTAACCCTATAGAAAGATGTTTAAGTGTTGCATTTCTAAGCTTTCTATTAAAGATAATTTTATTTAAAATATTTAAATATTGTGTGAAGTGGGGGAGGTATTAAAAGAATTCTAACACACTTTGCGTCTGAAATACACAGATCCCACTAATTCACAAACAAGTGTAAACACACACACACACACACACACACACATCATACAAAATACTCACCAGGTTCCTACACCATCTCTCCCAAGAAAATATAAGTAATATTCACTTGTACCTGTACCTGCACACACACTCTCAAACACATGGTTAGAATCATAGCATTAGCAGAGATGCAAGGGTCATCCAGTCCAATTCCTGCCATGCAGGAATACACAATCAAAACACTCCTGACAGACGTCAATCCAGGCTCCAAAGGAGGATACTCTACCACACTCCAAGGCACAGTATCCCACTGTCAAACAGCTGTTATCATCAGGATATTCTTTCTAATATTGAGGTAGAATCTCTTTTATTGTAGTGTGAAACTATTGCTCTGTGTCCTAGACTCTGGAGCAGCAGAAAACAAGTTTGCATCTTCAATATGATGTCCTTTCAAATATTTAAACATGGATATCACATCACTTTTTAATTTTCTTTTCTCCAGGTGAAACATACCCAGCTTCCTCAGCCACTCCTCACAGGGCATGGTTTCCAGAACTTTAACATTTTAGTTGCCCTCCTCTGGACATGTTCCAACTTATCCTTCTTGAATTGTGGTGCCCAGAACAGGACACAATATTCCAGGTGAGGTCTGACCAAAACAGAGCAGAGTGGTACTAGACACCATACTCCTATTGATACAGCCTAGAATCACATTTTTTAAAAATCTGCTGCATCACACTGTAAATTCATGTTCACCTTGTGGTTTACTAAGACAGCTAGATCCCTCTTACACATACTGTGGTCAAGTCAGCTCCCATCATTCTTATATCTGTGCATTTCATTTTTTTTCCTGCCCAAGTGTAGTACCTTGCATTTCTATCTCTTGAAATTCATTTTGTTAGTTTTGACCCAGCTCTTTAATCTGTTAAGGTCCATTTGAATTCTCATCCCATCTTCTGAGGTTATCCCTCATAATCTGCTGTGATCTGCAAATTTGATAAACCTGCTCTCTATTCCATCATCCAAATCATTTATAAAGATGTGGAATAGCACTGAGCCCAGGACAGAACCCTGTGACACCCTATTAATCACTGCTTTGCAGGATGAAGAGGAGCCATGGGTGAGCACCCTTTGGGTTTAGTCACTCAACCAATTACAAATCCTTTTATCAGCAGCATTGTCTAGCCCACATTTCACTACCTTGTTTGCAAGAATATTGTGGGGTACCTTGCCAAAGGCCTTATTGAAGTCGTTATGCTATATCCACAGTATTCCCTTCATCTACCAAGCTAGTAACTCTATCAGAAAAAAAAAAGAGAGAGAGAGAAGATTAGCCTGGCGTGACTTGTTTTTGAGAAATGCAAGAGAGTTGAGATACTTTTTGTCATCTCGATATTCCTGTCTGAGTTCTTACAGACAGTCTGTTTAATGATCTGATCTAGAACCTTTCCTAGTATGTCAGTTTGATTGGGAAGTAATTCTTTGGGTCCACTCCCCCCCCTTTTTGAAGATGGGGACAATATTTGTCCTCCTCCAGTCTGCTGGAACTTCTCCCATTCTCTAGGAATTCTCAAAATTTTTTGCAAGTGGTTCTGAGATTACTTCTGCCAAGTTTGAATACCCTTGGATATAGTTCATCTGCCCCTGGAGACTTGAATTCATTTAGAGTAGCTAGTATTTCTGTACTACCTCTTTACCTGTTCTGTGCTACATTTTTCCTACTGCATCATCTACCGGTACTCCATTTTCTCCAGTTTCGGCACTGTTTTGCTTTTGGGAAAAGACAAGGAAAATGAAGTGTTGAGTAGTTTTCACTTTTCTCTGTCCCCTATTAGCATTTTGCCATTTTCTCCATGCAGAGCCCCTACCATTTCCTTCTTCTTGCTTTAGCTATGGACATAACCAAGGAGCCCTTTTTATTGTTTTTAACCTCTCTAGCAAACCTGAGCTCACTCTTAACAACAACAACAACAACAACAACAACAACAACAACAACAACAGCAACAAATATTTGTTATCCACCTCTCTCCAGGGCTCAAGGCGGGGTACGACACAGATACAATTAAAAACAAGTTACGGCTAAAATACACTAAAAACACAGAAGCATTTTAATTACAAATATATCATAATTAAAATACATCATAATTAAAAGTACAGTTAAAAGTACAAGTACAATTAAAAGTATAATTGAAAATAGACTGGATAGGCCTGCCAGAAGAGATAGGTCTTTAGCACTTTTTAAAATTTGGACAGCGTATTTTGCTGTTAAATCTCTTCCAGCAGATCATTCTGCAGTCTAGGGGTGGCCAATGGAAAGGTCCTGTGGGCGACCTTTGCCAGTCTAGTCCTGGCCAGTTTAAGTAAATGGTCTGCAGAGAACCTGAGAGTACAGGACAGATTGTAGGGGAGGAGGCAATCCTGCAGGTAACTTGGACTCAAACCACGTAGGGCTTTAGCTTGTCTGGCACCTTCCCTACATGTGCTGGCTATTGATTTGAATTTCTCTTTGGTGATTTCCCCCTTTTTCCTTTTCTTGTATGTGTCCCTTTTAAATATTAGTTCAGTTGAAAGTTTTTTCGACATTTATCCTCGTTTCTTTAGACACCTCCCATTTTTCTTCCCATTGGAACTGTTTGAAATTGTGCCTTCAATATCTCACTTTTAGGAAACTCTTATCCATCATAAACTTTGTTCTCTTTTAGAATTCCTCACTATATGATAATACCTGATGTTTCCCTAAGTTTAACAAAATCAGCTTTCTAGAATGCATGTTTGGTTATGCTTGGCTTCCCCTTTCTGCTGTACAACAAATTCCAGAAGAACATGGTCAGTCCCACCTAAAGATCCTGCCACTTCTACCCCACTAAGTAGGTTATCATTGTTTGTTAGGATCCAATCTAAAACTGCCGATACCCTTGGTACCTCTTCTGGGCAATGAAATTTTATGCAAGGTAAGTGAGGAATTTGTTGTACCTTATATTCTCGGCAGAGTTTGAATTCCAACAAATAATCAGGGTTTTTCATATCTCCCATTATTACTACATCTCTCCTTTCTGAATGTTTGATCATTTGTTCCAGGAAGGCATTTTCCAAGTCCTCAGTCTGGTTTAGAGGTCTGTAGGAGAACCCACAATGGCATCAGTGTTGTTTCTGTCCCTCTTAATTTTTACCCAGATGCTCTCAACCTGGCTTCCAAGATTTAAGTCATAGACCTCTTCATAGATATAAATACCTTGACATATAATGCCACTCCTCCTCCTTTCCTGTTTGGGCAATTTCTTTGCAGTGGTTATACCCCTCTTTTACTACTGCCCGGTGATGAGACCCATCCCACTAGGTTTCAGTGATACCTATTATATCATATTTGCTTTCTGTGCTAAGGGTTCAAGTTCATCCTGTTTATTTCCCATGCTCTGTGCATTAGTGTAGAGAAGGGCTTTCCAAATGGTGTGTTGTGACATGTTAGTGTGTTGCCTGAAGGGTGTAGGTGTGTTACCTCCCTGGACTGAGAATGAGCCCCCCGCTCAAGCCTTGGAAATGTACATTATGTTATATATATATATATATATATATATATATATATATATACCATATGTTTTAAAAAATATAAATGAAAGGTTTTCATAAGATATGCTGTGTCCCCACATACATTTCGTTATTACAGTTTATGTAGGTGCCTGGATCCCTTATAAGGTGTTAATTCAACCTCAGGTTTGCTAGTAAAACTTAATTACTGTGTCGCGAAATGATGCATGTCTAAAAAGTGTGTCACGAACATGAAAAGTTTGGAACACTCTGATGTAGAGACATCTAAGACCCTTGGTCTTTCACCCTAACGGCTTATTTAAGAACTTTCCCCCCTCCAACTGCTGGGTTCTTGTACTATTTGCCCAGTTCTCTCTGTAACATTTAGGCTATTATCTCTAGCACTTTATGAACTTCTGCCCCACAAGAATACTATCTGCCCCTCCAGAAACTCACTTTAAAGCTCTCCTGATCAGGTTTGTGTCAAAAACTTACCTGCCAACTGCTATGAAGTCTACTCTTTAGAGACATGCCCTGTATGTTTCTCAACTAGAAGAGCCTCCTTTGCTCTGTCCAGGAAAACCACATGTTCCTTATTATGCTAAAGAGTAGATCCATGGGCCTCAATTTGCTGGATATTCTCTTCCAAAAGGGCAGGCAACTTGTACTTGCTGCAGGTGTAGCTACCCACATTCTCCAGCAAAAACTCAGACAGACCAACACTGTTGCAGATGATTGCAGCAGTTCCCTCACTATCAATATTCGGTAGTCTGGGACTCCCCTACAAACTCTGTCACTAAACACCAATCCAAAACACCCATTGGTCTTCTCTGTTAGCTGAGCTCCAGGGACCAGGGCAGCAGCTATATAGAGAGATAGTGGCTTCTAGCTCCTTCCCTACAAAATCTCTAACTCACTTCCTCTCAGCAGATGCCTCACCTTCCTGCAACCTCATGCTTAGGCAGAGGTCCTGGTCTTACAAAAAGAACAAGAGAAGACTAATGAGCACAAAAGGAGGCCTCCACTCACCTCACACTAGTATAAAAAGTAAAAGACCTACCATATTTGCCGGAATATTAGACACACCAGCATATAAGTCACACTCCACTTTTCAAGGGGTATTTTTGAGGAATTTTTTTTAGTTCTCTGCTGAGCAACATGCACAGGAAAGGAGGGGAAGGAAAATTGTGCTGAACCAGGAAAGGAGGGGAATGAAAAGAGTGATGCATCACCAACCCTCCCTTCTTGTTTTGCTTGGGCAGAAACTCCCAGTACAGTCAAAATGCACAAAAGAGGAGGGAAAGGTGAGAAGAAACTATAGAAACATCTATCTATGTTTCTATAGATCAAGGCTTCCACTACCCCTTCTCTTCTTGTTTTGCCTGGGTAGGGAGAATGCCTTTCACTCCCCCTCCCTTCCATATGTATTTAGTGTTAACATATTTGCTGGCGTATAAGACGCACCCCATTTTCAGAGGGAATTTTTTTAGGAAAAAAATGTGTCTTTGCCAGCAAAAAAGGTATATTTCTAAAATACCAATAGGAAAATCAATTTAATGGTTTGAGTCTCCATGACAATTTATAGCAATTTTATCTCTCTCTCTCTCTTTTAGATCTTTTTTGCAGCCAAGGCAAAAAAGGCCACCTTATGTGTTAGGTAGTCATTTGTATCACTCTGACACAACAGACAGAAGCTCACCAAAAGACAATAGAACAATAGAGCACTAATGGGCACAGAAGAAAGCCTTTTCCCAGCTCACACAAACAACTCTCCCAAAAAACTTTTTGGCTCTGGGGTGGTTTAATCCAATAGACACAAGCTCACTTTATGATGTCTCTTCTTCCACACCAACAAAAATGCTGCCTCCTCTTCCTTCTCCTCTGGTTATCATACAACCTTCTTTTCCCAAACGTCTCCTCTTTTTCAGAGCTAAAAATAACTGTACAGGCAGATTCTATCCAGGTGGATTATAACCAGATCAATTGTTGGTACCATTAAATATTGCTAAATAATCAATTAAAATTATTGTTATTTAAATACAGTGAAGATTAGGAATATTTCTAGTAGGAATCCTAGGTTAGGACAATTATATAGCTGGGGTTTCATAGCAACTAGTGATTTGAACTAATCAGTCAATGAATGTGTTTTCTTTTTTTCTTTTTTCAAAATATGGTAAACTACCTCCATGCATCCTCTAACATATCTATGCCAAGAGAACTGTCCAAACCCTGTACTGTTGCAGGAATTCAGAGGCAGAGAGACCACGGAGTGAAGGAAAAAGAGTTTATTACATTTACGCGCGGGTTACAAGGCTGGAATAGTTTCCAAAAAGAGCCAAGAGCCCCGAACACACTTAGCAGAGCGATTTTATAGTATCTATGACACAAAAACATTTCCTCCTCCCCATCCCCCTCTGAGGTTTTGCAATGTTCTCCACCTCCCTTCTACCTCACAGTTGTTTACATTCCAGGAGATGTGTTACAGAACATATTGAACAGTTAAGCACACTGTGACCCCAACCTTGTATTCAAGACAGGAACTTCTGCTAACTCTGCTTGCGCAGTACTTTGCCAAACACTCTAACTTACCACACACTTTTGAAGGATTTCTCCTATAAGATTCTATAAGCATATATAGGGTCTTGTGGCTATCTAGACTAACCCCCCCTCGAAGGCTACTTCAGTACAGCTGACCTGCTTCCAGAATTTCTGTTACTTGCTGGTTGCACTTGCTTCTGCTGCCACTACTTTACAAGCTCCCTCTGGTGTTACCGCAGTTTCTAGCCCGGACTTGAGGGATATTAGATATCACTTTGATATCAATAATTCGGCCTTCTTTACCTATTCCTCTTGTGAGGTCCCCTGGACAAACTCGCAGACAGGTACAGCTGCTAATTGTTGTAATATACCAAACAAATACAGGCAGGCCAGAAATAGCTGTCCTGCTGCTTCAGGAGACCTCAAAGGCAAGTACTCAGTTATGTATGCATGCTACTTACAAAGAACTCCCTGCCCCGAGCAGGCAGCTTGACGAGCTGAACACTCAACTGTCAAGCACTCTGTATTTGCATACTGTCTACTCTATTGTCAATTCAGACTTAACTCAATCATGCTAAATTCTGACCTTTCAGAGGCTTTGTCTCCAGCCCAAAACTCATTGTTTTCCCCAAGTATGGACTAGCCTACGGCCACATTTTCCCCTATAAAAACCCCTGACTTTGAAAGCTTCTTTGGATCGCTCCCGACTTCCATCCTGCCTTGCTGCCACTTTGCTTGGTGAGCCTTCCCCTCAATCCCATCTACTGAGAACTCCATACCTCTGAACTTCTGCTGCAGACTACCTGGGCTCCAGGACAGGTGTAGTATTACCCAAACCAACAACTCCTCTAAAAATCCCTCTATCCTACTCCAACCTTTATTTCTATAGTTATCTGAGTGAGTATGCTGCATACTCTGCTTGATTGTATTTTAATAAAAATGATTATTATTATTTCACTTCTGTTTGCTCCTTGACTCAGCCTGATCCCGTAGACATTGGGTAAAAAGATCTCGCTCCGTTGCCCTGCCTCTCGTATTGCTGGCTTGTTCTCTTTGACTAATTTCCCCACCTTGTATAATTTGGAGTGCATTTAGGTGTCCCTCCTGGGACCCACAGAAATCAGGGTAACACTGGTATGCATGCATGTGCTGTCTCTCCCTCGTCCAGCTTTGGTGTTTGATTTTTCTGCCTTCTGGAATCAATTTGGCAGTGGTGGTGGTAAATAAACTGCTTCATGATTGCCTGAATTTGAGCAGAATAGTGGCCACACATTTTGTTCCATATCCAGTCTCTGTAAGGGCTGGAGACTTGCTTTAAAAAAGAAATGAAAAATGAAAGCATGTACTCTAGGTAGTTAATGCTGTACATGGGCACAAGGTAGTATGCCTGTATTCCAAATTAAACCCAACCAGCTGGTCATTATGGCCACCCTATCTTCTTTGTTGGCTGTACAAGAATAGTTGGAATCCTTGGCAGAGCCCTGTGCCTGCTCCATGGCTGAGAGAACAGAGCTGTTCCTGGAAGCATCCCGACTACTCTTGTGTGCTGGAGAGGTAGTGGAGGCAAAAGAGTCACCTACACTTGTTCTGCCCCCTCCAGTGGTGGTGTAAACATGCCAGATATGATCTACACTTTGCCAGCATGCTTGCTTGGGCTAGGCCACTGTCTTTTTACAGTTCTGTTGTATTTTAGAGCAAGCATAGTTTTCTGTGCACTTTATTTACCAGAAACACACCAAAGGCCTCACAAATTAGTGAACATCAAAGGCATGATGCCTCTTTTCCTCAGAAAAGTGAGATGAGAAAAGAAAGTGAGGAAAGAAAATGTTTTCTGTGACTGTCAAATCCAGCAAAAGACACTCCCTCCCCTATTGTGAACAGTATTATTACTCAGACTTGTGAAGGTTGCAGTCTGTGGCACAGAGGAGTTGAAACACTGGCCATCCCTTGACTTAGCTTTTCTTTAAAACAAGCAAATAAACAAATACCCCCCACCCCCTCCGCCTTTGTATCCAACTGTTCAGTCGAGCAACCAGGCAGCTGAGATTACAGCTGAGCCAGAAGAAGAATATCAGTTGGCAACCATCCCCTCTGGACCTTCTTTATAGACTGATCTTCCTCTCTCTGATTTCTTCCTACTGGGACCTGCTTGTAGCCTTTTGATTTGTCCCTTTGGAGGGCCTTCTGCTTTGATCCAGCATCACCATTGCTTTAGAGGCTTTCCACTTCACACGCCTTTATTTTTCACTTCTGTATGGAATTGGCTCTGAGGCAGTTAACAAGGAATCTACAATGTTCAAAAAATTCTTGATAAATCTCGATAGTCCAAGGGTCTTTGCTAGGTAAAAGCAGCTCAGCAATACCACTGCAATTATCAAGTTTATTTGCATGGCAGGGATGATGCACTGTTTAGACTACATTTGGGAAAGGGGAAACAAGAGTGTTCTCTGCTGACCCATTTAGAAAGGGGTGATGGATCCATAAGGTCGGCAGAGCATTGCCTAGTTTTGTGTTGAAGGCATATGTGGCCTCTGGGAGCCATCAAAGGCTTAGCTTGGCATGGATTTTGTGTGCAATTTATTCCAGACCTTATTCTCATTCACAGAACACTGCTCAACAGGACACCTTTGATTCCCTGAAATCAAAAAAGGTGAATGGAATGAGAACACCATGCCCAGCCCTTTGCTGGGCAGAAACCAAGGCAGTTCATACAACAGCAGTTTAAAGGATAAAAGCCTTCAATTAGGAGATTCACAGGCTTCATTTGATCATTTGTTCCCCATGCATAATTAAGCACAATTCATTTTTTTTCTTTCAACCATGTCTCACATGAAAAAAAATAGCTGAAAGATTGTAATGATTCAACTTGCCTGAGGGTTGGAAAAATTCTTACATGGGGCCAAGACAAGACGCATATGTGGGTCTGGAAGAGAGGAAGGGCAAATATGTACCTGGCAGCTGAGGATCTGTGAGGAAGACAATCAAGGTAGAAAGAGGACCAGAGAACCACATGTAGAGGTGGTAAATTTTATATACCAACTTAAATTAGGTTTACCTCATGTATTACATAATAATAATAATAATAATAATAATAATAATAATAATAATAATAATAATAATAATATACGCTTTGACCAGTACAGCCTTTCACTCAAACAATTCAAATAGGGCAAAAGTGAAAATCTGAGGAATCACATACTGTGTGCCTCTTGAAATTCTCAAACTCATGGTTTGTTACAATTAACATTTCTACTAAATAAACAGGTTTTCTTGTTCAAAGATCTAAATAAGGAGTACATTTTTTTCAGCATGCTATTTCTGTCCGCTCCACCAGATTTCAGGTAGAATTCTTCCTAAAGCCAGCATGGTATATTGGTCTGAGTATTGGACTATGACTCTGAAGACTAGAGTTGGAACTTCCACTCCGCCGTAAAAACCCACTGGAGAAGTCACATACTCTCAGCCTCAGAAGAACAAAAAGGCAAACCCTTCTGAACAAATTTCTCCAAGAAACTCCCACAATAGGTTTGCCTTAGAGTCACCACATGTTGGAAATGAGTTGAAGGCACACAACAACAACAAGGGCACCTTCAATTGCAGCATATATGTGTGAGGTTTGCTTCCTTTTCTGCTATAGCTTTTTCTTTTGATTGAATTGATTCCATTCCCCAAAAATTTATGGTGTAAAAATACTAAGGAAGCAGAAAAGTTTTGGAGGATCTACATGGAAGAAGGGAGACATAGAGGTCTGAATGTTCCAAGGAAAGGAGAAAATCTTTCCTTGTTAGTGTGTTTAGATTTATTTCTCCATGGCCTTTTCATTTAGGCAGAGCCAGCAGTCCCCTTAGGCAGAGTGAGCTGGTCATCTCAGCAGGTTTTGGACATCATGACAGGACAAAAATGATTGGTTATTTGCTTTGTGCTTACTGGAATTACTATTGTTACAGTATGGCCCTCCCAGGAATGGGGAGAGGTCTTGGGGATTTGGTATTTTAAATGCCTAAATAATTTGTTCAGTTTTATCTACAATAAGTATATCATGGCTTTGGAGATAAGAAGAGCTACTTACTGCTCTGCCTCAGGCAGCAAAATGGTCTGGGCCAATAAATCACCCTGATAGTGATTTATTGAGAGTTGGTAAACAGTGGCCTTTCAGATGTTAGATTGCAGCCCAAGCCAGCATAGCTAATGGTGAAGAGTACTTGAAGCTGCTCTCTAACAACACCCAGACAACTACATTTTGCACATCCTTCCTTCAACCATGGTTGGAAGCTAGTTGGGAATGGGAAGATTTAAGATCCCAGGAATACTCCACTGGACCATGCCACAGACAGAAGCACAAAGTCCATTCTGTAGTCAAAAGTTAAAGGTGATAGAGAGGACCCAAGTGAACCAAAGACAGGAAACCCAACAGTTAGTTATCCCTGTCAGCCCAGAAGGACAATGTGCCTAGCTCATCATAGCCAAGGGCTATCAGAAGTGCACTAATCTCCAGTATAAGCCCAAATTACATAGTCTTGATGCAAGGAGTAGAAACTGTAGCTTGATTGGCAATACTGACTTAATGCAGAGCGAATGCCTATTTGCATCTGAGGCTGTACGTACAGTGAATACAGTGAACAAGGAGGTGAGTGTAAGCCTGGATGGTTATCAACGAGAGGTAGAAAGAGGGAGAGATCCTGGGCAAATGAAGAGCAGAAGTGTATGTCAACCTCCTTTTGAGTCTGTGAGTGGCTGGTCAGTGAGAGACAGTAGGAATACATTACTCGAGAGTGGATGATGAGCCACAGCCCTATCCTATAAAAGAAGGTGGCAGACAGATCCACACTATACAGATACAAACATGGGAAGAGAAGAAATCCTACTCAGTTTAAAGTTTAGGCACTGACGTTTAAGGCCTTAAACCTTTAAAATTACAGCAGCTTATAAAGATGTTCAGATGTATTTCTCCAAACTGAAAGAATGAACGATCAAATCACAAATCAGATTTAGAGTAGACAAGTGTCAATTGCTGCACAGTGGGTCCTAACTCCCAGTCATGCATATACACTGGTGGGATCTGAGCCACTGGTCACTGACCAAAATAAAATAAAATAATAAAAAAATTGGACAGCACCTGCAAAAATGTTGACCCTGTATGTGGATCCTCCCTCCCCCCCCGTATGTAAACAGGCAAATGAGCATAATTAGAAAATGATTAAAAAAGAAAAACTCATTTTAACAAATTGTTAATGCAACCACATATCGACCCCCCCCCCAAAAGACAAATGGGTAAATGATATGGCAAGAAAGGATCTGCTGAGTTATAGCATATCTATAGCACATCCAAATTTCCTCCATCCAGAGGCATAATCGCAATGCTGGCAAAAAGTTAGATCAAGATCAGGGTAGTCCTCAGTGATGACAGGGGTTTGGATTTGGTATATTTAGGTGGGACTCTGCTGGCTGAATTGGCTGTTGGGTTTCTTTGCCAGTTAGGATTGCAGCCCAGGATCAATAAATGAGCAATGTGGAGCTCACATCCATTGTATGGTATTTTCACAGGGGAAATAAAGTGTCATGCATCTCATTGTTTTCCTCTTCCATCAGATGAGACAAATGAGGGGGACCAGAAACCACCCTCTACTTTATTTTGAGACTTAAATGCCAAACTTAAGACAACTCAACAGTTCTTTTTGCAAAACTACTCAAACTATGCCACTCCTGCTGTTTAGCAATTGTGTAACTCACTAGAGATGTTCTCTATTTGGTAATTTTCTAATGGTATGAAGATGCAGTAGTATTGGTGGTTGTTACTAATGGAGATTAGGAGAGAGAGGAAGGTTGTAATAGCTGAAAGAACTAACATTCTGCCATCTTGCATTATGCCTGATGTTCACTGAGAATAAAGAAGTTTCTAACTACAGCCTGGGATGAAGTAGGACCAACCAATTCTCTTGTCAAAGGAGGGAAATTATCAATTTCTTTGGGTATTGCTTATTAAGTTCCTGAAAGGGCACTGTGTGGATTTCTCATCACACTACAAGATTCTATATAAACACTTACAGAACATGAAAATAAGCTTTTTTTAAAAAAATTCTCAAATGCATCTGTTTTACTGTGGCCATTTTTTTTTAAGTTTAGACATGAATTTGTCTTTTTTGTCATGACTTTCAATCAATTAGGAAAAGGAAAGATGGTGAATAACTGTAGCAGGCTGGGGCAGTTACCTTCCTAAAGTATTTCATATTCACTGTCTTCTTTTACAGGAAGGAGATAAAATACTTCAGGGGAAAAATATTTTTGATCTTACTCAGCACTGTATTAGCTTCCCAGATAACGTTTTAGCAAAGGCCTTGTTCCTTGCTGCATTGCTTTCTTTTCATATTGTGGATTACGATTATGGATGTAAAAAATCCTTAAAAATTTTCTTGTCCTCATCAAGGAATATTGCCTTGACACAACAAAACAGTCCACCAAAAAAATGCTCATTCACTGTTGGACATTTTTATAATTGCATTTTTTGTCCCCCACCCCACCCCCGTTGACATGAAATGCTTTTGCTGAAAGAACAACGCCTTTTTGCATTTTTGGACACAACCCTCCTGCTTTCTTTACATATAAATGTCTGCATAAAATTACATTTTTGTATGAACAACTTTTTTGAACAAATACATTTTCAAACAAGTACCCAAATGTATAAATAGAAAAATATTCAAAAACTCTCATAATCTCCCTCAGCAAGGCAGAAGGATCCATAGTTGTCTTCTATAATCTATATTCAATGTTTGTCTTGTCTCCAGGAAACCTAACCAACTACACCGTCAGCAAGTGCAAATTGGTAGCTCTTTTGGAAGAAAAGGTCAGTGTACTCTGGCTATATGTTCAGTCCCGTCAGTGCATCAGAGAAAATAAGGACTTCCTGGGTAGAAGACAGGGAGGATTGATCCTGCAGAACCAACAGTAAGAAACTGTCTAGGAAAATGAAGAGGCCTGTAACAACAAAGAAAATGGAGAGACCTGTGACAATCAGAAAACACCTTAGAGGACAGTCACTGTCAGGAGAAAATCACACAGAAAGGATTCAGAACTGCTCTGACTAAGAAATTGCTTTCTGCATCTTCATGAGGATAGCAGCAGTGAAGATGCTCAGTGAGGAAATCAGCAACAAGGGGCACTTCATGCCAAGGAAGGAGTCAATGTGTCCACCAACTTTAACAAGAGGAAAAGAAAAGAAAAGTGCTGCGGTTGAGGACTTATTGCTCAGGAGTTTTGAGACACCCGTGTGCCAGCATGATAAAACGAATCAAGAAATGTTCTGCCTCCTAGCACATGTATCCAGAATGTCACTGAAAACTCATTAAGAACAGAAATCAGTATCCCTTTCCCCTTAATCACGTCAGCACCAATGTCATTGCCAGGAACACTTTTGAACAGATCACCGTTGACTGAAGCTTAGGACAGGAAGCTAAAGAGTATTGAGATGTAGCTGGTATTCTTGAAAATTCTGCAGTGAAGGATAGAGGACTACACAAGGGAAGGAAGATAGTAAACATAAATAACTGGCTACGAAGATGGTGTAGATGGGAAAAGTTTGGCTTCTGGGACCATGATCTTCACTTCTTAGACAAAGGACTATTGGCTACAGATGGCTGCACCTCACAAAGAATGGAAAGAATGTCTTTGGTGGTAGCGTGGCAGGTCTGATCAAGAGAGCTTAAATTAAACCTTTTGCGAGGGGTGGGGTTGCAGATGATAGCTCAAATGTCAGCCCAAAGGTAAGCTCTAAACACAATATGAATTCTAGAAGAGAAGATGAGGCAGAGGCTAGTACCCCCAGTAACACTGACAGTAAATTAATAGGTAAAAACAAACAAGGCTTCACATGTCTATATACCAATGCAAAAGAGTTTGGGAGACAAACAAGATGAGCTCGAAGTCCTAGTGCACAAAGGTAAACATGACTTTATAATTATAACAGAGATCTGGTGGGATGCTCCCAGGATTAGAATATAATAATTGAAGGAAATGACCAATTCAGAAAGAACAGATGTGCAGGGAATGGGGTGGAGGGGTAGTATTACATGTCAAAGATAAATTCATTTCTACAGTGGGCCAGTTTATTTGGGAAAAACTAAATAGAGAAATGAATAGAGAAATGAAACACTGTGATAGGAATCTAATATAGGCCATCAAACCCAAAAGAGGTGGTGGTGTATGCTTTTTCATAAATGAATCTCAGAAATCTCCAAGATGCCCAATTAGTCCTTATGGAGGACTTCCGTTACCCTGAAATCTGCTGGGAGACTAACTGCTATGCATGGGTTATTCAACAAAATCTTGATGTGCCTTGTGGAAATTTTCGTCCTTCAAAAGGTAGAGGAAGGAAAAAGGGGATTGGCAACCCTGGACTTGATCCTAATAAATGGGGAGAAATTCATCACTAGAATCAAAGTAATTGGTATTTTGAGGAGAAGTAAGGATGATGTCATGCCAGAATTCACAATTGTGGGACAAGACAAAGAACAGTATTGCTAAACATGGATCTTGGATTTCTGGAAAGCTGATTTTAACAAGTTCAGGGAAATACTGGGTGGAATCTCATGGCTAGAGATGTTGAATGAGGGTGGGAGTTCTTTTAGTGACAAAAAGTAGAATAGCAAACAATGCCATGGAAGAAGAAAAATGGGAAACATCTGAAAAAGCCCATGTGGCTACACAGAAAACTCAAGGAAGAAATGGAAAGGAAAAAAAAAGGATGGTAATATGCTAATAATGATGTTAATATGCTAATAGATCACAACAAAAGGCAAAACTGTTCAATATCTATTTTGCTTTAGTTTTTTCTCCCCCAGCCCCCACCCCAAAAGAACTGTGTGCATTCATGCATCAGCAGAGATCTTGATAAGGGATTCACACAGCAATCAAAACTGACAATGAGGGGTAGAATTTCCGTGATAAAAATGAATGTTCTTCCTCAAATACTATTTTTATTTATGATGATACAAGTTGCAAGTGGTTTCAAGACAGCAAAAAAGAGTTATCCAAATTTATATGGAATGGGAAGAAACCAAGGATAAAATATAAATGGCTGACAGACACAAGACAACGTGGAGGTTTCGCAGTACCAGATTTAGAACTATATTATGAGGCGGTATGCCTAGCTTGGATGAAGCCGTGGATCTGTCTGGATGATAGGAAAGTATTAACATTAGAAGGACATGATCTCCACTTCGGCTGGCATGCGTACATGTGGTATGGGAAAGTCGGAACCCAAAAGATTTTCAAGAACCATGTGATTAGTAAAGCATTGTTAAAAGTGTGGGAGAAGTATAAATTCTATTTTTGTCCTAAAATACCATCTTGGATTTCTCCGTTAGAAGCACTATTGATCAAAGGATTGAGAAGATATGGCAACTGGTTGATGTATAAGGATCTATTAAAACAAAACGGAGATATACTTATATTAAAGGAACAACAGCAGTTAAAGGATGAAGGATTAGAAATACAGTGGTTCCCTTATATGCAAATAAAAGAGAGATTTAAAAAGGATGTGCAAGAAGAAGGAGTGGATCTTAGACAAAATGAATTGGAAGAACTGATGATAAAAGGTGAAAAAAAAACTGCTTTCAAGATTGTATAAGAGGTTGCTATCCTTTAAGCTGGAGGAAGAGACGATTAAGGACTGTATGACAACCTGGGCCAAAGATCTCGAACATAATATTCTCTTAGAAGACTGGGAAAGAATATGGAAAAACAATATGGTATATTCAAGATCTTATACCTTACAAGAAAATGTGCTGAAGATGGCATACCGTTGGTACCTGATACCCAGCAGACTAACAAAAATGAATAAAAATATGAATAATAAATGCTGGAAGTGTAAGGAGCAAGTGGGATCCTTCCATCATATGTGGTGGGGATGCGAAAAGGCAAAGAGGTTCTGGTACACAATACAAGCCAACATACAAAAAATATTAGAGAGGAAAATCGAGTTAATTTTTTTATTGGGCATCCTTGACGAATCAATTGACTTTTGTACGAAAAGATTAATGTGGCATCTGATTGTGGCAGCCAGATTAGTCTATGCCAAATATTGGAAATCAATTCACATTCCCACAGTGGAGGAATGGTTAGAAAAAATAACAGAAATGGCACAAATGGACAAAATGACTTATAAATTGGATAACAAGATGAATAGTAAATTTTATAAAGCTTGGGAACCACTCACAAAATTCTTGGAAAATAAGGGAATTGCAATGACAGGTTTTCAATCTTAAATAGTTAAATGGTCAATGTACGGAAGAATAGGGATGTTAATGAAAAGAATTATTAGGTGGTATATGAAAAGTTTATGATAAAATATGAGGGCTAACAAGTATGTTAATCATAGCTAATTAAGGGAAAGTATGTACAAGCAGATATATAATTTGTTCCCTTTCTGATTTATGGAGGTTGATTCTTTATATAGTTGATCTATATAAATATTTTATAGCTGTATCTCACAAAAAGGGAGAAGCATTTTATGTTTGTAAGATTTTGTATATAATATATATAGTATGTAATGTATTAAATTCTATGTTTGATGTAAGTATGTAGGAAGGATATAGTTTATGTATATGTACGTTTTGTTCTTTCTTAGTTTTGTGTAAGTCTTGTGTAAATATGTGGTTGGTTTTGGTTATGTTTTCTGTTTCAATGTTCAATAAAAATATTTTTAAAAATAACCTGACAATGAGATACTTAAGAATCATGTAGTTAGCGTAAAAGAGTTCAAATTTGCAGGGCCAGATGAACTGCATTGCAGAGTACTGAAGGAACTTGCTGATGTACTTTCTGAACCACTTGTCATTATTTTTGAAAAAAATGAAGAGAACAGGTGAGGTGCTCGGTGACTGGAGAAGAGCAAACATTGTCCCTCTCTTGGAAATGAGGTACAAAGGTCTGGAAAAGGTTTTCTGCTCAGTCAAAAGCAAAAGAAAATACAGTTGCTGTGCAGGTTCAACATGATGGAGTGCAAAGGTGTTCAAGCTCCAATGTTGCAAGGTTTTGCAAAAACCACTGATGACAAGGTGTTTCAGGAGCTATAACAATCTGCTGTGGAATATTTATTGTACTTGGCTGGGTACAGAAGACCTGATTTATCTCTGGCAGTGAACATACTGGACAGGTATAGCTGAAAACCCACACAATATTCCTGGCAAGGGGTAAAAAGAGTGTTAAGATACCTAAAACACTCTTGACTACTGCCTATGTGTGCCACCTTCTGAAAAATCTGAGCTACTGTGTTTCTGTGACAGTGATTTTGCTGAGGCTGTAAATGCCCATAAATCAACCTCAGGGGTCCTCATAATGTATAGTGGCACTCTGGTGTACTGGAAAACAAAGAAGCAAAGTGCCATAGCCACTTCAACTGCAGAAGGAGGATATGCAAGTCTGTCTTTTCTGTGTAATGAGTTGATATGCTACACTCAGCTTGTAAAAGACCTGTATATTGTTATTCTATCCCCTGTAACAGTGCATGAAGATTCTCAAGCCTATATCTAGATGGCTGTTAATGAGAAAGTCAGGGGGCACACAAAACATGTGGACATTAAGTACCAGAATGTCAAACAAGCTCTGGAGAGTGGGCTAATCAGACTGGTGCACTGTAAGTCTGAAGATAATTTGGTGGATGTTTCCACAAAGCCATTCACAGTAACAAAACACTGGGAAAAGTTTATGAGACTCAGAATGTCTAAGCATAAAGTGTAAAGTGCCCGTCCACATAGAAAAAAGGAGGAGTGTCAGGGCATTCAGTGTGAGTGCAGTGTGGCAGGAAAAGGTTTTTCTAAGTGGACAGCAGGAATGAGGTGATGTGACCTTGAGTACAACTGCAGAGAATGTTTTGACTAGCCAGCCTCAGAAGGTCTTGCCTCGTCACTAAGCACCAACATGAGGAGGTTGCATGCTGAAAATGTAGTTGGGTCTGGGTGTGGTAAAGTCCTTAAAATGGCTTAGGCATGGCACTGTACTTTACCATTTAGGTCAATTCCTGGTGGTCATGCTGCTCTAAGGCTAATTTTTTGGAATGTATCCAGACATGCTGCCAGTCTATCTTTCCATACTGATTTATGTTCATGTCTTGTTTATTGCTTCTTGGTATGCTGCCAGAGACTCTAACTTTAATCTCAGTGTGCTTTGCTAAACAAATAGCCCTGAGTCTTATCACTTTGAGTCTGCAGAACTTTTTTTAGCCTGCCTTGAGTTGCTTGGCTGCAGCTGGATATCGCTGCCCTGTCAGCACTCTGCACATGCTCTGAGGAGCTACCTCGTGCTACCCTGACATGTTATTATTGGAAAAAATCTGGTAATAGGCCCCTTTTGTGTGATGATCGCATAGGGTGGGGCCATGTGGGAAGGGCGAAGTGCTATCAAAGCACTTCCTTCCTCAGTGCATCACCGGAACAGGCCAGCTGCACTGAGGAAGAAAAGAGTGTGTCCCAAACACTACCATCTGCCAGCAGCTATCTGAGTGCAGAGGGGAGCATTTGACACATGCTCTATCCCAGCAATGGCACTGCTGGGATGATGCTGGGACATTGTGAGATCCAGATATGGTGAGGAAAAGGCCAAACAATATTTTAGCCTACATTAACAGAACCATAGTTTCCAAGTCAAGGGAAGTAATGGCCCTAGTATATTCTATACTTGTCAGGCCTCATCTGGAGTGGTGTATTCAGTTGTGGGCACTACATTTAGGAAGGATATAGAAAAGCTGCAGCAGGTTCAGAGAAGGTCAATAAGAATGATAAGAGGTATGGATAACAAAACATATAAGGAAAGGTTGAGGGAGTTGGGTATGTTTAGTCTGCTGAAGAGAAGACTGAGGAGTGACATGGCTGTACTGTTTAAATATCTAAAGGGCTATCACAGAGAGGTGGGTGCAGGTTTGTTCTCTGCTTCCCCAGGGGATAGTATCAGGTCTAATAGTTTTAGGTTACAGCAGGATAGATTTTGATGGAGCATTAGGAGGAATGTCTTGACAGTAACGGCTGTTTGATAATGGAATCAATTACTTAGAAATGATGGAGTCTTTCTCTGTATATCTCCAAAAAGAGGATGGACAGATACCTGCTGAGGATATTTTAGCTGGAGGTCTTGCACTGAACAGGAGCTTGGGCCTTATGGCATGTAGAGAGCCTTGCAATTCTATGATTTTATGGTTCTACATATGACATATCCCTGGGTTATAGAATCATAGAAACATAGAGTTGGAGGAGACTACAGGGGCCATGCACAAACCCACATCAAAGCACTCATGACAGATGGCCATCCAGCCTTTGCTTAAAAACCTCCAAAGAAGGAGACTCCATCACACTCCAAGGCAGCATATTCCACTGCTAGACATTTCTGATGGTCAATAAGTTCTTCCTGGGGTTCAGGTCGAATATCCTTTCCTGCAGCTTGAATCCATTGCTCCTTGTCCTAGTCTCTGGAGCAGTGGGTTTGATAAAGCAAAAGTAAGAGAAGTCTGCACACCTAATGAAGAAATAAGCATATGCACCAAAATCCAGGATCTGGATTATCAGAGTGGCTAGACAAGACTTGCAAGGTGATAAAAAGCTCCCAGGGAATGAACAACTTGTTATATTGATTTCTTATCCCCAGTTGAGGATTTATATCTCTCCAGTCCTGGCTATACTTGAAGACTTTATTATATTTATAGATTGAACTTCACAAATTTCTTTGTAAATTTGATAGAAACTTGATTTTTTTTCTTTTTGAAAAAAATGAAAATCAAATATGAGAGAAAATAACTCTAACCAATTCACTCATCTATGCTAAGGGCTTTATATGTTCAGTTCTGAAAAGTCTGGCTTTGAATCCATGTGCTTTCAAGCATTTTTTTTTATTGCTTGTTTTTTTATTTCATTTTTTTTTTTATTGGTTGTCACCTGCCCCCTCAACAGGCTCCTTATCTTTCAAAATGATGTGATAGGAAGGTACAGTGTGATCTTCTCTATGCTGGAAATAGCTGAAGCTGTTGAATTTGGCCAATGAAGAAAATTTTGTGTGGATTTTTCCTCACTCAAATACATCATAAGTTTCAAAAATGCATGGATTTATGAGTGAATATAGTTCTTTGTCCTGATGCTAGTCTCAGGAGCCATGAAATAGCCTTATCTGTGTTGAAATGTTAACCCAGACAGATTTCTTTTGTACTTCTCTTCATGAGGAGTAGCCCTTCTTTCATCAGGCTTAACCTAAAAAATTACAGCACAAGAAGACAGTTTCTTTTTATGGTAAATGAAGGTTGGACATATGTTCCTTCAAGCTGTGTGTTTAGCTTATGTGTATTCTTAAGCTCATTTTTATTTTTTTTAAATAATCACCATCACTGTAACAAATGCTCCAACTTTTATTCATTTGACAGTGTTGTGTATTTAGCAAATAAACCCTTAATTATGCAGCACCATCATAAATTACTGACTAAATAGGTTAGATTTGTTTGTACTTAATACCAAAGGTGAAATGTGACCCCTGACTCCAAAGCTCCTGTGACAGCCTACATATTTCCTATTTACAGATTCAGCATTTAAGATGCAGGAACTTTCTTTAAGCAGGCAGTTGTGGTTTCCATTCATTTTTCAGGGGCTTTCCTGAGTTTGGTAGCAGCAGCATTTCCCCTTCTAGCTTCATCTTCCTTTTAACCAGAGGTGGGCAATCTGCAACCTTTCTAGATATTGCTGGTCTACAACATCTCATGGTCTAGGCAGTATGACCAGCAGTAAAAAAAGCTGGGGACTTCTGAAGAGCTGTACTTTGTCTGTTCCAATATAAAAGCATTTTTGCTGCCACTAGACACAGAAGCTGCCATTTCCCTCCCACAGTTGGTCTAATGAAGCATTCATTAAGCATGTATGTAGTCCACATTCAAGAAGGGGAACATACTAACCCTCTACCCTCTGTCACTGTTTTTCCCACATGGAAGTGGTGTGTCTGAAAAGGATCATTTCTTTTAACAGTGGAAGCCCTCCAGGCTTTTTCATAAACAGAGTATGAGGTACCATGTTCACCTTTTTGTGTGAGGCATACACACACGTACACAATAGCTGAATAGGGCTAATCCCCCCTCCTTGTAATGAAATTATGTCATAACACAGTGTTAGGAGAGACTGTTATGGCATTGTGCAGCCCCTACAATTGGCATGGTTTATTTGGCAAATAATATTAGTTTGGCACTATATTAATTGGCATTGATATAAATGATACCTGAGATGATGGAAATGTCACATTGAAGACCCAAATTATGGACTTTAAACATGAGATAGTAAGGCAGGTCAGCTGCTTCCACCTCTTAGGCAAGAGACTCAGTTGTTTTCAGGATAATAGCGCAGCTGCTCTGAAAACAATTAGTGTAAAACACCGAGCCTCTCTCAGCCAAACTGGGGAACTTCCCACCAAATTGTGATTGTTTCCTGGACATTTCCCTACTGTCTCCTCAGCTGTCCACAATACTCAGCTATTATGACAACAATTATCCTTTGTCATCTAAGTACAAAGACCATTAGCTCCGTCTGGACTTCATTGTTTGTGTTGCAACTCCCATTGGCCACTTATCTCAGAGTCTGAATCACAGTCATGCCCACAGGATATTGTTTGGATGTAAGAACACCTGACTTCAAGCTGCCAGTGCAGTCTCTCGCCATTTCAAAGACCACTTTGTTCGTCTGATTCCGGAATAAGAACTGTCCTTAGATTCTTACCTAAGCCACATTGCTGCTTCCTCCACTTCTCTCTGGACTGGAAAATATTGTCTGAATCCCTCAGTGCCTTCTATCACTGAGGAATTCAGCAATTTCTTCCCTTTCCTTTGGTTAGTCCTTGTGCAAGTGTGTGAATGTTTGAGCTTTTGCATGCTTCTGTGAATCTCATCAATGAAACACATTTTTAGTTTACATTTTACTCTCCAGCTGATTCTTTCCTGCATGACCCAGTGAACATTGGTAGGAAAGATCTCATTAAGTTACCCCCCCACACACACTTGCAGGCCTCCCATTTTTGAGCTAATTATTCCCTACTTTCAAATGGAGGTACTGGCATCACAGATTGGCCCTTGTGGCACCCATGATTTGGGGTAACAAGATCTAGCAATGATGGAACATAGAGTTAGCTCAAGGAACTAAATTCACCATGCAATAAGAGAGGCTTAGGATGATGGGACTTAGAATCAATCAAGAGAACTTAGTATCTCTCTCTGTCTCTGTTTCTAAGGATTGCAAGCCTGCCTGTTTGAGCAACATTTGTTTAACAAAATATGCTGTATATCCTGCTATCTGGTGCCTAAGCTTTCAGGCTTAACGGCCCTGTGATTTTCAGCACCTTGGCCTGGCCTGGGAAGGAGGCACAACAAAAGGAAAAACTGTGAGAAAGGAATGCAAGATATGAGATAACAGAAAAGGAGAAATGCCAGACCTAGAAAGATGAGTGCCAGGCCTAGGAAGACAAGCCTAAAACCTTTCAACTTTAGATAGCAGAGGGGTACAAATTGCCCCAACTATTATGGGATATTGGATACATGACTGGCTTATTACACATGCCCATCGACTCCTGATGACCATTAGATTTATGTGGAAGTTATGTAATTTTGATGCTTTCTCATTAGCATGCAGAAATGTACAAAGGATAGTGCCTTCTTTTCGTTTGTCTTGCCTGCTTTATGGAGATCTCATTTTGCTGTGGCAAAGTTACTTCTGGACTTCCACCCTAATGTGTGGTTTTTGACTGGTCACATGACAGGACAGGTTTCAATAGCATTGTTTGAGCAGGGAAGGTGGTAGGTGCCAGGAACTAATAATTACGACAGTGGCAAACAAACATCTGGTACAGGCATGGGAAAAATGAGGCCCATGGGCTGTAACTATCCCCTGCTCCACCTTTACAGATCCCAATCCCTCTCCCAGCAATCCCCTCAGTGTACCCCAACCCACTCAAATTATTTTGGCTGCAATTTTCAGCCAAAAATGGCCTGTAAGTTATGTCCAAACATGTAAAAATACACAAAAACAACCCTCACAGTCCTCCAGAACCCTCAGTCCCCCCACCTCATACATTTTTTGCCTTCTGGCCTGGTCAAAACCTCATTCAGAAGTAACCCAGTATCACTTGTGGTTATTATATTGACTGACATATGGAAGAAAAAAGAAAGGGAAAAAATCCTCTTGGCTTGCAGGGGATTGGGAGGAAACTGGCCTTCAGACCTCACACAGGTACCTACCCTCACTTTATACAAATATAAGAAAGTCCCTGCTAGATCAGGTCAAAGACCTATCTGGATCAACATCCCATTTCTGACAGTGGCTTTAATAGATACTACTGGAATGTCCACAACAAGAACTGAATGCAACCATATGTCAATGCCATTATTGTTCCTCAGTAACTGGTAATCCAAAGAGAAAGAAAAACGAAAGATGTTACTGCCACTATATAAGAGCCCACCTCTAAAACTAATACACACCTTCTTCCTATCCTCGCCCCCTCCATCACATATCTAGCCCCTTATACATTGGCTCCAATTTGGATGGTCTTTTTTTGTTGATTAAAAAAAAGCAATGAAAAAAATATCCCTCTGTTCAGTTTCAACATGTCATACATAATTTTAGATACTCTGATGATATTCACCTCAATTTTTCAGAGTAAAAATAGACACCAAACACTCGTTTTCTTCATAGGAATGGTGCCCCAATCCAACCCCATTATCATTTCAGCTTGCCCTCTTTTGGCACCATTTTCAGCTCTGTATGAGGCTGTTTTTGAGATGGGGCTTATTAAGAATAAAAGGAATAACTTAAGAGAGCAGAACATTCTCTTAAAAGTATGGCATCATGGAGGGCTGCACTACATTTTAAAGATCTTTTATGTGCCCTTTAAAAAAAAACCTTTTGGCTTATTTAGTTAGGCCTGGGAATAATAGGCACTCACATTGGCGACAGAAACTGTAAGCCGACATCCTTTACTGCCAACTAAAAGATGTTAGATTCCTTTCTGTAAATAGTTAATCTGCCTGTCAGTGCTGAAGAGAATGGAAAAAAATGTACCATTAGTATGGCCAAAGCATGTTGCTTTCAGCAATTACAGGGGTGTTCACATATTACATTATACATATGTTCACTGTGACACACCTCTCCCACTGTGGGGCAGGGGCCAGTCTTGGTTTGGGGTTCCTTATCATTTTGAGCACTTCAGGGCAATCAGATGAGAGCAGAAAGTCTTTGTTTGTACAAAGTTAACTACAATAATTCAAGGTTTCCTTGCCTCTGGCAGGGGTTAGAGCAAGGCTTTCCAAATGGTGTGGCGTGATACATTAGTGTGTCACCTGAAATGTGCCGGTGTGTCACCTACAATCTTGGAAATGTGTGTTATTGTTTGTAAATCATATATTTTTAAAAATATATGAAAGGTTTTAATGAGATATTTTGTGTCCCCATACATTTTGTTATTATAATTTATATACGTGTCTGTATCTCTTATAAGGGGTTAGTTTAACCTCTGGTTTGCTAGTAAAACTGAATTACTGTGTCACAAAATGATGCATGTCTAAAAAGTGTGTCACCAACATGAAAAGTTTGGAAAGCTCTGGGTTAGAGCATAACCACAAACCAAAGAATTTCCACACTGGGAATCAAAAAAAAAAAAGAGTAGAAGACACACTTTCATATGAAAACAATTAGCTCTGCCAAGTTCTCTGACCTCTTCCTGAGTTACAGAAAGTTTTCTCTGACTTTCCTGTTGAAAATTTTTATTTCCTCTATATCCTCAACCACAAGACTATCTAGCCAATATTCTTTGGCTATGCTCACCTATTCTGATCTCCATTGATCTGTCTTGAACTTCCATCCACTTCCTTTGCCTCCTCTTGTTATTGTGGCTATTTCCGCACTACACTGTTGTAGTATTATTATTCCACTTTCAACATCCTGCAGAATTCTTGGGTTTGTTGTTTAGAGAGAGGCATTTAGAATTCTCAGCCAGAAAGCTCTTTGGCCTAAGTAAACTACAAACCCCAGAATTCCAGAGGATGCTAAAAATAGAATAATAGCACTATAACAGTGTAGTGCGGAAAGAACCTGTGTTTCCAGCTGTCCCCTGTGTATATTCTTCTCCCGCATCATTTTTCCACTGCTCTTGTCTTTCCTCCCTTCTTTCTGCCTCTGCTTCATTCCAGACACCTTCTATGCATCAGGCTTCATCCTTCCCATTCTCATCCTCTATCCCCTCTGCTCTGAAACTAGCCACCTCCAGCTCTCTCTTCTGCTCTCCGCACTCCTCTCAAATCTGTCCTTGCCCTTCCTTTCCTTTTTTTCCTTTCCACATCCACTCCTTCCTTGTTTCCTTCTCCTTCAGCTTACTATTTCCACCTGTCCCTTTTTTCTTCCTGTTTCCTTGTTGTTAGTCTTGCTTCCATCCCTGACCTCCTCTCCATTCTGTCACACACCTTTTCTTCCACACTTCTCTCTCCCTCTCTGTCCCTTTTTAATTTACCTCTGCTCTCTCTTGCTCTACCCACTTTCATTTCAGGAACTGCTTTGTCTTTGTGCTTTTCCTCCTGGTTCACCCCTTCAAACTGTGTGGACCAGATCTCCTGTGGTGTGGGAATTAGATCAGCATCTTTTGGGGCAGGGTAAGTCAGGGAGTGCAATACTAGTGGTGACAGGCACCCTTGTCTCACCACATCCCCACTATCTGTACACATGTCTCTGAGAATATATATGCCTATGTTCATTCATGATGTTTACCTTGGTAAATGAGTCCTTTTAAATCCAGAAAACAAATTAAGAATACAAGTGTACTTCAGTAGAATGAATACACCCATGCTTGTGTGAATACATAAATGCATATTCAGTTTTTGAAAGATGAAAAAGTAGAAGCAATTGTAAGGCACAGCAGAAGATTTGAGAGAGTAAAGAGACTGAAGACCACACCAAGAGTATGTGAAGAAAGAGTACCAACTGAAGACAGACAGACAGACAGACAGACAGACAGACAGACTTTATTGTTGTATAGCCAATGGCCATCACAACTTTTAGAAAATAGTACAGAAGTTACAGAATACTTACAAACTGCAGATTAAAATGATAAAACAGCAAATATATAAATAAACTATAAAATCACAGTATTAAAATTTATTTATTGAAACCACTTTGCTTCTGATAGAAAGAGGCACATATTTTCCTAGCAGCAACTGCAAACTGGGCAACTGAGTAGGTGACCCTCGCATGTTTGTCTGCAAGGAGCTCCACCACAATACTTTGAGGGGAACTGTCCCAGGAGGGTTGGATCAGTGGTATCACAAATCTTTGACGAGGTTCAGAATAAAGTGGGCAGTATAACAGGTAATGGCTTATGTCCTCTATTTGGTTACAACCAAACCCACATTTCCTCTCTGCAATTGGGATGCGTTGGTATCTCCCTTCCAAATATGCAGAGGGCATCTGCTGAAACCTTAACTCTGTAAATGCCCTTCGAAGCTGCACGAAGGTCAGGTCTTCAAAATATTGTGGCATAGCATGGTTGGTCTGAATGTGAGGATACCAAATAGAAAACCGTGCCCCAACTATCTCCGCTCTGTCTTGATTTGCATCATAGTTGAGAATCCAACTTTTAAGATCCCTATTACTAAGTTTTAAATAGGTCTCTTCATTAAGCTGGTAACTCATTAATTTGTTATGACACTGTTTTGCCCAACCTTCAACCCTTAACTCCTCCAACCAGCAACGTTTACTAATAGAGCTATCCTCAAGCTCATTTAACCTGCGCCAGAACCTTAAAAAGGCCAAGTCTATCCTGGCTGCTAGTGAAGGAATGCCAAGTTCTGCCCTCAGGTGTGCTGCTGGCACCCCAGATGGAAGACCCAAAATCTGTCTCATAAATTGATTTTGTATCCTTTCGAGCACAACTTTAGCATTTTCTCCCCATATTTCAGCTCCATACAACATTTGAAGGATGATTTTAGCTGTAAAAACCTTTATTGCACGTTTTATTAGTTGCCCTCCTCTTGAATAAAAAAACTTTTTCAATGACCCAATAGGTCAAGCACCCATAAGTTTAGTAACTTCCAGATGTTGCCACCATGTAAGCTTTGCATCAAAATAGAGCCCTAGATACTTAAATGAATGTACTTGTTCTAGTGAATGGCCATCCAAAGACCATGTACTCTTACTGGGATTCTTCCCAAAAACCACGATTTTGGTTTTAGAGTAATTAACTAGCATTTTTTCTTCTTGACACCACTTTCCAAATTTAAATAGCATCCTTTTAAGGCCTATTTTATTTTGTGATACTAGGATGAGGTCGTTAGCATATAACAAAATTGAGATCTTATAGTTGCCGATGGCCGGAGGGAAGAATGAGGAGTCAGACATTTCTGGAATCAAATTGTTAATATAGAAATTGATAGAAAGGGTGCCAGGATGCACCCCTGTCTTACACCCTGGGATATGTTAACAGGTTGGGTAAGCAGGCCATTCAAACCTGTTCTCACCTGTAGATAATTATCTTGATGCAATAGTTGAATAAGCCATAGCAATCTTTTATCAATACTTGTTTTGTCCAGTTTATACCAAAGGCGCTGCCTATCTATCAAGTCAAATGCTGAGGAAAAATCTATGAAGGCTGCATAAATAAAACTATTTGAACCCCTAGAATATTTGTGTATGAGATGGTGCAGAGTGAAAGCCTGATCCAAGGTGCTCTTTCCTCTCCTAAAGCCTGCTTGTTCTTCATGGATAATAGAGTGTTCATGATCCCAATCTAAAAGTTTATTTGAGAGATACCGAGTATACAGTTTGGAGGCTACATCAAGAAGACTGATAGGTCTGTAGTTAGAGGGATTTGTTGTGTCCCCTTTCTTAAAAATAGGCACTACAATACTTGATTTCCATCCTGTAGGAATATTGCCTGTGGTGTTAACGTATGTAAATAGATTTGCAAGGACAGGAGACCACCAATCTGGGTCAATGGTAAACACCTCAGGTGGAATCATGTCTTCTACAGGGGCCTTCGCACTTTGCAGGTTGGAAATCAGTTTTTTAATTTCAGCAGGGGTAACAGGGAGCCACTCAGGAAATTTATTGGAAGTGTGAATTTCTATATGATATATAACTGAGTTTCTTCCAAAGATGTTTTTAAAGTGATTAACCCAAACCTCTGGTGGAACTGAGGAAGCAGACCCGCTGCTTTTCCTATTAAGACCTCTCTGCAATAAGCCCCAAAATTTGGAGTTGTTACCCTCCATGAGGGCTAGGCCCAAGGCTTTCCAATTGCTGTCAGTATAAGCCCTCTTTTTTTCCTTGAGCATAACCTTATATTCTTTCCGTTTTTGTTTTAGGTTCAACATGATTTCAGTAGTACCATTATGTTTCACCTTCTTTATCAATTTACACAATGCCCCTTTCATGGCCTTACATTCTTTGTCGTACCAGTTCTAGGGACCCGCAATGGAGGTTCTTTTAAATGGAGCAACAACACATGGCCGGAGGGTAGCAATTATATCCTGATAGATTTCCCTGATAACATGAGACTTCTCAGGGGCTTGTAAATGTAGTCCTTGGAGCTTCTCTGAGGCCAGCATCTGCCTGATATTTGCATCAACTATGTGTGACCATTTGAGTTGTTTTTCACCCTCCAAATGACCGATCATTTTAAGATCGGTCAGGACTCTAAAATGACCCTCTTGCAAATTTAAGGACAGTCTAAGTGGGAGATGGTCACTTTCAGCTCTATTCTCAATTGTGAAAGATTGAATATAGGGCATAATAGAATCTGACCCTAGAATATAATCCACCATGCTTGAACCTTTATCAGATATATATGTGAGGAATCCTTTAGAGCTGTCTAGATTGATGCCATTTAGGCAGGTGAGATGAAATTTACAAACTAGTAAACTAAGGGCCTGTCCATTTTTATTAATTATCTTGTCTTGTGAGTATCTAGGTGCTTTTATAATAGCCTCCAAATCAAATCCTAATACTTTCCCCATAGTAGGGTAATCACTGCCCGTTCTGGCATTAAAATCCCCACATACTAAGGCCAGATGGTTGGGGCAGACAGTGAATATCCTATCTAATGCAATCTCAAGATTTATCCACATATCTTGTGCAGCTTTAGATGATCTTGGGGGAAGATCACATTTATACACAACATGGGGTCAGGTTTGCACCCTTTTATAATTATGGCCTGGCAGAAATTTGTCTCTAAATCCAGGGCAACACTTCATCCATCTCTATAGACGAGGAGACCAAAATAGCCAGACCTCCGCTACCACGGCCTAAAATCGATGATTTCTGAGCGGGCAGTTCCCATGAACAGAAACCCTGCAAGCTGAGAGAGTTTTCCTCCATAAGCCATGTTTCTTGGAGACAGATTATGTCAAACTTCTGAAGATAGTGAATAAAGTTTGCATCAGTCATTTTATTCCTCCATCCAGCAATGTTCCAGGAGATTAGTTGGATAGGCCTATGCCTTCTCCTATTGGTTGTTAGTCAATCCTCTGGTGGGTTTGATGCATAAGTAAAACTGCAACCTGTATGATGAATAGGAGCTCTGTCAAAGGGCTTAATGCTGGTTTTTGGTTGGCTATAAAAACAATTGTGTCCTGCGTGCAATCTCTGGTATCCATGACCTCCGTGATTCTCATCTGCAGTGATGAGGATTCTTTTTTGTATGTTATTCTCAGTTTGCAATCTGGCAAGATTATATTTGTTTCCAAAAATTCTTGGTTTTCCAATTAAAATATTGTTTGGGTAAGTTACGAACTGGGGACATACTGATCTCCCACTAAAATTTGGGTAATTGCATGAAGAAAGGCTGTTATAACCCTTGTATTGTTTATCTGTAGACATGAATCTCTCCTGTAGATGGGAAAACTCCGAATTGCTGCTTGTCTCTCTTGTAGAGGTTTTTATTATCTTGGCAGGATGTGGTATATCACCTATACTAATAGAAGTAGCCTGATTGCTTACACATTCCAGAATTTGATTGCAAAGAGATGGTGACTTGAATCCCAAGACCACCGTTCCACTAAAGCCTTCCGCTGGAATTATTTTGAGAATATCCATCTCCTCCCATTTAATGCATATGCCAGATAGGTGTTCGAGTTCTTTTAAGATGGCCTTCTTTCCCAAAAAGGATCCATATCTACTTCTTATTGTATAATTGTAGAGAGTTAAAGTTGCTGGCTCTCCTGCGGAGAAAGCTTCGGGGGTAATCACCTCCAAGTTTATATCATGATGAGGTGCTTTGCCAGCCCCAAAAGAGTTCAAAACTGAAGAAAGCAGTGAAAGACAGGACTGTATCTAAAATCTCCAACAAAGTCTCCATCCAGCAGCAGCTTTGAGCCCAGAGAGTGACAAGATGAGACCTAGACCTACATTCCAGCTCAGAGTTTTACAGTATGAGAGAGACTTGAAACCCAGAGTGAATATCTGATTTATCAGACTGCATTCTGTATTGTTTTGGCCCTTTCCACACAGGGAAATAACACGTGGTAGCACGACCTCCGTGGGAGGTCATCTACATGGTAAAGTGGATTGGGGTGGATTATTTTAGAGTAATTCCACACCCCAATCCATGCTAGGGTGCCCAGAAGTGGCGGTGCCACATGCTTTTTAAAAACCACTTTTTATGTGGTTTTTAAAAGGCATGGGGCGTGCAACTGTGTCGCAGCGCCTGGTGTGGATTTGCAGGCGCGCGCAACGGCATGCCTGCAGATCTGCTGGGGGTGGAATTTTTGGCTGGCAAGGTTTTCTGGTTGGTGGAGAACCTCTGCCAGTCATCAGCCGCCATTTTGGGTGCTGCCGGATGCTGCGGGACGCCGACGAGTGTGGAGCAGCGAAACGCGCTGCTCCACACGGCGACGGACTGAGGTAAGCTCCGTTTTAGCGTGGCTTACCCCGTTTCTCCGCCCACATGTGGAAAGGGCTTTTGTTTTTCTTAAAGATTTAAATTGTATATCTGAATTCAAAGACATAGCTATGTTAGTCTGCATCAGTGTGCAAAGGGATCTGGAAGCACCTTTGAGGCTAACCAAAAGAAGTTAGAAGCAGAAGCTTTCATAGGCTGAAGTCTACTTCATCAGATGCATGGAGTGAAATGCATAGGAGCAGACCTTTATGAGCAGGCTGTATGTATGAATAGCAATAGAAATGCAAAAGTTGCGGGTATCATGATGAAGTGACAAGTTCAGTTTATCTATATTCATTGAGGGACAAAGGCAGGAGAAAAGATATTGCTTAAAGCCAAGGTGGAAGGAGTCATTGTAGTATAGCGTGATGCTGGCTAGGAATCAGAAGGGAGATGTGATGTAACTAGGCTAGATACTCCTCATAAGCCTGGTGTCTTATCTAGTGTTACTATATAATATGGGTAGTGTGTGAGGAAACAATTGTCTCTGTTTAAGCCACTGTCAATGAACTGGAATTTGTGAATATATTCCAATTCTGCTGGTTTCCCCCCACAATCTTCCTTTCTAGTTTTTTGTTTTGTTTTGTTGTTCATAGCCTGCTGTTCTGAGGTTTGAGACAGAATGCGCATAAAGATTGAGGTGTTCTACAACTGGTTTTTGTGTATTCATGTTCCTCATGTTTTCTGTTACAACAACAACCATAATAACAACACACAAGTGAAAGTACCTCTAATATTGTGGGCACAACAACCACTTGCTCATCCTCTAATGTGATATATGCCATCTTCTGTCAACACTTAGCACTCTACATTGGGCAAACAGGTCAGTCTCTGCACCAGAGAATAAAGGGACATAAATCAGATATTAGGACTCGAAACACTCCAGTTCTCCCATTCAGATTGCTGTAGAATCTACTCAAAGGAGAACCAACTTTTTCAGCTTTACCTGTAGCTCAAGTATGGTATGTCCCTCTCCCAGAAGCATGCTAGAAAGAGAGGAGTGGGTCAGAGGTGACAGAAAAAAAGGGTTGGGTTGGGGGATGGAAAGAGAGAAAAGAGGATGGCACTATTAATTTTCATGCTTGGTCTCACACATGCTTTGGATCCCCCCACTGCCAACATTAGGTCTCTGCAAAGCTTATCCTGGCTGTGAGTGGGGGAGGAATTTGAGTGCAGAGAACAACTTTCCTTATACATTCCATCTTTGGTATTTTGCATCACTAAAATCGTATGTTATATTACTCGGCAATCACCAGAGGCTGGTACTTGCAGGAATGGATGAAGCAATCAGTTGCTGGTTATATCACTTTCACATGTGTGCACTCATAAATCTGTTCCGTATCAGTCTTGCATTAATCTCTGTATTTAAAAAGAAATGCATGAAAATTTTCACTTAAATTTATATTTAAATAAGGGGGGATCACATTTCTTCTAGCTACTGTTTTAGAAGGTATGGCTAAAATTTGGTTAAAATGGTGGGCTTTTTGTGTATGTGTGTATGTTTTATTAATGCCACCTTCCCTTTCCCCCCTCCTGTGATAACTGCCATGCACATTTCTAAGGGATTAAGTCACAGTGAGTGGGCCTGGCAGCTTCAATTCCATGCACATTTCTTGAAAGTAAGTTCTCCTGAACAAAGCAAAACTTAAATCCTGAGTAAATGTGCTTAGATCTAGAATGAAAATATCAAGTGTCTACAAAAGAAGATTGTTGCCCTTCTAATTTCCCTCTGTGGTTGTCCTGCAGTTTATAAAAGGGGCAGCATAATGCTATGTCACCCTTTTGGCACATAAAAACATGTGTTCATTATGTTCTGGGCTTCCAGCCTAAACTTTAAAGTATTAAGAAAGAATACAAAGAGTTTTCTTAAAAGATACCCACTGCTCTGTTCTTACAAGGACAAATCCATTGCCAAAGCTCAGAAGCTATTCATCGTGGCTAAGACCATTGGGTTTGGGTACAGCTGCATGGTATCTTGGTAGTGCTGCTGTTGCTGCTGTAACAGCAGAGAAACCCAGCCCTCCCTCCATTTTCTGTTTATTAGCAGGTAAAATAGAAAGGGCAAGGCAAGAACTGTGACACACACTGATACATTACACATGGAGCAAATGCACTAGCTAGAGGTAACTAGGGCACAGAAAAAAGCAAACTCTATAAGCTTTTGAAGAAATGGGCAAACAAGAAAGCTGGACAAATAGCAAAGTGCTTCTTATTGCAGTTGAGAAATGCTGGGCATCAAGAAGCACCTCTTCCTTTGGAGTGAGAATATTCATCAGCTTTTTGAACCAGCTTGCCCACTAGAGGCTGCAGGAACAAACAGGTAGTGTCATTTCCTCCTCTCTGTTATGTCAGAATTACATGTTCACCAGCCTCTCCCTGCATGCGTGCGCGTGCGCATGTGCGCGTGCACACACACACACACGTGCGCACACACACACACACACACACATGCGTGCAAAGTTGCCAACTGACTGTTGCCCTCAACACAGTGTCATGAGGCTCATTGGTAAGGCAAAAAGGGAGCACGTAAACCTATTTGTTTCCATCTTATTTCTTGCTATAGGCCTCCACTGTAGACATTTTCATCTTCTTGCCCAGTTTGCACTGATACTGAAAGTAGTCCTGACAATGCTGTGAGGAAAATAAGTGGGTAGGTGAGGATTTGGAGCAGTGTCAATACAGTGAGGTAAGGGCTAAGCATTGCTTTTTTCTGATGATCCTTCCCTGGGAGGACCTCTCTTTCTCACCTAGTGCTTCTGTGTCATAGCTGATTGGCAAAGGTATGTTTCATGAATCTCTGTTTCTGAAGGCAACCTCTGTGTTTAGACACTTCCCTTCCATCTAACTGATCTAGTATTAAGGCACAGAAGGAAAGTAAGCAAGCAAACAAATGTTTTCCCCAACTTCTCCCTTACCACTGCCATGAAAACTGGCCCCTGTGTACATTGTTTGCCCTCTTAGCATGACAAAGTGATCAGCAGAAATATACTGTGCATTTTTGATTGGTCATGGGAAAAGTTTAGGGTTTGCTGCCCTCAGGGGAGATGGGAGGTTGGGTATGTCGATGCAGTCATACTCATTGTGCGTGACTTTAATCGAAGCTTAACAGGATATAACTTTATTGATTAAATCTGAGCAAGATTGGCATGGGGATAGAGCGACAGATCAGGCAACCTTCATATCAGCATATCAGGTAACCACTCCACTAGCTCACTCACTGGATGAAGCCCAGGAGTCATAGAACTAATATCCAACAGGGGCACAATTCACTATGTGATTCCCCTGCCATCTGGGATGAGATAGGCCACATCACCAGGCTGGGAAAATCCCTAAAAGCCTCAACTCCAACATTAACCAAAAGCCAACCCCCCCCGCAGTTAATCAAAGGTGATGTGCAAATGGGCCCCATTCCCTCCAGTGCTCCCATCCCCATGCCAAACCCTGCCAAAGTTGTGACACATCACCAGCAATGATACTCTTGCATCAAGAAAGCCAACACAATTCTTGGTTGTATCAATAGGAGTATGGTGTCTAGATCAAGGGAGGTAACGGTACCACTCTATTCTACTTTGGTTAGATCTCATCTGGAATACTGTGTCCAGTTTTGGGCACCTCAATTCAAGAAGGATATCTACAAGTTGGACTATGTCTTGAGGAGGACAACCAAAATGGTGAAGATTCTGGAAGCCATGCCCTATAAGGAATGACTTAGGGGGCTGAATATGTTTAGTCTGCAGAAGAAAAGGTTAAGAGGGGACATGATAGCCATGTTTAAATATTTGAAGAGATGTCATGTCAAGGAGGAAGTGGGTTTATTTTCTGCTGCTCCAGAGACTAGGACAAGGAGCAATGGATTCAAGCTGCAGGAAAGGAGATTCCATTTGAACCTCAGGAAGAACTTCCTGACAGTCAGAGCTGTCTGGTACTGGAATATGCTGCCTCAGAGTGTGGTGGAGTCTCCTTCCTTGGAGGTTTTTAAGCAGAGGCTGGATGGCCATCTGTTGGGAATGCTTTGATGGGTGTTCCTGTGTAGCAGGGGGTTGGACTGGATGCCCTGTGTGGTCTCTTCCAACTCTATGATTCTATGAAATTACAGCATTGAAAAGTGAAGGATAAGTAAGCCACTCTGATTTTGAATGAGCAAGCCAATTTTCATTTGAGAGCTTTACGCTGAGTAGATGGACCAGAAAGACCAGTTGGCCTGCTCAGATCTGCCCCCAAATAGCTGGCTGATCTTATTGTGGGCTCCTTATTCTGCAGGAGCCCGGATAAATGCACAGCTCCTAGGAAGAAGGCACTTGTGCATCATGCCACTATCATACAAAGCCACACTTTTCATTCCTGCCATTCAGGAATAAATGTGAGGATCAGCTAACTCTGGGCATGAGGGATTCCTGCTTCAGTAATGGCCCATTCATCATCTATAATTTACTCCACCAGCTAGCATATTTCATCAAGCTAAAGAAAGGCAAATATCTGCAAAAATTAACTAAAAAAATGAAATAAATAAAAAAAGCTAACATAGATAGGGCCAGGAGAAAGATGTTGATAGCTCTTAAGTTAAAGGAAGAAACATATTTTGCCATATAAACTCTAATATCCAGTTTCTCATTGGTCTGAGATGCCAACTCTGAGCAACACAATTGTAGCTTGGAAAGCAGAGGAGCTGCTATAGCCCAAGTCTATAATGTCGAGAATGGTTTGTGGCCAGAGCTTACCTTACCTCATAACTGGAGGGAGAAACCCTCCTGTTCTGGTGGCCAAACAATTATGACAAAAGCATACTTAATCTAGTTCCCATTGTAGAATGCTATATTTTTCTGATAAAGGCTCAGACTGGAGGCTACCTTTCCTAGAGAAACTTCCAAATGATTAAAACCCCTAAACAAATGACAGTGAAAAATCAAGAGAATCTTGTTCATCTGTAGCCAGGGGTTTAACTCAACCAAACTTATATAGATTGAACAATGGGGCACAGACAAAAAAGCTAACTGATATAGCAGACACAAAGGCCCTTTTCGCATGCAGTTTTTTTGTGCGAGGGCCCCTTGAGTGTCGCGTAAAAGGGAGTGTCAGTCCGTACGATGCACTCCCATTCACGTGACGCTCAGGAGCCTAAAGCGGGATGCGCTCTCATTTTCTTATTTTTGGCTCTAAGCCGAAAATACTGTGCGGTCGCGCAATGCTTGCGGGGCCCTTGTGCACTTACCTGCGTGCGGTGCGCCGAACAAGCTGGCCCGGTCACGCTTCCTCCCCCAGCGCAGCCTACAGCTCCCAGACTGTGCTGCGGAAGGAAGGGGCGGGGCGCTAGCGCAATGGTCGAGCTACCAGGAAGTGACCTGCAGGACGAAGGAGCGGGGAAGTGGCAGCGTTCCGGATGAGGCTTTTCGCGCAAGACACCCTCCCCAGTCATGTGTACGGGTAAGGTGCGAAAAGCCTCAAAGTTGCAGAGGGAGCAGAGATAAAGATATAGATAACTTCAATGGGATGAGGGCCAAAAAAAGAGAGTGGCTGAAGAATTGGGGTGGGGGAGGAATTGTGGAGTCTGTTATGGAGCAGTTGGTTTTCAAGTCAGCAGACTGTGAAAAACTGGGGTAGAAGTACAGTAGTGGCTATCAGAAAGGCAAAGAAGAAAATAGTGTGAGGGGAAAATGAATGCAGAGTTTCAGGACAGGAGAAATCTGAAAGACTGGATTGATGAGAAAGGTGTGAACAGGGACAATAGTTTAGGATGATAGATGGCACAAGTGAAACTGCCAGACCATTTTGCTCCATCTAGCTCAGAACTGTCTACTTTGACTGGCATATGGCTTCCAGGGTGTCGAACTGGGGTGTTTTCCATTCCTGTCAAACTCAGTTGTTGCTCTCTCTCTCTCTTTCTCTCACCCTCACACACATATATACACATATTGCTATAATTACAAATATTTCTACTGCTAGGTGAGCAGCAACTTTATATTTATTAATACTGAGCCTTCTACCATTTCCTGTAGTTTGCTGCTCTAATTTCCCCAGATTCTTTTGCAGTTTGGGTCATGTGCCCTTTGCTGTCCCCATGCTTCTGGGTTCAGCAGAAAATTCTCATTGTGTTTGAATTTACTTTAAAGGAGCACCTGACAAAGGAACATATTGGTAGTGATTCACTGAGTGCTCCCCCACACCAATTTGTAGAACTGAAAAAGAACAAAAGAGCTGTTGGAGACCCAAAGATTATGCAAGGTTAACAATAGCAGTGTCATAATTTCCAGCCCAGAGAAATAGAAGTGATACAGGAGGAAGTTGCAGATGGGCTGTGGAACACCAGAATACCAGTGCTGCCCTAGGAGAGCTAGCCAGGTGTCTGTACTTACTGTTTCTTTGAAACTGAACTTCATTGAGGGCCCTTTGCACCTTCACAGAAAGCAGTGGAAGCTTTAGTCTTTTGATCATATATAACAGCTAAGTAACTCCTGGGTTTCAACTACTGTGTGCTCAGCATGCATTCATAGACTCCCACCCCTTATTTTCTATGCTGTTCCCTGTGGGCCTATTGTTATGCATTGAAATCACTTTTAGAATATGATTTCCAAAGGCAAGTTTCCTTGTGTGTTCTGAAGGAAATGAGCTTTCCTAGTGCAAGGAGCTCTTATGTTTGCTATTTTCTCACCCAAAACATGAAGAAGTCTATATTTACTGGAAGTGGCATTCAACTAGCTATCTATAATATTTGGAAACAATGGAATCTAGACTTATGTCCAACAGTAAAGATGCTTCATTTCATTAGAAGAGCTGTGATTACTTAGCTTAACAGTTAATGAGATTTAAAAATAGGCATTTTGAAACACTTTGTTCTAATCCCTTCAGGTGTGAATTAAAAACTAATCAGGGAGAAGTTGTTGCCAAGTTTCCATTTGCTGGCAGGAGATGCGAGGGGAAATAAGACACCTGGATTTTGTTTGCAGCTCAATCTGCTCCTTCAGAAATGCCTCGTATGTTGTGAGAAAAAGAAGTGACTTGAAATTACAGACAGATCCATTTGCACTAAAATTACTCACAGGCACGGCTTAGTCATATTAGACAGTTGCTCAAACTGGACAGTGACTCATAAGGATGGCAATCTTTTATCAAGCAAGGTGTTATTCCCTGGGGCAATCTGAGCTTCTGTAGACAGAAGAACCATTGCTTCAGTCCCAAAGGAGGAGGAGAAGGAGGTCAAATACTTTGAATTTTGTCTGTTTGTCTGCTGGCTATGATCTCTTTATAATGATACCATACTTTCAGTGGTTGTATTATTTTGAACCTGTTATTAATGTTATTTACATCCCATTTCTTCCATAAAGCCAGTACTCAAGGCAGCTTTCTATCTAAAAAAAGAAATAAATAGAATTAAATGTTTTATTGTATTACACAATATTTAAATATATATTGTTCTATACAAGGATGAAGGGTGTTTGATAAATATCTTAGCAACATGGGCAACAATGACAAAAATCAGATAGTAATAGCACCATCAACGACAAAAATTAATGCTAAAGTAAAAGCAAAACAAAAATATAAAATAAAATAAATAAAAATCTATGGTAGGTGTGGCCAGGGGAAAGATGTTGGTGGCTTTTAAGTTAAAGGAAGAGAGTGCTTTTGCTATATAAACTCTAATATCCAGTTGCTCATTGGTTTGAAATGCCAACTCTGAGCAACAAAGTTGTAACTTTGAAAGAAGAGGTGGAGCTTTGGCATAAATCTACAGTGGCCAGGGATGGCTTGTGGCCAGAGCTTACCTTACCCCATAATTAGAGGGGGAACCCTCCTGTTCTGGTAGCCAAATAAAAGCATGCTTAGCCTAATTCCTGTTGTAAAATGCTGTATTTTTCTCCAAAAGCCTCAGACTGGAGGCAACCTTGCCAAGGGAAACTTTCAAAACTCATAAATAAAAGACAGTATAAAATCTTCATTTTAGAAATCCCGCCTTCTTGCCTGCTTCAGTCTTCAGCAATGTCTTTATTGAAATGCCATGAAATGCCAAAACATGTCTGCACAGTACTATTGAATTTCCAGTGATGTAGAATTAAGTTGATTGACTCAGACTCAAGTCAGACTTAAGTTGCTTCAGTGACTTGACTTGGACTCAACTTGGCAATAAATGATTCACTGACTTGACTTGAGACTTGTATATTTTTAGTAACTTAACACATTCATCCAGAAACCTTACAACTTTGAATCCTTCCAACTCTTTTTGTCCACTGGTCACAAGGCAATCTGTCTCAAGTCCAAAGTGTGGGTGCATTTCTCAGAGGGGGAAACCAAACAGGTTAGGTAATGGGCTTAAGGTCAGCTTGAGATCTGCTCAGCAGCCTGTCCCTACTGCATATTGGAGAAGCCTTCTAAAACTTTTACTAAGAGCAGAAGACAAGACTTGGCTCTCGAGTGCAGGATGTATTCCTCAGAAGGGAACAGCAAATGTGTTAGGCAACAGGCTTGAAGAGGAGGGATCCTTCCTTCTAAAGCTGTTGAACCTCCAGTAATGGGGAGTAAGAAGGCTCTTATTCCCTACTTCTGAAAAATCCTCCAGCTTCAGAAATGAGAAGGATCCTATTCCTCACTTTTGAAGCTGCAGTCTCTTTTATGTCCGTTGGCACAAAAGGCTCCAGCTTTGGGAAGAGGGAGTAAGAAGGATCCTACTCCCTACTTCCAAAGCTGTAGATGACAAAATCACAAATGTGGAGGGTCAACTCTGCTTTAATTGTTAAAACTGACTTTGACTGTGTCTAGAAATTCTGGAATATAGGTTAGGGTATAATGTTGGCTTCCAGACTGGAGAGTTGACTTGAGACTTGGCTTGAAAGTATTTTCAAGAACATGAGACTTGAAGGTAGAGATTTGAGACTTCACTTGAGGCTTGGAGTAAAAGACTTAAATAAATCACTGTGAATTTCCAATTAGTTTTTATCTGCAGGGTAAAAGGGACCTAGGAAACTGTCTTAAACTGATAGGTCCATGTAGCCCAATATTGTCTATCATGAGTGGCAAAATCTCTTCTCGAAAGACTTCTTTTCTAGTGCTACCAGGAGAGATTCAACATGAGATCTTTGGCATGCAACCTATGTCCTCTTCCACTAAAGTTGCAATCCCTTGTGAGTCCCAAGAACAACCTCAGGCCCTTAGGAAAGTATTCAAACAATCCACACAGGGTGGTGGTGTTTGAACAGAGATACTTTTGTCTCAAGTCGGTCAAGACTTCAAAGACATCCCCAGCTTGGGAAAAAAAATAGCAGAGAGTGGCATGATATGGTCTATCTTGTTTGCCACCAATTATAACTTGGCAATGGCATTCTGAACCAAATGAAATGTCCAGACAACCTTCAGGAACAGCCTGACATGGAGATAATTACAATTATCCAAGCAGGAGAAGAAATTCTGCCTGCCATCCTATAGTGGTAAACCTACTATACGTTTGAATTCTGATTGTCTTAAGGAAGAACAGGCTGAGTCATGTTTTTCTTTGTCAACCAACGTATGCCTGCTCTTATTTTCAAAACTCTAGTTTTAGGGCCAGACTAAATATGGAACTAAATGTATCAGCAAGAAGCTACTTTATTAAAATACATCATTAACAGACATTATCTTTGTAGGAGAATACATCTGGAGGATGTGTATGTGTTCTAATATCTTCCTTCAGCATGGCATTCCAAATAATACTTCCCTCAAGCAACTGCCATTACTTAAGGAAAGAAGTCTCCCAATAGGACAAAAAGGATGTATCTTCAAGTGACAAGTTTGTAACCACATCTTAGCAGGTCTGGCTTAAGACACCTGAGGCATAAGACAAGCTGGTTTGCCCATGTCAAAAAGAGAAGTAAACTAGAAGGTAGTATACTTGTTTTTGTTGCTGCTGCTGCTGTTGTGAGTCTTCAAGTCATTTCTGACTTATGTTGACCCTAAGGTGAATGAATCACAGAATTTGCTGGGGATGAGAGTCCCTGATGCACCCAAGGTCATCCAGTGGGTTTCCATGGCTGAACAGGGAATCAAAACATGGTCTCCAGGGTTGTAATCCAATGCTCAAACCACTACACCATGCTGGGTCTCTAGTACAGAGGCCTTTGTTAGCTGATCCCAGTTGCACTGAAGGATGCCATCCCTCATATTTATTCAAGTAAACTTTGAGGCAACAGAGGACTTTGTCCCCCAACATGGTCAGGGACTTGAAATCTGGGGCACTTGTCTTCTTCCACCTAGGAGTAGTGCTAGCCTTGACACCTGCCCACGGGCATGATGAATGACATTCAGATTCTTTGTCAGCATCCTCCTAACAGATTATATGTGTGCTTAACTTCTTCCACTCTATATTTTACAAAAGCACAAGAATTTACACTATTTCTTTCTGTGGAAATATAACCTTAGCTTATTTTCCCAGTCACTGTTACTATCTGGCCTTTATTAATGTTATGATCCACTGCTCGGAATGTCTGCTGCTTATTTTGTGTCTGCTGCTGCCTATGACCCAGATATTTCTGCATTCATGGTGGAGGAGAGGGACTGAAACAGTGCAAAGAGTTAAAAGCACTCTGACTGGCTTACCCGGAGCTACATCTTAACGAGTTTACACAAAATCAGAGTCCAATTATACACTGTGTTTGTTATCAACCACAATGAGAAGATAAGAGGAAAAAGGATGGCCCGGAGGGCGAGGATTGCATATGCTATCGTGGTTGGTGGTAAGAACAACATCGATTACATTTGAATTTTATTTTTAAATTTAAAGGGGAAAACTCTGTGTTTTGCTGACCTGCATATGAATAAAAAGTTGGCTGGTGATGCTTAAGTGTTCTCCAAGCAGTGTGCTCCTGTTTATTAACTATCATGTAGAGTAATGAATTGGCATCTCAAAGACAATCAAACTACAGCTCAGAATTTCTTTTTGGGTGAGTGGGTCAAAGGAAACAATCTAACTTTGCTCACAGATAACTTGCAGACCATAAATATTGTATTCAAAGGCCCAGGATTATGAGAAATAATCTAGATTTATATAAAAATCCCATGGTTTATAGTTTACTGAGGCCAAAGAGCTCTCTGGCTGAGAATTCTAAATGCCCCTCCCTAAACAGAAAACCCAGGATTCCGTAGGATGTTGAAAGTGGAATAATAGCACTATAGCAATGTAGTACAGAAAGGGTCAGAGAAAATTCTGTTTTATAGATGAAAAATATACTTTCTCTACACTTGGGATACAGTCTGCTCTGATTATTTAAATGTATTGGCAAGTAGGTGGTAGCATTTCTTCTGGTATTTGATGTCCAAGCCTTTTATGGCTTTAGAAGTAAGAACTAGCATCTTGATTTGGGCTTGACATCAAAAAGGCAGCCAATGTAGCTCATAAGAATTTGTGTAATATAGTTCTGTGGATGCAAACCAGCCAGAATTCTAGCAACAGAATTCTGTACTATTAGGAGCTTCTGTATCATTTTGAAGGAGAGTTCTGACACATGTATAAGACATTATGGTAACTGAATTCAGAGGTTACAAGGGCATGAACCATCATAGCAGGCAATGGAGTCGCTCTACACCTGAAAATAAATGTAACTCTGAATAATGCAATATACCTCTGAATGACGATGATGATTATGATGGTAGGAGTAATGACAGGGCTTGCAGGGCTGTCTGCTACCTTCATGTCCTGTCTACAATGTTCCTAGAGAAACTTGGCTGCCCATCATTGGGAACAGGATGTTGCAGCAGATAAACTTTTGCATTGCTCCAGCCATGCTATTCTTCTTTGCTGTCTTCAATTGGCCTCTAAGTATGTTTTTTTTTGGTAATTGTTTTTCTTAATCTGTGCATAGTAGACAGCATTGGCTCTATAAAACCTGTGTTCTATATATGTATAGAAGGGGGAAAAACTAATAATGTTCCCCGTTTATGCTTCAGCGGTCCCATTTCCTTCCCACACTGTTTTGAAGCACCAGCTCAGTCACGGTATCTTGAAGACACAATTGCACTCCAAAGGCTAGTCTTGTTTTCCTACCTTTTGTTTCTTTCAGTACAAAAAAAAGCAGGGGGGGGAATCAGGTGAACAGTTCTGTAAAGTATTGCCAAACAGCTTATCAGGAGAAACATTCTGTTGAATAAAATCCTCTGTATCATATTATTGAGATAACACATTTTCATTTAGCAATATAGAACTAACCTCCTTCATGGGGGAAAATAATATCCCCTCACATGCTCACTCATCTCTCTAACAGTATGCTTGATGAAAATCACAAAACCATAGCTTGTCCTTTTCTGTTAATTTCCCATACCAATCAGCAAGGATACATGGGCAGCTGTAGTCAGCTCCCAGTTTGATGCTAAATGATTCCAAGGTCAAATATAACAGAAATATAACAGAAATCCTTACTGCGTTTGGCCTCCCTGCCAACCCTCTTAACCTCAATGTAACTGCTATATTTATCCCTGGATACCAAGTAAATAGTTCTCTGCCTCAGTGATAATAATATTCTACTAATGGGACAACCACCAAATGACTCCGTGCAACATGTCTGTGCCATACCAGTGTTCACAATTGCAAAAGATCTAAACTCCAAAGATAATAAATGTAGAATAAATGCAAGGATGTATGTATAATTAATATAAGGACGTACGAATCAAAGTGTGCAGCCATTTTGAAAAGAGTGCACAGTTTTTAAGTGTACATGGACAGAACCAGCTCTAAAAAGAGGGAAAGGAATATTAGAGGTCATTTCTGTTCTGTCTTTTTGTTAAAACCTCTATTGGTCCCTTGCCGTGTTTCATAATCTCTGTGAGGCCATGAAAATGCTTCTGGCGGGCCCATCACCAGCACACAAAGGCATTATTCCCCCTCCTCCACTGCTATTTGGCGCACACAGCTGGTAACCAGGGAATTGGTGTCTTTGAATTTGGAATTTTCATGTAGCTTAAATGGTTGTCCTCTGTTGAGTAACCTACTGTCCATGAAGCTGTATCGTAAGCCACCATGTATCTTGCATCAATGACTTGCATATATATGAAATATGTATTCTATGAAGTGTACCTTCTTTTACCTGTTAAGAATGTTATTGTGTGTCTTCAAGTCTTTTCTGAGTTATAGTGACCTAAGGGGAACCTATCATGGGGTTTTCTTGGGCTGAGAGTATGTGATGCACCCAAGGTCACCCAGGGAGTTACCATGGCCAAGCAGGGAAACAACCCTGGGCTCCAAGGATGTAGTCCAACACTCAAACCACTATGCTATGCTCTCTCTCTCTCTCTCCTTATGCATTCAGGATTTTTTAAAAATGATATTGATGCCAAAAAGCTAGAGAACCATGACAATACAACAGGAAGCCCCTGAGAGTGATTGCCATCTGATTCCCAGGGAAAAATGCAAAAGCAAATGAGGACAAACAGCAGAAACTGAAACTACTACACCACACTGGTTCTCTGTTATGAATGTATAGCACCACAATTTCATTGGGTGACAGTGGTTTCTAGTATTTAGAGAGAGGGGCCTATATTTATACAAATGATTTCTGCATCTACATCATTACCACCTGGGATACTATGTTGGTGTCAAATGTCATCAAAATGACTTGTGGTGACCCTATGAATGTGAGGCTGTTAGCAGATAAACATCCCTGTGCTTTGATATGGTTCAGTTTATAAATTTTTATGACTGGAAGCTGTATTAGATAAGAGGTAAGTTGACTGGACATGTAAGCCAGGCCAAGGAATTTCTTGCAAGTATGGCCAGGTCGCATGCTGGTCACTAGATGCTTTCAAGTGCTTAACGAGCTTCCAGCTAGCCTCCACTGAGACAATGAGTCTCCAGTGTTCATACAGAAATGTTGATTGTTCTATTCCTGTTACCTTTCACCTTCGGAGCCTCTTCCTTTATCCACATGCCTGCTATATAGCATGGAACTATCAAATCAGTCATTAATGTACCTACATGCTAAAGCCATCACTTCATTCAGGACTCAATTGTCTATGTTGCTGCAGATCCATTAACATATTCACCCTTCAGATAGAAAAGGAGTACTTAAACCCACATTTTCACTAGCTCAGACATAGTACATCAATTACTGAACACCACTCTGTCACTTTGAATCCCGATTTGTACTGCCCTTAGATATAAGTCTAAGCCACATAGCTATTTCTTCAGCATTTTTCTGGATAGGTAAATACTGCCTATTCCCTGAAATCTTTCTATCAACCTTTCCTCCCTTTCCTTCTGTTAGCTTTTGTGTGAATGCGAGAACGTCCGAACCTAGTGTGTGTGCATGACTGAATTCCCCCAATAAAATCCAATTTACTTTATTTTTGCATCTCTGACTGCTTTTTCCTGCAAGACCTCCTCAAAGATCTTGAAAGGTTACCCGACCTCTTGCAAGCCTCCTAATTTGAGCTAATTAATTCTGAAGCATGGGTACTGCTGGAGACTTCAAGGTTACCCACGCTTTCGGGGTAACAAGACATCCTAGTGTGTCTCTTTTAGACAACCCTGGTGAAATCCTGCAAACTCAGGGCCATGGCTTCCTACATTGAGTTTATTCACCTGTAATGCAGTCTTCCTCTTTTCCTGCTGCTTCCCACTTACCAAGCATCATTTTCTTTTCTAATGAGTCATGTCTTCTTAGGATATGTCCAAAGAAACAAAGTTTAATTCATTTTGGCTTCTAGGGATTCCTCAGGCTTGATTTGCTGAATGACCCATACATATGTCTTTTTAGCAGTACCTGTTATCTGTAGATATCTCTCCAGCACCACATTTAAAAGATGGTAATTTCCTTCCTATTAGCTTTCTTCACTATCTGTACATAGAATTCAGAAATATTATGGCATGGACAATCCTGACCTGGGTATTGAATGATATATATTGATACTTGAGAGTCTTGTCGACTTCATTTATAGCTGCCCTTCCAAGTCCTAGTCTTCTCATTCCTTCACTATAGTTTCCATTTTGATTTATGACTGAACCTAGGTATGAAAATCTACTTCAATGTCTTTGTTGTCTACTTTAAAGTTATGTAGATCATCTGTAGCCATTATTTTTGTTTTCCTAATGTTTAACTGTAACCTTGCTTCTGCCCTTTCTTCCTTAACTTTCCTCAGTAGCTGTTCCAAGTCTACTAATCTGCCAGTTTTTATGCCTACTTGTTCCAGGTCTAATGCAGTTTTATTTTTGATGTGTTAAGCATATACATTAAAAAGATAGGGTGATATCTTTATCCCTTTAAACTAGGAGAAGATAAGATTCTGTTATATAAAGATATCCCAGTAAGAATTCTACATAAGAGAAGAGAGTACAATTTCTTAACAGCTCAGTTAAGAAAAATTGGAATCCCGTACAGGTGGGGAAGTTAGAAGGTCTCACTTTCTGATTTAGGGAAAAAAACTTATAGGTTAAACACTCTCTATCAGATGCTCAGGAATTTTGGAGGAAGTTTAAAAGAGATTTTGAAGATAAACATAAAGAGTCCAGAACTGAAAGTCACATTGGAAAATCTCAAAAAGGAAAGGAGACAACTAAAGAGATAGATCCAGAACAGAAGGTAGAAGAAGGAGAAATCGCAGATACTGACTTAGACATCGACCAACTATTTGAGGAAGAGGCAGAGTGAGTGGACCGAGAAGAGGAAAAGAGAGAGGATCAGGAGGAAGAGACAGAGGATAGATTATAATCAGATTAGTAATAATCATAGAATTTCAATTAGAAAAATAGAGGACTAGAAAAATTCTGAATAAAATAAAACAATGGAACTGAAAATATTGTCTGGGAATATAAAAGGAATAAATACTCTTCAAAAACGGTGGAAGATATTTCATTACCTTGGGAAAAGAAAAATTGATGTTGTCTGCCTTCAAGAAATCAGAATAAAAAAGGAAAAGATAAAACTGATCCAAAATAGGAAATTAGGGAAGGAGTTTGTTTCAACAACAGAGAAGAAAAAGAAAGATGTAGTCATCTATGTAAACCATAATATTGAAGCAAAAGAAATCTTTAATGATGATAACAGCTGCTATTTAGGGGTAGAAATTCAATGGCAAAACAAAAAAAATATTAATAGCGGGAATATATGGACCTCATGATAATAAAAGTAAATTCTATGAAAAATTAGAATTAAAATTTTCAGAATATGAATACGAAGATATAGTCATGCTAGGGGATGGGAATGGAGTTATCTACTCTTCCATGGACCACAAATCAGAAAAGGTGATAAAAAAGAACCAAGGGAAACGTCCTATATCTTTTGATAAAATGATGAAGAACCTTTCTTTGTTAGATGCATGGAGATACTTGTATGATGATGTTAAAGAATTTACATTCTTCTCAGACAGACATCTACCCTTTTCAAGAATTGATATGTTCTTGATTTCAACAACACTTTGTAAGAATGTAGTCAAAATGGATGTTCTCCCCAGAACCCTATCTGACCATAATGCAATAATCTATCATTAAAAAAAGAAAGACAAGAACATAGATGGCGCCTGAACGAAAGAATCTTGCAAGATGAAAAGATAGTAGCTAAAGCCAAAGAAAACCTAAAACTTTATTTTCTTGAAAATAATAAGCCAGATACAAGCATAGATGTTATCTGGGATGCAAGAAAAGCAGTCATGCATGGCTTTTTTATGCAAAAAAGCTGAGTTGAAAAAGAAGAGAAATGAAAAACTACAGAATATTTCTGACCAAATTAAAGTAAAAGGATGGAATTAGTAAAAAAACAACAGATAAGACTCTCTAAAAAAGAAATAAAATTCTACAAGCTCAACTAGATATGGATTTAACAACAGAAATTAGTAAAAAACTGTATCTGAAACAAAACCAGTTTGGGCAAATAAACCTGGAAAATGGTTAGCAACAAAACTGAGGGAAAAAAAGGATAGAATGTTAATTACCAAAATGAAAACTGGAGAAGGGATTACAACAGATGTTGGAAAAATCAAGAAAGTCTTCTATCATTACTATTCAGATTTGTATAAAGCAAAAGGGACTAATATTGATTAATTGATTAATATATGAAAATATCTAAAGGACTTGAAAATAAAGGAGATAAATGAAGAACAAATATCTCAGTTAAACCAACCAATAAACATCATGGAAATAACAGAAGAAATTCATAAAAGTAAAAAGGGTAAATCACCAGGCCCAGATGATTTCTCTGATCTATACTATAAAATATTCCAAGATGAATTAATTTTACCACTTCAAACCACTATGAATGCAACTTTGGAAGGGAAAATTCCCGGGACATGGAGAGAAGCCAATATTTCATTAACCCATAAGGAGGAAAGAGATCCTTTGAAACCCAAAAATTATAGGCCGATATCTCTATTGAATGTCGATTATAAAATTTACACTTTGATACTTGCTACTCAATTAAAAAAAACTTAAAAGACTTAATTAAAAAGGAACAGGCAGGTTTCCTACCAAATAGGTATTTGAAAGATAATTTGAGGATAATCATAAATACTTTAGAATATTTTGAAAGACAATCTGCAAGACAAATGGCTCTAATCTTCCTTGATATAGAAAAAGCTTTTGACACCATAGATTGGAATTTTGTGTTCGAGATATTAGAACTAATGAAAATTGGAGAAAATTTTTTGAGGGGAATAAAAACTATTTATGACAATCAATCAGCGCAAATTATAATAAATGGAGAAAAAACGAAAAAAAATAGATATCCAATGAGGAACAAGACAAGGATGTCCCCTCTCCCCACTACTATTTCTATGGGCTATAGAAGTGTTGATAACAAATATAAAAACTAGTAAAAAATTCAAGGTGTGAAAATACGAAATAAAGAATTAAAAGTTAGAGCATTTGCTGACGACATAGTAGTGTTACTAGAAGATCCAAATTAATCAATTGAAGAATTGAAATACCAACTAAAAGAATTCGAAAGGGCTACTGGCTTCAAAATTAATGAAGAAAAAGTAAACTAAAAATAAATAGTTAACTAAAAATATGAAGGACGAAGAGAAGCAGTCGAATATGATTTCAGGTTATAATGTCACCAATAAGGTAAAATATCTAGGTATCCAACAGACTAAAAGGAATTCAGATTTGTTCAAAAACAACTATGATAAAGTATGGAAGGAAATTAGGACAGACTTGAGAAATTGGAGCAACATGAAATTATCTTTTCTAGGCAGGACTGCATCCATCAAGATGAATATTTTACCAAAGCTTCTTTTCCTATTTCAAACAATCCCGATTATTACCAATGAGTCAATATTCAAATCTTGGCAACAAGAAATTTCTTGTTTTATATGGGAAGTCAAGAAACCGAGAATAAAATTAAAAAATTATGGGCAAACTCACAAATTTATTAAGACAAAAACCAATGGAATGATATGTTAAGGACTGGTCACCTGTTATTAATCATTTAAAAAATAACTGGGGCCAATTAGCGATAGCCAGCTTTTTAGATTGAAAAGAGAAAAATATAGCTGGATAAAATGTAAGAAAAGTGCAAGAATTGGACAGAAAACATTTTCAACCAAGAATAGTTAGAATCCTACAAATATATTGAAATAAACAGATCAATAAACAATGCAATTAACAATTATGATGTGTCAATGTAACCCACTCATCCCCCACTCCCGATCCTTTCCTTTCCCCTACCCCCCCACTTCTTTTTCTTTTTTCCCTTCACTTTCCATGTTGTGTTTTTTTTGGGGGGGGATGTTTTTTTGAAAATAAGAAAGAAAAAGTAAAGCAATAATAATTAGATCCTTTAGATTAACATACCAATTATTAGCATCAGGCAACATTTCAAGGTATATGGATTATTCTTTTTGTAATTTTATATTTCTTTTTCTGTATTGGAATGTTTCTCTGATCTTACTAGAATAAAAATATGCAGGGAAAAAAAAGATAGAGTGATAGAATGCAATTTTGTGTCCCTCCCTGCCACTTGGGAACCATTCTATTTCTTCATATTCTGTTCTCAAAGTGGCCTCTTCTACTGAGTATAGGTTTCAAATCAGGACAATCAAAAATTTTGATGCACCCATTTTTTAAAGAAGGATCTATATGTTTTTCATGTTCTACACAGTCAAAGGCTTTGCTATAATCTATAAAGTACAGGCTGATTTTTGGAATATAGGAATAGAGGGGTATAGCCTATTTTGTAAAAACAGACCAAACAAGAAAGGAGGAGGAGTAGCCTTGTATGTCAAGGATGTTTTCACCTGTGAAGTGATCCAGGACTTAAACCCAGAAAGCCAGGTTGAGAGCATTTGGGTAAGAATTAAGGCGGAGAGAAACAATAGGGATATTCTGGTGGGGGTTTACTACAGACCTCCAACCCAGGCTGAGGACTTGGATGACGCCTTCCTCAACCAAATGACTGCACATTCAAAGAGGAGAGATACAGTAATAATAGGAGATTTCAATTATCCGGATATATGCTGGCAGTCAAACTCTGCCAAGACAGCAAGGTCCAGCAAGTTTCTTGCTTGTCTTGAAGACAACTTCATGGTCCAGAAGGTGGAAGAGGCCACAAGGGGATCAAATATTCTAGATCTGATCCTGACCAACAGGGATGACCTTGTGAATGAGGTAGAAGTGGTTGGATCTTTAGGGGGGAGTGACCATGCCCTGTTGGAATTTGGCATTCCGTGGGAAGGAGAAGATAAGTGTAGCCAGACACTCATCTTAGATTTTAAAAAAGCGGACTTCTGTAAACTTAGAGAGCTGCTGGCTGGAATTCCATGGTCAGGAACAGTGAAAGGGAAAGGAGTTCAGGAGGCATGGGAGTTCCTTAAAAAGGAGATACTGAAGGCACAGTCTAAAACAGTGCCAATAAGGAGGAAAAATGGAAGGCATCTGAAGAAACCAGAATGGTTGACTAAAGAACTCTCAGCTGAGCTAAGTGTTAAGAGAAACATGTATAGGAAATGGAAGAAAGGGGAAACCACCAAAGAAGAATTTAGGCAAGTAGCCAGGAGATGTAGGGAGGAAGTCAGAAAGGCTAAAGCACAGAACGAACTTAGGTTGGCCAGAGACATTAAAAACAATAAAAAGGGCTTTTTAAAATATGTCCGCAGCAAAAGGAAAAAGAAGGAGATGATAGGGTCGCTGCGCAGAGAAGATGGCGAATTACTCACAGGTGGAAGAGAAAAGGCAGAGCTACTTAACACCTTCTTTGCCTCAGTTTTTCCCCAGAAAGATACAAGCACTCAACCTGGCGGTTGGGGAGCAGGGGAGGAAGCAGAGGAAATGAGGCACATAATAGGTAGAGAGGTGGTACAGGAATACCTGGCCACACTGGATGAATTCAAGTCTCCAGGGCCAGATGAATTGCATCCTAGGATATTAAAAGAGCTGGCAGAGGTCATTTCGGAACCGCTTGCTATAATTTTTGAGAAATCTTGGAGGACAGGAGAAGTTCCAGCAGACTGGAAGAGAGCAAATGTTATCCCCATCTTCAAGAAGGGGAAAAAATAGGACCCAAATAATTATCGCCCAGTCAGCCTGACATCAGTACCCGGAAAGATCCTGGAGCAGTCAGTTTCTAATCACTTAGAAAGCAAAGCAGTAATCACGAGAAGTCAACATGGATTTCTCAAAAATAAGTCATGCCAGACTAATCTTATCTCTTTTTATGATAGAGTTACTAGCTTGATAGATGAAGGGAATGCTGTGCATGTAGCATATCTCGATTTCAGTAAGGCCTTTGACAAAGTTCCCCATGACATTCTTGCAAAGAAGCTAATAAGATGTGGGCTGAACAGGGCTACTGTTAGTTGGATTTGTAATTGGTTGACCGACCGAACCCAAAGGGTGATCACGAATGGCTGCTTTTCATCCTGGAGATAAGTGACTAGTGAGGTGCCACAGGGTTCTGTCCTGGACCCAGTGCTGTTCAATATTTTTATCAATGACTTGGATGAAGGAATAGAGGGCATGCTCATCAAATTTGTAGATGATGCCAAATTCGGAGCGGTTGCTAATACGCCGGAGGACAGGATCAAAATTCAAAATGACCTGGATAGATTGGAGAGCTGGGCCAGGGCGAACAAAATGAAATTCAACAGAGAGAAGTGTAAGGTCCTACACTTAGGTAGAAAAAATGGAATACAGAAATATAGGATGGGGGACACGTGGCTGGATAGCAGTACGTGTGAAAGGGATCTAGGTGTCTTCATAGACCACAAGCTGAACATGAGTCAGCGGTGTGATGCGGCGGCCAAGAAAGCCAATGCAATTCTCGGCTGCATCGATAGGAGTATGGTGTCTAGATCGAGGGAGGTACTGGTACCACTCTACTCTGCTTTGGTTAGACCCCATCTTGAATACTGTGTCCAGTTCTGGGCACCCCAATTCAAGAAGGATATTGACAAGCTGGAGCAAGTCCAGAGGAGGGCAACCAAAATGGTGAGAGGCCTAGAAGACATGCTCTTTGAGGATAGACTTAGAGAGCTGGGTATGTTTAATCTACAGAAGAGAAGGTTAAGAGGGGACATAATAGCAATGTTTAAATATTTGAAAGGATGCCACGTAGAGGAGGGAGAGGGCTTGTTTTCTGCTGCTCCAGAGACCAGGACAAGGAGCAATGGATTCAAGCTGCAGGAAAGGAGATTCCACCTGAACCTCAGGAAGAACTTCCTGACAGTCAGGGCTGTCCGGCAGTGGAATCTGCTGCCTCAGAGTGTAGTGGAGTCTCCTTCCTTGGAGGTTTTTAAGCAGAGGCTTGATGGCCATCTGTCGGGAGTGCTTTGAGGGTGTTCCTGCATGGCAGGGGGTTGGACTGGATGGCCCCTGTGGTCTCTTCCAACTCTACATTTCTATGATTCTATGATTTCTTCTGAAATTCTTTTGTCCGCTCCATTATCTAACATATGTCTGCAGTACGATCCCCGGTGCCTCCTCTAAACCCATCTTAGACATCTGGCATTTCTCACTTCCGATGTGATAAAAGTCTTGTAAAGTTTTGAGCATTACTTTGCTTGCATGGGAGAATGCAGTGATCTGGTAGTTATTACAATATCCTGAAATACATTGAGAGTTTCCAGTCTGTGGGCCATTGTTTTGTTTTCCATATTTGTTGAAAGATTTTGGTTCGCATTTGAGTAGATTACCTTTCTGTAGCTTGAAACAGCTCTATTAGTATGCTAACACTTCCTGCTTACTTATTTCTTCCAAATGCTTTGAGTGCAGCTTTCTCTTTTTAATGCTAACTTTGTGGATTCATCTTTGAATGGTCTTTCTTTGTCATTCTTCCATCTCTTCTTCATTATATGGCTACCGCTGACTTTTTTATTTCTTCTTGATCATGTAGTGTGCTCCTCTGTTGTCTCCATAGCATCCTCAATCTTGATTTAAATTCCCTTTGATTTCTTGCAGAAGAAGGCCATTTCTGCATGGTGTTGCTGTCCTTCAATGGGAAGGTGTTGGCAGTGATCTTCAAGTCATGCTTTCACACAACATCATTGTGGTCCTGCTGCCAGCACATCCCCATTCATTGTGATCACAGGATATTCCATTAATGGGAAACAAAAGTCTGTTGATGGCCTATGATCATGTGATGCTCCCACCACCAGTGGCCATTCAGAAGGTAGGAGGAGAGCAATCTAGCTGCTTCTTTCCTCAGTGCAGAATGACAAAGAGGCTGGCTGCACTGTGGAAGAAAGGTGTGTGTTGCTTGCACTCCCATCTACAGGTAGCCAGCCAGTTAAACCAACTGTAAGCAGAAGCCTAAGTTGCCCAGTTAGTGGTTGTGTTGACTTCCAGAGACACTGTCACTGGTTCCCCAGTTGCTCCTGATCCTGACACAATCCCTAATCACAGAAGACACATGCTGTGGGTAGGGGGCAGGAAAGTTGTTGCTTATAGAGACACTGGAGCCCAGCTTTCTGCTATTCATCATTCATATCTGGATCCTGGTCTTGTTGATGACCACATCAAAATCACCATCAGGGACTTCAGAGCTCCTCCAGCTCAACTACCAACAGCACGTGTTCCCGTTCAGTACAAGGGCTGGAAGGGTGTTTGGACTTTTGCTGTTCAATTATGACTTCGAATGTCCTGCCCTGTTGGGTGATGATCTTGTCTTCCATGCCAGTCAAGCCCTGAAAGAGTCCAGACGGCATGCCATGACAGCCCGCAGCCTGAGCAGAGGTCAGTCTTCACTGCAACCAGAGGACCAGCCTAAACTTGGACTGCAGTCACAGTCTCCTGCTACACCAGAAGGAGTCCTGCCTGAAGAGGTGGCAGAACCAGGGGCAGGATCTCACCACAGCATTGTGGGCCCAGAGATTGCGACCATTTTTGCTGATACCTTGGATGTCAGAGCAGCTGCTGGTGGAAGTCCAGGAAAGTCTCCTCCACCCCAGGTGGCTTGTCAGCCTGGTCTCAAGCTGGTCCCTGTCCAGCAGTCAGTGATTCTGGTCACACCTGACTCAGCACTGCCCGGGGGGCGGGAGAGTCTCAAGTGGGCATCGAGCAGAGTCAGGTGCTGGACAACTTGCCTGAGATGCAAAAGGCTGGTGCAGAGGAGGAGAATCCAACAACACTGACCCCAAAGTCAGCAAGGGAATCAACAGCAGCTGAAACTCCAGAGGACACTCCAGCCAAGGAACAGAACCTGGAGAAGCTGCAATACAACGGGAACCTGAGGCGAGTCTACCACTCCAGGTGGAGCAGCTGGTTCCTGTTCAGCAACAGCAGTTCTAGAAGGATCAGGAAACAGACCAGAGCCTTCAAGCTACCTGGACCAGAGCAAAGGAAGAGGCGAAGTCTCCTCCAATGACAAAGGGGCCCAGATTTGTAATAGTTAAGGGCCTATTATATCATGAGCCTGACCCAAGGGGTAGCAAGGGGTGTGTGCGCGCTCAGAGACAGTTGCTGGTGCCTTCTAAGTATAGACCCAAACTCTTTAAGTCTGGCTCATGATCATCCTAGTGGACATGCTGGGGTGAACTGAACCAAGGGCAGATTGGGGAAGTCCTTCTACTGGGAGGGGATGGGCAAGGATGTTACTGATTATGTCCGATCCTGTGAGGTTTGCCAGAGAGTAGGGAAATCCCAGGATCAGGCCAAGGCCCCTCTCCCACCACTTCCTATCATTGATGTCCCATTGCAGAGAGTGGCTGTGGTCATCATGGGACTTTTCCCTAGGAAGACTGCTAGGGGAAAGCAGTATATGTTCACCTTTGTGGACTTTTGCACTTATTGGCCAGAAGCCATTCCACTGGGTGAGATCTCAGCTAAAGCAGTAGCCCAAGCTCTGACAGACATATTTGCAAGATTAGGCTGGCCTGCGGAGATTTTAATGGATGCAGCTTCCAATTTCAACTCCAAGGTCATGCATTGCCTGTTAGAGGCACATGGTGTGTGCCATCTTACATCAGTACCTTACCATCACCAAATTAATGGGTTGGTGGAACGTTTTAATGCAACCCTGGGGGCTATGATCGGTAAGTTTGTGAATGAACATTCCAATGACTAGGACTTGGCTCTACAGCAGTTCTTGTTTGCTTATAGATCAGTTCCACACCCAACCCTGGGTTACTCATCCTTTGAGCTGGTCTATGACCATGATGTGAAAGGGCCATTACAGCTGGTTCAAAGTCAGTGGGAGGGAATTATCCCTTCTTCAGAGACTAATGTGGTTGATTTTGTGACTAACTTGCAGAATACTCTCAGGGAAGCATGGGCAGATGCTCATGAGAATCTGCAACAGGCACAAGAGAAACAGAAGACCTGCTATGACCAGCGGGCCAGAGAACGTTGCTTTGAGAAAGGAGACCAAGTGATGGTCCTGAAAGTTATCCAGTCTAACAAGATGGAAACTTCCTGGGAAGGTCCTGCCACAGTGCAAGAATGCATTGGGACAGTGAACTATCTCATACAGTTTCCAGACTCTAAGGTCAAGCCAAAAGTGTATCATATGAATTCACTGAAACCCTTCAATGAGAGGCCCAGTCATCTTCTCACACTTTCAGTTCAGGAAGATGAGGAGGAAGAGTTGCCTGAAGGTGCTTTCTATGATCGTGAGGGTGGTAGCTTGGAAGATGTTAAACCCTCCCCAAGACTCAATGCTAACCAACACAAGCAGTTCTCTCAATTGACAGGCAAGTTCACCACCCTGTTTTCACCTATCCCAGGTCACACCACAGATCCTGAACATGTGGTAGCCGCAGATGACAGCAGGCCATCAGCAGAACAGCCATGATGAGTGTCACCAAAGAGGAAAGAGGCAATAGAGAGCGGGGTGAAAGAGATATTGGACATGGGGATTATTCGCCCATCACGCAGTCCATGGGCTTCCCCAGTTGTCCTCGTGCCCAAGAAAGGGGGAACGGACATACGCTTTTGTATAGATTATAGAAAACTTAACTCAGTGATACGCCCTGAACATTATTCAATGCCCAGAGTGGATGAACTGTTGGAGAAATTGGGGCATGCTAAGTACTTATCCAGCCTCAATTTGACTAAGGGCTATTGGCAAATCGCCCTAGCAGAGGAGTCTAAGCATTGAACAGCATTCATCACTCACATGGGCCTTTTCAATTTCAACGTACTTCCCTTCAGGGTACGCAATGCACCCGCAACTTTCCAGAGGTTGGTGGACTGTTTACTAAGAGGGTGTGGGGACTTTGCTGTTGCCTATTTAGATGACATTGCAATCTTCTCAGACTCCTGGGAAGACCACCTGAAACACTTGGAGATTGTCTTTCAATGCATTAGTGATGCTGGACTGACAGTCAAAGCAAAAAGTTGCCAGTTTGCACTGGACAGAGTGACCTACCTTGGCCATGAAGTGGGACAGGGGACTATCACTCCATTGCAAGTCAAAGTGGAAGCTATTAATAGCTGGCCCATTCCCCATTCCAGGAAGCAGGTGCAGTCCTTCCTTGGCCTAGCTGGGTATTACAGGAGATTTGTGCCCAACTATAGCCAAGTGGCGACACCCCTAACAGATCTGACAGGTTCCAAGAAGCCTAAGGTAGTGAAATGGACAGCAGAGTGCCAAGAAGCCTTTGCAGCCCTGAAACAGGCCTTGATCGCAGATCCTGTGCTCATGACACCAGACTTTGACAAGCCGTTCATAGTGGCTACAGATGCTTCTGACAGAGGCATTGGGGCAGTCTTACTGCCAGAGCGTCCAGATGGCACCTTACGTCCCATTCTGTTCCTCAGCAAGAAGCTTTCTATGAGGGAGTCCAATTGGTCCATATCAGAGAAGGAGTGCTACGTCATAGTGTATGTGCTATAGAAGCTGAGACCATATGTATGGGGACGTCGCTTCACTCTGCAGACTGATCATGCTGCCCTCCGATGGCTCCATACAGTCTGGGGAGCTAACAAGAAGCTACTCCGATGGAGCCTGTCCCTACAAGACTTTGACTTTGACATTCAGCATGTGGCTGGAAGTTCCAGTGTTGTAGCAGACTCCTTGTCATGCAGAGAACTGGAGGGAGGTTAAGAGGGATGAACTTTACATGTCTGTTATTGACAACATGGCTAACCTGTACTGTTGTGTGTTTGCATGTATTCTCTGACTCTTCCTTTCTTAGGTCACAGGATGAAATCCCAGCTGGTGTGGCTCCAGCATTCAGCTGTTTCCAGACCGTCTGAGATTTGGGGGGGGCGTGTGATAATGGGGATTCCCATTATCTAGACTTGGCTGAAGGGGGATACTTCCCTCTTCAGGTAAACCAAGGGTTTTTTTTAAAATAATTTTTATTGATTATACAACAAAGAACAAAAAACAAAAACAAAAAATTAAAACACCATGTGATATACATAATAGTAGAACAAAAAAATTTCAACCAACGCAAACTTACATTATTATTTCTCTCTATTACCATTAGAATCATAAACTTATTCAGCTTATTCTATATCATACTACTTGTATATTTTTGTTACCTATCTTTAATTCTTATTCTCATTATACTCATTTTTATTATAATAGTTTCATTCTTAATTCTATGTTTTTCCCTTAAATTTAATCTATTGCTATTACTAAATAAAATCTTATTACTTAACATATCAAACTATCTCTAAAGGTAACGTAAACCAAGGGTTAATGAGATGTTGGGGTTAGGCTACTTTTTATTGTGTGTCACAGGGGAGAATTGCCCAATCAAGGGGGAAGAGGTGAGTATCTTCGAGATGCTTCGAGATGCTTCGAAGGAGAAGTTATAAAAATCCTTGAGAGGCCATGTGGCAGAGAGAGAACAAAGGAACTTCCTGGAGATGGGATCTGTGCCAGTAGTAGGTTGCAGGCCCTAGGCCTCATCTCCTGATCTCAGACCATCTAAGCCTGGGAATCCAAATGTTAGTAACTAGAATATTAGGTAGTTAGTCATGTTAGGGCTTTTTATTATTTTGGAGGTTGGCTGATATTAAGAATGTATCTGTTTTTATAACTACTTGTAACTTAAGCGTACCTGAGAGCCTCTTATGTGTATTATTGTCTTGTTTATTTGCATGCCTTAAAATAAATGCTTTTCTGTAAAACCTCTGTTCCCTCTCCATTCCCACGCCATTCTTCGGCACACGCTTAGATAGGGCTTCTCTCACTCAGAAGGGGGAGGTGAGGGAAGGGAAAGGTCCTTAAGCATAGAGATTGGCAATCCACTGAGCAGGGTCCCACTGTACTGCTCAGTTACAAGTAAACTCAGTATATTCAGAATTCAGTGGGTGGTGGCAGCATGGAATTAGTGAACACTGGGGAATTTCCTGATCCTTTTCAAGGGTAGAAGTCAGGCTTGGCGGGGGGGTTGGTTGGAAGTAACTCAGTATGACAGGGAAGCCTTAGGGACATGCCTCCATCCCAGCAAAGGCACTGCCGGGATCAAGATGGGACGTCATTGGAAGGAGGTGAAGTGTGAAAATGGTTGAAGTGTGTTGTTCTACCTTTGTTATTGCTGTCTTCTGTATCTCCACATTGATTGTTATAGTAGCTGTCTTTGTCCCTGTGCACAAATTGCTGAACAGTTGCATTCAAGATTCTGACCATATTTCTGTTACCTTTAGGCCCTTTTCACATTGCATTTGTCATGTGAAAGGGCCGCTGGAGCGTTATGTGATTGCAAGGAGTGTTTCACATGATGTCCTCACAATCGCATGACACTGCAGGCACCGATTGTACAATATTTCATTTTCAACTTTTGGCTGAAAATGATGTGCAATTGCGCATCTCTCTAGGGCCCCACATGCACTTACCGTCCTTGTGGAGCAGCAGAGCCATGGCCCTCATGTTTCCTCCCCCAGTGCAGTTTGGGAAAATACCTGGCTGCTCTGTGGAAGGAAGAGGCAGAGCCCTCATGTTGCCTACTGGCTGGCAGGCAGCTGCTGCAGAGCAGGAGCAGCAGGGACACAAGTGCCACGCGGAAGAGGCTGCTTGCATGATCCCTGTGCCACCACACCGGATGGAGGTAAGCTGTGGAAAGGGCCTTAGTTTTGCTTCTCATCTGTCATTAACTGTTTGGAGAGTTTAATCTGTATTGCAATGAGATTACTCTTTCTTTTTGGCCATAGATAGTATCTTTTTACATCTTTCCCCTACATTTTTCACTGGCTTGAGACTTCCCCTAACTTGGGGTTGATTGAGTTCAGTAGTACAAAACTTTACATGATTATTAAATTCTGCAAGGATATTTCTCAGGTTACATCTAAGCATGCTGGCTGTTTTAGTGCTCTTCTTTAAATTTACATTAATTTTTGATATTGGCAGGTCATGGCCTGTGTTGCAGTCAGCCCCCTAAATGTCACTTTCCCACTTCATTTTTTGATCCTAGACCAAATTCCTTGCCAGTGTTTGGTTCTGCTATGTTTTCTGCTTTGGTGACCTTCCATTATATCCTTTGACTGCTTTTGCTACCTCTCTCTTTACTATTAACACCACCCCATTTCTCCCTATATTTCCATTTCATGAGTAGAATTCGGTGTACTTGTCCAACTGAAAGTGTCCCATTCCTTTCCACTTCAGCTCACTCATCTCAGGTATTGCATTGTTTATATATTCCATTCCTTGTACTTTTTGGTTTTCATAGTAAAATACATTAAGAAATGGCTTACTGGTGCCTCTGTCTGCATAGTACTAACAAGAATTAGATTGAGTGCCACTGCCATTTTCTCAGAGAGCTTGTCTAAGAAAGTGTCAACCCTTCTGGATACTGCTGCTGCCCATATCTGCTTGGCACATTTAGTCTGGCTCCTCAGAAAAAGCCTGTCTATCACCAGCAGCGGTATCATCAGCCACCATCCCATTACCATGGAAATTAGTGCCATTGTAGGCAGTATAGCTGTAGAGACACTTTATTCCAAATGATTACACCCCTGTGGTTCAGTACTAAATCAAGCAGCCATATTTACTTGTAATTATTATCGAGATCTCCAAAAAGAGTTAATCTAGCCATTTATTTTTTACATCTTAAATGTGATAACTGAAGTCCCTGTCAGAGCTGCTGCTGACGAGCAGCAGCTGTTGGTCCCTGTTGCTCAGGGTGGAGATGAGTCCTGCAGCTCAAGAGCTCCCCTGCTGCCATGGACCAAGCAGGCTTGGAAGTTCCTCTGCCTGCTCCTTTAGGGCAACAGGGATCCGATTCTGAAAATGGTTTGGAGCCTGTGCCAATCAGCCCTCAAACAAGGGGGAGACTCAAGAGAAAGTGTCAACCCTTCTGGATACTGCTGCTGCCCATATCTGCTTGGCACATTTAGTCTGGCTCCTCAGAAAAAGCCTGTCTAGGGATCCGGGTTTCATGGCGGACCGAGCGGTTGTGTAAAGGCTAGCTGCCGATACACAACCGCCCAGCGAGGGGTAATCGGCTTGAGAGAGATCGTTTTGAGTGCCGATCAGATACTCCCCCGGTAAAGGGAGTTCGGAGGGTCCTGAAGGGGGCTCCGGAAACTCATCCTTGGCAAGATTTAGGGGAATATTGTACCCCTATATCGGAGGACTGAGGAGGGTAGGAGCTGAAGGGATTCCACAGCCGCGCTGGGCAGCCGCTTTGCAGAGCAGCGAAGGAACGCCAAACCCTTTTTAACAAAGAACGCTGAAGATACAATCAAATCGGGACTTTCCTCTTGGGGGGCCGCTAGAAGACCCCAAAGTTTAAGATCTGGTCCTGAGTAAGAGGTAAGCGGTCTGGATTGTGCTGATAGTTGGACTATAAGGATTATAAGGACTATGAAAGAGAAATTGAAAACAGTTGAATTGAATTGAAAGAGAAGGTTAAAACAAGCTGGAAATACGGAATACTGCAAACAACTAACTTGGTGATTTCTGCATTTTGGGGGATAGTGATTGTTGGAGTTAATAATATTGCTATAAAAGACCGTGGCAGATCAGAGTTTGTAAAGTTTGAAAAGACTGAACGCGAGCAGGAAAGGACAGCTGAGATTATGTACAAGTACTGTCAATAAGGAATAAGAACGGAACGACTGGAGAGAAGGAGGATTTGGAGAAAAGTTTTGAGAGAGTTGGGGGGAAAGACAGAAGAAAAGGAAAGGAAGAAAAGGAAGAATTCTGGAAAGTGTGGTGGGACTGAGCTGGTTGGACTGGGACTCGGAGAGGCTATGAGACTGCAGAGACATTGAAACGGAATTGGGGAATCGTTCTTCAGAGGCGGAGGAGAAGGCAGGATTGGGACGGAGAAGTGGATCGTGCAGGAAAGTAGTGAAAGAGTGGCGGATTGTGGAGATTGGCGTTGGTCGGGGACAGAGAAGGAGGATCTGAAAGGAACTGTGTTTCTGCTTGGCGACAAGGGAGGAGCCTGTTGGACTGAGTTTTGGAGCTGTTTCAAGATAATGAACATACCTTCTCAAGAACTAAAGTAAAAGAACTAAAGTAAAAGTTTCAACGGAACCTCTATGGAGAAGAGTCACAAGGAGTGGGTGAATTTGGGTTGGGGGTTGAAATAGGTTGTTAAGACTGGATAATTATTAAAAGGATAACTGTTAATTGCTAATTGTAAAAATTAAAAAACAAACAAAAACAGGGTCTGTTTAGGAAGGGAAGGGAGAGAACAAGGAGGGAGGAGGGGGAAAGACCTTGAGGCTTGGAGCATTTGTGAAGGCTGCTGGTAAGGGAAAGTTGACCTTGAATTAAGGAAAACAATGTATCACAGTGCAGCCTGACTGTTACAATTTTGGTAAACAATGTATCACAGAGCAGCTTGAGAATTACTGTTTTGGTTACATGTGTTTTTCTTATTGCTTCCACAGCTGAGCTTTGTCTATTAGCCAGAAGGCTTCTTGAAAAGAGGTAATATAGCTCCCTCTGGGGGTTAAAGGATATCAATAGAATACTGTATTAAGATATTTGTATATATAAGGTATATTTAAAGTATCTACAGCACGTGGGGGGGGGTATTTTACAAGGAGAAAAAATAAGCTTAAGTTAAAATTAAGTTGACTGCTTTTTTGTTTGTTTTTTTGGAATAATATTTGAAATATTGAATTTTGAAATGTGAATATTTGTACTGCTGTTATATAGTGATTGTATCATCAAATTATCATTGGGGAGTAAGAGTGGGTAATATTTAAGGGGGGAATACTGAATTATTGATAATAACAATTAAGAATAGATAATTAAGATATAGATTTAAGAAGTAGAGTTTTGTAAGATTAACAAAATTGTGGAGATGGCTATGAAAAAAAAGACAACTCAATCCCAACTGACATTAGAGAGAAGACCATCGTTGGAGCAGCCCTCATATGCACAAGCAGAGGGGCTTGAAAAATTTTTGCAAGAATTGCGTGATTTTAAAAAAGAAATAAGGCAAGATTTAAAAGACACTAGAGCAGAAATAAAAATGGATATAAAAAAAGAGATGGAAGTAATGAATAAGAGAATGGAGAAAATGAACAAAGATATGAAGTTAATACAGATGGATGTAAAGAAAAATGAAGAAAGGATTAGTCAGGTGGAATGCGAGAAGACAGAAATAAAGGAAGGACTTAAAAGACAAGAGAAAGACATAGAAGCCCAGGAAATGAGATATAGAGACAGATGCCTGAAGGTGAGAGGTCTACAGGAGCAATCGGGAGAAAGCATTTATGATCGGCTTATACCAGAATTGGCAGCGTACATGGGGATCTCAGAAGGAGTCATGGAACAAGAAGTGGATAAAATGTTTCGAATCAGCTCCAAAATGGCAAGAGAAAGAAACTGGCCCAGAGATATATTAATATGTTTTACGAGAACAAGGATGAAGGAGAAGATTATACAATGGAATTATGAAGAAAAATTTGTGGTGGAAGGGACGGAATTGAAAATATTCAAAGATATTCCATATCAGACGCTGAAAAGAAGACAAGAATATAGAAATCTGACAAGTTATCTGCAAAAGATTAACATTAAATATAAATGGGAAAGGATTGATGGATTATCCTTCACGTTGAATTATAAAAGATATAAATGTACTACACCGGAGCAGGCAAATGAAGTGCTAGAAGAAATCAGAGAGCGTAAAAAAGGAAGAGAACAAGTGGAAAAACAAGAAGAACCAGAGGAAGAAACAAGAGAGGTAGAAGATAAAGAAGAAGAATCTGAACAAGAACAGCAGAGTTTGGAGATTGGAGATAAATTAACAGAAGAAGGAGTTGAGAAGATGGCGTTAAAATGTATATCCTGGAATGTAAAAGGATTAAATTCCAACTACAAATTGAGACAAGTTTATCATTACTTAGAAAAAGAGAAAGCTGACATTATCTGTCAGGAACAGATTCACCCTCAAACGTAGCAATAAACTTTAGTAGAAGATTTATTGAAACATAGTGAATGATACTGTCTATCAGACGTTAAAGCTTCGAGAATGGAATGCTTTCCCCCCGCCTTACACTTAAACAGCAAATTTCTCCTGAGATAGTTGTAAAAGGACGAACGTCATCATGCCAAATGGTTCCTTTGAAATTCCAGCCGGAAGGAATGGTTGGCACCTGGGAAAGTTAACAGCCTACTATCACTATTTCCCCAGACTACTGCTATCCTAAAACAACAAACATGGAGGACTCCTGACATCCTGCCCCACTTTTTTTTTTTAAAAAAAAATTCATATACATATAGATACGCAAAACAAGTAAAATATTACAGAACAACAGAAATACAAGAAACCCATGCAGTAATAACAAAGTCAATCGGGGCGTTGAGGAACATCAGTCGGCGAAGAATCCAGCGAAGGGGCTCTCTTCAGCAAACTGGAATGAAAGACAGGATGAATTGCCTTGAGGGAAGAAGGGAGATCCAGTTCAAAAGAAACATCGTTAATAGCTCTTTTCACAGGAAAAGGACCGAGAAATCGAGGGGAAAGTTTTTTAGAAGGAGAAGTAGACGAAATGTGCTTAGAGGAAAGAAAGACCAGATCCCCGGGTTTGTAAGAGGGGTTAGGCTGCCGTTTGCGGTCGGCAAAGCGTTTGTGAGAAGCTTTTGCAGACGCTATAGCATCCGAAACGGATTGCCAAATGCCCGAAAATTTAGAGACCCCAAGCAGAAACAGAAGGAGGAGCAGAGGAAGGGAGGGTGAGGGGGGGAAAGGAGAAGGAAGAAAGCCGTAAACTATTTCAAACGGGGGTTTCCAGTAGAAGCATGAACAGCATGGTTTACAGCAAACTCAGCAAACGGGAGAAGCGAAACCCAATCGTTCTGGTTTTCAGAAACAAAGCACCTAAGAAATTGTTCAAGAGATTTGTTAGCACTCTCAGATTGGCCATCTGTTAGGGGGTGATAAGCACTGCTGAGTTTCTGAGTGATTCCCAGGGTTTTCAAGAGGCAGGTCCAAAACTTGGAAGTGAAAATTGGATCCCTGTCCGAAATGATCACCGAAGGTAGTCCGTGAAGTTTCCATACATGATGAACGAATAGGTCAGCAAGTCGTTCAGCATTGGGTACTTTCTTTAGAGGAACAAAATGACATTGCTTGGAAAAGTGATCAGTGACAACCCAAATAACATGAAAGCCATGTGAAGAGGGGAGAGAGACGATAAAATCCCATGCGATAACCGACCAGGGGCTACAAGGAGCAGGCAGAGGTTGTAGGAGCCCTTGAGGCTTAGATGTGGGCGATTTAGAAACGTTGCAAGTAGCACACTGTTTAATGTAAGTTTGCACGGAGGAGTTTAGTCCAGGCCACCAAAAAAGGCGGCGAATCGCATGCAATGTCTTCAAAAACCCAAAATGTCCAGCAGGTTTGGAATCGTGATGACGATGAAGTACATGCTCACGGGCAGCAGGGGGGACGTAGACCTTGGTGCCATAGAAAGGGAGATTGTCAACCCACTCAATTTTGTCCTTATTTGCCGGGAGCCATGAGTCGGCATGCGCTGCATGAACGATAGCATCGCGGAGAGCGGAGTCACAGAGGGAGGAGGCAGAAAGCCTTGTTTTTGCTAATGTGCGAGTAGTTACTTGAGAAGCCAGGGAGGAGGCAGGAAATAAGGCTTTGGAGGGGGGGACTAGCAGAAGGTCCCTCAAAACAGGGAAGGCGAGATAGAGGGTCCGCAATTGGTTGGAACGGCCAGGTTTGAAAACAATTTTAAACCGGAACCTCTGGAAAAATTCAGCCCATCTCGCCTGCTTAGGGGAGAGTTTCTTAACCGACTGCAAGGCTTGCAAATTTCTATGATCAGTCCAGACTTCAAAGGGGAGTCGGGCCCCTTCAAGTAAATGTCGCCAAGTGGTCAGCGCAAAATGAATAGCCTTGGCTTCTTTCTCCCAAATAGGCCAATTAGCTTGTTGATGAGAAAATTTCTTTGAAATGAAAGCACAAGGCTTGAGTGCTCCCTCAGAGTCATGTTGCAAAAGAACAGCGGCCATGGCAAAGTCAGAAGCATCTGTTTGCACAATGAATTGCTTAGCACTGTCGGGGAAAAGTAGCAATGGCTCTGTAGTGAATTTAGATTTCAAATGTTCAAACGCCGACTGACATTCAGGGGACCAACGAAGTTTGTGCGACTTACATGTAGATTCGCCTTTAGGTTTCCGTAACAGGTTAGTAAGCGGAAGCGCTATGGCTGCAAAATCCTCGATAAAGTTCCGGTAAAAGTTTGCAAAGCCAAGAAATTGCTGCAGTTGCTTCAAAGTTTTGGGGACGGGCCATTGCAAAATAGAGTTAATTTTGAAGGGTCCATTTTAAGTGAACAATCTTGAATCCTATAACCCAAGTAATCAAAGGTTTGGGTGTCAAATTGGCACTTAGACAGATTAACTACGAGGTTATTATCTATCAGCCGTCGAAGCACTTCCCGAACCAATGATACATGAGATTCCATGGAGTCTGCATAAATTAAAATGTCATCCAAATAAATCAGAACCCCCTGATACAATAAGTCGTGGAAAATGGTGTTCAAAAACATCTGAAACACAGATGGTCCAGATTGTAATCCAAAGGGGAGAACCGTCCATTTAAAATTCCCCAGTGGGGTTGCAAAGGTGGTGAGCCATTCAGAGTCTGGGTCCATCCGAATCCTATGAAATGCTTCTTTAAGATCAAGTTTAGTGAAATATTTTCCTTGAACAAGATGGTCTAAAAACGGTCCGTATCAGGGGAATGGGATAACAATTGGAAGAGATAACCTGGTTAATAGCAGAGTAGTTAACTATCAGCCTCGGATCCGCTCCGGGATCTTTTCTCTCGGAAGAAGACAGGACTCGCCGTAGGGGCTGTAGAAGGCTTGATAAAGCCACGAGCCAAATTTTTATTAAGGAACTTTTTGAGGGCAAGGAGTTCTTGCTGGCTCATGGGGTAGATCTTTGGTTTAGGCAGCGAGGCTCCGTCAATCAATTCCAATTTACAGTCAAATTCAGTGTGGGGGGGCAATTTGTCAGCCTCCCTCTCATGAAAGGCCTTCTGTAAATCACGGTAGTGCGAAGGAACTTGTTGCAATTCTTCATGGCCAATAGAGAAGCTTGCCTCGGAAGAGGATAGAGTGCCAGCGGTGCAGTTATTTTGGGGATTATATTTACGGAGCCCATCGATCCCAAGACCAATTCGAACTGCACCGCCTTGGGAACTAGGAACCGCATGCTATAATTATTTTGGTCCATTTGAAATGAGATGGGCATGGTGATTTCGCTTATTGCTCCTCCAGTCATTGAGGTCCCATCCATTTGAGTTAACTTGATGGGGCGTTCCAAAGGCTCATATAGAGTTTTAAGGGTCTTGGCCAATTTGAGGTGTAACAAACTTCTGGAGCAGCCAAGTCAATTAGTGCCCTATGTACATACCAAGGTCCCATCTCCGCCAGTAATCGTAACCGTGGTATAGAAATGGGGAATTTTCAAGATCTACAGCTGTTCCCGCTGCTTTCAAACCGCCACCGTCGGGTTCAGAATCCCCATCTGTGTCCGAGGAATACGAAGAAGAGGTTTCACCGTCGGGAGCGGAGTCTCCTGTCGCTGTTACAGTACTATGAGTGCGTGTCTGAGCGGTTGTTTGATGGCCGTTGTCTGACGTGTTGAGATTCTTTATTCCTGGGGTCTGCTCGTGATCCTTTAGTCCCCACCGTGGCTTGGTTACTGGTGCAGTTGTTGGCAAGGTGACCCGGTTTCCCACAGGTGAAACACATGCCCAAACGGAGGCGTTTGTTTCGTTCCTCAACATTGAGGAAGGTGACGGCGAGGTTGTCGTTTTGTTAAGTCTTGTCGTTGTCGGTTCAACTGAACAGTGTGGGTTATACCCTCCACTTCAGTAGCTAGTCTGATCCAACCTAGCAGGGTTTGTGGGTTGGCCTGCATTAGGCACCCGTGTAAGATATCAGGATCTAGTCCATCTTTGTATAACTCGATAAGAATCTCATCATTCCACTGCACTTTGGTGGCCAGGTTTCTAAATTCACGCGAATATGTTCCCACGTCGTTCCTGCCTTGTTTCATTTGTTTTAGTTGATATTTAGTTTTTTCTAGTAGATGGGGGTCTTCAAACCGTTCACGCAAATGGTTCATGAAGAGCTGCAGATTTTTAAAAATTCGGGGGCGCGGGTGTCATATAGGTTCGCTACCCAGTCAGCTGCCAGTCCTTTCATTCTCTGGCTGAGGTATCTAATTCGGGCTGCATCATCCCGAAAGAGGTGGCCATGATCGACCATGAAATTATTTGCCATAGTCATAAAGAAAGAGAGTTTCTCACCCTTCCCGTTGAAGGACGCTTTCAGGTCTCCCACGTTTCTGAGTAGCGGTGGCGCTGGAGCTTGCCCTGCTGGTTGCTGGGGCGGACCAGGGGTCCCTGCCGCTGGCACAGCCGCTCGTGGTTCGCGTGCTGGTGTTCTCAATGTCTGCGAGGGACGGATGCTCATCTCACGTAACATGGTCTTGAGTTTGAGTATCTCCTCATCTTTTTCTCTCCAGTTCTGTTTCCATTCGTGCCATTTCCGCCAGAAAGGAAAGGTCTTTGGCTGATGTGTCCCATCTAGCAGCCCTTCTGCGTTGTCTTACCGACATCACGCTTGTCTCCCCAGACCCAGGTTTCACCGGTTTTTTGTGGGGGTTTTGACTCCTCGCTCAGCGGTAAATTTGCCTTGGTATCCATGGACGCTTTGGTCTCTGCAGTTTTCCATCAAATTCTGCCATCCTCGTTCTTCTTCAGTAATTAACTGATCCACTACTTGATGCATTTTAGGAAAAAAAAAGATTCTCGAGCTTTCTGTCAGGAACAGATTCACCCTCAAACGTAGCAATAAATTTTAGTAGAAGATTTATTGAAACATGTGAATGATACTGTCTATCAGACTTTAAAGTTTCGAAAGGGGAATTTTTCCCCCCGCCTTACACTTAAACAGCAAATTTCTCCTGAGATATTTTAAAAAGGACGAACGTCATCATGCCAAATGGTTCCTTTGAAATTCCAGCCGGAAGGAATGGTTGGCCCTGGGAAAGTTAACAGCCTACTATCACTATTTTCCCAATTTGCTATCCTAAAACAACAAACATGGAGGACCCCCTACATCCTGCCCCATTTTTTTTTTTTAAAAAAAAATTCATATACATATAGATACGAAAAAAGTAAAATATTCAGAACAACAGAAATACAAGAAACCCATGCAGTAATAAAAAAAATAATTTGGGGCCCGTTGAGGAACATCAGTCGGCGAAGAATCCAGCGAAGGGGCTCTCTTCAGCAAACTGGAATGAAAGACAGGATGAATTGCCTTGAGGGAAGAAGGGAGATCCATTTTCAAAAGAAACATCGTTAATAGCTCTTTTCACGGGAAAAAGGGAAACCGAAAAAATTAAAGGGGAAAGTTTTTTAGAAGGAGAAGTAGACGAAATGTGCTTAGAGGAAAGAAAGACCAGATCCCCGGGTTTGTAAGAGGGGTTAGGCTGCCGTTTGGGGGGTCGGCAAAGCGTTTGTGAGAAGCTTTTTCAGACGCTATACATCCAAAAGGGTTGCCAAATGCCCGAAAATTTGAGACCCAAGCAGAAACAGAAGGAGGAGCAGAGGAAGGGAGGGTGAGGGGGGGGGGGGGGGAAGGAAGAAAGCCGTAAACTTTTCAAAAGGGGGTTTCCCCGTAGAAGCATGAACAGCATGGTTTACAGCAAACTAGCAAAGGGGGAAAAACGAAACCCAATCGTTCTGGTTTTCAGAAACAAAGCACCTAAAAAATTTTTCAAGAGATTTGTTAGCACTCTCAGATTGGCCATCTGTTAGGGGGTGATAAGCACTGCTGAGTTTCTGAGTGATTCCCCGGGTTTTCAAGAGGCAGGTCCAAAACTTGGAAGTGAAAATTGGATCCCTGTCCGAAATGATCACCGAAGGTAGTCCGTGAAGTTTCCATACATGATGAACGAATAGGTCAGCAAGTCGTTCAGCATTGGGTACTTTTTTAGAGGAACAAAATGACATTGCTTGGAAAAGTGATCAGTGACAACCCAAATAACATGAAAGCCATGTGAAGGGGGAGAGAGACGATAAAATCCCATGCGATAACCGACCAGGGGCTACAAAGGGGCAGGCAGAGGTTGTAGGAGCCCCTTTAGGCTTAGATGTGGGGGGATTTAAAACGTTGCAAGTAGCACACTGTTTAATGTAAGTTTCCCCGGAGGAAATTTTGTCCAGGCCACCAAAAAAGGGGGCGAATCGCATGCAATGTCTTCAAAAACCCCCAAAAAGTCCAGCAGGTTTGGAATCGTGATGACGATGAAGTCATGCTCACGGGGGAGCAGGGGGGCGTAACCTTGGTGCCATAGAAAGGGAGATTGTAACCCACTCAATTTTGTCCTTATTTGCCGGGAGCCATGAGTCGGCATGCGCTGCATGAACGATAGCATCGCGGAGAGCGGAGTCACAGAGGGAGGAGGCAGAAAGCCTTGTTTTTGCTAAAGTGCGAGTAGTTACTTGAGAAGCCGGGAGGGCAGGAAATAAGGCTT